>CM050528.1:22036128-22636128 GCA_027563665.1 Antrozous pallidus
CGTGACCCAGTCTGGGGCCTGTGGTGACCTCGGTGGACCTCGGCTGGCGCCAGGGCTGCGGGGAGGAGGCCCTCCCTGGCCAAGCTGAGCCCCCGGCTGACACATCCTCCCGGGCAGTAGTCCAGACGCTGAGCTGGGAGGAGTTCCTCTTCCAGTTCCGCAGGCTCCAGGGGACAATGCCGACAGCCCGCCGCCCGCCCGTGACTCAGAGCAAAGGGCTTTCCCTTTCTGGAGCGATGGCCCAGTTTTCAAGGAGGGCGAGGTGTCAGCGGGAGAACACGGGGCCTTCGCATCAGAGCCAGACACTATGGGAGTCCTCCTGGCCGACTCTCCAGCCACCAAAGGGAATGAACTTCACGCCAGGAACCTGCAACGTGTCGGGCAGGGCCCACACCAGACTCAAGGTCTATGGGGTCACCCCGTGTGAAAACATACTGCGTGTGTTGTAGTCGTTTCATCTTTTATGCACGGATGACCATTGCTCAAGGAATTAGGATAAATGCACTTAACACTAAGACGTTTTCCGTGCAGTTCCTCATTCAGATGATGCTCTCTGTCCTGAAGGAAGCGTTACCATCTGACAGCTGAGCCCTGGCCGGTTTGCTCAGTGGATTGGCCTGTGGGCTGAAGGGTGCTGGGTTCTGCTCAAGGACACATACTTTAGTCCAGGCTCAGTGTCCAGCCCTGGTCAGGGCACAAGCGGGAGGCAACCCATGGATTCACCTCTTTCACACCCATGTTCCTCTCTCTGTCTCTCCCTCTCCCTTCCACTTTCCCTTTAAAAAAATAAGTCAAGGAAAAATATCCTCTGATGAGGATTAACAACACAAAACAAAAATTAAAGATGAATCTTGAGAGAAGTGCAGTGACTGATCCAAAGCCACACAGCCAGGCAGCCGGAGACCGGATTCGTTCAATCGATGGAAGTACACAATCAGTGTGCCTGTCACTGCCCAGACTTCACACACAGTCAGGACCACAGACAATGACGCTGCTTCAAGTTCACTGGGAATCATAGTTACCTTTCTCCTTTAGTTTTCCAGTTTCTCAAAATACGAAAACACAGGCCAATGGTCTGACAGCTCATAAAGGTATCAGCAACGTGTGCCAGTTAGCGAGCAACAGTTCCACTTCACAGATGAACAAACTGAGACTCAGTGGGGCTTGGAGAGATCTCCCAACTAGGAAGCGGCAGAGCCACAATTCAGAGGGAAGTGGGTCTGACTTCAAAGCGCTGAGAACCGTCATTTTTATCGCTGCCCACGCTGCGGGCTTCTTTCTCCAGGGGCTGATGCAGCTCAACAGGAGGATCCTGAGCAAACAGCAACCCCTGTACCCGCTGCCTTTCCTTCCTGGGAAATAACGGGCTTCAGGCAGTGCCCGGAAGGATCCAGGGCTCTCAACTTGACCTTGGGAATTCGCAATAGCAACAGGCCTTTCTCTTGCTCCCTAGCCCTTTCAGATTCGCACGTCCGCTGCAAAGGCAGGACCCAAGGAAGGTCACAGGCACAAAGGCACCCACCGAATGCCTTCAGAAAGGTGCCAGGATTCTCCTCGTACCAGCAAGACTCATCCCTGGAACTGGAACACGTCTTGCCCCTGCTTAAAGCCTCTGCCATTTCATTTTACTTTTTGCATCAGATCCAAGTGCTGTAGTTCCTCCTGATGACCCAGCCGACTCCTCACCTCCTTCCCCGCCCTGGCCCCAAGAACTCTCTGGTGTTTCTCAAACCTCCCATGCCCAGCAGTGTCCTGGGCCTTTGCACGTTCTGTCCTTTCTGTTCTCTCCATTTACCACTGGTTCCACCTCCTACCTGGCTTTGATCAGACTGGGGGTCATAGAAGGTTTCAGATGAGAGAAGGACACAAGTAGTTCACCTTAACTGAGCACCTGCAACGGGGCTGGTGGCGTGCGGCATTTCATTCAATCCTCTTAGCCATTTTATTAGGTTGTTAATAGATGAGACCATTGAGGTCCAAAGGGGACTTGACCTTGTCCAAGGGCAGAGGCGAGACTGAAACCCATGCCTGTGTCTGCCCAGCAACCTTCCCCTCTCCATGTCCTTGACTGAGGCCCTTGGAGTCCTGAGCTTGGGCAGCTCAGCTCTGGGGCACTGCCCTGGTCCCCAGGGGAGCCGGCAGCCTTCACAGAACCTCATTAACCTCCGGAGGCAGAGTGCACCAGGGATGGGGACGTCGAGGAAGGCCACCAAGGGACGGGAGACAAGAAGCAGAGGCATCTGGGAGCATAACACCAGTAATCCTGGGCATTAGGGCCTCAGCTTCGCTGCCACCTGTCATTAGAGCCCCAACAAGAAGAATCCTGGTGACGGGGAGGAGGAGGAATCTGAGCAGTAACTGACCAGGCATCCAGTCAGCACCGTTCACAGCCCTACCTCGTGCCACCAAACAGCACTGGGCCCGACCTCTGTCATCGCTGGCTCCCGGCCGCCTTTTCCCTGTGTTATCTGCAGATCAGCTTAAGGACCAAACAAGGCTCACATTCCCACCCAGGGCTTGTTGGTGGATTAAGGCAAGCCTCCCAGCCATCACGTGGGGGCCTGCAGGGAAGGCCACCGTGCCCGGGAGGAGTGTGACCTTTGACAGAGCTGTCACCAGACTTCGACATGTCCACAAAACAACCCGTGAGCCAGATGTGAGCGGAACATGCGTAGGCAGAGAAAGGTGCCTCCTCTTCCCAAATGCCAGAGCGCCAGCATGGAAGGTGGGTCAGTCTCACCAGCCGCACGGACCACCCAGGAGCTCTTCACGTCTGGGCCGCACGGAGCTCTCCACAGCAAGGCTGGCCATCTCTCTCCGCTCCGATGCTGCAGCGCCAAGCAGCCAGGGCAGCGTGTAAATGGATGAGCGGGGCTGTGTGCCCGTGAAACAGACTGACCTCCAATTGGAGCCCCTGCTTTATAAAGGCTGGGCGAGTCTCAGATGGGTGTATCAGCATTTCATGAACTTGCCTTTTGTCCACGGAAGGCAAATGGGCCTTCTTAAGGGGAAGATTCCCCTGCAAAAGTGAATGAGTATGGCTTTGCTTCTCTCCGACACCTCCCTTCCCCGGGCAGGGAGAAGGGACATGGATGCCTTGCCCCATTAGAGTCTGGAACCGCAGGGAAGCACAGGTCTGCTCACTGATGCACCAGATCCCCGAAATGCCCCTCACGTAGTAGGTGCTCAGTTAAATACTTGTTGAATGGCTGAATCTGCGGAGCTCTGGGCTCTGAGTCAGAACCTCCCGGACAGGCTCTTCTTCTCCCCTCACACTCCATTACAGCCTCACTGGTCCCGCCGGGCACATCCTGGGAGCTTGGAAAGGGTTCCACCGGAGTCCTCATGAGAGGCAGCCCCCCATACAAGGCCACTTAGACAAGCTGGGGACCTTCCCTCCCGCCTCCTTCAGCGAACCTGGCTGCTGATCACTGCCCAGAGATGCAAACCGTCAAGTCCAGAACACCGGAGCAAACATTTCCACATGAAACCTTCTACGAATGTTCCATCGTTAATAAAAGCAGACCAGATTTTCCTAACTGGTGACAGTGAACACGTGTTACTTTTGTAACTAGGAAAAGAAAGAAACTCTTTTCACATGCAAACTAGATGGAAAACCAAGAACTTTCCTCTGAAATCCTGACCAGGGTTTCGCCAATATCCGAGTGGCTCAGCACCTCCGGTGCCCGCTGAGAACACCAGTCCTGGCTCAGAGCCAGCAGCTCGGATGCACTAGTGCTGGGCACTGCCCTGGAATGTGGTTCAGAGGACGTGGCCCCAGGTGGGTCTTACACAGCGGAACTGGACCAGGCTCGGAGAAAACACTGTCCGGGCCAACGCTCTGGACTGACTTCTAGCAACTGCTGCAGCTTTTGTGAGCACAGTCCAAGATGTCGGAGCTTACCCCGCCCCCGGACAGAACCCACACTGTCACGAAGGGTCATGGGCATCCTGTGGCTGTTCTGAAGACAAGCAGCCTGAGGATTAGCTGTGACGGCCTCTGGCCCAGGTTTCAGTCACCTGCTTGCTCCACCTCAAAAGTGAACAGAGCTGCCTCCAACCCCAAAGCATCTTAGGCTGCTTAATTACACTAATTGCTACCCCAGGCTGTAAATTTCATGTTAATGCTCTACCTGGTGATTCATGTGGTAAATTACACACTTAAGATTTCACCAAGGTTTATCTTCTAATCCTCAGCTCACTCAAGACACCGGCATCCCCGCCCCTAGACCTGGAGCAGCCGGATGGGCGGGGCCCAGAGGCCGGAGACCTCCCACAGCGCCGCCTCCCTCCCGCTCTCCACCTCAGTTTTCTCTTTGTCATCTGTCCCTGGGCATTCGGAACACTTCCCTGTGGCAGGCAAGGCCGTACTTGTAGACAAGTGCCCCGGCCAAGCCACCCACTCTCGGGGACAAGATTAGAGACCTTTGAGGAGGAAGGAACTAGACAAAGCATTCAATCTTCGCCTCTGAACAGGTGTCTCCACATCCATCGCCTCACTCTGCGCTTACCCGGCAGAAGCCTCCAGATTAATCTTCCTAAAGCACCACTTTGATCATGTCACTCACAGCTCCAACACCTTCCGTGGCTCCCACTGGCCGCACTTTTAAATCCACACCTTTGAAACTGACTTCCGAGCCCAACCCTGTTCTGGTTTCTATCACTGTATCACCCCCTCTACCTCCCCCTGCTCCAACCTTCATGAGACAAAACAATGCAATCATGGCACATTACTCCTGTTTCTCTGGGAGGCCATGGGGCTCGGTAGAGCAGTTTGTATGTGGAGTGGCCCAAGAGTGGGGATCAGAGAGAATCTAAATCTCCCTTTGTGACCTAGACTCAGAAGTCACCAGGCATCATCCTCGTCACCAGGCTCACCCACGTGGAAAGTGCAGGGATGAGCACTTAGCTCCCTATGGGAGGAGTGACGAAGATTTTGCCAGCGTATTTGAAAACCATTACAAACTCCAACCTCCTTTTCAAATATATGGGCCTGCATTTCCCTTTCCAAGCCAGCGTCTACTTCTTGTCACCTACTAGAACGGAACAATTTAAGACCACACTCTAAACTTGCCACTATGCCAACATCTGCCCATCCTCTCTGCAAGGAATGCCCCCGTAATTCTGCCTGCCCACCTCACTCATAAATCTCCCCTCGGAAGCTCAGTCTCTCTCTTTTTATAAAAATACTAGAGGCCCGGTGCACGAAACTCGTGCACAGGGGGGTGGGGGGGGGGGTGTCCCTTAGCCTAGCCTGCACCCTCTCCAATCTGGGACCCCTCGAGGGTTCAACTGCCTGTTTAGGCCTGATCCTGGTAGGGCCTAAACGGGCAGTTGGACATCCTTCTCACAATCCAGGACTGCTGGCTCCAAACTGCTCACCTGCCTGCCTCCCTGATTGGCCCTAACCACTTCTGTCTGCCAGCCTGATCACCCCTAACCACTACCCTGCCAGCCTAATTGATGTCTAACTGCTCCCCTGCCAGCCTGTTTGCCCCCAACTTCCCTCCTCTGCCAGCTTGGTCAACCCTAGCTGCCCTCCCCTGCAGGCTTGATTGCCCACAGCTGCCCTCCCTTGCAGGCCTGGTCCCTCCCAACTGCCCTCCCCTGCTGGCCTGATCGCCCACAACTGTCCTCCCTTGCAGGCCTGGAACCTCCCAATGGCCCTCCCCTGCTGGCCATCTTGTGGTGGCCATCTTGTGTCCACATGGGGGCAGGATCTTTGACCACATGAGGGCAGCCCTCTTGTGTGTTGGACTGATGGTCAATCTGCAAATTACTCTTTTATTAGATAGGATAGAGGCCTGGTACATGGGTGGGGGCCAGCTGGTTTGCCCTGAAGAGTGTCCAGGATCATGGTGGGGGTTCCCTTGGGGCGAGTGGCAGCCTGGGCGAGGGGCCTGTGGAGGTTTGTTTACAGGCTGGCCACATCCCCCAGCGACCCAAGCGGAAGCCCTGGGATCTGGGATTAATCTATGTCTACAATTGAAACTTTGTAGCCTGGAGCAGAGCCAAGCCTTCTGCTAGCTCAGGGTTGGCAGCCATTTCTGTTTGAAATTTTGTAGCCTAGAGTGGAGGCCTAGGCCAGCAACAGCAGGCTGAAAGCTTGGCTTCCTCTGTTGCCAGGGAAACCCAAGCCTCTATTCTCTCCAGCTCAGTGGCTGCTGCCATTTCTGTATCTTTTGTAATTGAAACTTCGTAACATTGAGTGGAGGCCTAGGTAGGCAATGGCAGGGGGAAAGCTTGGCTTCCTCTGTTGCTGGGGAAACCCCAGCCTTCCTCCTGCTCTCAGTGGTGGCAGCCATCTTGTTTGGGGTCTTTTTGTATAAACTGCTCCTGCTTGGCTGGTGGGTGTGGCTGTGGGTGGGGCTTGTGGGTGTGGCAAAGGTATGGTCAATTTGGATATTACTCTTTTATTAGATAGAATTATGTTCCCTAAGAAGACATGTTGCAGTCTTAAATTAACCCCTGGCACCTGTGAGTGCAACCTATTTGGAAATAGGGTCTTTGCAGATGTGATCAAGTTAAGGTGAAGTCACAAGGTGGGCCCTAATTCTATATGACTGATGTCCTCATAAAAGATGGGAAGAGATAGGCAGGGAGAAGGCCACAGAGACAGAGCTCTGAAGTGAGGTGGCCAGAGGTCATTGCCGCCACCAGAAGCTGGAAGAGGGGAGCCAGCTTCTCCCCACAGCCTTGGCCTGACACCCTGATTTCGAAGGACTGGCCTCCAGAACAGTAAGGAAATAAATTGTTGTTTTAAGTCACCCAGCTCAAAAGAACTCATGAACACCTTAGTAGCTCCCTGCCAGGTAAGTGTCTGCCCCCTGAGGGCACCAGTCCTGCCCTGCCTGCTGGGACACCCTCAGAGAGCAATCAGCAGGCCCCCAATGAACAGTCCTTACGTCCGTCCCAAGTGGGAGTCCCCCATCCATCAGCTGAGCATTATTTTGTTTGTTTGTTAATCCTCATCCGAGGATATTTCTTCTACTGCTTCTTCAGAGAGAGTGGATGGGAGGGAAGGAGGGGGAGAGAGAGAGAAACATCGATGTGAGAGACACATTGACTGTTGCCTCCTGCATGAGCCCTGATTGGGGGTGGTGAGCAAACTGACACACCAAATACATGCCCTTGACTTGGAATCAAACCTGAGACCCATCAATGCACAGGCCAACAATCCAACCACTGAGACACACCATCCGAGGCTTAGTTGAAGGTTATTAAGGTCTGTCCCCACTTACGTCACCCCAGAATGACACAGCATGGTCAGCACCCCCTTTCTGATAGATTCCTCTCTCACGGGACACACAGCAAGGACTCTGAATGAGAGAGCTGCAGATCTGTGTCTGCTCCACACTCCTCCATCCCGCCAGGAGGAGGGTACCCTGAGGGTCCCCGCAGGCCACCCAGTGAACTGCTGGCCCGCGGAGCAATCAGCTAATGGCTGCTTGGAAGTAATCAGACTCCTCCCGCGTCCCACAGCCAAGCTGCCTGAGGACTCTGAAAGCACAGATTACCCACCATGCACAGGCCTGCAACCCGGGGAAATGACCCTAAAAGCTCCATGCGCCGAATGACACTCCCGGCCTCAAATTCTTAGGGTAAGAACTGTATCCAGACGCTAACCTTTCTCCTAAATTGCCTGTCCAAGGTAGACCATTATTATAATGAAATGGCTGGGCAGAGAATGATCTTGGTTTTAGCTAAAAGGGTTTCTTTTTGACTGCTGTGCTCACGGCACTGCCTTCACGGGGGAACTCCCCCCTGGCTGCCAAGAGAGGGCCTCCTTTGATTTGCTTCATTTTGCGGTCAGCATGCCCTGATTCTAATGATGAAAACTGGAACAAATGGGGCAGCCCCAAGAAAGGGTTTAGGAAAAAGAGTCATCATTCTAGTGAGGGACATGTGGGAGCGAAGCATCGGGTTTTAGAAGGTTCCTCGGGTTCTAGAAGGTTCCTCAGGTTCTAGAAGGTTCCTCAGGTTCTAGAAGGTTCCATGCCCCTCTGCCCTCTGGGAGACAGAGCTGAAGGGAAGAGGTCAGCCCTGAGTGCTGCAGCCCTGGGGCCCCCACCTCCCTCTAATTTGAACTGTCAATATAACCGCTGCTGCAGGGGCCGACTCAGGAGGGGCCAAGCCCAGGTGTCATGCTCGAGGCTCCATTCTGAAATGCTGAGAGCACAGCTCAGGGAAGACTGTGACTGGAGGCCGTGTCGGGACCTGAGGAACATGGAGGTGCTGTTTGACACGTGATGTCTGTGACCACCCTCTCTCCCTGCCTCCGCCATAGAGGTCTCACACGGCTGGTTTCAGGTTGAAAATCACTAGAGTAGTAACATAACAAAAATGAGAAATTTCACATTAAAATGTCAGTTTCTCTAAAAAAAATCAGAAGTTCTGGCCCACCAAAGCTCTATTACCTGGCCACATTCGATGGGGAATGCCACGCATAACCCACCTCCCTCAGTGCTCTCACATCCCTAGGGCCCTCCCCTCATCTAACCACCAGGACACACTGACTGACCTGCTGTTTATTCTGCCCCAACCGATCACGTGTCGTCTTTTCCACAAAGACTCTCCACTCCTCCCAGACAGAATAAGTCCCTCCCTGTCCTACTGCCCTGCTAGGCCTGTTTCATTTGCCTGACTCATTGGGTATAGATCTTCCCCTTGTCTGGGTTATCTGAATAACTCCATTCATCCCTCATGACTCAGCACAGACATCACCTCCATGAAGCCCCCCTGACTGCACCTCCTTCTTGCCCACTCCAAGACAGTTACACACCCCTCCTTTGTGCTCCTATTAGGGTCTGCCTCCCCCCATCTATGTTCTTACCACCCTGCATTGGAACGTCGCTTCCTCTCTGTCTCCCTTGCTGGGCAGTGAGCTCTGTGCAGGCAGGGGCCCTGCATGAGCTCTGTAAATTGGGCATGAAGTTTGGAGCTTGACACCTGGGAGCATCTTGACACGTGTTTGCAGAAGAGAGAGAAAATGGGACAGGGAGGAAGAAAGGGCTTTGTTGCCCAGGACAGAAAGCTGACAGCAGGAACGCAGAATGGTAATAGTCATAATAAGAACACCACCTGACACGGACTTGGGCGTTGTATGTGAGTCTTTCACAAATTAGCTCATTTAGACTCAGGCTAGGTCTTCTAGCAAGCAGATACCCAGATGGAGTCAGACAGTCCAGATATTTCTCTGGGAATGCCTGTGCAGGGTCAATGGGGGGGGGGGGGGCAGGAGGACTGGGCAGGTGAGTCCAAGACCGCAGCTCTGAGAAGGGGTGCTGAGGAATGCCCATGCAGCTCTGCCTATCAGAGGAGGCCCCGATGGCCAGGCTTAGTCATCAGCTGGGAGCAGTGCAGGGCAAGTGTGAACACTGGGGTGGAATCTCTCTCAAATGGGGACCTAGCGGCTGTCAGCCAGCCACTCCTGGCAACGGCAGCACCATTTATTCTGTACAAGAATGCCCCAGGCGTCACCTTTATGACTGCTGTGTTCCAGAGGAAGCCGAGCCTCGGCAAAGTGGGTTGACTTGGCCCACGGTCACACACATGACTCTTACAGATGGGACCAGATCGCAACACAGATCAGGCTGGCTCCTAATTGTGTGTAGTCACCGTGCCCCAGGACTTGGGGATCTCAGCAACCCCGGGAGAGAGACAAGGAGGGCCTAGAGTGGGGCGGCTGGAACCGAGGAAACAGGAGGCCCTGGCCATGGACTGGCTGGTTCACCCCGGAGGAAGGCCAGCAGGCTGTCCAGCACGCCCCGCTTCCCTGCATCCCCGGGGAAGGAGGCTCAGAGGCACCAATCCTAGGGCTCAGCAGAAGGTGAGTTTCCACCAGCTCCTTTGTCAAGCACTCCCCAACCCCATTCATAAAGATAACAGCAAACGCCCAAATAACAACCTGTGTGCCAGGGGATACTGCAGCATGGCATCTTTGCTCCTTTAACCCTCCCAGCAGCCCTGGTGAAGGCACCTTTGTTCTCCCACTTTACAGAGGGGCAGACTGAGGCACAGAGAGGGAGACTGAGGCACAGACAGGGGAGAAGCTACTCAAGGCCGCACCTTATGAATGGCAAAGCTGAGATGCAAACCCAGGTAGGTTCTACCCTGAGGGCTCTCCTTACTCCAGGAAGCAAAGGCAAAGAATGAATTTGCCAAATGTAATGTGTGCACAATGGCATCTGTGGAAAGCGGTAGTTTTTGTGAGCTGCAAAATACAGATGCTGTTCAAAAGCAGCAGCTTCCGGGAGATGTTAGTCCCCAGATGTTAGCCCTGGGGACCGGCAGGGGCAGGTGCCAGCGAGGCCTCCTGCTTAGAGCAGATAGCTCCTTCAAGTTCAGGACGGTCAGGCGCCTGGACCAGAGATGCCTTGATCAGGGCCCTGCGTGCAAAAGGGAGGCCGCGCCTCTGCGCCCTTGCGCGAGGTGCCTGCCACCGCCACCCTCCTGGCCGCCTCGCCGGCCACTGAGCGGCCGCTTCAGACTCTGTGGCGCCAGCGCACCTGCAATGAAGCCGCGCTGCCGCCGCCTCTCGCCCAAGGCCACCGCCCGCGGAGCGCAGCTGATAAGACTCCGAGAGCGGGGAGGGGGCGCAGGGCTCAGCAGGAAGGGCCCTGACGCCTAGGCCACTGTGGACCTACTCCTATCACCCTCTCCCTGCATGACCCTCTCCCAGTGGCTCTCCCGAAAGCTCTTCCTTGCTAATAATGTCTCTGGATTGTGCCTGTGCTCTTATTTCTCTCTCTACCCCCTCCCCCACACAGTGAGAGTGTGTGTGTGCGCGCGCTCCCCAGTCTCTGTGTCTCTGGTCACTCCCTGTCCTTTCTGGCTCACAGTGCCCCCTCTCTCCATCTCTTACTGAATCTCTCCATTTTTTTTCTCTCTCTCACCCTTTGGTTTCTCTCTTTACCTGTTTCTGAATCATCCCCTGCCCCCTCCTCTTCTCTTCACCCCCTACTCTCTTGAACTTTCTCTCCTTCACTTGCATGTCTCGCCTTCCCCCGGCCCCCCATGGAGCCCCTGCCTCACCCCGCCCCCACTCTGAGCCTGTGGCCCTCTGCATTGTTCCAGGGGAGGCCTATCTGCAGGGGCCCAGCCCTGCAGCTGGAGCAGGAGCAGCTGGACCCCTGGGGGGCTCAGCAGGTGTCCTGACATCAGGAGGCAGGGCTGTGCTCACCTGGGCACCTTTCATCTGAGGTTCTGCACCACTTCACAAACAGTCATTAAGGCCAGCCTGGGGGCAGGTCAGGGAGTACCATAGCCAGACTGTTTGGTTATCTTCCTTATTAATACATATGCACATCCCCCTCCCTTAAATGAGTTTAGTGCTGGGGACAGAATCTCAACTGACGCCCAAGAGATTACAGTCTCTCAGGGTTGCACAGACCAGAGATGACAAACTGATAGAGCAGGCGCATGAGTCTATGCTGCTTCCTCCTCTGGTGGGGCCTCTGCCAGGAGCTCAAAGGCTGCTCTGCTGAGTGCATCCTGGGGGCACAACAGGAGGCTGGCGTTCTCCGAATGGGGCCTGCCCCTGGTCCGCCATGCAGGCACCCTGCCTTCTAGAAAGGACAAGCAGGGATGCCTGTGGAGTCACAGCCATTTTGCTCTTGGCTAAATCGGGAGGCGTGTTGGGGAGGAGCCCCGTGACACGGGCTTAATATCTGGATCCGTTTTTCGGATCAGGCGGTGCGTCCAGATGACACCTGCAGATAAAGAGCTGGAGCCTCCCCCTGCAAGCATGGGCAGCTCGGCACGGATGCAGGGCGACACCACTGGGCAGAGAAGCCTGTGCCAAGAGCACACTCACTGGGCAGAAGGCAATTTAGATGCACATTCAAGCCAGCTTTCCCAGCCCATTTTCTCCCCTCCTCCCGATTCCCAAAAAGGGTTCCTTCTGGCACCTGGGCTGGTGGCCCCGTCACAGGAGCGCTCACTGTTAGGCACCCATCTCCCTGAAAGAAAGCACGCTCCCTGAGGCCTTCCGAGTGGTTGGAGTGGAGAAAGTGACGCTGGCAGGAGGCTGCGGCCCCTTCAGTAAGTTCCCCAGGTCCGCTTCCAATCAGACCTGGCCCTTCAAGGCTTTCCCTGTGTGACCCGGGCGAGTCCTCGGCCTCTCTGGGGTGAGATCTAAAGATTTCTTTGGCTCCTTCAAGTCTCTGGCCGGGCAGTTTCTGTCTCCTGACCTCACACACGTTTGCCAGGACCTGAACTCTGTGTTCCAGGGTTGCAGGTTAAACTCCCTATTCACAATTTTTCCTTTTATTTTAGCAGGTGGGAGGGGGGTGTCTTGTCTCATTTCAAACAGACGAACCTAGCAAAATAGCCTGGCATTTTCTTGTAACGATGCATGCTTGGGGACATGAAGTCCTGCACAGGGAAGGTGACAGGTGATCAGTACTACTGTGATAACTGTGGGTGGTGCCAGGTGGGGACTAGACTGATGGGGGAGGAGGGCACTCTGTAAGCGACATAAATGTCTACCCTCTATGTTTTACAGCCAAAATGAATAAAATACTGAATTCAACTATAATGATAAGTAACAATGTTTTTAAAGATGCATGCTCACGTTCTCCGCGTAAAAATCGTGTTGAAATCTGCTGTAATTTTATCTCGATAGCAAATACTTTAGTCTACAGGTGAGGAGCTGAAATATTTAAAGATTTTTTTAAAAGTTTTATTATCATTTGCAAAGGCTCAAAAGACTTGGAACAGTGACCCGTCCATTGACTCTCACCAACAAGGATGTGACCTTGCTGCCTAGCAGTTCAGCCAGGAAAGTGAAACTACTGAGGGCTCCCTGTAGAATCCGGCTGCTGGGTGTCCAGGCATCGAGTGTAACATTCTGTCCATTTTCCTGTTCGTTTAAACATTTCTATAATCCACCCCAGGAAGAAAAGCACAGAATGCAACCAGCCCCTCGTTGTTCTGGGAGGTTATTGAATGAGGAGCCCGGATGCTCTGTGGCTGTGTTTGAGGAAAAAGAAATGCCGCCCGCTTGGCGGCCCGAGCCTCGCCTGGGGGGGCTGAGGAAGGAGAAACCTGTCACCAGTTCCACGTGGGCCACTGAGTCATGCTCTGACCTGGGGAAGAGGTTTACCGCTGTTTTTCCATCTGTGAGATGGGAGTGATAACGCCCAGGCTGTTGAGACAAGCAAGCAGATAACTTCCAGAAAGCCCTTTGAGCTTCTTGGAAATAGCACGCAAGATATGCTGAGGCGCCTGCATGCTGAGGGACGTGTGCCCAGTGGCAATCGGGTGATCTGGGTTCACTGGGAGCTGGCGTGGTCACGGGGCTGTAAACAGAGCTTCGCCATTCTTCCACCTGGTGTCATCTCTCTCCCTCGGCTCCCACCTCTCCTCGCCAATCCCTGCCTCGGTCACCTGCCACCACCCGCCTGCCACCACTCCCCAGGTGTCTCCATCACCACGCTATCCTCACGGGAGTGCCTCTTATCACGACGGCCTCCGCACTCTCACTCATGTCATCCCCCCAAGCCTGAGATCCTTCTCTTCTGAAAACCTACTGCTCGCTCAGCCCGGTCATTTCTTCCTGTAATCATGTCAGCCAGGCCCAGTAATTATGGCTACAGCAGCTTCCATATTATTGGATAGGCTCTGTGCTAAGTGTTTTAAAATCCTTGTCTCATCTCATCTTCACTCTTATTCTCTCCCTTTTACAAATATTTCTAAGATCACTAGCTATAAACTCCACCAAACACACACACACACACACACAAAAACAAACAAACAAAAAACACTTTTCCTGACTTAATCCATGAAAGATACAGCTCCTACTAAGTGATTTACCTTAACGATGTCATGGACCCCCCACCACAGGCAAGCAAGATAGGGCTTCCTGTCTGCACCCCACATATGGTTTCCCCAAACCCTCACTCAATCTTCTTAATGCGGCCACCCTCCCTGCACTTTTTACCTTGTCAAGAAGCTGTTTTTTGTTTGTTTCTCTACTGTTTCAAGAGTGCTTAGACACCTCCCGGCATGTATTAGGGTAGACAAGCTGCTGTAATAAACAAAACTTGGAGTCTTGAGGTCTATCACCATGGAAGCTTGATCCCTATAATAGTAAGTAGAGAGGAGGTCTGCAGACGGCTTCATCCTGAGGATTCAGAGCCCCAGGTCCCTTCTGCTAGGGAGCCCCGTCCTTCTCTGTGCCCTGGAGTCTCCTTCACTTGGCGAGAGGCTGGTGTGGGGAGTTTTCAGGGGCCGGGCCTGTAGGTTGGGAATATCACTAATGCCACCTTCTAAAGGCTGTCCTTAATCACAAGGTCTGACCCAACTCCTGCAAACACCCAGAAAAATGGCGAAGCCGTGTCCAGGAGGAAAAAGGACAGAATTCTGTGGACTCATGGCAGGTTCTGCCACAAAGTAAGCACATCAATGGAGCAAGGAGACGCTCTTCCACTGGGACAATGCCAAGGTTAATCGTTTTCATGGTTGTGCACATCACCCCTGACCATAAGAGCCCTCTATACAGCACGCCAGCCGAGACTGCCAGGCCTTTGGATAAAAATAAAAATATCTGTCCTGGAGTCTTGACTCCCTGTGAAGAGAACTTCCTCAGGTCAACAACAGGAAGTGTGACCACTTCTAAGTTCAAAACCTATCAGTGACTCCCTAACAAAACCCTCCTCTTCTTGGCATGTTTTGTCTGCCCTCCAGGACAGAGCTCTGCACACCTCCCTAATTTCATCTCTGTCACTACCTCAGGGAGCCCTCACCTGCCACAGGGCTACTTGCTATCTCTTGGCAATATGAGTCTCTCTCTCATCCCAGGCGTAAGCACCTGTAGCTCCCTCCACCTGGAATGTCCTTTACTGCCCCTGCCAAAGGCTGCAAAGCCAACTCCTCCACATCCGTGAATGCTCAGTTCCAGAGCCACTGATGGTTGAAAGCTTTCCCAAATGCCTTGAATGCCTTCAAGGGATCCTAGAGGATGTACTACATGGCTAGGCTATGGGTCTGCATTTCCTTCCAATTGTGCCTCCTACTCCCACCTCTGACCTGCAGATATGACCTATGGAGGGCACAGCCTGAGAGAGGAGGCTGGGGTAGTGAGAACAGCCATCTGTGGTCTCTCTTCACCAGCTAGTCAGAGCAGCCTCTATGCCTCTATGCTTTGCTAACTCAGGGCAGCCACTTTCTTTCATTGCTCGGTAGATCCCTCTGATGCTTGAAAAAGTTACTGATTGGTCAAAGCTAATCATGTGACCCCGTTTTTCTGCTAATGATTGGTTGAAGAGAGAACATGTGACCTCACTAAAGCGTCTTTGTGCTTATGATGAGATACAGGGAAGAGAGGGGCCTTTTTCTGCCCTTAGTCATTGGTGTGTGAGAAAGTGAGGGCTGAAACCACGGAGCCAACAGAGACAGAAGCAGCCTAGAAAGGCTAATGAAGGAAAAGGCAGAAGAGACCTCTGTCTTCAGTGAAGTTGAGCTGCTTATCATTGAACTATCCTAACTGTATTTCTCTTTAAACAGTTTTTTTTTTTTTTTTATTTTAGAAAGAAGTGAGAGAAACATCGATCAGCTGCCTCCCACACACATCCGAGCTGGAGGTCAAACCATAGGGGGCGCAGCTCAACCAACTGAGCCACGCCAGCCAGGGCCTAAATGCACTTCAAATCCGGGAGATCACACGGTCCCCACTGACCAGAGCTCCTGAGTCTTGGCTGCTTGTTGCCTGATCATTCTAACAGGTGACAATGCACTTTATCACCCAAGCAAATATATTTTTAAAAACTTGATTTGAGAGAGAGGTGGGCGGGGAAAAACACAGATTTGCTCTACCAGAGATCGAATCTACAACTTGAGCGTAATGGGGAAAAGGTTCTAACAAACGAAGCTAGCTAGCTAGGCCCAAACAGAAACACTCTTGAAGTGTAAGGAACCACTATTAATAATTACACCAAGATAACAAACATGAACTGTGAATGAACCAAACAAAATAGGAAGTGTGTTCACCTCCATGCTAAATATCCAAGTTCATATTCAAGTTGCTATACTGATAGGACATCAACTTCCATGTCTTCATCTGCAAAATGGGGGCGATATAATCAATCCAATCTGTATTGTTGGTATTAAACAAGAATGATGTGAGGTGCCTCCAATGGTGTTTTAATACAGTTAGTCACTCACTGTCCCTCTTCCTACATCCTCAGGAGAATTCTGGTCTACCTACCCAGTTCACTTCCCTTACTCGCCTGCAACTCCTGCCCAGCTGGGTCTTCAGTTTCCATTGGATAGGACCACAAGGAGAGAGACTAGGGATAGGGGCATAGGCCATGGTTTGTAAGTTTTATGTCCATTTCACAGTGTCCAAGAAGTACAAATAAGGAACTTGAGTCCCCAGGAGGAAACATTCTTGGGTTGTCTGTGTTTTATTAGCAGTGGCAGGGAAACGGAAACTGAACCACATGGCTCATGAATGCCTTCTGGTTTTAAGTGAGTGAATGAATGAATGAACAGATACACGAAAAAATGTTTTACTTGGGCCAACGACCAGTCAATCGTCTACCTCCCAGGATGGTGGCTCTGGAAAGAAATATGTTTAGAGAGGTGTGCTTTTTATCCCGCATTTTGTTTTTCATGCCCTTCTCCCTATGTTCGCCATGTTCCAGTTAAACAGTAACCTCAGAAATAAAATCAGCCACACCCCTGGGACCAATTTTGCAGAGATCTCTGTGTCTCCAGTGTTCATTGGGGAGGAGAAGAACTGATGTATAAACCAAGTCACATAACAGTATTGCCTTCAATTCAAATCAAATTGATCAACATTTACTGAGTACTTATGAAGGCTCCAGTACTGTGACCCCTGCAGAGGCATCTGAATTTTAAGAGGAAAGAAAAGGGTAGCACTTAATCCCAACTAATCAATTGCAAACGCCCTGCCAAGCCTCTCTAGGGAAATATTTGTGTTTTGAAACCTCTCTAAGCCTTCATCACCCCACAAAATGTTTTTTATTCCTGACCTACAGGTTTGACAAGTACAGGGGAAAAAAAAAAAAAGCCAACAAAACAGGTAAATGCTGATGTGTTAAAAATAAAGAACTCAGCTCAAAGGACAATCGGCTTCTTGAAATTATTTTTATAAATATCTAATATACTTTTTATCATGAAAGAAATGATATATAAGAATTGGGGGCTACAGAAATAGGCAAAAATGAAATAAAAGTCAATCAGAGAACCACTGGCACTCTATTTACCCCCCTCTCTTTCTCAGTGTATGCATACATACATATTTTGTTGTGGAGTAAAAGTGGTATCAAGTATCACAGATTCTTTTAGAACTTTTAAAAAGATTGTATCTATCACTAATATTTTTTATTAAGACCATAGTTTGAATCATTAAATAAAACTGTCCTTGCATAGTATTGCCACATTTTCTGTAAGAATCTGTTGCTCATTTCCTCTTTCCCATCACGTGGTTAGGATCATCTCTGTAGGTGCCTCCTGGTGATGTCTCTGACTACCTGAGTGCCCACCGTCCTGAAATAGCAATGGTGCTCTATTTTCTTTTTGCCCATTTTATAGGCAAAACACAGTTGTTTTCATTTGCATTCATTTTATGATAATGCTGTCAATTATCTTTTTATAGCTTCAATTCACCATTTATAGTTATTCTTTGAAAATCGTTCGTGCCTATCTCCAGCCTGCTTTTTTTCCTATTTATAGTTATGTTCTGATTAATAAATAATAACTTCAGATAATAAAATCAATAATTGCTTTACTTTCATCTATATAGTGACTCCCACAGTCATTTTCCTTTTGATATTTTAGGGCTTTTTGGTTTTTATATTTTATTTGGTTTAATATATTACATGTAGGACTGCCTTTCCTGTTATGATTTTAAAAGGCTCCGCCAACCAGGGTTCATATAAAAGTTCATCTATATTTTTTCTGATTTTTTTATAATCTCGGTGTTTAAAGGTACCTCTTAATCTATTTATATTTATCTGCCACATAGCATAAGAGTTTGACTTTATGTCAAATAGTTTGTCATGTGCCACAGTATCATTTTCAGCTAATATTAATTTCCCCAATGATTGGAACTTCCAGCTTTTTCACAGATAGTGGGTGTATTTATGGAAGGTTATATTTAAGTCCATGTATCTAGGCGTCTATTTTGCATTAGCCCATGTGTCTGAATATTTGTATCTTTATAATATGTTTAAATTTGGTAAGAATAAGACTGCTCTTGTTTTCTGCATAAAACATATGGCTGCTCACATCTAATTTTAACTTTGAGGTAATTTTCACTGAATTTTGATGAGTTCCTTGAAGACCCCATGATTTCACTCCAATGCTTCCTGGACGATGTTCGCGCTTATGTTATGAGGTGTGGCTTCTCTTTTCAGTGCTGACTTGGCTTCCTCTCTCCACTGCCTACGGAAAGGGGAGCATGACCAACTTGGCCTGGTTTGCCCGAGACCTTCCAGGTTTCAGCACGGAAAGCCCCACGTTCCAGGAAACTGCTCAGTCCTGTCAGTCAAGAGAGAATGTAATCTACTGTATATTGAGCATAGACTATAGCTCACAGCTAAGTTCCTTTGGATCCAGGGCTGTTTTTAGAAGTGACCTGTTGACAACCTTGCCCATGTTTTCCCTGGTTTTAATACACCCGGAGAGACACAAACACACAGTACACACGTACATATATTATCCAATGAATCATTAATAATATTTCCCTAGGATGTTTTCCAGGTCACTAAGAGATTTCAAAGTGTCTACTCTACCACAGTGTTTCTCAACTGGGGGAGATCTTGTCCCCAGGAGGCATGTGGCCATGGCTGGAGACATTTTTGGTTACCACATGGGGGCACATGACAGTGGTCAGCAAACTCATTAATCAACAGTACAACGATTGAAATTTCTTTTGAAAGCAAAGTTTTTAAAACTTAAACTATATAGGTAGGTACATTGTTGTTAACTTAATTACAGTACTCCTTCAGTCGCACTGTACGTGCACGACCACCCATGGTATTTTGTGGAAAAGGCACACTCAAGGGGCCAAAGAGCCACATGTGTCTCGCGAGCTGCAGTTTGCCGACCACTGGCATAGGGCGTTACTGGCACTTAGGGGGTGGAGGCCAGGGTTACTGCTAAATATCCTACAATGCCCAGGACAGTCCCCTGTGTGACAAAGCAGCACACAGCCCAAAATGTCACCGTGCTGAGGCTAAAAAATCCTAATAGCACTTGCTTATAATTATAATACCCCCTTTATAACTTCCTTTCTTGTTTCTCATTGCTAACATGGGATGTATAGGTTTTCTCACTTATTTTTTTCTTGTTTAAAGTTTTCAGTAACTTGACCTATGCAAGTGTTAAGTTTCTCAAAGAACAGTTTCTATAGTTTACTTGTCAAACGTTGGTCATTCATCAGTCTTTCCTTTCTGATTTTCTGTTAACCGCTTTTTTCTGCCTTTGGTTGCTGTTTGTTTGTTATGCTGTTCCTTTCTCACTTCTTACCTTGAAAGCTGTTAGGGGTGAACCAACCAGACCCACTGATGGCTGACGTTCCATGGCACACACGTGCGTTACTTCAACCACCACAGTCCCTGCAAGTGGTCGGGAGGAGGGGTCAAAACAGAGACCCCAAACCTGCTTCCCAGCAGAAGTCCTGGCTGCACAGCTGAACCGATTCAGCTCACTGCATCCACACCAAACCCCCACAGCTCAAACAGGAGGTTTTTGTTCAAAAATAGAACTTGAGGTTTAAAAAAACAGATTCTGGGGGAGCCTTATGGGTATCAGACCAGCAAAATGTCAGAAACAAGGTAAGGTTAAAGAGTCAGAGCAGCTGGAAGGTGGATGAGGTCCCAGAAGAGCACCGCAGTGGATGCAAAGGGCGGCTGTGGTGAGAAGGAATCAGCCCGAAACTGAGATAGCATCAGGAGCCAGCGGGAAGGCGTCCATCCAAAGGCCATTCTCAGTGTCCCACAGGGAGACAGCACCATTCCCGGTGTGGAGATAAGGACACAGGTCTGGCCCTGAAAGGACAGATAACTTGCCCCAAGTCATGGAACTACAAGAGGCAACCCACGAGTTTTTCTGATTCCAGAAACTGACATGTTTTTCGCTAAACCACATTTCTTCCTCCTGGCCAATCACCCCTCACAGGTAAGAACTAGTCTAAGAATCTCACTACAAAGCAGTGTCTCCAAGGCGCCTCTGCGCACACTTTTCTTGAAGGAAACACCCACAGCTGAGCTGGGAGAAGTCCACGCACAGGACAGAAATCTCTAGTTTATGAGCAAGGAAAGTCCCCCGGGAGGTTCTGGGATGGGATGGTAGAAAAAGACGAAGTCCTGGGAATTTAGAAAGAAAAGGTAAAATAAGTTTGAGGGCAGCCTCTGTGAGTTGTGACGCTCTGAGAACCAGCATGCGAAGGTCGCCACGTGCCCAGTGGGGCCGTGAGTGGGGGGAGGGAGAAACGCCCGCTGCTATGGGATGTCTGCACACGGGAGCTAGGTTTTGCTTGTGAAACCTCTTTAACCCAACTCAACAAAACTGACTGACCCAGATGTTGGGGCTTCATATTCTCTACACAGGAGATATTGTTTTGCAAAGAAAGGTTGTGGTTAGATGGGAGGAGAGGGGTCCCAAGGTCAAAGGCAAAGGACTTTACATATTGGGATAGTATTCAGCCCCGACAAAGCAGGAAATCCTGCCTTTCGTGACAACACGGATGGCCTGGCAGGCACTCTGCCAAGTGAAATAAGTCAGAGAAATACCTGGTATCACTAATATGGTAATCCTTTCTTTTTTTTTTTTTTTAAGTCACATTCATAGAGCAGAAAAGCAGTTGGCAAGGTCCTGGGGGAGTCGGGCATTAGGTAAGAAGAGGCTGGTAAATTGTGAGCTATAAGGTGAACAGGTCTGAGGAGCTAATGTAAAACATGGTGCCAGTTGATAACACTGTATTGTGTAAATGAAATTTGCTAAGAGAGCAGGACTAAATGTTCTCATCAGAGAGGTAACGAGGTAAGGTGATAACAGTACTCATTAGCTCGATGAGGGACAGTCACAGTGTATACATTTATTGTCACATCACCATGAGGTGACCTTTAAATAGCATATGATTGTGTAAACCTCAATAAAACTTAAACTGTTAAAAATTTTTTTTAATAAATGTCCAAGATGTGTCTTAACATGTAGTGAATGCTCAACTGTGGTAACTATTAGTATTAATTACTAATATTCTCTAAAATAATTAACACTTTTAATTAATATTATGTTAATTAACAGTATAAGTATTGTCCCTGTATTGTGGTAATTACTGTCACTACTAATGTGACATATTACTTAATATAATTAATTGCACTATTTTATTATGAATATTCACTATAAACTTCCTTGTTTAATATTGGTATTTTTAGTATTGATATGGGTCCTTATTCTGTGGGAAGGCCAGCCCATCACACAATACATACCACTCGCAGCTTCTATGGAAATGAGCATCTGACTTTGCCTTACAGGGTGAAAGAGCAGGAACTTACAATGCCTGTGACCTTGGGAACTTCATAACCTTTGTGCCTTCATTTCCTTATCTATAAATTGCAGATGAAATGGTACCAACCTCAGATTGTGTGAAGTCTAACTGGGTTAATGACATGGAATATTTGGGCCGCGCACAGTGAAGGGCTGTGTGTGGATCTGTGATCATCACTGGGCGGCTGCCTGACCGACAGACACTCCCTGTGGCCCGACCCCAGTCCCCGCCAGCCCAGAGCTGGCATTTTGCCTGTGGGTCCAACTCCAGAGGTGACTGTGGCTGAAAGAAAAGGTGGAGAATGTTGTGTGCTCACATCTTTTCTGCCGAGAAACAAGAACCCAGAGATAATAAATATCCTCATAGCTGAGGTGGCCCTACCCTTTTCCTGAAATGGCTGGACTCAGACAAGGCCCATTTGTCTCAGAAGCAGGGGGGAGAAATCTCCTTGGGAGAAACACCGCTTTCTCTACCCAGTGTTCTCTTGTTGGACAGCCTCTACTGATTTGTTCTTTCATTCAACAGCTATTTGTTATGCCCCTACTATGTGCCAGGCACTGTACTATAGCAAGGAGCCAGCAGTAAATAATACAATATGGGTGTGTGTGAGAAATATAATCTACATATATTAAAAGAGAGCTTATAAGCCCCTCTCTCTATATAAGATATGTTAAATATAATATGGAAGCTTGCAATCCAATGGGGCAGTGGTTGGCAAACTCATCAGTCAACAGAGCGACAAACCATGGCTCGAGAGCCGCATGTGGCTCGGGAGCCGTGGTTTGTCGACTACTGCAATAGGGAGACAGACATTACTAAAATAGTTTTTATGGCAGTGAAGAAACAGAGAAATCAGCCCAGTGAAGGAACAGAGAAAACAGACCAGGGCTTCTGCAAAATACTTTTCTGCTATGTTCAAAAATCATGGATTTCCCCCCACTTCCATCCACTTAGCCAATGCTGATTAAGCATCATTTTTACTTCAGGCCCCGGCCGGGTGCTCTGAGGACACACAGATGAGCAAGAAGCTGACCTCAGAAAGCTTAGCTCCTGCGTGACTATGTCCCAGAGGGGCTGGAAGCACCCACCTCCGTCACCAGACGGGGGGTGGGGGGGTGGGGGGACTGGTGGCTGGTACCCAAGGCCACCTGGGACCACACTGCCTGCATGCAGCAGGCACCTCCGGACTGGGACCTCAGAGAAGTGGCCTAACTTGCCTTGAGCTTCGGTTTCCTCACCTGTCAATGATGTGTAAGGTCCACGTCGTGCTCTATGTCCAGGGCCCTGGCGAGAAGCCTGTGTTCTCCGATGACTGTTACTACTATAGCGATTATTTTAGTGAGTAATGGTGGAGGAGAAAGTATTATTTTTAAAGCACTTTTTTGAATTGAGTGCTGAATTGAGTAAAGAAGACTGTTGAGTTTGGGAGTTTTTCCTAATGAGAGTTGTTCCCTGTTGTTGCTTTTTCATAGACTGGGCCTTGCCGCCTTCTCTGCGTGGTTCTGCTGCTCTGGCAGGTTTCCGCATCCCTTGCATTAGACACTCCTTACTTGTCAATCTCCCTGTGGTCTAAAGGACCGGGTAGGGTGACCAACTATCCGGGGTTGCCAGGGCCTGAGTACTTTCACAGGACATAGGACATTTGGTGCTAAACCAGGACAGTCGTGGGCAAACCGGAGACTCTGGTCCGTGTCCTAGGCCTTCGTGTACAATAGGGCACATGCATGAATATGCAGCAATCCCCAAGTGTGCACAAGTGTGAGTCTCAGACACCGAAAGTGGCACCTGACAGCACACAGCTGGCTCCACACACACAGGACAAGGGCCCTGTGACAGGGGGGACATGATACCTGCTCCCATGCTCCCCACTCTACTTGAGCCATGCGCCTCCTGTCCCTGACTCAGCGGGCGTCTGAGCAGAGGCTGGGCGGTCTCCAGTGACTGGACCTCGACTCCTGCTTCGTCAGGCCGCCTGGGGGCTGACAGCAGCCGTGACCCTGAGTCACTCCCGGAGAATTCCCCACACAGATGGGAATGAAGGATTAGGTCCTTGCGGGAGGCGATGTGATTGCCCGGCTTTGCTCTGAGGGCTGGCCCTGGATCCAAAGGTTAACGTGGCTACTTTCTAGTGATAGGACTTTGGGAAAACACCGGCCCCCTCGGAGCGTCAGTTTCCTCTTTGGAGGATTCAGTGAGATGATAACACAGGCCCTGTACTTAGTGCAGGGCAGGGCACGCGGACAGGACTTCACCAACGGGTCCCCAAGACTGACAACTGTCCTTACTATTGTGTTGACATAACTGTAAATAGTGCTGATCTTATCACATGTGGGGAACACAGCTACTTCCCACTCCTCAACCCTGTGTGAGCCCCAAAACCTCAGCCACACTGCCAGGCACGACAGCAATAACTTAGAAGTGGTGGTAAGTCTTCATACACGTTTCCTATTTTATAAATTATATTCAGGTAGCATGCATTAAAAACACATACAGGTAAGATACAACATTCCTTTTGCCTCCCAGCCTTGGACAAGACAATTCTTCCAAATCCTCTGGGTCTAAATCAATCTCTCCCTATGTATATTCAGGGAAAGTATGTATTATTTTATAAAATGAAATAAAATAAAAGGACGGGGTTGAAGAACTAAAGTCTGGGAAATACTGACCTAAATCAAATCCAATGGCTTTCTTTCCTGCAGGACTTCTCAGAGCTTTGGCTACAGGGATCAGCACTGTGCTTCTTCAAGAGGGCAGAAGCACAGGCCACAGGCTCCCCACTTACGGGGCCATAGACCCCTTTATTGGAGGAGCATGAACCAGTGGACTGGGCTGGGTAGAAGAGAGTCAGAAAAAATCCTTATCTAGATGTTTCTATGCAAGCCCTCGCTCCTGCTTCACTTCACCCACACCCCACTGCCTGCTTCCTGGGAAAGTGGTGCTTTATTCTCACCTCTGACTCCTTCCTCTTGGCCACCCAACAGCTCTGAATCATCCCTGCACTTGGCCTTTATTCCTGGGTGAGTCTGGGTCTTCTCCACTGACCTCCAGGGATCACAGCACAGAGTCTGACCAACCCCAGAACCCTGTGTCTCGTGCCTCCTTTTGTGGAAAACTGGGTCTCTTTTTGATGTACCAAGATGTTTCCTTTCCCCTAGGACAGCACTGCCATTTGAGCAAGATTATGAACCTGTTGATAATTGATTTTAGAGAGAGAGGAAGGAGGAGAAAGCGAGAGAAACATCAATCAGTTATCACCAATATTTGCCCCTACTGGGGATCTAACCTGAAACCTGGGTATGTGTCCTAACCAGAAATCAAACCTACAATCCTTCAGCGCATGGGACAACACCCAGCCAACAGAGCCATACCAGCCAGGGCTGATGACCATCTTGATCCAATAATAAATTGCTCATTTTTATGGCACACGTACTATGGACCACGATACCCTGTGATTACTCTTCACATCCCCATTTTCCAGAGGAAGAAACTGAGGTTCAAGGAGGTTCTATGGCTTTCCCCTGGTTGCCCAGCAAGTAAGACATGATACCCGGATTCATATGGACCACCCAAAAATCGACTTAATTCAGAACCCATGTCTTGCTGTGGTTTCTCCCCAAAATACTAACTGAAGATCTCACAAGAACTCACGCAGGCAGAACAACCTCAAACGGATCACACACAAGGGTCCTGAGACCTCAGCTCCCTCCAAACAATAGCCCAGGTGGCTTAAACCACACCAGCACCCATCCAAGCCCCACAAAACATGGGGCCAATGACCTGAGCTTAGATAACCTTGGATAACCTTGACACAGGAAACTAAGGCATGCAGCCCCATAGAACATGCTAACGTGATTCACGCCAAGGCAGGCCTTGGCTTTACTCCATCTCTGCCATTGACCTTCTTGTATTCCCTCAGTGCCTGCCTTTCTCTCATCCCCCGGCTGATCCTGTCCCAAGGCCGAAAGATACTGCCCTCACCTGGGCTTCCTGGAGGCTGAATCCTTCCACTAATTAATAACAGGCCCCAGCCACCTCCGCCCGCTCCCCAACCCCGGCCACAGCAGATAAGGCACCGTCCCACTTCCTGCATCAGACTGTCTCCTTGTCACGTCATTGGCGCCACCGAGGTGACTGGCGCCCGCCACCGCCTCCCACCCTGTGAGGTGGCAGCTTATCATCTGAGGGTGAAGAGAAGCGATGTGTGTGTCCACACAGGGGCCGACGGCGGAGAGCACTTGCAGGATTGTAAAAGGTGCTGTATAAATCAATTATTAATACTAATCAGAGGGTGATAGCCCTGCTGTCGGGAGCCAGGAGGCCTGGGGCAGGCGCCACACCCTCTGACAGCGCCCTCAGGAGCCAGGCATCTCACGGGTTATGGGTTATGAGGAGATCAGAGGAGAGATGACCTGAGAGCAATGAGGATTAATCCCTTCACCTGGAATCCCACCTGGCCTTTCTACCTGACATCCCTGCCAGAGATAGAGAAGGTTCTGGAACTTTGGAACTGTGGGGCGTTGACAGTAAGGTTTTAGCGCCCTGAGCTCTAAGCTCTGCGCTGATCCCACCCAGGACTTTAGAGAGCACGGTGCCCACCAGGACGGGCTTCCTGTAATGAGCCTGCCACTTCCTGCCGTGGGGGCGCCGGGCCAGCACCCCGGAGATGGGTGTATTCTCTCCAGCCACTTCCTGTTTTGTCCCGGGATCCACCCTGTGAGCACAAAAGAAACCATTTTTCTAGGTAATGGATGTGAAGATTTGATCTAATGTTTATTTTCTGACAGTCCAAGACCTTGGGCTGGTTTGGCCACCCTCCTGAGTTAGTCAAACGTGTCCATGAATGATGCAAACGGTACACAAAACTTCCCTGGAAAAAAAAATCATTTGCGCTCTTTCAGAAATAAATAGCATCCATCCCATGACACGTGTGGAATCTACTGGTGTCAAGGGGCTAAATAAAAAATGGACAATGATTACTACTAACAATCTAACTGTTGGGCATCCTTGTCCTAAGGGGAAAAACGATACTGAAAATGATTATTTGTCCAGCATGAACTGCCTGAGAATCTAAAGTACCAGGACAGGTGGTACAGAGGGAGGAAGGAGGCCTGGAGGAAGTGAGATGGAGGAGAACAGAGAGAAATGGCGTGGCAGGGGGACAGGATGCATGGACAATGGTGGACCAAGGCAGCAGATACCAGCTCCAGGAAAAACACCTCGAATCATCGTGTTTTGTTGTTGTTGCTGCTGTCTTTTTCAGTCAGTGAGAATGCTGTGGTAGGTGAATAACTAAATGAGTCACGTCCCTGCAGATAGTGAGGAGGGCCATGCGGACAATGAAGAGTTGGTCAGGGAAGGCTCCTGAGGTGACATTGAACTAAGGTGAGTCTGTGAAGCTCTGGGGAGGCTCCAGGGACAGCCTAAGGGAGGAACTGGCTTGGTGGGTCTGATGAACAGCAAGGTGGCCAGTGAGGCTGAAATTGAGAGAGCCCAGAAAAGCTGATAGAGAATGAGGTCAAAGAGGGGGGTAGGGACAGAGCACATAAGGCCTTAGGGGCCACAGTGAGGAGGAGGAGGTTAGGCTAAATGAATGGGAAGCCACTAGGGTTTTCTACAGAGCTGAGTGGTGGGGTAATAGTCACACCTTTCTCTGAGAGTTGTTATGAGGGTCCAATAAGAAAATTTAGGAAAAGCGCTGCATGTCTTAAGGATTCAATAGGTAACAGCTAACAGTCTTGCCAATGTTTCTTTCAGTTTTTAGCTTCATAAGAGCAACTTTTCACCTAATATTTTCCTGCCATATCCTCTTATGCCAAGTCTGGATTCTGGAACTATTGTAACTGCTCAATATATCGGAAAATGAACGAATAGATGAGTAAATGAATATAAGCATACCAAATCTATCTTCAGAATCACAGTTAAAGGAAAGAATAAGGAATAGTGGAATTGATATTGGTTGGATATTGCTAGGCATGATGCTGGGTGCTTTTCATACCCCATCCTATGTAATAAAAGGCTGACATGCAAATCAACCAAACGGCAGAATGCGCATTGATCACCAGGGGACAGACGCTCAGCACAGGAGCTGCCCCATGGTGGTCAGTGCGCTCCCACAGCGGGAGCACCACTCAGCCAGAAGCCCTGAGCCGGGCTCATGGCTGGTGAGCGCAGCAGTGGTGGCTGGAGTTCCTTCCACCTCTGCGGCAGCGCTGAGGATGTCTAACTGATGGCTCAGGTGGGGAGCGGGACTAAGCCGGCAGTGGCACATCCCCCAAGAGCTCCTGGACTGTGAAAACAGGGCACAGGCCAGGCTGAGGGACTCTCCCCTCCCCCTGAGTGCATGAATCTGATGCACCAGGCCTCTAGTATCAGAGTTCATTTTCCCAAGAGCCCCAACCTGTAGGAAATAGAAGCACAGCAGGTTGAGGCTTAAAGAAGCAAAGACACTTGCCTCCAATCCAGGGGCTGTTCAATGACAAAGGCAGGGTTAAAAGCCATTTCTACTCAGGGTGGCTTTTTCTCCTGAGCCCCATGACACGAAACCTTCTGACCCCAGTATTTTCCGGTGAGAGAATTAGTCACAAATGGCTTTGATCAGCTGGACGACCAATATGGCCCTCCCTCCTTCTCTGGGCCCTTATCTTTATTAACTGTGAATTTACCATCCCACAGAGATAGGGCTCTGCGTGAGGGGCCCCTGTGTCCACACCTGGGCAAGTCTTACCTTCTTCAAATAGGTCAGCACGTACTGGGAGCCTTTAATTGCCTTCTTCCTCACCTAGCCCTTCCCTCAAGTTCAAAGATAAGGAAGGTGGGGCATGAGGGTATTAGCCAGTAATCTTGGATAAATCCAGCCCATTTCACAGCATCATAAATTCATTCCGTCTCCACAGCCTGCCAGGCTCGCAGAAGATGAAGAGCAGGGGTGGGAAGGGAAGAGGGCCCAACAACTGCATGGTCACAGCAGAGTGATGCTGCCGGGGTGGCCAGAGTGTCCCCTCCCAGCAGGGAAGGGTCTGATGAACTGTTCTGAAGGGCACTGCACAGTCACCTGACAGCCAAGGAGCAATAGATGGCTTTTGTTTTGCCAACAAGGCCAAGATTTTTCCTAAATCAGACGGCACTGCGCCCTCCCAGAGTGTGCCCAGAACTCGTGGACAGAGAGGAACCTGAAAGTGTGACTGAACTCATTTGTCTGTCTGTCAAAGGCTGCCACCCCAACCTCAGGAGCCACCTCGATGAGTCATTTGTAGTTCTAAAAAGTCTTCCCTAAGAGGCCTTGTAAAATGGTTCAAAGTCCTCCCCAGTCTACGAGGATTCTCAATGAGCAGGGTCATTTTCCAAGTATTGATTTGCCTGATTGGCAATGGCTAGTTTTTACACTTGTGTGCTTCCTTTTTCTTTTTTTTTCATCCTCACCCAAGGATATGTTTATTGATTTTAGAGAGAGAGGAAGGCAGAGGGAGGAAGCAGGAGAGGGGGAGAAAAGGAGGGAGGGAAAGAGAAACATTGATCAGTTGCCTTCCCATATGTGTTCTGATCAGGGATTGAACCTGCTATCTTTCAATGTATGGGACAATGCTCCAACTGACTGAGCCATACCGCCCAGGGCTATTTGCTTCCTTTTAACACATTTTCTTAAAAATATATTTTATTGATTTTTTACAGAGAGGAAGGGAGAGGGATAGAAAGTCAGAAACATCAATGAGAGAGAAACATCGATCAGCTGCCTCTTGCACACCCCCTACTGGGGATGTGCCTGCAACCAAGGTACATGCCCTTGACCAGAATCAAACCTGGGACCTTTCAGTCCACAGGCCGACGCTCTATCCACTGAGCCAAACTAGTTTCGACTAACACAATTATTGGAATGTCCATTAAATGCCAAATGTTATTGCATGGCCCTAGGATACTACAGTGTCCCAGATGTACATTCACATCTTCCCGAAATTCCTGATCTAGTGCAGCATAACGACAAGTCTACAGGGATATAAGATATACTGCAACAAACTCCGTTTGGGCTCTCTGATCTTTTGCCCATTAGGAGCCAGCAAGTACCTGGAGGATGCAAACTCACATCACGGCTAGCAAAAACCAATTTACCAGGTGAAATGTCTATTCTCACTCAGAGAACACATCCCAAAGCCAATTGTCCACCTGTGTAGACTTTCTGCTGCTGGGGATGGCCTGCTCACGCGTCCTCTACACATGCAGATGGTATGAGAGTGCCCACATTCGGGTGCTTTTAAAATACCACGGTGTGCTGAAAACTAAATGAAGATGCACTTAGGCGTAAACAAGAGGGTGTCTTTAAGAGCCCAGCTTTGAGAAAATGGTTCGGGATAGAGATATGGTTTAATGCAAAGACAGCTTGACCTGAAAAATATGTTCACCTCCCTGACTTACCAAAAAAGAGCTCAAAACTACAATCTGGTTTTCAAGATCAGCCCACACACTCATGCTTGAAGATGTCCCTTATGATGTTACTTATAATGCAAGAAATTGGAACAACCTTAAAAGTTCACTCATGGAACACTAGTTAAGTAGCAATTATGAAGCAATTAAAGAAATATAAAAAGCTTTAGCTGCCTTGCAAAAGACATGCTTCTCATGATGGGAAAAAGAATATAAAATAAAATTTCATTTTAAATAATGTGTGTGTTGTTGTTTTTTTAATCAAAGAAACAAAGACTGAATGTGGACAACGGTGCTTTTGTGTCGATGAAAGAGCAGTGACTCTACAAATGAGATGAGGCATCACAGACCTTCAGGTAAAACCCCAGCCTCTACGTCCCACCTGACCTGCTTTGGGAGAATTAGTAGTCTCTCTGAATCTTGCTTTGCTTTTCTGAAAAATGGGGCCCAGGGCAACTCCTGCCTTGGAAGGCTGTTGTAAGAGTTGTTGTTTTTAAATAACACAAGTAAAGAACACATAATAAATGTTCAATAATGAAGACAAATTATATGTGTATACATGAGGTGTGTAATTTAATGAGTTTTCCACAATTTAAATAAACTATATATAGCATCAGAAAGAGATGGACACACAGCCAGCATGGCTCAGTGTTGAGCATTGACCTATTAACCAGGAGGTCACGGTTCAATTCATGGTCAGGGCACATGCCTGGGTTGTGGGGTCGATCTGGAGTGTGGAGTGTGTGGGAGGCAGCTGATCAATGATTTTCTCTTATCACTGATGTTTCTCTCTCTTGCCCTCTCCCTTCTCTGAATCAATAAAAATATATATATATTTTTAAAAATTTTTTAAAGAAAGAGATGGACATTAACACTTCAATTTTACAATTAAACACAAATCAGAACCCCAGATATCAAGCTATCCTATATAATAAAGAGGTACTATGCTAATTTACCATCACTGTCACCAAGCCAAGTTCCAATAAGGAGACTTAAGGAGCAATCAGCAGGGACCTGAGGCTATGCCCTCCCCTGTCCCCATAGGGCTTGACAGGCCACACTCTCCCGGCGCCAGGCCAGGGAACCTGAAACCATGCCCCCTGCCTGGCAGGGCTTGACGGGGGCCTCAAAGTTCACTTCCCATCCTGGTGCTGGGCTAGAGGACCTCAGGCCAAGCCTCTACCAGGTGGGGCTTGACAGGGAACTTCAGCTATGCCCCCCCCAACCCAGCACCAGGCCGTGGGACCTCAGGCCATGCCCCCCACCCAGCAGGGCCTGAGAGAGGACCTCAATGTGCACCCCCAGTGCTGGGTCAGGGCAACTCAGGCCATGCCCATCACACTAGCACCAGACAAGGGGGAACTTCAGACACACTCCCTGCCCGGCGGAGCTTGACGGGGGACCTCAGGCTGTGCTCCCATCTCAACGCCAGGCTGGGGGACCTCAGGCCACATTTCTCACCAGGTGGGGCTTGATGGGAGATTTCAAGGCATGCCCCTACCCCAGTCTGAGCTGGGGACCTCAGGCCATGCCTCCCTGTCCTGGTGCCAGGCCAGGGAACCTGAGGCTATGTCCCCTGCCCGGCAGGACTTGACAAGGATGGGACTGGGCAGGTCTGGATCTAGCCCAATGGGGGCAGGGGCCAGCTGGGTCTGAGTCTCAAGCGATTTTGAGACACATGTGGATGGGCGGGGACTTGATTCTGGGTTCCCAGACTCTGACAGGAGGAAGGTTTTCATATACATTTTCCTGATTTTCTTTCATCTCTGACATTTTTATTATAGAGAAAGGGCAAATAGCAACATTAAATTATTTCCTCTAATTAATCCCGTCTAATGTGCACAAATTTTGTGCACCGGGTCACTAGTCTTAGAATAAACAGGGTTAGTTCCACATAAAGCAGGGTATTGGGCTTGGTTGGGTGGGGGGGTCTGGGGGGGATTCATTTATCTTAGCAAGATTTATTTGAGGATCATTTCTTACCCTTTCAGAGGAGTTTTAAATAAAATAATGAGAGAGGATTAAATGTGCATATAAAATAAGGTTTTCTCAAAAATGGACAGGGGCGGGGTTTACTGTCTGTGTAAAGTGAACTTAGGAATAGCTGAGCAACACAGAGGACTGACACTCAGAATGCAAATTCCTACGAAGCTAGAACTTTCAAGGAACCCATAAGTTTTAGAAAACAAATGGGTAGAAAAGGAATGATTTCCTAGTAGTTTGAGAAACAAAGACAAAGGTCCTGAAAATAACTTCTGATATCCTGATCTGGACTCCCACGACCCCCCAACACCCCCCCACACACACACAAATTGAAGACAAAATGATAGAGTTACATGGAGAGTCCATTGTCTCCCATCAGAGTCTCCAAGAAATCCTGGACGCCCAAATTTTTGAGAAACGCTGTCTTACATCTTCAAACTTGGATGAGCAGAGAGAGTCAAAATGATGGATCATAACACACATCAAGGAAATATGAAATTGCCTTTCCTACACTGGCCTGGCTCCTCACTGCGTGGCTGGCGGAAGGTGAGGGAATCAGTGAGTGGCCACCACGAGGGGAAACAGGCTGCAAAGATCACCCACACAGGACCCCGTGTTGGGCCTGGTACACATGAAAATCACCTTTGCTGAGTGCCCAATTCCCTGAACACAGCCCACGTTTAAAGGTTTCCATCTGGGGAGCTGCAGAGTGAGCGTTCCGAGCAGGGACAGCCTACCCGACCAGCAGCTGCAATGGTGCAGAGTAAATATTTAAACATGGCAAGTTCAATAGCTGTTAAATAGGTTCAGTGGAGGCTCATTTTAAAAAATCAATACTGAACTAATAGTAATGCACTAGCTTTCAATAGAAGAGGCGAAGGGGGGTTGGAGTCATTTTTGAATCAGAAGTCAATAGGAGCCAGTGTCTCGGACAAGCCCTTGTGCACACCCCCCCCCCCCGACTGGTAATAAAAGAAAACAAACAAACAAAAACACGGCAATGCCTTTGTCTCCTAAGGTAGATTCCCAGGAAGCTGGTGGGGACCACAGGTTTGACCTGGGTGGGGCGGAGGGTAGAGAAGGGGTAGGAGAAACAAGATGGCAGAGGAAAAAGGAAGCGGGACTTTTCTATGGGATTATTGCCTTTTTATTTAACCTGGTTGCACGAAGCAGCTTTGTGACCCCGAGTATGGAAGTGAACCTCCCTGAGCTTTGTAAATGCAATAGCACTCTCAGCACCTCCTTGGTCTTTGTCACCCCAATACAAGCAGGCAGACTTCCAGTTCGCAGCACCTGGACCCAGTCAGGAGGAGGCACCTGATTTAAGGCCCCAATCAATGGCCCTCATTCGCTGGCAGGTGGGAGCTGGCCCCTAGCCTGCCTGTGTGCCCTAGTCACTCTGCATCCTGGCAGGGATGGAGCCCTGCTGCTCACCGAGGTGCCCTGCTACCGCACACACTAGCTGGCTGCTTCTCTCTCGTCCTCCTCACTCCCTACCCAGTGCTCTGGGTCCACCTCCCAAATAGGCCACTTTCACCGGAAATCTTGTCTCAGGTCAGGGCATCACTTCTGGAGTCCCCATGGAAGATGAGAAGTGACTGCTTCTGCATCTACCAAAGGGGACACCAGCATGCCCGCTTCAGAGGTTCACGGTGCGCGTTCACGGACAGCGTGCTCTGAAGCACATGCCATGCTGCCTGGCACTTATCGGGCACAGAAGAGATGCCAGCCATGCTTATCATTAGCTCCACAGGCCAAAGTAAGAATCTGTGGCTTCCTCAAAAGATGGTGGAGTGACGAAAGGTTTTTATCTTCTCCTCTCTATTTGCCTATGTTTACTGCATTTGGAAAATGAGGGTGCTTAACGGCAGCAGAGAGCCAAGGAACCCAGGAACAGCTTGGTTCACAGGGAGCTGCTCTGTGCATGTTTCCTCAGATGTGAACTGGGAGAAGGAGCATCTCCCTCTTAGGTTTTGGGGTCATTTCCATGAGAAAATACATGTAAAGTATCTAGTACATTGGCTGGCACTTGCTAACAGGGGAATAAACATTAGCTTCTGTGATGTAAGAGATTGACACTATACACTGAGTGGCCAGATTATTATGATCTCTGAAAGCATAATAATCTGGCCACTGTGTGAGTGTGTGTGTGTGTGTGTGTTTGTATTTGAGGCCCGGCGCATGAATTCATGCATGGGTGGTGTCTGGCCAACCTGGCCTGGGGGAGGGGACATGGGCAGTTGGCTGGCCTGCCTGCTGGTCGAACTCCTGGTTGAGGGGACAATTTGCATATTAGCCTTTTATTATATAGGATATACACTGAGTGGCCAGATTATTATGCATTCAGAGATCATAATAATCTGGCCACTCGGTGTATGTGTTTGATGCCTATTTAGAGTATTTCCTGGATCAGGATTAAAGTTTGGTAAACAAGCTGTCTATTAACAATTTGGTAAATTAAACTTCTTGGAGGCTGTTTTTTAAAACGCTTAACTTCCTTTGTCCTAGAAACAAGACTGAAATGGGCTGTTGAAACAACACATATTAGTAATGGCAAAGAAAAAGGGCTAGAAAGAAATATTTTCAAAATTATCTATTTCAAAACACAGAGTAAATGTTAAATAGGAACATTGGCTTAAGTGCAGTGGGGGGTGGAGAGAGGGAGAGAGAGAAACCCGGTAAAGGGAAATTGGGCCAAATTTCACACAGGTGCCCAGTACAAGGATGACAATGCCAGAGAACCCAGTCCAGGAGATGATAACTGCTTCACTGCAAAACTGCAACGCACCCACGCCTGGTTATTCAGGCATTCACTCACTGCTCAGCTGTGCAGTATCAACACCCCAAGTATAACAATGACAACACCACAGCAGCAGGAAAAGTTTTAGGTGTCCCCACTGTACCCTTAATATGGCCCTTTACTTGTTACCAGTCTATTTCATGTTCACAGAAACCCTGCAGAGGGGATAGTAGCTTCATTGTGTAGGAGGGGAAACTGAGGTTAAGGGACTTGTCCAAGATCACACAGCAGGGAGTGGAAACCAGGGATGTGAATCAGGCATGCTGCCTCTAGAGCAGGGGTGGGGAACCTTTTTCCTGCCAAGGGCCATGTGAATATTTATAACATCATTTGAGGGCCATACAAAATTATCAACCTTAACATTAGCCTGCTATATTTGGTCAAACATTTAATTAACTCACTCCCAATGCCTTGGCAGGGCTAGACCAAATGATTTTGCAGGCCTTATACTATATAACCGAAGGGCTGGATGTTCCCCACCCCTGACCTAGAGTTTCCCTCCCATACACACTGTGCTCTAACTCTTTAGGCATATATTTGGCATCAATAATATTACACTCCCATGTCATCCCCCACATACTTATCCTATGCAGATATTGCTAATTTCTAATGGCTATTCTCTTTCCATAGTCTTGGATGAATCCTCTGAATCTTTCTTAACACAACACTCTATGCAGCCACAACCAGCCAGTTGAAACTGGCCTGGGTGATAAAGCCAATCTGACCACTAAAACAGTTAGGGCTGTTTGACTGCAAGCAACAGAAGCTGACTCTGGTGACATACGCCAGAAAGAACTCCACTAAATGGACATGGAGAATCCAAGAGGACTGAGGAAAATGTTCAGAACCAGGAATTCCTGGAGGTCTTGAGTACAGGTTAAGGTGACAGATTTATCTGGATACTGCCAGTGAAATTAATATCTTCAAAAGCATCTTTTTCCTTGCCTTTAAGTCCTTCTGCTCAAGCTTTTAAGTTCTCGAGAGAGAGTCTATAGGCTTAGCCTAGGTCACTGTCCACTAAAAACAACAGAGGGACGACGGGTGCCCACAAAGGTAATGGAGGGGCTGTATTAAGAGGAAAAAATTCTGGGCAGCCCAAAACACCACCACCAGCTCCAGCACTGCCCCAGACCTGCCACCCAGTTAACCAGGCCCAAGAAGTCTAGTTGGCTCCTGAACTACTGAAAAGATTAACTGGTTGGACAGTAAGTCATCACTAAAACAGCTCTGCTGATGGTTATAAATCGAGCTGGGAGTCTTCGCTGGGAACTAACTCACCAACCAGAGACAGAGCTGGCAACCTCCCGGCTGGGCCTCTGAAAGCCTCTGATGAAATCAGTGCGTTGATTAACGCAATTAGCACCATTAGGAGAGGAAGTTGTTAACCTAAATCAATTATCCACAGACATCCATCAAGCTGAGTGTTCCTCTTTGTCTTGTGTATATTGCGCTGTTGGTGTTTCAGTGGTGATAACCATTAAAAATAAATGATTATTGTTGATTTTCTATTGATATAGCTATTAATGTATCGATGCAGTGTGTATAGGCCGCTTACATGTAGTGTACAGAAAACAGATGTACTAACTATAGGAAGTGAGTATTGACTCCCATTTCTCCATTCAGGAGGTAAATATTGACCAACAAAAGTGTGTTTATGATGAGCTGAAAGGAAAAATGTTTGTCTCAGCTCAATTTTTCTTCAATTACTCGTATTGTTGGTCTGCAGTGCAGAGGTTCAGACCTGTGGATGCCATGCTCTCTCTTTGCCATGGAAACGAATTCAGCTCGTCAGTCCCAGTCCTAAAGCGCCGGGTGCCTGTGCACCTTTCTGAAAACTGTTCCTTTTCGCCCTCTGATCATTTCCACTACTTCAGCAAATTTATATCTTCTGTATCAACCGTCCATATGAAAAACTGTAATGCCATTTGCTTAAATCTAGCCCCAAATGCAAAAAAATGGCTGTCCATGATAATATGAGTTAACATGCATTGAAGTCATTCTCCCAGGCCTTTGCACAGATCTCTAATGATTATCTCCATCGTAGAGAATGATAATAACTATAATAAAAGCTATTGCTTATGGGCCAGGTACTCCTAGAAGCCCTTCCTCAGTATGAAGTAATTTCAACTCCCAAGTCTCAAGGTAACATTATTAAGGCCATTTCCCGAATGAAGAAACTGAAGCAGATAAATAGTAAGCATAGCCCTTTAATTCTATCTTCCCCTCTGTTCCCCACACTTCTCCTCTCTGTACTTAAAGTTCTGTAGCAGGTGACAAGTTTCAGGAATATATTTTTGCTTCAAAGAAATTTGCTCTAGTGTTTCACGCATGTGTGTGTGTGTGTGTGTGTGTGTGTGTGTGTGTGCGCGCGCGCGTGCGCACCATCTCCAGATAAAGGAACTGACATTTAGCCAGTTCAGGTAATTTGCTTAAGTTATACAGCCAATAAACGACACCACAGATTCAAACCAGGCTCTGACCCCAAACTTCCTTCTGTGGGGCAACACAGAGCTTAAGAAAGTATCATCTTTTAAGAGAAACATGAGTTTTTAAGATTTTTTGTATCTGGAATTGGCACCCCAGGGCAGAGATGACATACGAGGCTCCATGCTCCCATGGGGCCTGGAAGAGGACTGCAACATGGAGAACTCCCTGCTGGATCCATTGCAGTGACTAGATTCAACAGAGCACTAGCCGGGGAGGGAGGTGGTGTTGCCCAGGGCAACTGGACAGCATTCTTAGGGAGAAAAATCTCAACAGGAAAAGAGGCCAATTGTTCCAGCACCCTGCTGCCAGTGCAGGAGAAGGTCAGACTTCTTCAGAGTCATCGGAAAAGAGGTTTGAACATGGCAAACCAGAAAGGCAAGCTGGGCTTTCCCTTGGGAGCTGAATTGTCAAGAGCTGATTGCAAAACCTCTTAAGACTCTCTGCCAGGACAGCACTTCCCAGCGGGTAATTAACTGGGTGTCAGCGGCTTGGAGATCACCACAGGAGGTGTGGGATTCAGGGCAGGGCTTGGGAAACCTCCCCGGTTTTGATCTTTGGGGGGAAAGGGCTGTTTAAGGGCTCTGGTTCCTCCTGGTAAAAAACATGCAGGGAAAGAGGAAAGACAGGGGGAAAGGAGAAAAGAAAGCCATTGAGACCTGGAATCCTGACCGACTTCTTCCTTCAATCCCTTTAGAACCATACCCTGAGCTCCCTGGAAAGACTGAACTTGAAAATAAAAGGTCCATTCGCTTTCATCATTGTGCGTATTAGAAGTCCTTCAAAGATGCTACTATATGCCATGATGGAAACCCCGGGTTACCATGTGCTGTCGTCATATAAGAAATAACCTAATTAGTACAACCACCATGGAAGACAGTGTGGAGGCGCCTCAAAAAATTAAGAAAAGCCCAGCCAGTGTTGCTCAGTGGGTGAGCATTGACCCATGAATCAAAAGGTCATAGTTCAATTGTGGTCAGGGCACGTACCTGGATTGCAGGCTCAGTCACCAGTGTGGGGCATGCAGGAGGCAGTTGATCAAGGATTCTCTCTCATCAATGATGTTTCTGTCTCTCTCTCCCCCTCTCCCTTTTTCTCTGAAATCAATAAAAATATTTTTAATTAAAAAATAAAGAATACAATTACCCAGCTATCTTATCCCTCTTCTGGGGATCTACTGGAAAATTTTGAAAACATTTATTCACAAAGATATATGCACCCCTATGTTCACTGCAGCATTATTCATGGTGGCCAAGACATGGAAACAACTCAAGTGTCCTTTGCTGGGTGACTGGATGAAGAAGATGCAGTATGCCCTAACCGGTTTGGCTCAATAGATAGAGCATCGGCCTGCAGACTCAAAGGTCCCAGGTTCGATTCCATTCAAGGGCATGTATCCTGGTTGCAGGCACATCCTCCGTAGGGGGTGTGCAGGAGGCATCTGGTTGATGTTTCTCTCTCATCGATGTTTCTAACTCCCTATCCCTTTCTCTTCCTCTCTGTAAAAAAATCAATAAAATATATTTTTAAAAAAAAGAAGATGTGGTACATATACACAATGGAATACTACTCAGCCATAAGAAAAGATGAAATACTGCCATTTGCAACAACATGGATAGACCATGAGAATATCACACTAAGCAAAATAAGCCAGACAGAAAAAGTTAAGAACTACATGATCTCACTCATATGTGGGAAATAAAAACTGAAAACAACAAATGAACAAACAAGACAAACAGACAGAAATGCATAGACGCAGGTAACAGTATAGTAGTTACCAGAGGGAAGAGGGGGTAGTAAGGGATATATGGTGATGGAAGATTTAACTTTGGGTGGTGGGTACACAATGCAATATACAGAGGATGCATCATAGAATGATACACTGGAAACCTACATAATCTTATTAACCAATGTCACTCCAATAAATTTCATTTTTTCAACAAAACAAAGAAATAACCTAATTAGTGAGGTGGTTGCTTGGATGGTGTGGGACACAGCATAATGCCCCCACCCCAGATGTCTACTCCCTAATCCATGGAGCTCCAGGGACCTATGAATTTGTCACCTTACACGGCAGAAGAGACTTCACAGCTGTGGTTCAAAGGTTCTGACATGAGATTATTCTGGATTATCCACATGGGCCCTAAATGTAATCATTAGGGTCCTTATAAGAGGGAGGCAGGAGGATCAGAATGAGAGGACATGATGGTGGAATCAGAGGTAGAAAGATGCGGGGCTACAAGCTCAGGAATTCAGGAGTCCTCTACCAGCTGGGAAAGATAAGACAAATTTGCCCCCAGAGCCCCGAAAAGAAATACAGCTCTGTTGACACCTTGACTTGGGTCCCACCTTACCCATTTTGGAATTTAAATACACACACACACACACACAGAGAGAGAGAGAGAGAGAGAGAGAGAGAGAGAGAGAGAGAGAGAGAGAGAGAGAGAGAGAATTCCATTTTAGAGAGAGGAGGGAAGAGAAGCATCAATGATGAAAGAGAATCATAGATCAGCTGCCTCCTGCACCCCCCTTACTAGAAATCAAACCCATAACCCGGGCATGTGCCCTGACCGGGAATCAAACCGTTCATAGGTCGAAGATCAACTATTGAACCACTATGGCTGGGCCCAATTTGGACTTCTGATCTCTAGAACTATAAGAGTAAATCTGTATTATTTTGAACTACTAAACTGATGGTATTTGTTACAGCAGCAAAGAGCAACTAATTCAAATGTTAGCTCATTTTTTTGGCTTTACTCAAGGAAAGTCTTGAGGCTGCTTCCAAGGACTCTCTTCCTCACAGCATCTTCCCCAAGTACAACATTCTAGGGAAGAACTCACATATAAAAACAAGGTTCTGTTTATGAAGCACTGACTACACAACCCTCTTTTGGCACATGTCTTATTTTCGCTCATTTTACAGAGGAAAGAGAGCGAATGGACTTGCCAACATCACTCAGAAACAAAGGAGCTTTTCCATCAGTTATGATGCCTGTCTTCAAGGAGTTAGGGGTAAAGAAAAGGCAAGTTACAGTTCTTCTTCACCCCTACCCTTGAAGTGACTATCATGGATAAGGAAGCATTTCCATAACCAACATTCATTCATTCAGTTGTTCAGGAAATATTTATTCAGGGCTTACTATATGCAGGAACTGTGGGTACAGTAAAGAATCAAACATAGAATGTCCTTGGCCTTTTGGAGCTTCGATTTTGGTGAAGAAAGATAGCCAATGCACAAACCAATAGAGATACACTGTATCAGATGGTGATAAATGCTACATGGCACATAAATCTGGGCAAAGCATCAAAATCCAAGATAGTGGTTATGTTGGAGGGGAATAAGGGTCGGGAAAAGAAATGAAATCAGAGAGCAAAAGTGTCCAACAAAAATAGCTGTGTTTTATCTCAAGTTGAGCAGTGGGGGCTCACTGGTATCTATTACTGGGCTTTTATAACTTAAACTAGGGGCCTGGTGCATGAAATTTGTGCACTGGGGTGGGTGGTCCCTCAGCCCAACCTGCCCCCCTCTCACATACTGGGAGCCCTCAGGGGATGTCCAACTGATGGCTCACTCCCAGCCTGCCCAGCTTGGGCACCCAGCCATCGCCCTGCTCAGCTCAGCCCCGGCTGCCTGCGACCACCCGGGCCTGGGAGCTGGGCGCTCGCCGCCAGGGCCCTTTCACATCCACCCCTGGCCCAGCACTGGCGCCACTTGGCCCTTCCCCCTGCTCCTGATTGGCTGGTAGCATAGCCAATCAGGAGTGAAGGTATGGTCAAATTTGCATGTTTCTCTTTTATTATAACTTAAATAGATGCTATGTATATTCTTTTAGATGTGTCAAATATTAACTGGTTTGAACAATTTAGAAGGTGAGGCAGTACTATTTTATACTGGTGGCTAGGGAAAGCCTTTTGACTTGGTATCTGAGCAGAGACATGAAGGAAATGAAAGCATGTGCCATGCCTGCGGGATGGGCATCTAGGTAGTGGGAACAGCAGGTGGGAATGCCCTAAGTGCTCAGAGTATTGGAGTACTGGCACAATCAATAGGAGGAGCTTGGACCACAGAGCTACCTAGGCTTCTTCCTGACAGTTGGGGATGTTCTCTATGGTTGACATGATTCTCTCACTTACTGCAGGCCTTCAAAGGAGATCCGATAAAGGTATGAATCCATCCATGCATTCATTTATGCATTTTGTATTTATTAAGCACCTACTGTGTGCTTATCACTGGCCAGAGAAACAGTGAAAACATGGGCTGTACCTTTAAGGAGCTCAGGGTCTAGTGAGGGAATAGAGGGAAAAACATTGGGGAAGATAAAAATTTTACTAGATATTTATCTTCCTAAGATCCTAACATGAAGAACTTAGTTTGGGTTCCTTTAATCTCAGCTAACTTGTCAGAGTGCTGATTCCTGGCTGGAGAAAACCCTGCCAGGTTGGGAAATTAGCTCATGGCTCAACAATTAGAGGTGGCGACTCTGATGTTCCTGGCAGGTGGCTTCCCCACCCAGTCAGGAGCCAGGAACTGATAACTTTTCCAGCCAGCACAGATCCGGAAAGCGCCAGGCTCCCCCTGACTCCCTACACCCATGATCTGCTCAAACTCCTGCTTCGAATAGAGATGGGCAGATCTTGTTTAGGACGTTCCACCAGACTTGCAGATTCCCAGGAGACTTGGCACAGACTCCCCAGCTGCCTACCCATGATCAGCCACCAGGAAAGCCATAAGAGCATGGGATCAAGAAAGTGTTCGGAAAAAAGGGAAAGTTCTGCTTGTCTAGTGTAAAAGTTTCCTGAGTGCCCGTGGCATCAAAGAAGGTTCCATTAGCAATAATAACCCCAGCTTTTGGGGGTCCTCTTCCGCTTGCTCACCCAGGAGCAGAGCTGTCAGGATACTGAGCTGTCCCTGCTCCATGTTTTCCTGAGGAGTGTCTCACCCATGCACAAAAACCAGTCACCCGAATGCTGACAAAGTTAAACATACAATTAATTATAATGTGAGCCAGCAGCTCTACCCGATGGATATTCCCCCGAAACTGAAAACAGATACTCAAATGCTTGTATATGAGGGTTCAAAGAAGCATTATTCCCAACAGCCAACCCCTGAAAATAACTCACATGCCTATTAATGGATAAATAAAAAGTGGCATTTCTATTTGATGGAACAGTATTCCATACTAGAGGCCTGGTGCACAAAATTCATGCACAGGGGCCGGGGAATGTCCCTCAGCCCAGCCTGCACCCTCTTCAATCTGGGACCCCTCGAGTGGTGTCTGACTGCCCGTTTAGGCCCGATCTTACTGGGATCGGGCCTAAATGGGCAGTCAGACATCCTTCTCACAATCTAGGACTGCTGGCTCCAAACTGCTCACCTGCCTGCCAGCCTGTTTGGCCCCAACTTCCCTCCTCTGCCAGCCTGGTTATCCCTAACTGCCCTCCCCTGCAGGCTTGATCACCCCCAACTGCCCTTCCTTACAGGACTGGTCCCTCTCAACTGCCTTCCCCTGCTGGCCATCTTGTGGTGGCCATCTTGTATCCACATGGGGGCAGAATCTTTGACCACATGGGGGCAGCCCTCTTGTGTGTTGGAGTGATGGTCAATCTGCAAATTACTCTTTTATTAGATAAAATAATTGAAAATTTTGTAGCCTAGAGTGGAGGCCTAGGTGCCAGGGCTGCAGAAGCTTGGCTTCCTCCATCGCCCAGGCAACCCTAGCCTCTGCTCTCTCTAGCTCTGTGGCTGCTGCCATTTCTGTTGGGATATATCTTCTATAACTGAAACTTTGTAGCACTGAGTGGAGGCCTATGCCAGCAAGGGCAGGCGGAAAGCTTGGATTCCTCCATTGACGGGGAAAGCCAAGCCTCCCTAATGCTCTCATTGGCAACAGCCATCTTGGTTGAGGTTTATTTGCATAATTTGCTCCTGATTGGCTGATGGGCATGGCTGTGGGCGTGGCTTGATCAGAGGTACAGTCTATTTGCATATTACTATTTTATTAGGATAATAAAGAGCTAATATGCTAATTTGACCAAACAGCAGAACCACTGTTGGGATGACCTTCTGGATGAAGCTGGAGCTGCAAGGGCTGAGCCCCTTCATGAATTTCAAGTATCAGGCCTCTAGTTCATCCATAAAAAGGAATGAGATCGTGATACATGGATGACCCTCAGAAACATTATGCTAAGAGATCCAGCCAGACACAAAAGATCACAAATAGTATGCCTCCACTTACTACTGAAATGTGAAATGTCTAGAATATATCAATCCTTAGAGACAGACAGCGGACTGATGGCTGCCCAGGCTGAGGGGAGGAGGAAGTGGGAGTGACTCCTTACTGGATACAAGGTTTTCTTTTGGAGGGATGATGTGGTGAACGTCCTAACTGTCTCAGAACTGCATACTTTGAAGTCGTTAATTTTATGGCATATAAATTTCACCTCGATTTAAAAAGCAAACCCTTACTTGGCTGCTATGTCTCGCCTGCTCTTTCTGGCCAGGTGTTGCAGACTCCCACTGGCCCCTGACAGGTAACCACTGCCCCCACCCCAATGCTTATTAAACACCATGATCCTTGGGTGGGTGGGTGGGTACCACCATCTCCTGTTGGGTAACCTGCACGGCTGAGGGTCTAGAGTCCTGGGGAACCTGTGTTCTCTTTTCACCCTTCTAGAGCACATCCCAGGCCTTATAGAGTTCTAGCAAAACGCCTGAATTTGATTCTGAGCAAAATCCAGGCAGGGCCCACTGGAAAGCAAAAGATCGGCCAAGCAAATGATAGGTTTTTGGGGTCCCGCACCAAACCCACCAGAGTCCTTTCAACTTAGAATCTGGTCTTTGCCACCCACGAGCCCCCACAAAAGCCAGTCTGTCTGCTAAGAGACTCCTCTACACACCCCAGCCCAAACACCAAACTCTGTCTGCCCTTCAATAAAACCAGACCTGCTTCTGCGGATATGCAGCAAGGGAGTAATGAACACAGGCTAAGAGAATAAGTGACGCTCACTGAGGGGAGGGGGCGGGAGGCTAGACATGAGCCCTTGAGGTTGTACGTCATCTGTGCGGCTGGTAGAGAATGAATTATTTCTTCCCAATGCGGCGCCATCGTCCATCACAGTCAATTTTCAGCCCATCTGGAAGGTTTCAAAACCCCAAGAATGAGACTGGAGTTAAAAACAGTCTCAGCAGCAAGCCTTGCTAAACAGATTATAATAAATACAAACGTAAAAAGAGGTCCCTATTTAGAGAAACTTACCCCATGCTATGTCCCACACTCAGGCTCCCTCATGTCTCCTCTCAGAGCTATGGGGCGGGAACCACAGCCGAACATTCCCACTTTGCAGATCAGAGCACTGAGGCTCCGAGAGGTCAGTCAGGTCCTCTGGGACCCGGGTGGAGAGTGGCAGGCCCAGGAAAGGAAGAAGGACCGAGCTGCCTCCGGGTCCTGCACGTCCATCGCAGTGCCGACGGTGTGAGCCAGGAATGCCCCCACGCCTGTGTCTATACTCCCTGCACCAGAAACTCGCTTTGAAAGGACATCACAGAAGGAAATCACTCCTTTTGAGCCCTCCTGTCTTCTTCCATCTTTCTTGGATTTTTTCTCGGAGCTGAGCAGAGAAGTGGCTAAGAAGACACAGACTTGGGGACAAAGGAAACTGGGTATTTTCTATGCATTGAATTTGGGTCTCCCTAGGGGGCTGATGCATCCCGATCATCCTGGCACTTGTAGGACAGAGAAAAGCAGGTCTCGGCGTTGGCATGGGAAGCTCTGAGTTCTTGGGTGAGATACTTAGACCTTACCCCCAGGTAGCAAGAAGCCACTGACTGTTACCGAGCCAGACAGTGACACAGTGGAGGCAAGTGTGGGGAAAGCTTTGGGCAGAACACAATCTCCAAGTTCTTACTGGCCCCACTGAACAGATGAGAAAGCATCGGAGGCCCATAGAGGTTCATTCATTTGCCCAAGTCACAGAGCCAGAGCATAGCAAAATTGGTGGGCAATGGCATTTCCACAGTAAAAACTCACAAGTTAAGTGAGCATGTCACTTAACCATAGGCGTGGGAGTCACAAGGTCAGCTGAAGGACCATCAAGAGGACGGGCTTGCAGGTTACCTTTCAAGGGCAGCTCTTTCCACCCTGCCTGCATCTTCCCCCAGAAGGACCCCTCAGTGACCCCTGACCTTCCCCACTTCTCATCCCTGGAGAATGGGGAAGAAGGGTGCAGGGACAAGCCCCTATCTGCCACCCTGGAAAAGCAGGGGATATGGAAACCCAGAGGCCAATATTTCTAACAGATAATTGCTCTATTATTTAAACAACAGCCACTGAAATAGCTCATTAAAGGGACAAAGGTAGTAATTACTCAGATTTTTATCTGGGGGAATCACAGAGAAGCACCTGGGGTTATGTTTCTAGGTAACCTAAGAGCCTGGGAAGCACAGCAGAGCACAGTCACCAGGGCCAAACCAGTTGGGCAGAAACCTCTCGGCCCCTCTGCAGGGTTCACTGTATGTGGCAATGATCAAAAACGTGGCCCAAGTTCGAGAGCATTTCACACTCACCAGGAATTCCGCACAAAAGTTACGCTCCCCGGCCTTTGAGGGTACACAACAGCTGCAGGGAGAATGTACGATTCCTGGCCCCATTTTTCAGATAAGGAAACTGAGGCTCAGAAAGGTGATGTCACTTGCCCATTAGGCAGTGCGGGGGAGGGGGGATTGCCCCATTCTACTCTACTGCATGAGGATAAAGACCTCATCCCGAGGTCTCTCTGGGGAACATCTACCAATGGCCAACAAAAAGACAGATGATGACCTCAATCTTCATAACAAGCCCAGGGCAGGCGTTTTGTGCTAACCTTGCAAGTAGGTAAACTGAGGCTTGGAGAGGTGAAAGTGAGCTGCAGAACTAGGATTGCAAGCCAGGTCCCTCCCATCCGTGAATCATGCCGCCTCTGTATTTAGGATTCGGTGTGAGACATTTAGGGTTAGAAGGGAGATTTTGTTTGTGATAGTTTTTGTTTGTTTCGCTTTTTTACAGAAACTCTCTCACTGGGGAGGAGGAGGAAAGCCAACAGGATATTCCTAAGAGTCAGCTCTCAGCCTCCCCCCTCCACCAGGCGACATGACCCCTCTGCCTTCCCCTTTCCCTGTCCCTGGGGAACTCTGGGGATCAGGCTAAATGACAGTGCCAGCTGACATGTCCTGGGGGTGGGGCAGCCATTGCTTCCTGCCCAGTGGGAACCCAAGCTCAGAGGAATGTTGAGAGGAAGCTTCTGGGCAGGTGGGGGCCCCCCAAGGAGCCAGGGTGAGGGGGAGGCTGAGAAGGGCAGCGATAAGGATGCCTTTTCCTCCTCTGGCCTCTGCGGGAGATAAGCATCGCTGGCCTGAGACATCTCGGCCACTCATCTGGGCTCCATCAATGCCCTGGAGCTCATTCCCCTTGGCCGGCAGGACCATACCCGAGACAAGAGAACAGGGGGGATTGGGGTCAAGGTGGCACAAAGCTTCCCACCAGGAGGCATCTGACTCTGGGTCTTCTGAAGGAGGGCAGGTGGCATGGGCTAAGTGGGGATCACCGGCTTGGTTTGCTTCTCTACCTGCCCAGGCTGCGCCTCTGAAGCAGGGAGGCTGTCAGCGCCGAAGGGAGGAGGGTGCGCCTGCATTCAGGACGGCATGAGACAGGGTGACAGTGAGAGGTGGGGTCAGGGCCCCCTCTGCAACTGTCCTCTATAACTCTCACAACCACCGGGACTATCTTTGTTCCCGTTGCTGGGACATAAAATCTCACTCACTTTCTCTAGGCGACAAGCTGAGAGGGGTGGGCAGAGGCCGCCTGGACCTTGAAGGCCAAAGTAAAGATTTGTATTTTAATCCTAAAGCAATGGGTGCAACTGATCAATTCAGAGCAGCCAACTGACAGAGATCTACAGGTTTTTGAAAATTATTTGTAATTGTGGTAAAATACATGTAACATAAACCTTCCCATTTTGACAATTTTTACCTGTACAAGCCAGGCCATTTAGGCGCCTTCAGGCTGCTGTACAACCATCACCACCGTCCATCTTGAGAAATGTTGTCTGGCAAAGCCGAAACTCTATGTCCATTGGAAAATGACCCCTGGCCTTCATGTCCTTGGGCCCCGTGATCTGACTGCTCTAGATATTCACACCGGCGGACTGGCGCGCCATCTGTCTTTTTGTCACTGGCTTATTTCACTGACATCAGGTCCTCCAGCCTCGCCCAGGCTGCAGCACCATCCCATCCGAACGGCACGCCTCCTGGAGGCTGAGGTTCCAGGGTGTGGCTAGACCACACTGTGCTCACCCCTTCCTCCCTGGGGGGACCCCTGGTTTGCTTCCACCTTTGGGCTATTGGAGATAATGCTGCTATGAACGCGGGTGTGCAAATAACCCGCTCAGCACCCTGCTTTCAGTTCTGTGGGGTATGTGCCTAAAGGTGGAGTTGCTGGACCTCATAATGCTTTGAGGCACCGCCCTGAACCGGTTTCTCAAAGGTCGCTCTGTGGCTCTGTAAAGAACGGACAAACAGCAGCCAAGAGCGAGCGTGGAGCCCGTGAAGAGCTGCCATGTTGCTGGAGGGCAGGAGGAGGTGGAGCCGGGGGCTGGAGGGTGGTAGTGGCGGAGAGGATTCCTGAAGTGCCAATCTTGTTTGTCCCAGGAGGTGATGTCCGCTCCTCTTTACAGAGGATCAACTCGGAGAAGAGCAGAGAGGAGTGATGCGAACTGGATGATTTCTGCCTTTGGAAAGCGCTTTCACGGTGGCAAATCGCACGGGCTCTGAGACCAGACCGCTTGGGTTCGGATCTTGACTCTGCCGCCTGGCTGAGCCTCAGGTTCCTCGTTTGAGAGGGAGTCCGTACCCCCTCTGGGTTTGTGAAGATTACGCGGTAATTGGGGCCCGCGTCTTGTGCAGGTAAATGCTCACTAAGGCGGAGATGAACAGGCTCTACAACCAGATCGCCAGACCCGTGTTAGACACCTGCCTCTTCCGGCTGCCCTGGGCACTGAGGAGCAGTGCCAGCCACATGCACGAGTTTCTTATGACATCGTCACTGTCACTTGGCTGGGTGGCCGAGGAGGCGGTACTGTGAGCCCCTTTCCCTGGCTTTTTGGGTACTCCTCCACATCTCCCCAGTCCATCAGCAGGCCGTCTTGCCCTGTCCTCTCCCATGACTGACAGGCTCCTGGATTATGAAAAGGGCGAGAGGTATTTATATCCCTGTCTGGGCCTGCCCCACCCTTCAGAGGGAGGGGAAGGTCTGCCGAGCAGGAGGGATCTGAAAGGCCCTGGAAGGAGCCATTTTCTGCCCAGCTCAGCAGTCTCCTCAGCGCTGCTCCCCCTGCCCCAGGGAGGACAGCTGGTTCCTGCTGTCTGTCCAGGTTGGGGAGCAGGCAGGGAAGAGGGAGAGGGTCATGAAGTGGGGGGAGGGGAAGAGCCACCTGCTGATCCCCATCACCTCCTGCCCTCCTATTGCTGTGTCCTCTGAGGAAACCCCTTTTCCTCTCCTTTGTGCTGAAATCCCAACCCCCCTGGGATGTCAGTCACCTGGCTCTGAGAGCCTCCTCTTCCAATCTCCTACGCCCTCCCCTTGCAGGCCAGCAGGACGCAAGCAGGCAGCACTGGGACCGGGTCTGAGTTCTCCCGTTCACTGCTGCCTTCATGCCGTGGGTCAGATTATGGGCTATGGAGTCAGACTGCTCAGGGTTCAAATCCCAACTCCACTGTTTACTACCTCTGTTCACTTTGGGCATTTTTTCTCTTATTCTGGATTGAATTATATCTCCCTCCCTCCAATTTTATATCATGGTACTAAGTCCTAGTACCTCAAAATGTCACCTGATTTGGAAATAAGGTGGTGGCACATGTAATTAGCAAGATGGGAGCATATCGGAGTAGTGGTCCTTAGCAATATGACCGGCGTCCTTATTAAAGGGGAAATTTAGACCCAGACACACACACAGGAAACAGCATGAACACTGGGGTTTGCGGCCACAAGACACGAAACTACCAGAAGCTAAGAGAGAGACCCTGCCCAGTGCCTTCAGTGGAGCACAGCCCCTCGCTGGTCTCCGGGGAGCAGCCAGGTGAGCTGAGCCTCTGGAAAATGGATTCTACAGCCCCTGCCAACATCTGCACTGCAGTCTCCAGAGAGACCCTCAGCTACCACCACCCGGCGCAGCTGCTCCTAAATTCCCGACCATAGAAATGACGCGACAATAACGCTTTTCTTTTTCAAGCTGCTGACTTTTGGGGTACCTTTTGGGGTACCTTGTGAGGAGGCGACAGGTGACTAACACTGTGACCTTGCACAACTTGCTTGATCTCTCTGAGCCTCAGTTTGATCATCTATAAAATGGGAATAATAGTAGCTATCAGGAAATGGATGTTTAAATAAAATAATTTAAAAATAATAGCACTTTCTAAGTATTTGGTACCTGCATAACGACGAGGAAACCAAGGCTCAGAGAGGTAAAGTTGCCCAAGACCACACAGCGGCTAACTGGGCCTGTGAACAGGCAAGCTGGTCCAGAGCCTGTGCTCTCAACCACTGCGCCACCCTCGCTCACACAGGAAGGCTTCAGCTCGGAGCCAGAGCCACAGGAAGTGCTCAGGCAACGTTAGCTGCCTCCTGTAATACCCTCTGTTGTTTCTTCATTAACTCCTCCAGGTTAACTCTGAATTAATTAGTAAGAATTATTAAATTGACCATGAATCCTTTTTATCTCTAAGACCTGCCCTGGCAGCTTCTTTGCCTCCAGCCAGGAAACCCCAAGATAGTAGAACAGCCAACACCTATGAAGGGGGCAGGCAGCCGGCACTGTGCTGAGCCACTGTCACCTGCTATGTCATTTCACTCACCACCAGCCACCCTTAGCATCCAGGTGCCATTGTTATGCCCATTTTGCAGATGGGAAAACTGAGGCCATGAGGGCGCTGAGCAGATGTCCCCTGTCCCGCACCACACAGCCAGAAAGTGGCAGAGGTGAGATTCGAACCCACGCAGCAGGGCTCCCTCCCCCGATGCTTTAACCCCCCAGGGTGGCAGGCCCGACTCCCCGGGATATCCAAAAGATGGGGGGGGGGGGTAAATCTTTCAATTCAACTAAGCAGAGGCGCTCTCAGAATCTGGTCCTTCCTGCGCACGCGCGCTCCAGGGAACACACATTTCCCCGAGGCCTTCGAGCAGCTTCTTGGCGCTCCGCAACCCCCAGCTGGGGCCTTCCTTCCTGTCTAAAGAAGTGAAAGCTGGGGACACCAGCCCGCCCAATATAGCTCCCGATCTAAATTTAACAACAATGAGCGGCTCCAGCCTGACCCTGCAGGGAAGAAAGGGGAGAGAGGAAAGGGAAAAAAAAAAGCAACAACTAATTCTTCACAAATTCGGACAATCATAAAGGTTCCTTTCAAGTGTCAGGGCATATTCTTAGCAAGAGCGTAACACCTAAATCAAGTCCAGGCTGTAAAAATGGCATAATAGCAGGAAGCTGGGCTACAGGCCTCACTTCCTCTGGGGAGACAGGGGATTTGGGGGGTGTCGGAGACAGGCGCTCAGGGCCGGAGCCAGGCAGGCCCTGACTCACTGGGAGGCGTGCACCTCTCTCCCTGGCCTCCCACAGACCCCTTCTGGGGTCCCTGAGCGGGCCTTTGCAGCTCTAGCCTTAGGTCATGAGCAGCAGGACTGTCACCACCTCCCCAGCAGGTCTTCTTGGCAGAGCCCAAGTGCAAGTCCAAACAGCACGCCGGTGGGGCCAGGTGAGAAGGCACCTCTCAGACTAACTGCGGGGGCGCAGGGCCCGCCGCAGGGCTCTGCAGGCCCTGTGTTTGCTGGGAGGCCGGCCTGCCGACAGGGCATGGCTCCCGGGGCCAGGTTCTGAACATGGCAGGGACACCAAGGATGGCCGTTCCTGGGAAACAGAATTAATTCCTCTGACAACTCAGGGCCTCGCCTGGGCTTTGCGGGGTCTCCTTCCTTCCCTGCCTCCTTCTCTGGGTGCCAATCCACAATACAATCCAGCACCTCCTTCAGCCTGTCCTGGCCCCGTCTCTCTTCCCGCAGTCAGGCATCCCCCCCAATTAAAGCTGCTACATTCACTCCCACTTTGGTATCTGCTTCTTGGGACACCGAGACTAACACATAGGGCCATGTCCTCTCTCAGGGTGACACCCGTATAGGAGCTTCTCATCTCACTGGAAAAAAATCCAAATTCCTGACCCTGGCCTCGGGACCACTTCTCTCACACCCACTTCTAATTTTATCTGCTAGCTTGAAGATCTTCTTACTGTTTCTTGAACATCCATAATTTTTTCTGCCCCAGGGCCTTTGCACCTGCTACCCCTGCTGTCTGGACCAGCTCCTCCAGGCCTGGAGGCTTCTCATTCATCCTCCAGGTCTCAACGCAAATCTCACCTCCTCAAAGAGGCCCTCCTTGACCCATTTGATCCAAACAGGCTTTCTGTCTCTGCTCCCCAATCAATATCTACTTAGACTGAGAAAACATGTCACTCTGTTCTTAGTTGATCTAACAGCCCTTCTGGAAAGCAAGCATCTAGAAATATAACAAGAGCCAGCATTTTTTGAGGACTGACCAGGGGCTGGGCACTCTCCTAAGAGCTTCCTGCGTTTAACTCATTCAATGCAAGGCTATTCATATTAAAGGTGAGGATCCTGCAGTACTAGGTAGGTGGGAGAGCGGGGCTTGCACCCGGAATCCATCTCCTTTTCCAGAAATCCATTTTGCTGCTTGTGAAAGGAGGATGCCTCTGGGCACCGACCAATGCCCCCGTGCCTCCTCCTGTCACAAAATTGACCAGATGTGCCACACGCCTGCTCCGAACCAGGTGCTACATGTAAGTCACACCGTTCCCCTTTCACGGGGAACCTGCAGGGTGGGACCTGTTTACTCTCCATTTGCCCCTTGCTCCCACTCCCTCCCCACCCTTCTCTGTCCTGCTCTGTCCCAAAAGCCGACCCCCATCTCTATGGACTCCATCTCCCAGGATCCTTGTGCTCTGGCTTCTGGTTGGGATCATCCAAAGGGAAGCACTAACAGGAGAGCTAAGGGTAAAAGGAGAGAGAGGCTGGGCATTGCTTCAGTTTCCTCCTAAATCAGGACTGTGTCGCTGGCAGAATTATATCCCTCCTTAGGTATAGGTCCTGTAGGTGGCCTGCTCACCAGGACCCAGGCCTACCCTTGGGGTCCCAGAAACCCAGAGAGTGCCAGCACTCCACTGGTGCCAGACTCTGCGTGCCTGAGGAACCCTCATTTGCTCACTTAACCCTGCTCACCCTCTGTATGTTTCTCCTTGACTAAAGGCTCATACTTTGAAACATGCAGGACAGATGCTGTTTCCTGCAGGAGCATTAGGACTCCCGCTTTATGAATGAGGAGAAAGCAGCAGGGAGAGGCAAGGCCACCATCTAAGGTCACAGGGTTAGCTAAGAGCAGGAGCGAGGTGTGCCTACACCCAGTGCCCCCACTCTGTCCACTTTTACAAAGACCCACCTGAACCTAGAGGTTAGGGGGGTGGGCTCTGGACCAACACAGACCTGGGTTCAAGGCCCAGCTCCTCCTGGCCCTTTGGTGAGGTGCTACTCCCCCAGAGCCTCATTTCCCTCACCTCAAAAAGATGCATGATAGCACTCATTTGACTTTCCAGGGCTGTTGCTAGAGTTAAATGGTATCATATATGTAAAGACTTAACATGCTGGGAGCAATAGCAAGTACATGATAAATAACTTAGCATCATCAGCATCAGCGCCATCACTATTACTATTATTGTTGTTACTGATCTCCCCGGTCCACCAATATCATTTCCATACTTGCTACTCCCGAAGATAAGGAGAGAACAATTCGCACAGACATGATGAGCTAATGACCCGGGCTATTCATAGAGCTTGTTCTTACCAAAGCACAGGAGGATAGAGGACTCCGATTACTTAACTGGGTCAAAGTTACACCTGACCCCTCCTTTCCGGCCCCCCCCAAGCTTGGCACGGGAATTATCTCAGCGCCCATCGCCTCTGAAGGCCATCCCTGCTGGGAGGCTTTGATAGGGAAAGTGTGAAGAACAAAGGCCATTGTTCTGGGAGGCAGCTGGTGCCTCTCAGACCCCAGGCTGCTTCCCAGGGGTGAGGGCTGGCTCCCAAGACACAAAGAGACGAAAGCCATTAGGACCAGAGACAAACAATGACAGAATCCCTTCTATTTACCTAAGCGGGCAGAGGCTGCCAAGTGGGGAACAATGAGCCTGGGACTGGACACATTCTCCCTCTGCCCTCACGCCTTAAGAGTTTCTTCCAAAATAACGGGACAGGGACCACAGATGGTGTGTGGTCCAGGACTGGGTGTGGAGCCCATTTCTGGAAAGATGGCTCAGGACAGTGCTTAAAGGAATGAGCTGTGGATTCAAATCTTATTCTGTCACGATTAGCTATGTCACTTGGGTTAAGTGACTTCATTCTGTAAACCTCAGTCTCCCCATCTGTAAAATGGAGACACCCAACCTGGTCAAGGGCCCCTGACAGGATGCCAGTCACGGCGGTCCTCCTCCTTCCCTCCTCCTGCGCAGCCTTGGGCAAGTTCCCCCCTTGCTGAACCTCACTTTCCATATTTGTTAAGTGGGAGTAAGCAGCCAGCTCAGCAATCAGGTACGCTCCAAATTAAAAGAAGAAAACCATTTGGAAACCGTGATACTGTACTCTTTAAGAGTCTAGTCCTGCCTGGCTCATCTTCGTGTGACCTTGGCCATGCTGCTCCTTCCCAGGCAAGCATCCCCATGTGCAAAATGGGGCCAGCCACAGTGTCCTCCTTTACTGTGAGTGCCCTGAGACTTCAGAGAGGTGCTGCTGCTGGTAAGGGCTTAGCCCGATGATTAACTGAGCGCTGTTATCTTGCTATGAACTGACTGAAGTTTCCATGAAGGTCAGGGGCTGACATAGATAAGTAATAATGGAAATTACCACATTGCCTTCCTAGAATGGCTATATGCACAGGGGTACCCATTTTACAGAAGGGAAAACTGAGGTCTGGTAGACAAAATGGGAGCTGATGTGGGGAGAGCACCTTCTAATGTCCAGTGGTATCTGGTGAGTTCAGGTCATTTTTACCAGGGTCCTTGCCAGGTGGCAGTGGCAGGAAACCTAGAGTGACCCGTCACTGGCTTGTCCCAGCATCGTCACTGCCTTGCTCTCGCCCCATGAAGGTGCTGGGGTGTTGGAGCAGATACTCCCTCGCCCAGAGAAGCCAACTAAGATTGGCGTAAACCAGCCCCTCTCCATCTCTCAGCCTGCCGAGTGGCTTCATTCTCAGGCAGGCCCATGTCTCATGGTGGCAAGATGCCCCCCAAGTGACACAGCTCCCAGCAGATGCTTCACCAGGGCAGCACGTCCAATGGAAAAGAGAGCTCTTTGCCCCCAGTACTCCAGACAGAGCCCAAGGGCTGTTGGTTCCCACTGGGCTGCTGTGAGTCACATGACTAGCCCTGAACCTATTAGAATATGCTAATTGGGCAAATCTGGAGCTGGAAGTAGGTCCATTCCCCTTGAACATCAAAGACAGAAAGAGGAGGCAAGATGGGGACCCAGGGGGAAATCAGGGTGTTATCAGGCTGTGAATAAACCACAGGCGTCACTCTACAGCTGCTACTCCAGACAGGGCCCTGGCTTGGGGTCCACCTCCGATGTCTCCCTGCATGTGTTCAGCAAGGTTCAGAGGAAGAGGCTGAAGACCACACATTGAGTGATCTGGCTGACCCCCTGCAATTTCTGGACCTGTTCTACAGATCACCTGTGAGCCAATGCCTTAAAATAAAAAATTTAGTGTCTCCTCTCTCTCTCTCTCTCTCTCTTTCTCTCTCTCTCTCTCTTTTTCACCTTGCCTTATACAGATTGAAAACGCTCCAACTGACCTTGACCCTCACGCTGTTAACAGAGCCATGTCCTGGCATTGCAGACAGTTTCTCTGTGAGACTGGACAGGGGAAAGAGAAATGGGACATAAGAAAACTGAGGAGTGCAATAAAAAGAAATTCAAAGACAAGCCAAAACGACAACTCCTTTTCCGAGGCTGCACGTACTGGATAGCAGGAAATCCTGAAATAGAATTTGCTTTGTGCCACACTGTTGCCCATTATACAGAGCAGGGAGACTGAGGCTCAGAGAGAGGAAGAGGGTTCCCTGGAGCTTTACAACTGTGAAAGGACAAAGGTTGGAACTATTTGTCATCAACACTTATGCTCCCAGCCAGTAAGCTTTGCTCTCACTTCCTGTTGATGGTCTAGTTGTGAAACCCACTGACAGCTCACTTTCACCTTTGAAGTCCTTGGTGTGCCTGTTGGCAGACTGCCCAGGCTCACAACTACATGTGCATGGGAAACCATATGACTCAATGGAGAAACTGGGTATCGGGTTTAATTCTTGACCCCCATCAAATCCCAAGCCTCCAGTAAGCCCCCTGGCAGTGACTCTGACCATCTGACTCCTGGCTGCGTCTTTCATGTGCAATGGCAAGACCTGAGTCACAGTTATAACAAGCTTCCGCTCCCAGTGGCAAGGCACGAAGTCAGCGGCTCTGTATTTCTAGCCACACAACCCTCCCCTGGTGCCATCTGGGATGCATTTCTGGATTCATCTCTCTAATCTCACTCCCAGGTTGTCCTCGCCTCAGGGCCCGGAGTGCTTTTGCTTCGATGGCTCCCTAATTACCTTCAAAACAAACTTCACAGTTTGATCAAAAAAGCCCTTCACTATCTAACCCTACTTACTGTCCCAGGCTCCTCTTCCACTATTCCTTGGGCTTTCTTCTCCAGAAGTCCTAAGTTACTTGTGGTTGCTACAAGCTGTGCATTCTTCCAAGCCTCCACGCCTCTGCATTGCTGTCCCATCTGCCTGGAATGCCCTTCCCTCAGCCTGTCTACCTGGCAGCTTCTTTCAATGTCACCCTTCAAAACCCAGCTTGAGCCTCAATCCCTATTCTGTGTTGGAAATCTGACCTTCCCTTGGGGATCAATCCTGACTTCTATTTTATTACTGTCCAATCCTCACTCACTGTCCACTTCCTCTTGTGAGCACCCACAATTCTCTGTATGTCCCCCTTAATGTACTTTAGCACAGAACTCAATTAATGTTCTATCTTCCCGGCCTCCTTTAAGGCAGAACCACACTGCCATGTTCATCATCCTATCCCAGTGGTTGGCAAACTCATTAGTCAACAGAGCCAAATTATCAACAGTACAATGATTGATATTTCTTTTGAGAGCCAAAGTTTTTTAAACTTAAACTTCTTCTAACGCCACTTCTTTAAAATAGACTCATCCAGGCCATGGTATTTTTGTGGAAGAGCCACACTCAAGGGGCCAAAAAGCTGCACGTGACTCGAGAGCCTCAGTTTGCCGACCACTGTCCTTTCCTATCACCCACCACAGTGCCCAGCACACAGTAGATGTTCAATAAATACCGTTGGTTAAGAAGAAGGGAGGGAAGGAGGGAAGATTGGAGGGATCAAGTGTCCAGACTATTCCATTAGATTGTGAAATTTCTTACTGACTCTATAGTAACAGACCCAGATCCAGGTCCGGTCACATAGTAGGCCTTCTTTCAGTGTCTGCTAAAATCAACAGCAGTAACACAGACTCTGCTGCAAAGTCCAGCATGGAGCTGTGCCTATGATTTGGGCCCAGTAGCTCTTGCAACTTCATGTGCCATTAGCCGCAGCTGCAGCTGCCCCGCCCCCACCCCAGGCCTTCCATTTGGAGGCCTTGCAAGTGAGGGCGCCTTTGTTTTCCAACTCAAGGCCCCTTCAGTGATTTTTGTTTTTCATGGAAAAGTGGGGCCAGTTCATTACATTGTGTTCCTGCCTTGGAGATAATTGTCATTCATCTGACATCAAAGTCAAGAGTCATGACCAGCTCATTTAAGGCTCGTTCCACCCACATTTTCTTACAATCAGGAAATGGGGTATTTCCTTCATTTTTTAAACCATCCCAGCGAGCCTCTGCCACATGGCTTCCTTTACAAACTTTTCTTGAAACACAAGGATGGAATCGGGCCTCCCCCCACTGCGGGGGCCACAGAGGGTCCCCGTTTCCTCTGATCTTTATCAAACACTTGTCGGGCACATTGTAATGACAGTATTTTTTATTTATACAACACCTTTCTGTGGGGGCCAGGGTTGGGCTGACAGGGGATGGGAGCCAGATGAAAGTCTTAGAGCGCTTTGGCTGCTGTTTGTCCTGCGGAGCTGAGAATGGCACTCTGCTGGAGAAAGACTCGTCCAGAAAGGGGAGGGATCTGCCGGAACCAAGGGCTGTTCCCAGACTGGAAGCAGCTGCCTGACCTACTGAGATCTTTGTCCCATGGTGATGGTTATTCATTTGCCCTGATTCTTAAGTGTCTAGATTTAATCTAGGAACATATTTCTGATGCCCACCTTCCCCACTGGGCTCCCCATCTTTCCTCCACTGGCATCCATGGCACCCCCCACTCCTGGCTGTCCGCCCACCTCCTGCCCACAGCCTCCTTTGGGGAATCCCTCCTCCTCCTTTGTCCATATCCTAACATTCCCCATAACTGAGCGTTCGAGAATTCAGGTCCTTTCTCCTCTCACTTTCTTGGTCATTTCAGGCTCTCATAGCTTTGATTGATCACAAGTCTAAAGTCTTGTCACTCCAGCCCGGCCCATGTGGCTCAATGGTTGGGCATTGACCTATGAACTAGGAGGTCACAGTTCGATTCCTGGTTGGGGTACATGCCCGGGTTGCGGGCTCTATTCCCAGTGTGGGGCACGCAGGAGGCAGTAGATCAATGATTCTCATCAATAATGTTTCTCTCTTTCCCCCTCTTTCTTCCTCTCTGAAATCATTAAAAATATTTTTTTTAAAAGAAAAAGTTGGTCACTGCAGCCCAGACCTAGATGAGCTCCAATAGGAATGGTGTAAAGGGAGGTTAAGCTCCTGTAAAATATACAACCCCGGCTCTAGCCAGTTTCTCAGTGGTTAGATAGAGCCTGGGCCTGCGCACTGAAGGTTCTTGGGTTCGACTCCAGGCAAGATCATGTCGCTCGGTTGCAGGCTCAATGTTTCTCTCACATCCATGTTCTCTCTCTCTCTCTCTCTCTCTCTCTCTCTCTCTCTCTCTCTCTCTCTCTCTCTCCTTCCCTCCCTCTTCTTCCTCCTTCTCTCTCTCTCTTCCTCTTTCCTTCCACTGTCCCTAAAAATCAATGAAAAAAATATCCATTTTTATTTCTCATTCATGTCACTTCCTTCCTCCACTTCTTTCACTATGTGTGTTGCAAAATACATTGTAATTATTTTCTCTGATTGCTCCGTCCCTCCACACACCATAGGTTCTTCAAAAAAAAAAGAGAGAATGTTTTCCTGGATTGCGGCCTGCCTCCCAGGCCAGTGCCGAGCAGCGTGCTGGGTTCGAGCAGGCACTCCGGACACCGATGAGGAAATCTGAGGTGGGGGGTGGACGTTCCCTGGCCAGTCTCCCCAAGTTCTCTAGGCATTTGTGCAAAGGAGCCAAGAACCCAGTGCAGCTCTGCTGTCCCTCTCCTGGAGTCAGAGCTGCTGTAGCTGCAAAGCCAAATGGTGCTGAGAAATGACTATGTCTGCGTCCAAATCACCCAGATCGAGTGCAACTGGTGATTAACAGCTGGAAGCAAAATGAACACAAATGCCAGGAAACAGAAAGGAGAGCAAGCAGCCCGGCCAGGCCAGTTGATGCCACCAACGGTGGTCGGCGAAGGAGACGGCCACTAACCTTCCCCTAGCCTAGGAATGCCAGGAGCTTCCCCAGTGCCTAGCTCCTGTCCATCCTTCAGATCTCAGCCTAAATTCCTTTCCCGGCTCCTAAGAGCTCCTGAGAGCTCCCAAGTCTCCTTAATACCCCTTCTTGGAACAATGACCCTGGGCATCTATCTTCCCCATCAGAGGGTAGGTCCCCCTGGGGCAGCCCCAGATCCTGCTCATCCTTGGCTGAGGTCCCCATGCACCTACAGGCTCGGCACAGACTCAGTCCTCAGTATCAGTCATGATCCAGCCACAGAACCAGAAACCAGTCTGGGAATTCTGTCACCGAGGGGCTTTAATATAGGAAATTGGTTATCCAAGGGATGGGAAATCAGGAAGCCAAAAGGAATGGTGAAAAAAACATGTGACTCACGCACATGCTAATAAGTTACTATACATACTACAGTGCTTTTTATTTTTGTAAAATAAATACAAAAGGTATGTGGATATTAGACGACGTCACATTTACATAATGGTAGTGCACCACCAAGATGCTCCTCAGTGATCCCTGCCTCCTCACCTTTGTGTAGCCCCCTCCCACAGTGCCTCGGGGCTGCTCTGGATGACAAGCAGAATACGGCAGAAGTGATGGAGTATGACTTCAAGGCTAAGGCCACATGTCACTGCCCCTTCTGCTTGATTCCTTCCCGCATCACTCACTTTGGGAGAAGCCAGCTGCCATATTATGAGGACACTCAAGCAGCCCATGGAAAAGAAGTTTCACCTGGACAGAAACTGAGGCCTCCTGCCCACAGCCAGCAGCACCTGGCCAGCCGCGTGAGTGCACCAGCTTGGTAACAGACACCCCCCCCCCCCCAGGCCCAGTCAGGCCTCCGGATGAGACTGCAGCCCTAGCCAACATCTGATGCCGACTTCCTGAGAGATTCTGAGCCACAACTGCTCGAGTCAGCTCCTCTCGAGCTCCTGACACGCAGAACCTGTGAGACAATACCTTTTCATGGCTTAAGTTACAACACTTTGAGATAAACGATGAGATACTGACAGAGGCAAATACAGGTATATACGTGTCTACGTATTTCAAGAAACACTGTAGAAGAACAAGGCCATGGTGATTATTTTCTTTTGTGCTTACTCAATTTCTAATTGTTCTGCAGTGGATGCATATTACTTGGACTAGAAGACCAGAGGAAACAGAGGAGGAGAAGGAGAAATAGAAGCAGCAGCTGGGGGTGGGGGGAATTCTACAGCCACTCGAACACTAAAATTCAGCTAAACCGTGCCAGAAAGTTAGCACGGCTGCCAGAGCAGAGACCTTGTTAAGGAAGATGGCTGAGCCAGAGGAAGGAGCTGCCAATGTCCATCTTTGGCTTTCCACCCAGTGAGCTCTCCTCGGAGCTGCTGGGAGGCTGTGTTTGAAAGAAACGTGGGGCTGGAGACCGGCCGCCGGGAAGGGGTGGGGATGTTGCATTTGGAAAACCTCAAGGTTTCTGAGCTGGCAAGATATGTCAGCAAAAAGCCCTCGCCTGTCTAGACAAAAGTTTGATTTTGAATAAAAAAGGGGAACGTTTGCAAAGAGGAAAGCCGTTTAAGCATTTTTTCTCCTTTGAAAATCACCATGAATTTTTAACTACCAACCCGAAAGAGAGACAGCGAGACTCCAGCGGTGACACGAGGGATTTTAATATTGCCCGCCCCCCTGCGTGGAGGTGAGAGGGGCCGTTTCTGAGACTGGACATTGACTCCTGGAGCGGCAGAGAGAGCTTTAACAAGGCCCCAGGGCACCCAGGAGCAGAGATGGGCTTCATGGCCAACATCTGAGGCTCGGACTCAGCGTTACTCAGGCGGGAAACGATCAATCGGGCTGCGGACAGAGAAATCACTGTGCAAGGTTTCACTGACCTTGGGGGGGTAAGAAATCCATGTTGGACCACCGGCCCCCCACGGTGAGGGCTCCCTTGGGCTGCCGTCTGAAACCACAGTCCCAGCTGATTCTGAAGGTCAGGGGGAAGGTCCTCTATGAACGGATACCCCCCCTGGATATCAGTTGCACCATGGACTTGACCCAGCCCTGGGCAGAGAGGTTGGACATTTCAGGCCACAACAGGTGTGTAGGTCAGACTGATGTGTTTGGGACGCTACAAATGGGCAGAATGTATCATAAAGGGCAAAGGAAGTCTTCCGGAGCCTTCAGACCGGACCGGGCCTGCGCCTGAGGAACAAACCGGCAGGAAACATGGCCCTGGGAGCTTTCTCTGCCCTTGTCTGCATCTCTCTCTGTGGGCCAGCTGCTCCTCGCCCTTCACCCGGAAACAGGCTCCCGGTGCTTCTGCTGCACAGCGCGTGGGCCACCTCACAGGGCTGGGGACATGTCCTGGGTTCCACCCCGAACACTGAGAATGAGCCACTATGCATGTGAGTGAGTGTGTTTATGCACCTCTTTTGTCCTCTGACTGTGAAATCCGAGGTTAGGTAGCCACCTCGATTTGCACAGGATGGTCAAGCCTGGCGGTGTGGTTCAGTGGCTGAGTGTTGACCCATGAACTAGGGTCCACACTCAACCACTCAGTTCAATTCCTGGTCAGGACACATGCCCATGGTGCCAGCTTGGTCCCCAGAAGGGGGCATGCAGGAGGCAGCCCATCAGTGATTCTCTCTCATCATTGATGTTTCTATGTCCCTCTCCCTTCCTCTCTGAAATGAATAAAAACAAAGGATTGGTCAATGAGGACAGACTAACCAGGCAGTGATTGGCCACCAGGGTCAGGGATTCATGGTGGGCTGGACTGTCCCCAAAGGGTTCTGCTACTCTGCAAAAGGGACTCAGGCCTTGCGTGTTGTGCTCTGAATGACCATTCTCGAGTATTTGTGAAGCAGAACCTAGCTGCCATTCCTGGATGCCTCTCCCATACAACCCCAGCACTGAGATTTCTGTATCTTTTCCTGTAAATCTTTCCCCCCAACATTTAGCCTTATCCTGAGCAATAATGCCAATGAATGGGCAAGCTTAATGTGATGGAGTCAGACAGACTGGGTTTGATTCTTTGCTCTGCCACTTTCTAGCTCTGTGACCTTGGGCAAGTTGCTTAACCTCTCTGTACCTCTGTTTCTTTAACTGTATAATAGTTTAACTGGCATAATAATGGTAACAGTATTATATTATGACTACCTCTGCATTCACCAGATGTTTTGAGAATTAGATGTAGACATACTAACTACAGTGCCTGATAGAAGATTACTCTTAGCTAGCAGTACCATCGTCATCATTATCATTATCATTATGTTTACTATATGCTTTATCATATAAATACAATGAATTTAAAAACTCAGAAAATGTACAGAAGACCATATATGGGGTACACCGGGTCAGGAAATCATTGCCAACATAAATCTTCCCTAATGGTGCACTTCAGCGCTTCACCACAATGACCTCTGCAGAGAGGGAAGGATCAAGGCCGATGGATGAGGACATAATGAATGGAAAGATGAAGACTGGATGACAGAGCAGACAGACAGACAGACAGACAGATGATGCAGGGCAAGACATGAAGGCAGCCCAGGTCACGTCAGGGCACGGGCTTAGAAGTCAGGCTGACCCCAGATCAAAGCACACACCTACCCTATTATTTGGGACAAGTCATTTAACCTTCCCATATCTTAGTTTTCTCAATGGTACAAGTGGAAATTTTCACCACACTTCCCTGTTGTGTGTCTGTTGTCAATATCCACACAAGTGGCTGAAAGCAGTGCTCTGGAATTATCCTCTCCCACTGTTACTACATGGTTTGGGTGGGGGACCCTCACACCCTGGCTACAAGAATGGGTCCAACTAGCCTGAGCCGTCGTCAGCACAGTGGAGATGGACACATAAGCTTCTCTGACAGACAAGGAGATAAGAGTGGACTTCTGGGAATGCCACTCTTATTTGCCCTTCTGGGGTCCACACTGGAGGAAATCAGGATTCAAGTTGCTGCAGCCATCTTTGACCTTGAAGACAGATACTATCTGAGAAAAATGCCAATGCAGGAGCGCCAGAGTCAGCCAGGTCCTGAGGATGGCTGGGTCCTGGATCCAGCTGTTCCTGACCAGACAACCCCAGGACTTTTCAATTCCAGAAGCCAATAATAACCTACAAGAAGGTAACTGGTAACAATGGCTTTTTGGCACAAGCCAATCAGAGTTGGGTTCTCTCACCTTACAACGGAAATGTCCTTGCCAAAACTAGATGGCGAGGCTTGGAAGATACCACAGAGCAAGTCTCCCGCTCATGGAGATACTGTCCCTCCAAGATGACTGGGAGGGATTCTCTCACTTAATGGCACGTGAGCCAAACCCTACACCTGCCCCCTCCCTCCTCACCCAGCATTGCCAGCCTGTCTGAGCTGCACGAACATCAGCACACCAGCCCACTGACCTGCTAGGCTAATTAATTAGCCAGCTTAGACTTGCCCAAGATGATGTTTTACAAATTCGGGGTGAAACATTTAATTAATCAAAGCTGCTCAGTCAGGTGTCACACGGAGTCAGTGCGCACCCAGGAAAGGGCCAGGGCTCCATGGAGGATGCAGGCAGACGCCGCAGAGCCCTCCAGCTCCTTCGCCTTGGACACCGATGGGGCAGCATCAGCCTCACTGGGAATTTAGAGCACCTGCTCCCGTGTTTTACAGATCTGGAGAGCCGGGGGGGGGGGGGGGGGGGGGCGGGGCGTGAGTCCCTGGAGTTTGCAGCATCATACAAGAGCAGTTGAGATTACAATGCTTTGGGAGCAGACAGTCCCATCAGGGGATCAGGTTAGGGGAGAAGAGGCAGATGCTTTATGTGTGTGCCTGTGTGTGCGTGGGTGTGTGTGCACAAGCGCGCCTCATGCGGCTCTTTGGCCTCTTGAGTGTGGCTCTTCCACAAAATACCATGGCCTGGGCGAGTCTATTTTGAAGAAGTAGTGTTAGAAGAAGTTTAAAAAATTTGGCTCTCAAAAGAAATTTCAATCATTGTACTGTTGACATGTGGCTCTGTTGACTAATGAGTTGCTGACCACTGGCATAGAATATTTCGGGATAGATATTGATGCCCTCCAAGGAGGAATCTGGGGCAGCGAGTATGTGAATACCTTTTTATATGTCTACTATACTAAATAACAAAGTAAGTTAGGAAAATGTATCTCAATGTTATTACAAAAATGAGTGGCCCAGTGCATGGATTCATGCACACTGAAAGGAAATTAATTAGAATAACAACATGATATAACAACAACAAAAACATAATCTAAAAACAAAAAAACATGATATAAAAATAACACTGATAAAAACAATGACTGATAAATTGATTAAACTTATTCTAATATCTCCCTGTATATCACATTAAGAGTAACAACACTTTCAGAGTGCTTAACTAATTTTCCTAGTGATGAAGTATTAACATCACATGCTCTTCGAACTCAAAAGAAAGGAACATACAACTGACCATGTCCAAAAATGGGTTCAGGTAGGAAAATTCCTACTCTGTCTAGACTGGCATCAGGGAGAGCTTTATAAGTATCATGCATGCATGAGTCAATGTTTATTTTTAAATTGCCAGTGCGCATCATATGTCCAGTCAGGTCAGTTGGTTGGATGGTCAGATGAATGGACAGTTGGTCCCTTAGCCTTTTATATATAGAGTTGTCAAAGATAATATATTTTACATTAAATCATATATACTTTCTCACACAAAAATATACAGTATACATCTATGTATTTTAATGGTGGTGATATACATTTAAATTTTATTATATATATACTAGTAGCCCCGTGCACAGAATTCATGCATGGCGGGGGGTGGGGGGGGTTAGGGTATTCCTCAGACCAGCCTGCACCCTCTGGGACCTCTTGAAGGATGTCCTACTGCTGGTTTATAGGGATCTGGCCTAAAACATCAGTCAGACATCCTCTCAATAATCCAGGACTGCTGGCTCCAGCTGCTTACCTGCCTGCCTGCCTGATTGCCCCTAACCACTCTGCCTGCCAGCATGCTCACCTCTAAATGCCCCCGCTGCCAGCCTGCTCACCCCCAACTGGCCCCCCTGATGGTCTGTCTGCTTACCCCAAATGGCCCCTGCCATCCCATCCTGGCCTGATCAACACCCTTCCTGGCAATCCAAGGTCCCAGCCCCTCCTTTTTTTTCTATTTTCGAATTGTTGCGTGGGGCAGCACAATAGGTATTTACCTATGCCACCATCTTGGTTCCTCTCCATTTTTTTTTCTTTTCTTTTTTTTTCAGCGCCTCTTTGAGAGGAGGCTGGAGCCGACTGAAAGCAAGTATCTAGGATTTATTTATCTTCTATAATTGAAACTTTGTAGCCTTGAGCAGAGGCCAGGGCCAGCCAGGGCAGGCAGGAAGTTTGGCTTCCTTCATCCCTGGGGGCAACCAAAGCCTCCTGCTTGCTCTAGCTCTGTGGCTGGCTGCCATCTTCGTTGGGTTAATTTGCATAGTCACTCCTGATTGGCTGGTGGGCATGGCTTGTGGGTGTAGTAGAGTGATGGTTAATTTGCATGTTTCTCTTTTATTGGTGTAGATATTTTAACTAAGTAACATGCATGTTTCAATATTTTTTATTTTCTTTTAAAATGTTTAATGGTTTTCTTGATTTTAGAGAGAGAGGGAGAGAACAAGAGAGCAAGAGAGGAGGGAGATAGAGAAATGTTGATGAGGGAGAAACATCAGCTGCCTCCTACATGCCCCTTATTGGGTATCAAGCCCGCAACCAGGGTGTGTGCTCTCACCAGGTATCTAACTTGTGACCCTTTGGTGCATGGGATGATGCTCAACCTACTGGCCAGGGGAAAAATTTTTTTTAATAACAAATATAAGTACTACTGTAATACTTAACATGTATTTTTACACACACACACACACACACACACACACACTAACTTAGTAAGGACAACAAACCTATGAGCTACACACTATTGTCATCACATCCGTCTTACTGACGAAGGAACAGAGGCACAGAGAGGTTAAATCAGGTCCCAAAGTCACACAGCCAGAGAGCAGTAAATGAGGGTTCAAACTGAAGCAACAGGCCTTTGGAGTCTGCACACTTATCCTCTAGGCTGAACAGCTTCTGGCTGCCTCTGCCTCTTGTTTCGTTTTCAGATTGTAAAGGCAATATGCTCATTGGGGGGAAATATCAGAAAGTACAAAAGAAGGAAAAAAGAGATCATCTGCAATCGCGTCACACTCAGCTATTTTGTTGAATATTTGCCCATCCCTACTCCAGGGGAGTATGATTTTATGTAAAAATTAGATAATATTTGACAGATTTTTGTCACCTACTTTGTCACTTAATATACTTAAGTATAAAAGGGTATTCAGGTATGTATACAGTACTGAATACATACACATTCTATATGTATAGTTGTTTTTACATAAATGGAAGCCTACTATACATGGTATCTCATGCCCTTTTTCCATGAAGACCCTCACCTATTCATATAGAAAGAGCTTCTCATTTTTTAAAACAGTGGTTCTCAACCTTTCTAATGCCACGACCCTTTAATACAGTTCCTCATGTTGTGGTGACCCCCAACCATAAAATTATTTTTGTTGCTACTTCATAACTGTAATTTTGCTACTGTTATGAATCGTAATGTAAATATCTGTGTTTCCCGATGGTCTTAGGCTCTACAGCAGCGGCTCTCAACCTGTGTGTGGGTCATGCGATGACAGAATTCCCACAGGTTGAGAACTGCTAGCAGGGTCACCTAAGATCATCGGGAAACACAGATATTTACATCACGATTCATAACAGTAGCAAAATTACAGTTATGAAGTAGCAACAAAAATAATTTTATGGTTGGGGGTCACCACAACATGAGGAACTGTATTAAAGGGTTGCGGCATTAGAAAGGTTGAGAACCACTGCTTTAAAAAAAAAAAATTATATCGTGTTCCATTGTTGGCTTGTATAATTTATTTAACTAGTTCATATTGGCAAATCTGAAGACTATTTTAAGTCTTCACTAAGGAGGTGACATTTGGACTGAGACCTAAAATAAGGTAGAAAGGCAAAGGTCAGGAAGGAGAGAAGGGATGTAGACACAGCACATGCCAAGGTCCTGAGGCCCATACATTGGATAGAAGCTGTGCATGGCAGCTTCCCAGAACAATGTGGGACACCAGATGGTGCCTAAGAGGACAGCAGACAACTGCTAGATCTGAAAAATAAAGTCCCAGCTTCATCTGAAGAGCAATGGAAGTCACTGACAGGTATGCATTAGGGGAATTAAATAGAAGAACTCCACATCCCCTTCTCTAAGAAGCTCTGCCCCAGCCTGAGCATCCCCTCCCCCAGAAGCGTGGATGGAGTCAGGGAGATGTTTGGACCTGATGGCTCTGTCCAGGTGGCCAGTCTTCCTCCCTCCTCCGATCCAGTTAGCCAATCAGAACTCCAGGAACTTGCTCTGTCCTGCCTGACCCCTCTCTCAGTCTTCCAGGGCAAATGTTCTCTGCTGCTTGTTGGGAATTCTGTCATCTCCCACCAGAATGGGTTTATAAAGATACAGGAGAGGTGTTAAGCCTTCAGTAATTATCACCTCTGGGGCGGGAGGGGCGAGTCCAGATGGGGTCAAGAGGAGAGAGTTTATTTTCCCTCTGAATCCCCATGAATTCTGTGTTTCCATTAAGTTCCAAGGCCCAGGCTCAGGGCGGGTGTGTGCTACCGGATCAGAACGGGGATTGGAGCCTCCGCTGCCTGGCCAATCTGGCACCCACAGAAGCTGGTCACCTGGGGTAGGATCAGGCTGGATGTCTTTGCCGCCTCATTCACCTGTTAAGGACCACTTTCTTTGGATTGAACCGGAATGGCCCTCCCACACTTTTCTGTGACTCAACAGTGCTTCCTCCCAAGCCTCAGTTCAGGCTGAGGAATGTTCATGTTTTGATTAGGATTTGCCCATTTTTTATGAGCCTCAGAGTCCCCTCAAAATGCCAAAAATAGGACTGAGACAGAGATGGGAGTGGATCCAGGCTTTACAACTATGCTAAGACCCCATGAACCCTCAGGGGGAGAGGGCTGGAGTAAATTAATATTCTGGGACCCATGCCACATCTTTTAAAACATCCTTTTCCTCTAGTCCCCGACTCTCTTTGGCTGAGAAGAGGACAGCAGTGAATGTCTAACTGGTCTACCTACGACCTCTCCTGGCCCTTCCAATTGGTGCCATACCTTTGCCAGGGAGATGGTTGTTTTCAAATAGTTATGATTGTAATCATTACTGTCTCATAAGTATCACTATATATCCTATGTAAACATAGTTATAATTACTTACAATTATAATACCACATTCTAATTGTTACTTTATATTGTTTGGGGCTCTTTAAATGTATTGACATACTATTCTCTCAATAGACTTTTTGAGTGGGCCCTGCTATTATTATTTCCATTTTACAGATGAGAAAACTGACACAGGAGCTTGCCCAGTTAAACAGCTAATGAATGGCAGAGCTGGGCGTGAACCTAGACAGTCTTGCCCGAGAGCTGTGCTATCTAATATGGCAGCTACTGGCCATGTGTGGCTGCTACGTACCGGAAATGCTGTCAGTCCTCACTCAAATGTGCTGTGACTGGAAAATACATGCTGGTTTTTGAGGGCTGATTATACAAAAGAGAATGTCAAATTTCCCCCTCAGTTTTCTTCTACTGATTGCATGTTAAAAATCAGAATACTTGGGACATGCAAAGTGACTATTGGAAAATTTAAAATTACATGTGTGACTTATACTTTTATTTCTACTGGGCTAGAGTCTTCGCCCTCATTGCCTACTGTCTCACTGCTGAGCAGCGTGCCCAGAGCCGCAGTGCACACCCACTTCTTTTCCTCCAAAACTCAGTGATAACTGGGCCTGCATCCCATGCTATGCTGTGGCTTTGCCTTTCCATTCAAGCCTCTCACTGCTCCCCACGCCACATCCCAGACTCACCAACTGTGTGCTCACTGACCAGCGAGGCCAGTGTCCCTCACTCTCTCTTCCTATTCTTGGCCATGCTGTTCCTTGACTCAAAATACTGTCCTCATACCTCCCCTAGCCATCCAGTCTCTGTCTGTTGTTCCCTATTGGCAGAGCCCAGGAGGGGGCCACTGTCTGGGAAGAAATGAGGTTTGCTGAGTCCCAGCCTTACATCCCAGAGGAGAGTACAGAGAGGGGGTTTGGAGCTTAGAGGTAGTAAGAACTGGAACTGTGGCAGGTTGCCCACCAACTCGCAACCTCCAGGAGGGCAGGAATGGACCTAGAGCACAGCGTGCGGAACATGGGAATAAAGAACAAAAGCCTTGGCCTTGAAATGGGGGCAGAAGGGAAGTTGGTTCCCAGTCCCAATGCCCCTCAAGGGTTACTTTGGGAGTAACTCAAGGTTGGCTGCAGAAGAGCAAAAAATAATAGATTTTGCCACTCGCTTAAACCCTGCAGTTACAGCTTTCCTTACTCTGGCAATGAACATGTCCAGCTACCTGACCAGGTTTTCTAAGCCCCTTCGGTTCACAGGGTGTGGACAGACTACTTCAAGACCTAATCAGAAATCTGGAGAGGTGTGGGCATCCCAGCTTTGTCCCATCTTGCCTGATGACTAGCATATACTAGATGGCCAATACATGTGTGTTGAATAATGAACAGATGGAGGAATGGAAGAATCTATATATAGGAATAGACTCTCTAGAGAGAATTGAGCTAATTCACAAAATAATGGGTCTCCAGGTGCAGAGAAAATACTGGACCGGGTTGAAAGAAACAACGGTGCCAGGTCAGTGACTCAGGGTAACGGTTTACAGATTGGGAAACTGATCCTCCAGTTTCTGGGATTCATTAGGAAATTCCGCACACGTTCCCTCACCTTTATTGCCAGTGTTCTTATTTTTCAGATAAACTCTTCATGCCGATGAAAGACTATCAAAGTGAGACTTCTGATAATGTAAATACTTAATTCACAGTTGCCCAATTCAATAAACAATATAAGAATAGATTATATTTATCTTCCAATTTAAAAATTATGCCCATTGATTTTAACACACACTACTCGTTTTATAAAATAAATGTCTGAGACACTAATATATTTGTGGGTATTTTCCCCCATAAGCTGTTCATGATAGGAAGTACCAAATAAGTTAAGAGATAGCTAAGAAAGGCTGAATAGTCAAGGTTGGGCCTCATAAATCCCAGAAACTTTGGGGCGAGTTTTACTTCCCTTTCTCACTGGCTCTCTCATGGGGGTGAACTGCAGTTAGCTTTACCCTGGCAACTCAGAGCATTTGTTGCATGCCCCTCACAAGCCATATGCCTTGAACAAGACAGGTGACTTCTCACAGTCTCAGTTTCCCTACCTACACCTTATCGACCGTCTCCCGTGCCTCTGGTAGCCATTTACAGCCATTCCGTACCTGGAACTCTCAGCCCCTATTCCCATCAATTACCAGAATCTCTGCATTCCCTGGGTCTTTCTCACTCCTTGTTGTGGGGGAACAAGGTGATTTTCTAACAGGACAATCAATGGGTCCATGCTGCCTGTCATTACTTGAGCCAATTAAGCAGAGATGAATCACATGTGGGCGTTTATCCTAATACCACCGGCAGCATGGGAGAGCAGCAGGCTGTGCACCAACCACCAGCCAGCTGCTTATATTCGGTAGGAGGATAGAGATTACATAGGGAAGTAGGCACAAGTTGTGCCAAAAGAGCAGTTTGCAGGTCTGGAGATTTGCAGGGGTCTGCAGGTATAAAAAGGCTGGGGGTCTTCCAAGGGCTGGTGATATGCAAAGGGCTCGGGGTCTTCAAAGGGCTGGCGGCCCTGGTTTCTGCAACAAGGTTGTTCCCCTTTCCATGATAACAGGCAGCTCAGCTCCTGGTGGGGAGGACGGGCTGCATTTCCAGGTGAACTCCCAGGGCCCACCCCAGCCAGGTTAGAATGTGCCTTCTTTACTCAGAGCAAAGCAACCACAGTTAACGGAGCATGATTAGTATTTCTTACAATTATAGCTGGTCCCCAACATTCTATTTCTGCCCCTATCAATTTTGGAGGTGCAGAAATGAGATGCTGGATGCTAATAATAAAAGCACTGGTCTCGCGCACAAAGGAAATGAGATTCCAAGAAATGCCCCCGTTTATGAAAGGGCAGGGGGAAAGAGTGAAACTGTTCATTCTGCTGAGGTTTAAACACCCGAGAACACTACCCAGGCATCGGATATCCCGGGGAGCCGGGGAGCTGGCGTCCCACTAGGGCAATATACATATGGAACATGTTAAACGGGGAGGCCAGGGAAGCAAGAGCATACATGAGCTCAAGAGACACCTTGATTTGTTTCTGGGGAAGGAGGAAATTGGCGTACACGGCAAACAAGCCGAAAGGTTGAATTAAGTGAAATCCCAACAGAGGAAATTGGCACAGTCTGGATGGGCCAGAGAATATTTTTTTCCTTCCTTCTTCTCTTCCTTCCTTCCTTCCTTCCTTCCTTCCTTCCTTCCTTCCTCCCTCCCTCCCTCCCTCCTCCTTCCTTCCTTCCGTGTGTGTGTGTCAGGGGCATTGTCATCATTGCTTGTCCTCAGGTTCTTCTAATAGTAAAACTTCTCTGCTCAATATACCTGACCAACACATCCTAGAAATGAAGGTGTCTGAGTTCCAATCCTAATGTTGCCACCAGCTTGTTGAGCAACCTCCTCCAAGTTTCTTTACCTCTGTGGGCCTCAGTTTCCCCCTGGCACCTGGCAGTGACTTTGCTTGTGGGTAGAGGGGAGGAAGGTGGCATTTAGTTGGAGGGTGCCTGAGTCACTCACACTTCCATCTCCGTATGCCAACTCCATCCTGAGCCTCCCCAGTGCCCGGAGAGAAATGAAGCCATGGAAAAGGACTGTTTTGTTTTTGCTTTTTTCATTTGGAAGGTACAGATTACATTGGATGACAGCACGGTCCTTAATCACCAAAGACATGGAAACAACCAAGATGGTACACTAAAGGGACCTGCTAAAAACATACCATAAACATTTACATGCTGGCATCCTGAGTAGCCATTAAAATTCAGATTTTCATAGATTTGGTCACATGGGCAAATTCTTATATACACACATGTAACAAGCAGGGCTCAGAACTGTACTTGGAATGGGAGCCGCTGTGGAGTCTACCTTGTAGACGACATGATGTCCCTGCATGCAAATGTCTAGGCACCGATTCTGGGGCCTGTGAAGTCTGCCCGCAGGCAATCCCCAGATCACTGTCTCTTCCGATAGTCTGTGAACTAGAACTAAGCATGTGGTGGGGTTTTGTCTTTTACATTTTTAAATGACCGAGAGAGAAATTAACAGGAAGAAGGTTTGATAGCACATGAGAACTACAGGAAATTCAAATGTCAGCGCCCGTTCTCCCCGTCTGGCCCTCGGCCGCTCTCACACCGCACGGCAGAACCGAGAAGGTGCTGCAGACGACATGAGGTGGTAAAGCAGAAGCGACGTCTATCCAGCCCTTTACAGAAACAGGTGGCTGACCCCCAGGCACTAAGGGACAGCGAGGAAGGAAATGGTCCAAAGAGTGTGTTTTGAGATGGTTGGATTTTGAATAGGCTTTTAATTTTGTCCTTACACATTTTGTTATTTTCACCTTCACCTAATTAACACATGCCCTCTTATTCAAGAGCTTGCAAATAGTAAACCCCCAATTCGCAGACGTTCTTCTGGGGCTGGGTGAGCGGCGGATGCCAGTGAGACCTCTTCTTACTCCGAAATTTACGATCACTGAGCTGCTCCCATTTATTGAGTGTTTACTATGTGCTGAAACTGTGCCAGCACCTCTATCTCCTGGCCCTTGTTCCAACATCACCACGACCCTGTATGAGAATTGCTAGTCGTTTTTCCCTCCCACGACTGGCTGCCCTGAGGCTCCAGACACAAAGCTCCTTTTCCGAGAATGCACTGTGAGGGAATCGGACTCCCAGCACTGGTCTCTCTGAGCCCCAGCCCGGGTTGTAGACAGGAAGCCCTGCCTCCCCTGGGGTGGAACGGAGAGGCTGCAAGTCTGACTCCAGCCCTTCTTCCCAGATAGCAGAATGGCAGCACTTGTCAAGGACAAGGACGTGCCTTTCCGGGTACACCTGCTGGGCATCCAAGAAGATCATGTCTCCGTTTGTCACAGGTGTAGGGGTGTGTGTGTGTGTGTGTGTGTATGCGTGTTGTTCTGTCATCCTCCCTTTAAAACTTTATCCAGCCACCCTATCACTTTTCTCTATAAGGATGTGTTGGGGGGAAGGGGCAGCCACAAATTGCAAGCAAAGAGCTGAGTCGCTGGGCCAGATGCGCCAGTCTCAGAGCACTTGACCTGCCGGCTCGAAATAGTTAACATGCTCCCCTAAGAAAGCCTGTGGTTAATAACATCCCCTCTCCAACCCGAGGACCCCCTGCTTCCTCCACTCCTATTTCCAACACCCCTCGTGGCAGGCTAAACACGGAGCACCCAGAACACAGAGGGGCAAAAGCCCGCACAGACCCAGGTCCATGAGCACTACACTGAGGGCAAAGAGGTGGCCGCGGGCATGAGCAGCAGCAGCAGCAGCAGCAGCAGGAGAGCTGTGGGGTCGAGGAGAGAACAAATTGCCAAAAGGTAGATCAACACGGTGATGAAAGGTATACCCAGAGGAATGATCTCGTTCCAGGAGGAAGTAGCCGGTGAAATCGACCTGCTCCGGATTTAGTGTCAGGCACACCTGGGGCTGGTCCGGTGCTGCCCCGAGAAGTCCTGGGGTCAGGGAGGTCCCCTCATCTCTCCAAGCCTCGGTTTCCTCACGTAAAGGAATGATACTAATTGCCACTTGCTTGGGCTATTATGAAAATTGAACCAGAAAACGCAAGGAAAAAGCTTAGTAGTTTAGTACCATTCTAAGCACTCAGTATATAATAACATTATTATTATTGTTATCAGTTTTGTCATTATTATTATCATGGCATTGGGCTGTTGGTTTCAATGTTCAATGTTGAGATTCAAACAAGAAGATGAAAGAGAGAAGGTCTGGGAGGCTTGGATTCCTATCAGGAAATATGGGACAGCTTTCACATCCCGAACTCTGGCGCTCTGCACGCCAACTCTGCACGAGGCCCGGAATGCCGCACCTTTTTGAGTTTCAGTTTCCTCACCTGCAAAGACAATCCCACTATCTTCCTTACTAGAGCACTGTAAAGATTGTAAAAAAAGGAACTGATAAACCGAAAATGTCTCTACACATCAGTTATTTCCTTGGAGCTTGAGTGATGGGATTTCTTAAAAGGGTGAAGGAGTCAACTGCTTTGCCTCCAGAACTCATCACTTTGCCTCTTCTCCGATTCCCACCATCATCGCCCACACCCACCACAGCCACGGTCCCAGGATCCGCGTGCACTGCTCACACTCCTCCTGCCTCATCTCCGGAAGGCCTCTGCCGAGCAGGAGTGGGCTTCCCCGCACAGCCTGCCCGGCCTGAGAGCTGCCTGCTGGTTGCAAGGGGAGGTGCCGAGGTGCAAATGGGAACCAGATTTCCCTCCTTTTGAAGCTTCTCAAGGTTGCAGACTACTGGGCTGGTCTGCCTTTTCTATTCTGGATTACTGGACTGAACTTTGGCCAGCAAAGCAATCCTCTTCAAGACGTGAGGGTGAGTGTGGGCAAGGACACGGGGACATCTCGGAGACAGCTTTTCTGCAGACAGTCGAGGGGAGGGGAGACTTGGCTGGCCATTGGGATTAGGCTGAGCATGCTTTGGGATGCAAGGAAGAGAATATTCAGCTGATGGTGGCTTACCTGGGAGGACACTTGCCTCACATAGTAAGGAGCCTGGCAGGGGCTATCTAGGGCTGTGGCAGTGGCTGATGGTGGCAGAGATCAGAGGCAACATCAATCATTTTCTTGGCCTTCCCCGCATGGTCACTAAGTGGCTGCTGCCATCAAGCCCTCAAAAGCAAGGTAAAACCCAAAGTGGGTAGGAAGGGGCTGGTGGAACAGTACCGTGAGATGCCGTGTCTCACGGTACTCAGCACCTCGCTGTATGGATTGGCTGCCTCGCTGTACGAACTGGCAAACCTTTAAAAAAAAATTCTGTACTGACAGCCTTCCTTAGACCAGATGTGACTCACTTGTCTACATTGGACCAAGAACGGGGCAAGGGGAAGGAGTTTGCTAATACTGATGTGATCATGTGACCATTCATTGGGCTTGCTCATTGTCACCCTGAAAGAGATGGAGGTTTTGTTAGCAAAGACAGAGTGCTGAGGAGGTCAACCACCTCAGAGATGCATTTTCAGGACCATATATGATCCTCCTCTCTGTTTATCCTGTCTCATCTGGCATAAATCAGGACTCTGGAATCTTTGTCGAAAGAATGAATGAATAGCATGCCAGCATGGCTCAGTGGCTGAGCATCGACCTATGAACCAGGAGGTCACAGTTCAATCCCAGTCAGGGCACATGCCTGGGTTGCAGACTTGATCCTGAGTTTGGGGCACGCAGGAGGCAGCTGATCTATCTGATCAATGATTCTCTCTCATTACTGACATTTCTTCTCTCTCTGAAGTCAATAAAAATATATTTTAAACAAAGAATGAATGAATTTGACCCAACACCTACCTTAACATCCAGTGCTTAGTAGGTGCTCAGAAATGCCTTGAGTGGCATTGACAATCTATATTATAAAAGAGAAACATGCAAACTTGACCATACCTTTGCTACGCTACCTGCCAATCAGGAGCAGGGGGCGGGGCCGAGCAGCACGAGCGCCTGGCCCCAGGGGCTGAGCGGAAGCGGCGGGGGCGGGGGCAAGCTCCTGGCCCCCGGACCCAGAGACGAAGCGGCAGCGGTCGTGGCGAGCGCCCGCCCCTGGGAGCTGAGACGAAGCGGAGGCGGCGTGGCACTCTGACCAGAGCAGAGAAGACTGAGGCTCCAGCTGGAGTGAAGCCTCCAGCGGCCAAAGCAAAAACAAAAGGCAACAGCCAGAGGGAAGGCCTGGGTCCCAGGTTCCAGAGGAAAACTGGTCCTGGCAGCCAGGGGAAGGAAAGCCTATTGCATGAATCTTCATGCAACAGGCCTCTACTGCTTACTAATGATTTGTCTTAAATCCCCAATTCTTGGATTCCTTTTTTCTTAAAGAAATTAATAGACAAAAGGTCAGGGCGAATGTTCTTGATCCAAGCAGTATTCAAAAAACCAGGTACGTGGTTCAAGACCACATATGAACAAACTTGCTTTGTAGAGGGCCAGATGGTAAATATTTGAGGCTCTGCAGGCTAGATGGTCTCTGTAGGGACCACTCCACTGTGCCACTGTAACGCGGAGCAGCCACAGACACTACCTACCACAAAAGGGCCTGGCTGTGGGCGAATAAAGTTTTATTTGCAGAACAGAGGCAGCAGGCAGGATTTGGCCCGAGGGCTCAGTGGCCGACACCTGCTCTAGACCACAAAAGCAGGATCCCACCCCAGCACACGGCCATGCCGCTCCGAGATGGCAGCAAAGCCAAGATTCTGCCTTCTGTGTTAGGATCCTCTGAAAAACAGACCCAAGACAGGTTTCCCTGTACAAGCACCAACTGAGGGAACCGCTGCGTAAGGTGGAAGGGAAGAAGCAGGAGAGGGTGGAGGGGAAGAAGCAGGAGAGGGTGGGGATGCGGGTCTGACATCTGGGAAAGGAGAGAGAAGAGGCGGGAGGGCTGAGCAGGAAGAACCTTCGATCGCAGCGAATTTCTAATGGAAGACCTCAGGCCAAGGTCACCTGCTGGAGGGGCCCTGTGGCCTGAAGGTGGGGGGCCCAGTCACAGGCTGGAACCAGCCTCGGAGAAATATGGTCTCATGTGAATACAGAGGAGGATCAGAGAGGTGGCCACTGAGTTCTCAGTCCACCAGGCCCCACAGAGCAGAGATGCGTGGCTCCCTTCCTTCCACTGCCAGCTCTCCACGGGTCACCGCTCAGGGAAATCATCAGAAACCACCTCCACAGGATACACGGCCAACGTTGGCTGGTGTCCTTTGCCGGCCAGGGCCAGGGGATAAAGTGCATAAAGGCCTTGGCATGTTCTTAGTGTGGCCAGTGCTCCGAATGGGGCCGCTTCCGCTATTCCTGCTGTTGGAAGGGTGGGCCTCAGGGGTGAGGGTATTGATGAAGCGCACCTTTCTTCTGTGGACCCCAGGCGATGCGAGTGTCAGGCTTTCCCTGCAGAGGCTGGCTCTCCAGAACCTCCAGACCAAGGAGCCATGTTTCCCGGAGTGTGTTCCGTGGAACCTGGTCCCCAAGGGGGTGGGGGGCTCAGTAGGTGTGAAGTTAACCAAAAGTAGTCTGTGCTCAACTAAGTTTGAGAAACGTTTTTAAAAAAATTAAAATCAAACCACTTCCCTTCCTGCAAATTGTCTCACAGCCTTTGACCCAAGATTCTGAGGATTTCCTGGGCCCAACTGACCAGGCGTGGGGCCCGCACGTGGCACAGCCCCGGACAAACGACAGGGCCGCAGTGAGCCTGTGGGGTGAGTCTGCCACATGCAGAGGCACAGCGGGTAAGAGTTGCTGCCAATGCTGGAAGCCCCCTCAACCCCCTCCCCCGGCAGCAGTGTTGGCCATGGTTTAGAGTATAGACTGGGGGACCAGGCCTGCCTGCCTCAGTTTCCCCATCTGCACATTGAGGGCGACAATCGTCCCTACCAAACAAGGTTCTTGTAAGAATACAAGGAACTGTTCTGTATAAAAATACTTGACACCAGCACTTAGAAAGCAGGGCTCAAATGTAACTGCTGCTGCAGGCCGGGCATTTCATATATATCACCTCCATTCCCCCAGGAGCTCCTAGAAATTGGCTCAAAATGCTCCACTGAACCAAATGGAAGGGCTGTGCCTTTCAAAGGGCTGCAGTCAAGTGTGGTGCCTGAGCAGAGGTGAGATGATTTCCTGGAGGAACGATTACGGTCACAAAACCACCAGAGTACGTGTTTGCGGCGGGACTGCAGGTGCCGGCTCCCCGATCCCGTCCGGGGGCCCCGAAGGTGGAAACTCTGTGGGGAGCCGCGGAGGGGTCGCAGCCCCAGCCACACTCGGTGACATTCCCCAGAATCCTCACAAAGTGTCAAAGGATATTGGAACCATGCGAGGCGGGCAGCGTCTTTTTAAGCCTTGCGAAAATTGGCCACTTTGGAAACAATTTAGTTCTATTCTGCGTATTAAATCATTTCCCCGTTTTATGGCTTAGACAGAAAAGTAATAATAAATGATTTCCCCCCGAGGTCCTGGTGGGAAAATGGTGCTGCAGTATTCGGTTCTGATCACTGTGCCTTGAGTGGATACCCGGAGCCGTTTTCATTTCGATGCAGGAATACGGGGGCTTAGTGAGAGGTGTGACAGGAAATGCGTGTGTTCCTGGACTGAAGGTTTTAGACTTGGGGTCCCTTTCTCCTGAGTCCATAAGCGAATTGCATTTCTTTAGTGATCATGAGAAGGTCCACTCCAGTGAGGCTGTGTGGATTGAAGGGGATGGTATGTTGAAACAGCACATAGTAGGTGCTGAGTTAGTATCATTAGTGATTGTAATGGGGAAGAGGATGATATGAATGTGAAAGGGATCAAACAGACCCCTCAGTGTCTCCCCACCAACCCTGGACTTTGCCCACTGGGAGGGCATCACCGGAAGCCCTGAGGTGCCCTGGGCTACTGTGAAGGTATCTTGAGTCACTTCCCGCCACACGTGGAAAGTCAGCATGGCACAAGCAATACAGGAAACAGTGGAACATGGAGTATTTCGCTCCGAGGGCCCCTCCCGGGCTGGAACTCAGAGGCATAGTTGGCCTCCTAGCCCAAGACCTGGGGAAAGCATAAGGCCGTGGAATTAGGACAAAATGCTCAGGTCCAAATGGTACTGGAGTTCAGGTTCAAAGTCAGGGACTGAAACCCAGAGTTGGCTAAGGTCAGCGAAGCCCAGGGAAGAGCAGGAGTGTGCAGTTAATTCAAAAGTCTGATTACATCACCTGATTACATCAGCCAGGTTCTGTCTTTCTGCTCCACAGCTAACGCTACCTGGGGTCGGCCTGTCCCCTGCGGCTGCCCAACATGGCTCCGAATTGTTGCTCAGGTCTAGACATCATGGTCAACAATTTCCAGATGTAGAAAAAGGAACATCTGTTTCTTGTATCTCTTTTGAAGAGTCAGATAAAAACATCTCAGGAACAGCTCAGGAGATTGCCCCCAATTTCTCATTGGCCACAACCACATCATATGACCTAGCCTAAACCAATCAAAGGAAAGCAGGAAGGAGACATCCCAACTGGTAAAGACCAGACACCATTCAGGGACACACCTGTCTAGGGATGGGAGCTGGGGAGGGGCCATCTTTTCATGAAGTGTGTGGACTGACCAGTGATTCGTGGGAAACACTGGAGCTCTATTTCCAGGGCAGAGTGCACAGGGGCTTCTGGGCAGATAGCCAAGAGCATGTTGAGTCTCTGCCTCATGATTCCCCCCCTCAGATTCTGTTCCCTAGCAATTGTGGAAAGCTTAGGCCTCTGGCTAAGCATTTCAAGACACAACCTTGCTTCCTCTTCGCACGAACAAGAGACAGAGGCAGCTACCAGTCTGACCTTCAATTACTGGTCAGAAAACTGGCTCACAAGGATGAAAGAACTTTCAGAAAGTTATAAAATGGTATACTCAGGCCTCTTGAATCTGACAAATTCCAGAGCTGTGCTGCCCAGGACAAAAGCCACTAGCCACATGTGACTCAACAGAGTACTTCAAACTAGGCCCTGGCTGGGTAGCTCAGTTGGTTAGGGCAGTGGTTGGCAAACTGCGGCTCTTGAGCCTCATGCGGCGTGGTATGCTGCTCTGTTGACTAATGAGTTTGCTGACCACCAACCTAGACCCTCGATTCCAATAATTACAGGTTGTTGTTGTTCTTTGTGATTAGGCACCTATCCCAGCGGTCGGCAAACTCATTAGTCAACAAAGGGGCAAACCGCAGCTCGGGAGCCACAGTTTGCAGACCACTGAGTTAGGGCAATGTCCCAATATGCCCAGGTCAGGGCACATACAAGAATCAAACAATCAATGCATAAATAAGTGGAACAACAAGTGGATGCTTATCTATCTATCTATCTCTATCTCTCATCCATCCTTCTCTCTCTTGCAAACTAATAATAAAAATAATCAGTTCCATAGTCACACTAGCCACATTTGAAGTATGAACATCAACATGTGGGCTGGGGCTCCCACACCAGAGAGTACAGATACAGAACTTGTCCATCATCACAGAAGGTTCTGTTGGACAGCGCTGCTCTGGGACCCAAGCTGTCCCCCACCCCCTGAAGTGGCCCCACGGGACTGGCGCTGTGAGCTGCAGGTTCCCAAAGCAACCCCTTCCAAGGCAGACGGCTCCCACTTCTTCCTGCCCCACTTCCCAAACACAAAGAAGACTCAGTCACGACACGTGAGTCCTCATTTTTTTCTGAGAAACTTCTAGGCAACCAACCTATTAGGGGAAGGGAGACATTGGAAGGCATTGCTCATATCCTAGGAGTGACTAGGAAGAGGAAGAACTGGAAAAGTGACAAGGCAAGTTTAAGTACCCTTTGAACTTGTTGACACTCAGGGTTGCCCTGGGGTTAGCCCTTTCCTCCACACCCCTGTCTGCCAAATCCCCATTCCCAAGCTCCTCCCAGTTCTCACCCATGTTGCCAATCCACAGCAAATGTGTTTCCCAACTCCGGACAAAAAACACTGTAACTGTGTCAGGTGACAATGTGGTATGAGATGCAACACCCAGTGCAAACCCCAGATACTCCCATGACTTGGTTTGTGGTCAGGCTAATCCAACTTCCAGACGCTGGAGTGTTAGGGCCCTGGGCAGTGGCTCCTTGGCAAAGGTGCTGTAACAGCTGTGAGGATAGTTAAGGAAGCGCTGGAGTGTCTCCCTCTATTTATCTCCCTTCATGATCCACTGGCTGCTGTGTTGGGGCTGGTGGGGACAAAGCTACCCACAAGATGGGTGGTGTCCAGGAAGACCGAAGCTTGAAGCCCTCCTCTGTCACTTCCCGATCCTCCCGGAAAGGAGGGTCACTATTCTCTAAGGTCCCACCTCTCTAAAAAGGAGCTACAATGCCAATCTTGCAAGGTTGTGAGCGCTAGAGGGGGTGATGGTTGCAGAGTGTGGGCGCATAGGTCTTCAAATAAATGCTGCTTCCCTCTTCCCCCGAATTACTGCATCATTGCGTTAGGAGTGCAGACAGAGCCTGGCTGGTTGGGCATCGGCCTATGAATCAGGAGATCAGGCACATTGCCCAGGGTGTGACTCGATTCTCCAATAGGGGGTGTGTAGGAGGCAGCCCATCAATGATTCTCTTTTCATCATTGATGTTTCTATCTCTTTCCCTCTCTCTTCCTCTTCAAAATCAATAAAAATATATATATTTAAAAAAAACAAACAGTTAAATAGTGTGGGTAGAACGGGGAATAAACTTAGCAAGTATTCTGGACAGGGAACCAGAAGTACTAGCGATTTCCAACTGGTACGCCACAAAAAAACGTGAAAGCACGCAGTAATGCCTGACTGCAGTCGGGGGCGCTGACCTCTTTTCCCTTAGATTGTCCAATAAAAAATGACAATAGCCAACACAACCATAGCCATCAGATGTCAGAGAGTCAAAATTATACGTGTTTCTTTTATTTTAATCAGATGGGAAAGAAAAAAAAAAGCTTTTGGTATGTCGCAGGGTTTTAGTAATTAGTTTGTGTGCCATGGAATGAAAAGGTTGATGTTCGCTGAGAAATACCAAATCCTCACAGTTCCCTCTCCCAAAGGGCTGTCACCCAAGAATAACGCCAGGCCGAGGAAAGCAAAACAGCACTGTGTTGTCAGGCGAGGCTCTGGGACCAAGTCCGAAGGCAGCCTGAGAGTCCCTGGCTGGCTCAGCCCCAGGGATGCCTCCTTTTCTGAGGCCGGCGCCATCTGAAGCCTCCGGCCAACGCCAGCCTGGAATCCAGCTCTCCTTCAGTGGGGACTGCCTCACCCACCAGGTGACCCTGGACACTTAGGGGCAGGGGAAAATTTTGTTGTTGTTTTTGTTAATCCTTACCCAAGGATATTTTTTCCCATTGCTTTGTAGAGAGAGTGGAAGTGGGGGAAGAAAAGGAGGGGGGAGAAAGAGAAACATAAATGTGAGAGAGACAGACACATTGATTGGTTGCCTCCTGCACACACCCAATAAGGGCTGGTGATTGAACCTGCAACCCTTCGCTTCTCTAGCCACTTAACAAAAATTAGGGGCAATTTCTAAGAGCGGAGGTCATAGCTCTCTCTTACCTAGCCAAAAGACAGAAGAGAGAGGAGAGAAAAAAAGACACTCAGTCACAGGGCCATTATGCCCTGTCCTGGAAAGTAAAACCTAATCAATGTCCACAAACATCACCGCTCCACTCCAAACTACTCCTGGCGATATGGGCTAGGGTAGTGTCTTCTGGTCACTGATTGTGTTTAAAGGCACGGAGGCGGGGAAGAGCCTCGAACCATATGCACGAGAGACTGACCGGCTTACTCCCTGGTGTGGAGATACCGGAAGACTCATCCTGTATTAACTCCAGGCGGGCTTTCCCACATCACTGGGGAGGCAGGTGATGGACAGACTCCTGGGCCCAACCCTGGAGACAGTGATCAGCAAATCCAGGGTGGACCCTGTGGACCCCCATTTTAAAGGTTCATAGGCAGGGAAGGCTCTGTGGCCATTGATTTTTTTGTCATTGTTTGGGTAGGTCTTTTGGTGGCTGGTCTATTTCTTGGGCTGCCTCCATTTCTATTTCCCTCCCCAGTTTGCCATCAACAGCCTCCTTAGGGAACCCTGCTTCTTCCTCTTAAGAAGCTCCAGCTCCTCTTAAGAAGTCTTTTGTCTGTAACCCCTTGACCTTCAGAGCCACCCTCGTGGTGAAAGTGGGTGCTCGCAGAGAACCTTACTGCAGCAATCATTTTTTAAAATTTCTGGCTCTGTATCTTTGAGAAGGCCTTGTGACTTAGGCAACTTGTGCCCATCTGACAAGGGGCATGTTGGAAAAGTCTGGTAAGAATTTACCCTGGAAAAATCTGCATCCTCAGAGCTCAAAACAAGTGGAAGGATTAAAGAATCAGAGGCCCAATGTGTGGACTCACACGTGCGCGCGCGCACACACACGCATGCACACACGCAGAGAAAATGCAACCAAAATGTGGAACGTTCTGTGCACGCACATGAGCCCCACATGGGCCACAGAAAAGTCGATGCCCACAGTGACCCACATTTCTCCAGGCAGGCTGAACCCCACCAACTCATCTCCCTGCTCCCTTCCCCGGGGCAGGCCATGCACACGTAGAGTTACCAGCAGAGTCGCCAGCAGACATTAGCAGAAGTCACACACAGAAGTCACCTTAACCCCATTCCTTAGTCTCATCCTATTTTGATCCATCAGCCCATTTAAACTCCACCGGGTCTTTCACTTAAACTCCACTTTTAACCACCAGAAATCTGGCACCTCCCCTTCCTGCAAGACACCTTGGTCGTCCTCAGGGAGGCTGATTATACAGTGAATCTCAGAGGCCTCATGAACGCGCCTCCCACCCCCCCCCCCCCATTCAGCTGCAGTCATCTGCGAGGACAGACCTTGCTAGAGAAATAGAACCAGACATGGGGATAAAACATATGCAACCCCCAGGGAACCGCAGCCCACTTGGGGACACCTGAAGAGGAAGACATCTGCCCTTTCTTCTTCATGTTCTACCCCCACATATCCCACGGCATCAGACACAGGTGTTCTCCGCTGGCCACCATGGAAACATGGAGGAGCACAAGGGTACGTCTTCCACTGGAAAGTGACGTCTGGGATGGGAGGAGGCGTGCACAGCACCCATGTGCACGACACGTGTACCAGCCCCTGTGCTGTGGGCAGAGTTCCAGCTCCTTAAAAGGCAGGGACGTGCTGGGAGGATAATTGTGTTGTGTCAGCTACTGTGCAGGGGCCTCACGAACAGGGACAAAGAGGAGACGCCCGTCTGATCCACGTACACTGAGGCGTGTCCTGCCCAGAGGTCAGGCCAAAACATGATAGAACTCCATAGATTTCCAGAGCCATGCAAAGCTACACAGGAAAGTGCTAGTGTGCCTGGGATGGGTTCTAGAGAACAGCGCTGCCCTGGATGTAAATCACACGGAGGAGGGAGCAGAGAGGGGGGAAATTCTGCCATAAATAGAGTGAAACATGCTTTCCAGTACAGCACTTTGCAGAGCACTTAGCATCTAACGCACCTTGTGCATTTCCAAGTGGACCTGCGTATGGAGCCTTTTTCTGAGATGCCATGTGTCTTTCAGGACAACTGTTCTGAGGAACATTCTTTGGGGAACACAAACCATCGCACGTGACCTTGAGAAACTGAGGCCCAAGGACCCTTGGCCCTTAACAGGTTTGCTGGTTTGTGGAAAGCTAGGTGTCCTAACTTCTGCTCCAGGGCCCTAGCCCCCCATAGCTGCCATGAGGTTCTGGGTGAGGAACTTAATTTATTCAAAGAACCTTTCCTAAGCACCAACTTGGTACCACCTTCTGAGCTGGCTGCTGGAGACGCAAGAGCAGAGAAGGCAAGGTCCTTGCCTTCAAGGAGATTATAATGTACTGGAGCTTAAGTATCAGCCAACGGTAGCCCAGAAGGCCTCTGCTTTGCCTAGTTCCAAAGCACACAGATTTCACTCATCACAGATTTTAAATAATGCCAGTCCATAGTGAGAGCATCCAAGCTCCAGTCCCCACATTCTATTAACTAGAAGTAATTGCATCAAGGACAAACCGTGCTGCTGACCTGCAGTCAGTATGGAAATGAGCGACGCCCAGCACCATCGGCGATGGATCACATGACTTTGAATCAGCGGCTGGCCGGTCACTGCAGGTCCATTCAGTTCGTGTACAGACGGCAGAAAGTGTGGCTGTGTCGCTTCCTTGTGTCTCAGGGACAAACCCACATGACACTGGACCTAAGAGGGTAACCAGAAGAAGTAAGCCAATAAAGACAAAAGTGCAGGTGACCCAGGAGGTTCAAGCTGCACCCAATGTAAATGCAGTTACCAAGAGACAGCGGGTTGTAAAGACGCCACCACCGCCCCCGCCCCCGTGTCAGGGACTCTCAGTGGGCAGCCATGGGCACACAGTGAAGGGGAATGGATTGTCAGCATTGAGGAACGTGACAAGAAGGTAAGATGTCACATTAAAGGAGCTCTTAGAGAGTGTTCACAACAAAGTGCACAAAAATAAAATATTGGACCCCGGCTGGGTAGCTCAGTTGGTTAGAGCATCCTCCAAAGACACCAAGGTTGCAGGTTCAGTCCCCAGTCAGGGCCCATGCCAGAATCAGCCAGTGAATGCATGAAGTAGAACAACATATTCATGTTTCCTCTCTCTGTGCCACCCCCTACCCAAAGATTAAAAAAAAAAATATTGGAAGCTGATTCAAACTTAAGAAGAGGACTCTTCAAGGGATAAAAAAAAAAAAGATGCTCACTCTTGTTACAGATGAAGTGAAGGTAAGCAACACGTTCAAACAAATCTTGATAACAAAGCAAAAAAACACTCAAGGACAGTGGACGAAATAACAGTTTTCGGTGGTTTTTTGTCATTTTTCTATATACAGTTACATCCAACAGTAGAAAGTTTGTAATTTTTGACAAATTTTAGAGGTTACAGAACAATTATTTGCCCACTGCTTAAGGTTGCTCACAAGGTTTCGGCTTCCCTGGCCATTCTTATTTATGGTCCGCACTGCTGCGCAGACCGAGGACACGGTACAGAGTGAGCATGCTGGGCCTGTTTCTCTGTTTTAAGAGCAAACCAGTCAGAGTTCCAGTAGGGAAGCAGATACACTCTGAAATGAGGGCCCTTTAAGGAGGGTTTCATTTGTAAACACTGTATTTAAAGCTCAGAGGTGCGCATGTAAGAAGCACCAGGCACAGTGTGGGATCCTGGGTCCAAAGGGACAGGGGAGAATTTACCAGAAGCCAGGAGGAGAGCTTGCGGTATGGAGCAGTCCACCCTGTCTGATGAAAATGGCAGGCCTGAGAGCTTTCTGGAAGAGGGCCGGACTAAATACCACCCTCCTTCTCCTGCCCTGGCCCATTGGCTGAACTTGCCTGAGGCTAGGAGGCCTCGTTAACTGTGCATTATCCACAGGTGAGTGAGGGGGAAGGCCACAGACAGAAAGGTAAACACTTTATAGAGTAAAAAAGAAGAGATAAAAAATAAGGCTGCTCCCAGCTAAATTATGGGATGTGGAATTTTAAGTGTCTTGGAGGAAGTGGGGTGTGAGGTTTATTTTTGGGGGGAGGAAGGTTAATATAACAAGTGGTGGAAACCTCCCAAACCAGCTTACACTCTGAGAAGGACCCAGGGAGAAATAGAGGGGCACCTGGCAGAAGGGAGTGGCAAGGACAGCGTGGCCCTGGGAACAGCCCCGAGGACTTCTCACCAGCTTCTCTCTCCACAGACACCCCGTCTCTGCCTCCTCTCTCCAAGCCACCAGGCTTTCTCTGCCTTATCCATGCAACACCACAAATTACACCAGAAATCATATTCCATTATTCCCAGCTGCCCTCAGAGCCTGGCTAGCAGCTCCTGCTCCTATAAGAAGGAACCTGATTGGCCCAACTTGTTTCCAAGTTTATGCCTGATCCAATCAGCCGTAGCCAGGGAGGGTCACATGACATCAACAGGCCACTCAGGCCCATCCCCAGAATAAGAAGGCCTTTCTCAGAAATAAAAGATTTGTGGGCTGGGCAGTCACCCCCACAAGATGGCCACTTCTGCTCTTGGTCTACTTTTATTTTATAAAAAGACTTCTTAGTCCAGCTGGCATAGCTCAATGGTTGAGCAGTGACCTATGAACCAGGAGGTCACAGTTCGATTCCCAGTCCGGGCACATGCCCAGTATGGGGCATCCAAGAGGCAGCTGATCAATGATTCTCTCTCATCACTGATGTCTCTCTCTCTCTCTCTCTCTCTCTCTCTCTCTCTCTCTCTCTCTCTCTCTCTCTCTGAAATCAATAAAAAATATATATTTTGAAAACGAGTTTTTATGTACCAGGCACTGTTTCTTCAAGACAGATGCTATTATCAGTCCATTTTACAGATGAGAAGAGTGGAAGACAGATATATTAAAGTAATTTTTCTAAGGTCACACAGCTGGCAAATGGCAAAGCTGGTATTTGAACCCACACAGTGTGACCCCAGGATTCATGCTTTTAATCACTATCTCCTACGAACTCAGGTTTCAACATAAGGAAACAATGGTCTCCATCCCCCAGCTCCTAAACCCTTCAGAGAACAAGATGAAGGAGCCCTCAACAACCCTAACCAATGTTTATGGAACTATGAAACCTTCTTAGAATAAACCACAGGCTGTAAAGGCAAACGACCTATTCTCCCAACCCATCCCATCTCTCCCCATTCCTCCGACTTCTAGTTGCATTCAGAGCACAGAACTGAAAGTAGAAAAAGAGAATTCTCGCTCTGCTCACCATCTGCAGATCATCAGTAATGGTATAATTGAGAAAACAATGCACCACAAGACACTACAAAGGCAGAAACAATGCCGACAGCATGGCGTTTAATGCTTGTCTGCCAACAGGTGATAAGGCAGCTGATCCATACCGCATCTTGGCATCTTCAGCCCCACGTATTCTTGTTGCGGGTCCCGTGCCTACCCAGGGTGCCTCGGCCTGTCTTTGAGGCAAACCAGCCTTCTCCTGGGAGACCTCATCCAGTCCCCTGGATTCAATTAGTTACCAGATGTTGGTGACTCTCCAATCCTCATTCAACCCAGATCTCCCTCCTGCCCCAGAGACCTAACCATCTCCACTTGGGTATCACACAGGCCCTTCAAATGTAGCCTTCCCCAAACCCACCCATCATCTCCTTGCCCAGCTGACCATTTCCTTCTCAATTGTCTCCTCCATATCGCCACCCACCCACCAAGTCCAAATTCTAGGAAACATCCTTAACACTTGTTTCTCCCTCGTTTTCACTTCTCATGTCCATTCGTCAAGTCTTGCTTCTCTGACTTTCTAAAGATCCCTGGAACCCTTTTGCTTCTCTCCACCTTCTCCACCCCCCTCAGGCTGCCATCTCCCTTGCTTGGACGATTGCAGGGGTCTTCTAGCACCAACAGTCCTCTCGCTGCAACCTGGTTCCCAAGCTGCATCTTTCCAAAATGCGATCTAATCTTATTTGAGCTTTTCTTCAATCTCTTCCAAGTTTCTCTATTTACCCTTGGATTAAACTCCAGTTTCTTCAAGTGGCCTGTGAGCCTGCACAACCTGGTGCCCACTGAGCTCTCCAGTCTGATCCCGCTACCCTTCTTTTCTCATGGAACGCTCCATGTTGATGGAACTCCCCCCTCGGACAGGCCTTGGACAGGTAGCCTCTGAAATGGACCCAGGGACTCCTCCTCCTGTATGCACACACTTGTGCAATCCTTTTTCCTCACGGTGAGTTGGACCCCGAGACTCGCTTCAAATGAACAGAATATGGTAAACGTGATGGGATGTCACTTCCAAGATCCAGTTGCAAAAGGACTAGCTCTGTGGAGAGGCTCAACGGACAGAAATTGGTTATCTCCAGCCAACAGTCAGTGAGGAGCTTAGGCAAAACCACACTAGATTCCCAACCCAGAGATACTGATATAATAAATGTTTTTTGTTCTGAGCTAGTATGCAGTAGTGGGTGACCAATAAACTTACAGACTTTCTCATTTCTGAGTTACTGCACATGTTTTTCCTGACTCCTGAATTGCTCCTCCCACTCCTCCCAATGCCCAGTGCCAACCTGTTCGCCTAACTCCAATTGATTCTCAGGTGGCAGGTTAGATGACACCTCTTCCAGGAAGCCTTCTCTGATTCCCTCATTACAGCATTGATCACACCAGATGGTAAGCAGCATGAGGACAGGCATCAGGCTCCCATGATTCACTCTGGATCCCCTGTAGTTACAAGAGGACCGGCCACAGAAGATGGGTTCAATATTTCCTGAGTGAAGGAAGGCCGGAGACAGGCCTCCCTGCTCCACCCGGAGCTGAGGTTTCTCCTGTACCCACAGCATGCAGACACTGGCTACAGCCTGAGTTTCTAGAAGACATGCCTTCAATTTGCAGTTATAATGAACTCAAACCTGGTATTTCCACCGAGCTCTAACACCTCCCCATTTATTCTCTTTCACAATAACCCGAGGGGCATTGCTATCCCCATTTACACACAGGAAAAATGAGACAGAAGGAACTGAATATGTTTCATTGACAACCAAGTTCAAAACTCGTGTCTCAAAATTGCTCTCCAAACTCTCAGCCAAGAGCTGCCCTCAGAAGGAAGATATTAGATGAACATACACTCTAATTACGAAATAATTTTGTTTGAAAAAATGCAGATTGCCTTTACACATATGACTGATGGTTTCACTTCCTCAACCAGGCATCTCAGTAAGCAAATCAAGTACAATATGAAATTTTTAGTCTCTAAGGGAAAAGGACAGCAGAATCAAGGAAATAAGGCCAAGCCTAATTAAATTGGATCCGGAAAAAGGGAAGTTATGAGGAAAAATATCACTAAAAAGTAAAGCATTTGGAAAGAAATTAGTTGTGATGCTTTCAGAAACGAACTGGTAAGTTTATAAATTGTGAGGGAAAAAATAAAGTAGTAATAAGCCAAATATGTTCATAAAAAGAGGACCATTCACAACAGGCTACTTTATAGACCAATACATCAAATATGAGATTCCGGGCTGGGCTGTCTGTCTCTAAGGAGTCGCAAGACACTTGGTTTGATTTTTTATTTTTTTAACTCCACAAGGATTCTATTCACCATGTGTGAGTAGCATTACTAAACCACAAAGTTCTGAATTAAATACAATTCAATGGGGAAAAAAGGTCATAATAATACCAGTTTGGGGTTCTGTACAGTGGGGAAAATGCTTTATAACCAATGGTTTTTGCTTCCTCAGTAACTAAATGCCTGTGGGTAGCACCCCCACACATTCACCTTATGCTGAATTCCACTCAACTGGGGAGAAGATTCTAGAATCTATACCAAAGACTGCAAGAAGTGAGCCAGAGGGTACAGCAAACCTGCAAGTGTTCTTATTGGGCACTCACCATATTTTTGAATATTTTAAATATTAGAGAGTTGGCAGAAAATCCAGATTTCTAGCATCTGGGCCACATCCTCACGTGGCAAGTATTGGCCTGAACTCAGTGGGGGACTTCCCCTTACCTGGGCATGTGGTCTCCATCTCTCCTGTCTCCACCACCCCCTATTTCTTCTACACCCAGCCTGTCTCTGGCATTTATGGTATTTTCCTGGCCCCATACGGGCATAGAGTTGAAATTCCTACATTAAAAAAAAAAAAAGTGGGCCCTTGCCAGTTTGGCTCAGTGTATACAATGTCGACCTGTGGACTGAAGGGTCCCAGGTTCAGTTCCAGTCAAGGGCATGTACTGGGCTACAGGCTTGATTCCCCCGCCCTGGTTGGGACACCACCAATCACTATATGTCTCTCTCTCCCCCTCCCTTACACTCTCTCTAAAAATCAAAGGAAAAATATCCTTGGGTGAGGATTAACAACAAAAAGAGGCCATCACTTTCTTGAAATCCCATTGGTTAAAACAGAGATTCACTCCAGTGACCTTTAGAAAAAGGAAATTTTATTTTTAAAGAAAGTGGTACCAGGAACCTATTGGGTGCCTTTTCTCCTTTCGCTCTCCCCAACCCCCCCAACCTCTCAGTCATGGCAGCTGTTTCTCTCTGTGTCTCTGCCATTTTCCCTCCTGTACTAGTTAGTTCAGTAGCTCCAGGATGTCACTTGTAAGTGACCTAAAATAGCCAGCCTGATGGAGCACCCACTTCCTGGTCGTTCAGCTCCCAGCTGCCCTGGCCCACGGTCTCACTGTCCCAAATCCAATTTGCCCCACAGGAATCCGATGGGTACAGTCATTTATTCAAGTCATTTATTCAATCACCGGTCACAGTTGCTGGTCATTCAATGAATCAGGGTGTCTGGGGCCCGGCCTGATTACAAGAGGGGATTATGTAGGACCTTGGGGATTCTAAGTAAAACACTTCCTTCAAGGGCGTGCAGGCCATGACCCACCACCGATACAGCCACCACCTCCCCAAACTCGGTCCTTCCTCTTCAGCTAGTTGCCTCCCTGCTCCCATGAGGCGTGGCCTGCCCGGGGCCTGGCTTCCAGAGGGCAGAGTTCTGCAAAGAGGAATTATGCACTTTGCTTGGCGACGAGGCCTCAGCCACATGCACAAATGGAAGCAGTTAGTGTCTGTAATGGATTTGTAATGCTGCTTGCTGCTTCCTCCCAGTGCCTGGTGGCCTTTCCAGCAGTGGGAACCCTCTGCAGAGCAACTAGGCTGCTTCTCAGCCACGCTGGGGCATCCCCGCCCCGCAGACCACCGCACCTCCTCTGAAACAGCCGTAACAAATTTGCCTTTATTGGCCCGGATTTGGAAACTCCACATTATTTGCCTTTGAGAGAGAACAAAGGGACTCTATTTTCTCGGGCTCCTCCCAGCTCAGAGAGGGCCAAGTCCTGCCGAAACAAGGCAATCCCAGCACACGGACCAGGCTTCCACCCCAGCTCTGCCCTGGAAGTGCTGTGTGATCCTGGGCCGCCTCTCCGCACCTCATTGTCTCCACTTGTTCAATACAGACCGTGACACCGCCTTGGTTTGTTCAGAGGACAAAGGGGGAAACAGAAGCCACACTCACAGCTTCCGTCAATCTACATCCATCTTATTGCACTTTCTCTCCTTTCTGATCTGTCTTCTATTTCCTGAGGTGGTGAGGCAGGATGTGAACTCACACTCAGGGCTCCCATGCTTAACTAGCCCCGGATTCTCCTGAAGTGATGTTGCCGTGAGAGGTTCCATCTTGCTGGCCACTTGGGCTGTGTCCACTTTTTGCTTTAACACACAAGGCTTCACGGACATCTTGAACATATAAGTTTGCCTTCATGTGTGAATGTTTTGGTTGACTGAATTCCCAGTCGACTGTCACACCAGCACCATAGGCTAAGCCCGTGTTTGGCAAACTGCGGCTCGCAAGCCACATTCGGCTCTTTGGCCCCTTGAGGGTGGCTCTTCCACAAAATACCACGGCCTGGGCGAGTCTGTGTTGAAGAAGTGGCGTTAGAAGAAGGTTAAGTTTAAAAGATTTGGCTCTCAAAAGAAATGTCAATCGTTGTCCTGTTGATATTTGGCTCTGCGGACTAATGAGTTTGCCGACCACTGGGCTTAGCCATTGGGCAATACCGCTCAAGGCCACACAAAGGAGCCGAGTGCACCTTCGGTGTCTGCAAAGACTGAGCTTTTAACCTCCAAGTTCAAACTGCCTCTCCATTCTCAACTAGTAACCACCGCCACAAGAAAAATCAGTCAAAACAACTAACACACTGGCTTCCTACGGGCAGCTTTACACTCGCCCGAGTGGCCGTTACCCCAGACAGATGAGGAAGCCGAGGCACTCGCTGCCGAAGTTAGCCGGCCAGTGACAGAGCCGGGAGCGGTGGCTGCGGTCCTGGTTTGCAGAAGACTGTTCCAGCATTTAGTAAACGCTGTGTGTCCTAGAAAACGCTTTAGACCAGGCAAGCCAGTTAGTTGGTCACCCAGACCAGTGGTCGGCAAACGCATTAGTCAACAGAGACAAATATCAACGTACAACGGTTGAAATTTCTTTTGAGAGCCCAATTTTTTCAACTTAAACATATTCTAATGCCACTTTTTCAAAATAGACTCGCCTAGGCCGTGGTATTTTGTGGAAGAGCCACACTCAAGGGGCCAAAGAGCCTCATGTGGCTCTCAAGCCACGGTTTGCCGACCACTGACCTAGCCAGGAGTAGACCCCCAGCTCTGTACGGCTTCGTTTTCCACACCTGTAAAAGGGGAATGGTAGAATCTACTTCGTTTTCTCGAGTCAGAGGCTCCTGATCCCAGCCGAGCCAGAGCTGGACACAGGGCGAATGCCCCACAAGGTTTAGATTGTGCCCTCGCCCCCATCACCGGCAGCTAAGAATAGGCTGCTCCGGGGAGCCTGTGGGAAGCGCTCCGGCAGGAAAGTGCGCTAAGAAAGGATTAATTCCAGCATCTGCTGAGGTAGGGGGAGAGGCAGCCCACATCACCTCGAGGTCACAGCAGCTGCTCTCATGTCCCGTCCCAGGCGCCCAGATATCCTGGCGGGCCCGGAGGCGTCTGTGCCGCCCACGAGATCCTGTCCAGCTTCAGCCGCCGGCCTTAACCTCCAGACCCAAGCCCTCTGGCTTCCTCCCGCCTCCCTTGGCTATTTGTGGTCCTTGGACTGTGACAAGGGCCGGGAGGTGATGCTGCTCTGCTCCGTCACACATTCTACACCCCAACACCGGGAGTCAGGATGCGCAGCCCCTCAGAGCCCCTGTCTCCCCATTCTCCCAGGATCCAGGAGAGAACCCTGCCTGGTGTCAGCGCCTGGTTAACAACTAGGCCGGCACCGACCAGGAATTCTGCATTTCCCCATTTCCCATGCTAATTCGGATTCCGGCCCCGATGAAGGCCATCACTCAGTCACTCAGCAAACACTGAGAGGGGCTTCGTGGGGGAGCCAGACTGCTTGCCAGCTGCCTGACCAGGGTGTCCAGCTCATTAGCCTCTCTGTACCTCTCCATCCACATCTGGAAATGGGTTAATAATAATATGTGCCATGTAGTATTGTTGTGCAAAAACCTTAAAACAATGTCTGGCAAATAGCAGGTGCTCAATAAATGCTACTTATCATTATTAATGGTAATTATTAAAATTAATACATCTTGCACTTTACATAAGCAACCCATATCCTTATTTCTGGGCCATTTTGAAAGTGCCAAACAGCTATGTAGAAAATGTTACAAGGGGATGAATATTAAGATCAAGAGTCGGGAGGAAGGTTGAAACACAGTAACTTCCTTTTGCTAATATCATCTCCCCGGGCCAGCTTCTTGGGCATGTGACCAGCGCAGTCACCCAGGGTCCTGCCCTGAGAAGGGCTTTATGCTGGAGGCTGACTGTCCTCTGGTCTATGGAACTGAAAGGTCCACGAACATGGACTTCAGTGGGACAACGGAGCCCAGAGGTTGGAATCTTGGGCTCATGTGCAGACCCCCCCCCCTCCCACCACCTCCCTCTTATAAATCATGTAGCTGTACTATGCCCACCTCCTCCTGAGTCATTCTGATGTGTGGTTTTGCAAACAGAATCTGTCTTTTTCCTCTTTGTTAACACACATTCCCTTCTAGGAAGCAGCAAGAAAAGTAAGCGGCAGCAATGGAGAAGGAAGGAAGAAAATCTCATCTTGCCATCCACATCAACTCACAACAGCCAGGGTCAGAAAACCGACTCGAACAGCTGGACAAGTCACTTCACCTCTCCGAGGCTGCTTCTGCATCTGGGAAGTGGGCATAATGAAAAGTCTCCTCCTGGGCTCCTCGGAGGATTAAGTGAGGTAGCGCCAGATTTGATTCTGTGCTTGCGAACGAGAAAGTACTCAATAAATGGTATTTATAGCATTCAAGTAATAATAATGATGATAATGATGATGATAAAAATAATCTGTGTCACTGGCTGCATGGACAAGTCCTAGGACCAGATTAAAATTGCTTCTCTCCAGGCTGAGCTTGTAAAGTAGTTCTTGCTCATAAGGAATGCAAAAAATCTTCCTTCTTTTCCTTCCATTCCTTTTCGGTTGTTATTCTCTGGGTCACTTCCTCTCCTTGGCAGGAGTTCCTACCCCAGAGCTTCCTCGTCCCTGGCCCTGGCTAGTCTGGGCACGATGGCCCAAAGCCTGTCAGTCAGATCCTGGCTCAGGACACAGACACCACACCGACAACTGCATCAAATGCCTCAAACGCCTGGTGGCTGTATTTTACATTGTGTTGTTGTTGTTGTTGTTGTTATTACCACAACCAAAAAAAAAAAAATGCAATAAAGATATCCCGGGATGTGTGAATTAAGAAATCAGCCAGCCATTCACGGGTCAGGTGCCGAATTCATATTTACGTAACAGATGAACTCGGAAGCCCCTGTCATGGCTGCAGGAAAGAGGGATGCTGTCCCTCAGCCTCAGCAACAGTAAATTCTCAACTCGGAAGGAATTTTCGTGACCACTTGACTCAGAGAACCAGAGAGCTGAAGGCTCCCTCCCCAGCCCAATGCTTCTTGCTCCCCGCCTAACTCAGAAAGAGCTCCTCCCACATAACTCATTAAAAAAATTCACCGAAGTTCCCCAAGGGGTGGGCTCCCCTTCACTGCTCAAAATTGGGTCATTTGGGGGGAAGAGGGATTAGGCAGAGTAGTTCCCACGAACCCAACAAACCCCGGACTTCTGGATCCACCGCTTCTGCTGGCAGAAAGCTCACCGCAGCCAATAACCTGCATGAGGGCAAAGAGGATTGTCCATGGGACCCAGCATTGGCACTGGAAGCGGGAAAGTTAGGAATCAGAAGCAAGTGAATCACTAACATCAGGAGTCTTGCTAAGTCAATGTTCTGGTTACCACTTCGTGTGTGTGTGTGTGTGTGTGTGTGTGTGTGTTTTAAATCCCAAACCTCAGTGACTTCCAAAAACCACAGTTCTTTATTTTGGTTACAAATCGGCCAGGTGAGCCAGGTTGGATGAGGGCACCTCCTCAGCCTCCACACATCTTAGTTCTCGGCGGGGTTGACTCCAAAAGTAAAGGGCTGCAATGGCGGAGCTGTGGTCAAGAGACTGCATCTCCAAGCAAATTCGAATTCCTTTTTACGTAAGAGATTAACTCAGAAACCCTTTTGATGGCTACAATAGCGAGGGAAGTGGGGACCTCAGGGTGTCTGACTCCCTAGATGGTGCCTCAGTGAAGCGGTGATAATTAACCCAGTTATGCATAACTGGAAAGGGCAAAGAGAAGGCCAAATACTATAGGCATGCCCGGGAAAGGCCACGCGAAATAGAGAAGGTACCTGTCTGTCAGGCACAGCTGGGAACAGGTCATTGGCCGGAGAGGGCGTGGTCGAGCAGGGAAGAAATGAGATGTTTAAATTCCCAAACAAAGGAGTGTGTGCTCTTGGCTCTAGCTCTCTTGGGACTCTTGTTGCAGGGGGCTGTGTTCTCTTGGCTCCCGCGCATTTGCCCACATGGCCCATGGCCATGACCCCACACACAACGGACTGATGGACGCAACTAGCCTGAGACTAAACCGGACCCGCTCCACTGTGGACACTGGCTTTGTTTTTAGGTCTACTGGGTCCCCGGCTGCACATCCTCAGGGCTGGGTGAAGGGTAATGGGGCTTTGAAAACCCAGAGGTGAAATTCCACGCAAACAAAAATCACTCATCCTCCCGTGTCAAGTCTCAGAAAATTCTTTTTCTCTAGATGGCAAGGACCCGGCGGGGAAGAGAATTCCTCCTTTTTGTCGATAACACCAGGACTCCAAAAGTGAATGTTCTAAGAAGTAGAACCTGCCAGTTTCTTATAGTTTGGGCCAGGAGCTAGATGTGGCTTTACTGCTACCACCTCTGATGATCAAAATCACAGAGCAGCCTTGCCAGTGCAGGGCGTGGGCCAGGGCTGGGTGAGCGGTGTCTCTCAGAACTTCCGCATCTGTAATCCCCTGCCCTCCGTCTCGCTGCAGCCACAGATAATGATGCGAATGAAGGGATGTGGAAGGCATGGTGGAATGTCTACGCTGGATTGAGGTAAAAGCCACAAAAACAAAACAGAAAGTTGGACAGAAAACTTGATAGATGCTCTGACCCAAACATCAGAATGCCATCTCTGAGTGCCTGGGAAACAGAGCTGTTTTCTTCTTCACATTGCTGTGTTTTCTAAGATCTTCACAGGCTACATCCAGCCACAGACATGCTGTGTTTGGCCGCAACATGGATTTCTGGCCCCCACCTTCACGTTCACATCATCTTTTTCCAGCTTCTATGAGGGATTCTGGCCGTCCACAGCACCAGAGAGCCAGTGAGTTAACCTCAGGGGGTGTAGGCACCCCCATTTGTGAGGGCCCCCAGATTGCCTCCCTCCCACGTCTGTGCGCCTGCCTGCCCCCTCTGGGCATTTGGGTCTGCCATGTATGCCTGCCTGCCCCCTCTGGGCATTTGGGTCTGCCATGTATGCCTGCCTGCCCCCTCTGGGCATTTGGGTCTGCCATGTATGCCTGCCTGCCCCCTCTGGGCATTTGGGTCTGCCATGTATGCCTGCCTGCCCCCTCTGGGCATTTGGGTCTGCCATGTATGCCTGCCTGCCCCCTCTGGGCATTTGGGTCTGCCATGTATGCCTGCCTGCCCCCTCTGGGCATTTGGGTCTGCCATGTATGCCTGCCTGCCCCCTCTGGGCATTTGGGTCTGCCATTCCACAAACCATGTTTAGAACGAGTCAATAGCAACAGCGTTGCAAAACAAATCTAAGGCCGAGCACCTGGGACGATGCACCTGAATCTAAAGGAGGGGGTGGTGCCTGCATTGGTGCAAACTGGGCCTGACCAGGCACCTGGCTCCCTCACGGCTCCAGAGTACTGTCCCATCTCCCCCTCTCCCCATGGGACAAGGTCAGTCATGGTTGGTGTACGGGCCGCTGAGTGTTACCAGCAATGCAGCCCAGTCTGGAGAAAGGAGCGGGTGGGGAAGGCCGCACAGCCAAGGGAAGGACGGGAAACATGAGATCAAGAGCAGCAGAGGCATGGACCTTGGAGTCGGCGCCTTGGGTTTGGGAACGGGGAAAGAATGAAGTCAGTGGTAAAAGAAAAGAGCGTGAAATGGCCATTTCATGCCTCCTAGCAAACAAGATAGAGGGCAGCGAACCCTGGCCACACTCGCCGCCCCGCCCTTGCTCAGTCACTAGCAAAAGTGTGCAGGAACCAAGAGCTGGAAGGAACTTGGCAACCAATGGTAGGTGTGTGAGCACCGACTCCAGGATTTTCGCTGTGTGTGCGAATCACCGGGGCCATTATTCAGTTAATATTTTTCCCTTAAATTGATTTTCAAAAAATTGATCCTTTTTTAACTCGAGCTTTTCCCCTGTATGATTACTTCTGAAGAATCATGGAGTTCATGGGTAATGTGTTCACACATGCACACACACAAACACACACACATACACACACACACACACACACACACACACCATTTTCAGGAATTTTGCAAGCCCATTGTTAAGCACAGCCACTGCGAAAAAATTAAATTGTATAGACCTGCAACTAAATTATATTAAAGACAAAGATAATAAATATTCAGACCGCATCCCTTTCTACTTATTTTACTACATTTTCCTATTCTCTGTGCTCTGAGGCTGGTTCCTACCCGCTGCACCTGTGATGGACAAAAGTCAGTAATGTGCTACTACACCTCTCTTCCCAACTCTACATGCCATGACACCCGGGCAGGCAGCTTGATGTCAACAGAGGTAGGAGTGTTTACACCATGGAAATTGGCCAAAGCTCCCTCCAGATTAGGGCTTTTCTTTCCCTGGAGAGCTGATTGTTAAACATTTAGCAGCACACCGCATCTTTGTGTAATAAATTCATATTACACATATAGTATAACATATAATATAAATATATGCCCCCTAATGAACACTAAAGCAAACTTAGTTGCAAATTCTATATATACATATCCATATGTGTATATGTGCATCTGGGTGTGTGTGTGTGTACAGATACAGGGGTGGGCAAAAGTAGCTTTATAGTTGTAAGTACACAAAAATTTTTATTCATACATTGATATTTATGATTGTATTACTTGTATTATAACTGTAAACCTACTTTTGCCCACCCCCGTGTGTGTGTGTGTGTGTGTGTGTGTGTGTGTGTGTGTGTGTTTCTACATTCCCTAAAATGATCTTGGGTTCCATCAGTAAGGACATGTGTGTAATAGTTTAACACTGACTAGCCTGACAGTCGTTCCTCAGGGAAACGGAGGCACAGGGATGAGTTTACTGAGACCACACAGTGAGTTCAAAACTATCTCCAGCTCTGTCTTCCACCCCAACTCTGTTTCCCTCTGCTCAGTGCTGCCTCCCTCTGTGCATGGCCCTCAGTCACATTCAGGAAGCATATAGCCCAGAAACAGCTAGAACAATAGAGGAGGAAGGGGGCAGCTGGGGGGGCTAAAAGGGTCATTAGCAATTCACACAATTAATTAGACAATGCTGGGGACACAGCCATCTGGATAACCCATTGATGAGGATGGCAGGGGGCCTATTCCCAGGGGCCCCTTGTGGGTTACCACAAAGCTCAATGGCCCACCTCCCCCTACTATGCTCCCCAAACCTGCTTAAATATTTTATGCAAAATTAAAGCCCATTCCAACTTTTATGAGCAGGCTAGCAGTGTCTGCTGCTGCTGGCCCCCCACCCCCACCCCATCGCCATCTCCTGAGGAGCCCCCACCCCCGTCCTGGGCAGCCTGGTCCTCCATCAAGCCCAGTGCATTAGGACAATTAGCAACAGCCCACTGGCGCCAATTAGCAACCAATAGTGTCTATATTATGGAGAGGGGCGGCGGGCGCCTGTGTCTCCAGCCGGCCTTCACACTCAATTACATTAAGTAGAGGCTCAGAGCTGTGGTCGTGGGCTGGACGGTTGCTGGAGTAACCGTGTCTTTTCTGTGCTTCAGGTGATCCTCACCCCAGCCCCCTGATCCGGCCTGACTCCTTTCCTTGTCCACTTGCATCAATATACATCCTTCAAAAGGCAGGAGGGGAGGCATGGGGGCAGGCGGCAGTGTCCAGAGAAGCAGGAAGAAAGGCATGAAGCTAAATCATAATATGAACCCTTCCTTCTTCCCTTCCCTCCCTTCCTCCCTTCCTGCCTTCCTTCCCTCATCCATCCATCCATCCATCCATCCATCCATCCATTCATTCATTCAAGAAATCTTCACAGCAGGTCCACAGTGTGCCTAGTATGCTTTTACAGCCACAACCAGCTATGTAACTGGCTTAGCCCTGTCTCTCTCGACAAGCCTCTGCCCCTCTCTGTGCCTAAGTCTCTTCTATCTTATCAACGTGGCTGGCTTCAGGGCCTGGCCTTCCCCGGGCTCCTTCCTGATCTAACATTTGCTGACATCATGATTATTCAGTCTCTGAGCAAGGCAACCTGGGCAGGGACGGCCAATGGCCTTAGGAAAACGTTAATTCCCTATGAAATTACTGGGGATTACTGCCGACTTTACACAGAGTTTTATATCTTTAAGTGCTTTCTGATCGCTTTGGGAGCTAATCCCAGGTGGAGGCCAGAGGCCTTAAGAAAGCCCACGTCAAGTTGAAGCTGGAATCCAAACAAGCTGGCAGATCTGGGGTGGGGACAGGCGCCTGCCTGTAACTTGGTCCTCCCCCCGCAGGTTCCCTCCCCTGCACCCCAGGAACCACTGCCCAGAATCTTGCCACTGGCCTTCAGCCTCTGGAGGAATCGTGCATGTGCCAAATCCCCAGTGTGCACCTGGCCCAGTGGGAAGATGGGTGAATACAGGCAAAACAGCCCCTGCCCCAGGGAACACACAATCTAGCTGGGGGGGGGGGGAGTTTCCTGGGGGGGATGCAACTCACACACAAGCCTAGAATCGGCCTCTGGGAGCTGCTCATCAAGGGACCAGTGCAAAGGCAGTCACTGAATCGCTGGGCATGCACCCCCCTTGCCAGGCACCAGAGATAATATGGTGGCCAGACGCAAGGTTTGTGCCGCACGGAGCTTTAAGCTTAGTAAAGCCTGTGCAGCGGGCAGGTGGAGGACACGACGGTGTCTCCCCAGGGAGAGGACTCAGGCTCCATTTTGTAGGGTTCCTTCTTCGTCAGCTCTGATTCAGCTTCCTCTTTGTGCCAGGCACTGTCCCAAGTGCTGCACTTGGCTGGAGAGTCACCCGGGTCAACAGGAGTGTGTCTGCTCTTAGCAACCCTAATGGGAAGGACATGTGTTCATTCACAGCCTCCCCCAAAACACTGTGCATGCCACAAAAATCAACCCAGCTAGAATCTGTCGATAAGGCCTCCATATTATCAGGGTATCTTCTGTGTGTCAAGGACAGAACAGCACGCAGAAATAAATGGGGAGGGAAAATGGTCTCCAAGCATGAGAGGTCCACACCTCAAAAGTTCTGTTCATGTTCAAGTCTGACTTCCCATGTCCACTCAGCATGTAGTGGGCACCCACATATGTCTCCCGTGTACATCTTCTCTGCACCAATGGGCTTTGCTCTGGGCACATTTCTAACTCCCACAACCCTGGGAAGCTTGCTCATTGTCCATGTCACACATGAGAAAACTGTAACTACCGAATACGCAACAGATCCTATATTCAAACCCCGGTCTTTTCAACAAATCGTGTTATGAGAATTATGAGAATTATAAGAAGGAGGAAGAAGAGTCCTGTTTTTACTGGTGCTTATTACATGCCGGGCCCTGTTTAGATGCTCCAGATGCCGTGTCTCTTGTGAATTTCAGAGCAAGCCATGAAGAGACGAGGCTCAGAGAAGTGAAATAACTTGGCCAAGGTCGCACTTTCCTGTTTCCATCCTTGACAAGTGGCCGGGCACTTTTCCCCAAGCACCTCCAACAAAAGGCTGTTGGATCAAGATGCCCCAGTTGGACAGGTCTTAGCTAAACATCCATCCCCAAGGGCCTGGCAGCTGGAGCCGGTGGGCAGAGATGCCCCAGTTCAATCCAGTTGAACGTCCATCCTGCCTCTGCAAGAACTTCAGGCTCAAGGGCAAAACACTGGCAAACTCCTGAAGCTGGGGCAAGGACAAAGAGAACTAATTAAGATTGAAAGCAAGGCAGGGGCCCCGAGCGCTGCCTCCTCTGACTTCAGAGACACCCGATAGCCCTACCTCCCACTTCTGTCTTTGCAGACGTCCCCAATAGCACCTTCAAGGGCCCTGTGTGCACCCACGACTTTGTCATCCAAGTTATTCGATATGAATGAGCATATCCGCATAAATCCACATCGTTTTCGTGGGTATCCGGAAGGTACATTATTGTGGCAAACTGCTGGGCTGAAAAGATAGACTGTGGGCTCATCCGATCACCAAATGGCTCATTCACTCATCCTCAAGATACTTCCCAATTCCTTGCTTCTTTCATTCATTCTCAATAACAAGTCCCAATCCCCTGTTCCACTGGGCTTTTTACAAACAAGTATGTGTTTTTTTTTTAAGATAATGCTTTATTTTAGCAGTCTTCCCTGCTGGCTCTGTGGCTCCATTCTGACCAATGAGATTTATAGACATCTGTTAAAAGGGGTTCAGGGAAAGCATTTCCTGTCGTGATATAAAGGAGATGGGTGTGACTAGTTGAGGTCTTTTGTTCCTTCATTCTCCTGAAAAGTGGATGTAATGCCTGGAGGCATAGCAGCCATCTTGTGACTATGAGGCATTCACAGGAAGAGAATCAAGCTAAGAATACCACAGAGAGATACTGGAGCTGCGAAACTAATTCCAACACCCATCTCCCTCTGGATGCCTTCTTACTTAAGGAGAATAAACCATTGTTTGTTTGTCATGTAAAAGTTGAGTTTTCTTTTAATTGTAGCCAAATATACTCCTAACTTAATGAGAATGATTGGTACACCTTTTCCCATTTAGTGAGATTGGATGAGGAAGAAAGGAGAAGAAGTAACAGCAGAAGCAGGCGCTGTGCACCCCCAGTTCAGTGGTGGCAGGTCCAGAGAAACAGGGGCAAGGACATTTCTTGCCCAAATGCTGTTCCTAAGGTTCTCCTCACTTCCTTCTCCAAAGTCCCTGACTCTACCAGAGCTCCCAGAAGCTGCAGCCACACACTGTCCCTCCTCTAGTGTGCACCTCTTCTCTCCTGTAGGTATAATTGCAGAATGCAGACCACATGCAATAAAGGAATTCCTCTAATAGTCTCCTAATAAGGAATTCTTTTTAGGCTGGCTATCACTTTTGATACATAAGCCTACTTAGCATCACTCTTCTTGTTATTGGGCCCAGTTTAGTCATTTTTCTAACTAAATGCAAAAGGAGTTTCTCCCATCTAAACTGGCCATTTCCCCCCACCTATGCTGACAAGTGAGGACTCCTTTCTGTCTGAACCCCTGGTCAGTCCCTCAGTACCAATATGCAATGACCCTCCTTAAAATCACAGGAAAAATGATCACAGCAGCATTATGGTCCCAATAATGAGGAAGGAAAGTGATAATGACTATGTCTCTTTCTAATAATAATCACACAAACATTTATTGGGCACTGACCATGTGGCCCCATCCAGCAGAGCCCTCACACTCCTGATCTAAGCCCCTGATGGGCAAGGACTATGCTTCTCTTTGTACTGCGTACCTAGTGCCTGGCCCACCCTAGGTACTCAATATCACCCAGTGAGCAAATCCGTATCACAAGCTAATGAAGTAAGTATGACGATCCATCCCATTTTACAGATGAGAAAACTGAGGCTTCAGGAGGAAAAGGGACTGCCTAATATCACCCAGCTGGCAAGTGGCAGGGTTGAGATTTAAACTCAGGCACTTCCAGGACCCAGGGCCATGTTTTAGTCTCTTTGGCTGCACATGGACACTCTCAATGACATTTACGTAGGAAAAAGTCCAGGGACCATGACATGAGTGAAGGGCTTATTTTCACTCTTCCAAAACGCAAAGGCTCATTGCCGACTCTTGGCTACTTTCCAGAAGAAGGCTGTGCTGAGCTGCACAGAGAGGGAACATACCCCTAGAGAACTGGGGTGCTGGAACATACCCCTAGAGAACTGGGGTGCTGAAAAGCTCGCTTTTTTCTGAGTATGCGTCAAAGGCAATTACTCAGATTACCAAACAGCCCTTCACAAGGGAGTCTAGACAGGCTTCCTTTGAGTAGAAGTTCTCTGTCCCTTTGGCTTATAAATTCATTCACTGATGCATTCATTCAACAAACACTGATCAAGCCCCTACTGTGGGCCAGGGACTGACTGTCATTGCACCCCTGCCATAATTGTTGATGAGATGGACAAATATCTGTCTTCGTGAGCTTCACAGACAAGGTGGTTGGCTGTGAAATGCCCCCTCCAAAGACACCCAAGCCTTCACCCCTAGAACCTGGAACATGAAGGACAGGGGGGCGGATCTCTACAGATGTGATTAAGTTAACACTAGAATGGGGAGATCATCCTGAGTTTTCTAGGTAGGTTCTAAAGGCATCCCATATAATAAAAGGCTAATATGCAAATTAACCAAATGGCAGAAAGACTGGCTGCTATGACACGTGCTGACCACCATGGGGAAGATGCTCAATGCAGGAGCTGCCCCCTGGTGGTCAGTGTGCTCCCACAGTGGGCGTGCCGCTCAGCCAGAAGCCCAGGCTCACCGCTGGCGAGTGCAGTGGCAGGAGCCTCTCCTGCCTATGTGGCAACACTGCTAGCTTAGTGTCATCCCCAAGGGCTCCCGGACTGACTGGGAGAGGAATTGCGTGCACTGGGCCTCCAGTCAATTATAAGAAGAGGCCGAGGAGGCCCTGCTGACACCTTGATTCTGACCCAATGATACTGCTTCCTGATTTCTGGCTCCAGAACTGTGACAGAATAAATAGCTGCTGTTTTAAGCCACCAAGTTTGTGGTCATTTGTTCCAGCAGCCCTAGGACACTGATACAGGTCATTTTTAACATCTGCTAGACTAACAGAACAGTGGTAGGGGCTATGTAACTAGGGTTCAATGCACACCCATCTTTTTTTGTTGTTAATCCTCACTTGAGGGTATTTTTTCCATTGGTTTTTAGAGAGAGTGGAAAGGAAAGGGGAGAGGAACAGCTATGTGAGAGAGACACATCTGATTGGCTGCTTCCTGCACCAGCCCCCATCAGGGATGGGAATCCATCTTGCAATGGAGACACGTACCTTTGACCAGAATGGAACCCATGACCCTTCAGTCCCAGGGCTGACACTCTAACCACTGAGCAAACTGTCCAGGGCCACACACCATCTTCCCAGAAGAAGCCCTGCATTCAGTGTGGCCCTCCTCTAATGGGAAGTCCATCGCAGCTCCTCAGCCCTCAGGAAAAGCTGGACTTCCTGGCTCCCACTTTCCTTCACTCCTCCTAAGCACAATGTCAAGGCCACAGGGCCTTCTGCCTGCATCCTGTTTAAGTAAGACGAGGGACTTCCCTCGCCAATTAGAGGCTTCCCCTTCAGCCCCCGCTTTCCCCACACCTGCCGCGGGAAGCACGTGTGGGCCATTGCCTCCGTTGTGTTACCTCATTGTTCCCGAGTTGGCAGCTGCTCTGCAGAAATGACCCCATTTGGAATGTTTGGGGGAGACTGAGCAAAAGATCTACAGCCTCTCCTGGGGGAATATCAGGGCTATCATAGCTAGCTACCTTTCCCATCGTGCCAATGTCTTACACCCTCACTGCACCCCATCTTCTGGGAGCTGAGACAGGGGTGCCTGGGTCCCGGCTTCCGACCCGACCCAACAATTCAGAGCCTGCATTTCACCAGGTAATGTGTACGCCAGAGAGAGGAAGAGCTTACTCAAAGCTCCCCAAGAGAGAAGGCCAGAGACTGGGGGATGGTGGGTGCTCATGGTGACTGGCAGTTCGGATTTGCCTGGCTGTGTGGGGCTCAGGGCAACACTGCCGAGGCCAGGGATGTCTCAGTTTTGCCCATTGTTAATGTCTTAGTCCTTATGGTCTTTGCAGACTCCACAGGATCCACTTCCCACTTTTCCAGTACCTGCCCCTTATTTGGGGATCACAGCAGGTCTGCCCATAACACTTGGGATCTCTGGTGAGAATGGGCCTTACAGGAAAGGAACCCAGGCCCCCACCACTGTCCCCAGGGATAGGCATATAACCTAGGTGCTAGCCAATCAGTCTCCCAGCCCTGGTCCCGGCCACAGAGACTGGCTCTGAAGTGGCCAAATGATGTGACCATCTACGCAAGTCCTGGCTGGGAGAGTGGGGCAAACAGCAGGCCCTCCCTGTGGGGCTCGGGCTTCCTGGGGTATTCATACCTCCTTCACCAGGCCTCATGCTTTTAGCCCTCAGAACAACCCTGCCAGTGTGTGCCAAGAGTATCCCCATGTCACAGAGGAAGCCGCTGAGACAGAGGCTGAGGAAGCTGCCATAATCACCCAGTTCACAAGGGGTGGGCCTGGTATCCATGCCCGTGCTCTGACCACTGCGCCATCTTTGCAAATGAGGGATGCGCTGCCAAATCTCATTAGCTATGAGCATTGGGGAGGTCAGGGAGCGGAGAATGAGAGCAGATAAGATACAACCTTGTCTCAACCCAAACATGCCAATTCCCTCCTCTCCCCCCCCCCCCCCAAATGGGGCTTCCATTCTTCTGGCTCACTCTTCAGGGCCAGCCAAGTCCCTCTGGGCGCCTAACTAGAAAGCCAGTAAGACTCTGCGAGAGAAAATGACTGCTTCCTAAAAACACCTGGTGGATTTCCCCAACATATCTTGTCGGCATTCAGAATGCCCGTGACAGCTTCTCCTGAAATATTTTCCAGGTGAGCTCTGCGGCCGCCCGGCCAGCGGCCCCTGATTACCCTGTTCCCACACAGCGGGGACCGCCTGTTGACAGGGCTCTCACTCTTCCGAGGCCCGGCACTGACCTCTCCCCACCTTCTGAGATCAAATGCAGAAGAAGGTGCTTGCAGAGGGCAAGTCCAATGGTGTTAAAAGCCGATTTCTCCCTCTCTTAGCAATGCAAGTTGGAAGGTGACGACCGAAGGGGGAAACATTAAGAGCAATGTTCCTCCAGGTGACATTCCCATGTGGTGGGCCCAGAGCAGAGGGCGTTCTGACAGCAGCAAAAAGGCAGCAGGCGCTGCCCACCCAGGCTCCAGGCCTGATGTGTGGGAGCACTAAATATGTTGCGAGGGCGGGCTTCAGACTGGACTTTGGAAAGAAAGGGTCAAGAATGTGGGTGCTGAAATGTTCCTCCCAGCACCGTGGGAAGGATCCACCAGACCCAGCAAAGACTGCCCCGGGAAGCTGAGTGAGCCCAGCTGCTGGAACAGGGAAAATGGAACAGGGCTTGGCAAGGAGAATCGTTGACTCTGCCCTGTGTTTGTCTACTGTACATCGGTAAAGCAGGATTTTCACCCAGGGATACAGAGGATTTGGGAATCCTCATTTGAATGCTATTTTGGACTTACCTGTTATCCAAACTGTTGGTCATTCCTATTTCTGTTCTCTTCTTACTCTTATAGCACCAGGGTTTCATTTTGAGGGCCACCTCTGAGTGACTGCTTTATGTTAGGAGGAGTCTGGGCTGCGCATGCACTTAGTGAGAAAAAGTATTGGAACCGATTAGTAATGTCTGCCATGGGCAATGGCGAGATAAGAATGCGTTGTATCTATTTGATAACTAGGACTTCAGTTAATCAGATGTGTCTCTTCTTTCAACCAATTTTTCTACCTTCTTTCTCATCTTCCTTAGACGTTAAGAGTTTGAAACATATTCCTCTGTTCTTGATACTTATGTGAGCTTCTCCCAACTGGCTTCTGACATCATTTTCATTTCTTCTGACAAATTATAAACATCTCAAACACCATGTAGCCTATAAGGTGAGGCCTGGGGTCCCACCTGTCCACACAGAAGTCTGATTCTCCTTGCACTTGCATCTTCCAGGAAGACTCTCCTACTTTTAGCTTTTCCTTTAACGACTCAGTCCCCTTTGCTCTTGCTCAGCCCATAGTGGCAATGCAATGGAGACTCCCTGCCCACAGAGTCCAGTGGGCTTGGCTGGGGGCCACATAACTGCCCTGCAGAGGCACTTTTTCAGGGCCACGTGACTACCCACCAGGAGCTGAAATGACACTTTGCTTCCAAATTCTAACCCCAACTTGTGCATGCTTCCTTCCTGGCCTCTCATCTCCTGCAAACTCAGCTCCCCCCACATCCAATTCCTTTTTCCACTAAAAATGTGGCTTGCAGAGGACCTCTGTCCAATGGGCATTGCCACAAGTGTTGGCGAAAATAATGCCAAGACTTCCCAGACCTCTGGGCATTCTAACCTAATTAACTTAAATACCCGCGTTTCTAACTCCAGGACCCTACCTGTGAAATCGCAGACCCTCAGTCATCCTACCCACTATCTTCCCAGTTACTGCTCAGATTGCCCAGGAGGCCTCATTTGCCAAGGTGACCCATGACCTTCTCTGTCCATGCCCTTTGTCCCTGGGGCCCTAAAGCAGGACTCACTGAAACCTGCATGACAAGAGCTGCTTCGGATTTTGCCTCCATCCTCTCACCGTGGACAGACAGGGAACACTCCCAGGCCAGAACTGGAGCACAGAGGCCCTCCAGATTATGGAGTTGTTACTTTACATCTACCCAAGCTGGTCTTCCTCTCCCCTCCCACCCCACGTCCTGTCCATCTCTCCATTCTGACCTTGGTCACATTCTCTTTCCCTGGACGCTGGACCCCTCGGGTCTTCATGCCATCCCTTCAGCTTGTGGCTGGATTCTAGACATAAGATTTCATCCAGAATTTGGCAAGAGATCCCCACCAATGCCGACGGGACAGTGGGAGCCATTGTGCTTTCCTGTGAGCAGCAGGAGCTCAGCACCTTCAGCTGGGGAGCAGGAGGTCGTCTTCAGGTGCTTCCCACAGCTCCCCCTCCTGTGCTGGGTGCACAAAGACACTGATACCTCAGCCCCAACTCAGCGAAGAAGCAGCTCATGGAAGCATAAGAACATGAAACAAGAGGTAAGAATGGGGTGTAGGGAGGAGGAATGGAAAGAAATGTTTAAGAGCACATAGAAAACTCCATATATCTGCTGGTTCAGTGTAAACAACTGTGTGTTCCTGCATATTTTTTACAGATCTATGGCCTACAATGTCGTAAACCAGCCCAGCAGACACCTAATTTTATGGCTATATCCCAATTTGGTTTTCTTATACTAAATGCAGATAGGGGATGTCCTCAACAATGAAACTCCCAGGTAATCCCCAAAGTTTTCATTAAATTGCCTTGGCTTGATCCTGCCTCAAGAACATATACTCACTCTCTGACATGATCAGAAACTGCTAATGCAAACTGGCATTTCAGTGTGTTCTTTTCCCAGAGCAGGAAGGAGGGAGCGGTATAAGAATTGACTGTACCCCATCCCCATTACCCTAGATCACATAGGGGAATCCCAGGCCTCGTGGTGTTTGCCTGGGCTCTTTTTGCAGGTGCTGTGATTCATTACAAAGCCTGGTTGGGGCATAAACTGTACACTCCTGAGAGGAGATGTGTCAGTCACTGCTGTGTAACAAACACACCTGAGTCTTGGTGGCTTGAGTCTACAAATTGTCTAGCTGTGCATAGGGCCAGGCACAGCTATCCCACTCACCCATCAGTGGTCAGGGGGCAGGTTGGCTGGGTGATGGCTGACCTAGCTAGAATGATCTGAGCTAGGACAGCTGAAACCCCTCTAGCACGTTATGGGGTGTTGTTATGCTGGTGGCTAGCAGGAAAAAAAAAAATCACTTTTTCAAGACTTCCTTTGCATAGAGTTTATGACTAGCCCATTGGCTTAAACAAGTCCCAGTGTGGAAGGACACACCAAGGGTTGTGGACAGGATAAATGGCTCTGCAAATCAGAGCATGTATCCGTTCAGTCTACCAGGGGGCAGAACTTGCAGCCCGTCACTCCATAACTGTATGCTAGCCACACACAAAAGATAAAAGGGACAAACCTCAAAGTCATCTCATCGCCATCTTGGCCAGGGGCAGCAAACGTTTTACTAAAGAACAAGATAGTGAACTTTCACGTAGGGCACACTGTCTCCCACAACGACTCAGCTCTGCCATTGGAGCAGGAAAGCGGCCATGAACCAACAATACATACATGAATGGCTGGGGCCGTGTGCCAATAAAACTTCATTTGTAAAATCAAGGCACTGGCCCAGGATCTTTGTCATCATACGTGGGATTGGCATTGTCCAAGGTCCTACTATGTGCCAAGCACAATGGGTATGAAGATAATAAGACCTGGCCCAGGGAACTTTCAGCCTAACACGGAGACTGCTCATCATCCGAGCGTGATGGGTATTTGTTGGGTGGCCATTACTGGGAGGACAGGTAACAAGGTCACCCGGTGGGAGGAAGTGTCACTGGGCTGCGGTGGGAAAACAGGAGGGGCACAGGAGATGGGCAGAAACCACGGCTTCCTCAAAAGGGTCAAGGTGGGAGCCTTTCTAGGAATTCTCCAGAGGCATCTGGGTCGAAGCGGGGCTCCCAGGCTGAGGGCGCAGAGCGAGCAGAGGCAGGATGGTGACGTGAGTTGGCAGGTGTGAGGGGGAGGCTCAACCACAGGGCGTTGCACTCTGGTTGTCTTTTAGCCTTATTAAAAAGTCTTTTACTTATTTTTCCTTCTCTCTCTCTCTCTCTCTCTCTCTCTCTCTCTCTCGGCCACTTTCATTTTACTTAGGAGGCTTGGTCTAGATACTCTTAAGCCTGAATCATTCGAAGGTCCAAATTCCCCCCAATACTTATAAGACACCAATTCTTGAGGTATTAGGACACTGTCTTTCTCATCCGACCACATTCAAGGAAGCTGCGTGGTGTGCGGACAGGGAACCAGGTTAGGAACTGGCAGGACGCGGGTCCGGTTCCGGAGACCCTGCTTCTAGCTGCTCACTGTGCCACCTTGACCAAGTCCCCCCTCCCCACGCCTGTTTCCCCATCTGTAAATGAGGACATCAGCCTGCCTCAGAGGGCTGCTGTGTGGGCTCAAATGTCCACAGTGTGCTTTAAACACCGTGGCTGCTTCCTTTAAGCTGAAAAATGCTGGCCATCCATCCTCCTCCTCTTCATTATTATTATTGATCAACAGTCATCTCCATTAACTCCTCTGTCTATACACCCCCCCTTTCCCAAACCTCCAGCCACTGGAGGTGAACCCAGAACTGGCTCCAGGAAGGCGTCCCCTGGTTCCCCGCCTTTTGCTGCGGGTGGCTGAGTCTCTTGCGTGCACAGCAGGCGATGAGGCCGAGAGAGAAACAACAGCCTTGAGCGGGGCCGGAGACAGGCGGCCGCGGAGGCTGCCGAGTTTCTAGCCAACAAACAAAAGTTGCCTTTCATCCGATCCACTGCTCCGAAGAGGACTCACTTCCTCCCGCCCCGCGTTTATGAAAGCCGACAGCACAGGCGAGAAAACAGCCCGCTCCCTCTGCGCGTGATAAAACCATTACAATCAATTTGGGCAGCTCGCAGGCGCGCAGACAGACTCTGCGCCGACTGGATTCTGTTACCGGCGCGGGCGGGGCGGCTGGGGAGGGGGCTGGGGCAGGTGGGGGCGGGAGGGGCCTTCTGGGAGGCTGAGCACTTGGCCTTCCTCGGATGGGCCCCATTATGGCTGCAGGCTGGCGCCACTGCTGCGGGGGCTCGCTACCCAATGAAAGTGTCGTCCAACTGCTCTGGGGGCGGCAGGGGAGATGGGGGGGGGGGGGTGGCGACCAGTGTTCGCTTAACTCCTGCGGTCTCGCAGACTAATTGCTCACGGTGGAAACACGCCTCAGAGTGCTTCGGCCCCGTCAATAATAGGGTATTAGATGCCTTCCACTCGGCGGGGCATTGATCGGCTTCCTCCCAGGCCTCCTCCTGGCTCAGCTCCCTGCCATTCCCCCGCCGCGGCTGCTCCTGCATCTTCTTCTGATGACTCTTCTTCCTTTTTTTTTTTTTTTAAGTGTTTTCTAAGCGTGTGTTTAGCAAGAGTGGTGCCTAAGTGCTAATTGTTACACCACAGATTGATTGGCGACGAGATGGCTTGCCAAGTTCCTCCAGTCTCCTGAGGGGGCGGGGGAGCAGGGAGGGAGGAAGGATGGGAGGGGCCAGGCGGGAGGTGGGGGGGGGGAGAGCTGTGGGAGGGAAAGGTGGGGGAGGACAGGGGAATCCTTGGTGCTTTTGACTTTCCTCTCAAGCTGTGTCTTTTCTGGGTTGGAAAGGGGCCTGTGGCAGGGGAGGAAAAGGGGCAACCTCTATAGGTATTTTATGTTCTTTTCTGCCTTGAAAAAAATGGCAGCCATGTAGCCACAAGCGCTGACCCTGGCCCAGGCTGATGGAGAGGGGCTGGCGGACCAGTTGGGAGGGCCATCCTGTAGAGCTGGGCAGGGAGGGCACTGCTGGTTCATGAAACCCTCTCAGATCTGCCACCTGGGGTGTAGGTTAGGGGTCTAGTATGTGCTCTGGAGCAGCCGTTGTCCACCAAGTCCGAAAGGTTGGCGACCGCAGCTCTGGAGGACCTTGAACGTCCCCCACTTCTCTTTATCAGAGTATCCTCTTTAATTGCCAGGTTCTATTTTTCCTCTCTAGAACAGTGGTCGGCAAACTGCGGCTCACGAGCCGCGGTTTGCTGCTCTGTTGACTAATGAGTCTGCCAACCACTGCTCTAGAAGAATATCTTTATTGTCCATTTGATACATGATGCATTAAAAATGTAAGAGAATGAAAACTGTTTCTACGAAGTGAAAGAATCACTGAGAAGTCAATATAAGGCTCAAAACAAAGCTTTGGGGCATGACTGTCCTTTATTAATATGTGATCACCTGGTTCTCTCATGAGCCCACGTGCCCTTGGATGGTGGGAAGTGTCGCTGGGCCAACCAAGCCTGGGTCAGCAGCACTTCACACACAGCCTGCCAGGCCCTGCTGCTCCAGCACTGCTCCCCCACCCAGACCCGTGGGCTTGGCTGTGTTTGCAGAACCAGGTTAGCCGAGATCCTCAAGATTCCCAACACACACAGACAGTGGGGCGGACTCCTTTGTCGTCCAAAATGCCTCCAAAAGATGACCTCGAGTGTTTCCTTTTAAGGAGTAGAACCGTAGTCTTGGCAACTAAGGCTCCCAAACATTCCCGCCTGACAGGTGAGCCTGCACGTTCCCCGTGTGTGACTACTTAGGTGTCTCCTTCCCCAACTGTTCCCCAGTTTTGGAAACAGCGTTGGACCTGTTTCTGAACTCCACTTTCCGGGAGAAAGGGGAGGAGGGACAGAGACACAGTGGCGAGGTGCTCTTTGAAGTCAGACAGCACGATTCCTCCTCTCAGTAGTTTGGTGCCACTGGGCAGACAGGTAACCGACCACTCAATGTCCAGTCTCCTCACTGTAAAACAGCGATACTGACCAGGCCTCACCATAGCGGGTTTTAAGAGCAAAATGCAAGGCCATCTGTTAAGTATAAATACTCTGAGTGCAGTTGTTCTAATCACTGCTCTGCCACCTTCTTTCTTTGTTCTGGGATATTCTGTGCCATCTATTCTTGCTATTCAACCTGTGTCCATGGAGCAGCAGCCTGGACTCACCTGGGAGCTTCTTAGAAACACAGTCCCTGGGACCCCACCCCACCCCACCCCACTAAGTCAGATCTGCATTTGCATAGGGTCCTCAGGAGGTGCCAGTGGGCCCTGAAATTCGAAAAGAGCTGGCTTATACCCCTCCTCTTGTCACCTTGAGCATAACAGATGCACAGCTCATGCCTGCACTTCTTGGTGAGGACAGCATGACATTTATCAGCTGCCGGCATGGGGTGACCTCACTTCCTCGCAGAGGACATGGCATGAGTCTTGTTGGAGTTTTACTCTTGGGCCACTAAGGGTGTTATGATTTAATACTAAAAACAGACCCAAAAGAGATCTTTACGTACCTCTATTCATGAAAGAAGCATGGCACCTATTACTGCTTATAATAAGATAGGTATAACGGTCTCCACCTGCTGTTTGGTTTCTGCATGAGCTAGTTTGGGGACCTAGGTTAAAGTGCATGGGGTACGTGATTTCCACAGTCTGAGTAAATAAACAATTGTGAATGGACAAATGAGTAATATTTTCTAACTGCCTGTGCTGGGGCAAACCACTACACCTGTGTGTGCCTCAGTGCCTCACCTGAAATGAGGCGGGAGGGAGGGGTATGGTGTCTGTGCCAGGGAGGGTTCTGAGCTAAGGCGAGATCATGCATGAGAATGCAACCGGGACATAGCAGCCTCTCAACACATGTCCCTGCTCTGGCTTATCCTTCCTTCAGCGTCTGTGATGGGCCACACTTGGAAGTATTTGCCTCATTTTATAGACAAGGAAATGATGCTCAGAGAGGTTTGAGAGTTTCTTTCTCATGCATACACTCATTCGTCTTAATCAGGGAAGCCAGGATAAAAGCCCACATTTTCTGCTTCCACATCATCCACAAAGAACAATAGTGAGACTCCAACTCAGTTCCCACCTGGAGCTGTGAAATGTTACAACTCTGTCACAGTGATGGGAGTCAGCACCAGAGAGAATCCCGAAAGTCACGTTAGGAACTATAAACAAATTGTGGGAAAATCATATTTGCCTGCCGAGGACTGTTGTTTCCCTTTATCCTTCAACCCCAGCTGAGGCTTCTTACCCAGTCTGGCTTAGGTCTCTGGTTTTCAAACTATTTCTTCAGTTTCACTATTTGGTCATAGAATCTCCTATGGAGCCATGAATAATGGTGATGGTGATGGTGATGATGGTGGTGTTGGTGATTGATGATGATGATACTGATGGTGGTGATAATGATGACAACAGTGGTAATGGTGATGATGGTGATGATAGTGATGGAGATGATTGTGATGTGATGGTGATGATAATGGTGATGGTGATGATGGTGGTGATAGTGATGGTGGTGATGATGATGGTGATATGATAGTGATGATGAAGATGGTAATGGTGAGGATGATGCTAATGATGGTATGATGACGATAGCTAATATTTTTGAGTGCCCAGGCACTCTACATAACATTCTAGATGCTTTTTTTTTCCATTTGACTCTGATGGTCAGAGTATTATTTCCACTTCCTATTTACAGACGGGGAAGCAGTCTCCAAGGAGGAAAGTCCCTTCCACAGGGCCATGCGATTAGCACCCAGCCAGGCCTGGACATGAAGTCAGATCTGTTTAACATATAAGTTGAAATGGTGACCTCTGGTCATGTCCAGGGGAAGCCTCTGAAGAACCTCAGGGAATCCTCAGGCTCCAAGGGACTCGGTTTAAAAAGCACTAGACTCAGGTTCTTCTAGATCAAAAAATCTGTAATTTTAGATATTAAACATTTGAGCCCCCAAACCTCTTCTGCTGCTCATGAATCTGAAAGAGGAAATGCATAATTGACCAAAGAAGAGACAAGACCACAAGCCATATTTGTATTTTTTCTCTAATGCCCCTTTGGCCACCACATATCAGGTACATAGCCTCCAACTGCAGGCAGGGCACATTTTGGTGATAATTCCTCGGTTTCTACCTGAGCTCCACTGTTCTAATTGCTGTATTTTTTGGCCAAAGTGTCTCTGAAACTCAGCCTCCTCATCTGTAAAATGGGAATATAATAGTACTAACCCCACAGAATTAGATAAGATCATCCACTTAATTGTTAACACACTGCCTGATTTATGGTAAGAATTCCATAAAACCTATATGAGTGAGGGAGTACCTCTTTATTCTGTGGTTGACTAGATAGAAGACAGACATTTCTGAAGTTTTTTTTTATAACTAGAGTTATCAAATAGAATTTTATGCTAAGGCATGATTTAAGCCAATATTATTTGTTATTCAACAACTCTGAATAAATGATTGAGTGGGTGGACGGATGCATGGATGGATGATGGCTAGATGGTGGATAATGAATGGATGGATGGAGAGATGGAGGGATGGATGGGTAGGTGGGTGGGTGGATGGATGACTAAACGGCTCAGCAGAGGGATTCACACTAACAAGCTAAACTGCCTGTATGAGCACGGATGGTGTATTGTGTGGCAGTGGAGACAGGCCTGGCTTGAGAGTAGTAAATGGCAAGAAAGAGACTAAATAATGGCCACATGGCTCTGTGGTAGGTGACTACCTTGCACTATCTATCTCATTTAACACTCCCCAGTGCCCAGAGAGGAAGAACTCATCTCCACTTTGCAGAGGAAGAAAGTGAAGTTTGGAGAATTTTAGTAACCTGCTCCCGGTAACACAGTAACTGATAGGTCATCACACCACCATGCTCTTTGCATGGAGATTTTCCACCAATTAGAGAATCTTCCAGACATGTAAGTTATTTTTTAAAAAACACAGCTAAAGGAAGAAAAGGAAGAAGAAAGGCTTAAGGACATGAAAAGGCTAACATTTAATGGCACCCACTGTATACCAAACCCTGGACGCGCCATGTGCTTTCTGGCTGAGCCCATGGGGTTGGGATTGCTAACTCTGCATCCTAACGAAGAAACTAGGGCTCCGAGAGGTTTAAGAACTCTCTGGGAGTCACGTTCTAATTTGCCCAGGGATGGTGCTGGGGTTATGATAGAATTTTTCAAAATAAATGAAAAGGAGGAGGAAGAGAGAGGGGGTGAAGGACTGACCATAGGCACTCACCCAAATAAGGGAGCTGAAAAGAAAACCAGGACTGGAAGGAGAAAGATGAGGGAAGGTGAAGAAGGAAAACAAGGGCACAGGAAGACAAAGGAAACTGCTTTTGATCCGCTCTGTCCAGAGAAACCACAGCACAAATTGCAGTGGCTGGTTTCTCTGCTCAGAGTGCCTGTTAGCTCAGCCTCCCTCCCAGGGCCAGGGGGAGGCTGCTGGCGTCTAAGGGCACCCGCAGGAAAATCCCAAGGAACCCTTGGCGTCTGGGGTCATCCGATTAAAGGAGGCAGTGAGACAGCAAATGGAGGCGACAGGGGGAAGGGGAGAGAAGGGGGTGGCGAAGGCGCCGCTGAGCCCCTTGCCCTTCTGCCTGCCCTAACCTGATATAACAAATAGTCCTGGAAAACCAAATAGTATTAACCCTTGGAGCCAGGTCAACCCCATTTGCATTTGCCTGGGGCGGTGGGGACTTTGCTTCCCAGAGGGCTTAACTCTTTCTTGGATCCCTGTGGGTCCCAGCTGACTGGACAAGATGCTCCGGGGAGGGATGGGGCTTTGGCATCTGGGTATAATCAAGCAGACACGGAGTGCCTGCTGCCCATTCAAAACTGGACATGAGCTTCTAGAGAGAAAAAGGATGTCTAGATTTTTTAAAATCTCCCTTTATTCTTCATCTTCAGACATTGCTATCCGGGAGTCCTATACCCAAAGTCCCTGCCCATCTCCAGCCTTAAACAGGCTGATGATGATGATGATGATGAAGATAGTGGTGATGCAATAGGAGCCATTTATTGGTCTGTGCCAGGACTATACTAAAGACTTTGGTGAATTATCTCATTTAGCCGGCAAATCAGCACCTTCTGTCCATGCACAGTTCTTTTTCAGCTGTCTCCCACGTGCCCAGCACTGGGCTGAGCTAACACACATGTTGGTGAGACACCCACTGGGGCATGGTAGCTAATCAAGACTTAGTGACTTAGCACGACAGCCACGCAGGAACTCACCCAATCCCGGGAGGGGCGTAGCTGAGTGGCTCTGGCTCAGGGCTTTTCATGAAATTCAGTTAAGACGTCAGCTGGGGCCATAGTCATCAGAGAGTTGGACTGGGGCTGGAGGACTGGCCTCCGAGGTGATCCACTCCCATGGGTGGCAGGGGACCCTGGCTAGGGGCTCGAGGCCTCAGTCCCTGGCAGGGGACCTCTTCATTGCCCTCATAGGACCCCTCCATTGCCCCCAGAACCAGTCATCCGGCAGAAGGCAAGGTGGAAGCCACAGGGTCCTTGGGGACCCAGTCTCAGCAGCCACCATATCATTTCCACAATATCCTGTTGGTGATCCAGGTCACCCATTTTTTTTTGTTTGTTTTTTGTTTTTTGTTTTTTGTTTTTTGTTTTTGTTTGTTTGTTTAATATATTTTATTGATTTTTTTTTTTTTTTACAGAGAGGAAGGGAGAGGGATAGAAAGTCAGAAACATCGATGAGAGAGGAACATCGATCAGCTGCCTCCTGCACACCCCCCACCGGGAATGCGCCCGCAGCCAAGGCGCATGCCCCTGACCGGAATCGAACGTGGGACCCTTCGGTCCACAGACCGACGCTCCATCCACTGAGCCAAACAGGTTTGGGCTGGGGTCACCCATTTTGTATGAGTGGGAACCACACGGTATGGAGACCGAACCTGGGATCATGGCAGAACATTTTGGCGGTAGGCCACTCCAGTTGGTGAACAGACAGGGAAACTATGTTTCTGATGCTTACTAAGTATTGGACTGTTGCGCCATTTTAACATAGAGGAAAACAAAGCCACAGAGAGAATAAGCAACTGATTCAAGGTTCACATTTAGGAGTGTAAGAGCAGACGAGTGAAACTGCCACTACGTGACACCCCAGCAGGCTTCCCCCATCTTCCCCACCTCTGGGCAGCTGGGATCCCAGGGTGGACCAAGCAAGCCGCGGAGGTTTCAGCTTGGCAGGAACCAGCACCCCAGGCTTGGCCAACCTCCAACAACCTCACCCCTCCTGTGCTCTCCGTGGATCACTTATTCCAAGAGCCCAGCTATAAATATCCACTTAGTGAAGTGTCTGGCTCCTCCGGCACCCTCTCCTCCCCACCACCCCGGCGGCCTGCACCCAGCTCAGGCGATGCCAGGATGCAATCAGTCTGCAATCTGAGTCCACTTTGCACACCCAGCACCAACTGGCTGCCCAAGTCAGTGGGCTGGAGCTGGCTGGCTTGCCCCCAAGACCGCTATTGTGAGTTAATGGCACAGCACTGGGCTGTTAAAAACACTAATTAACATTAAATAGGTGATGTTATGCCGATAACTTACAAGCTGCCCGATTCTAGATTTTCCTCTCTTCCTTCTGCATTATGGTGTAATGCTTGGAGGACCCAAGGAGTCAGGAGTCCCGTGGACACAGACAAGATCTTCCAGCCAGGAGACAAGCACACACAATGGCCACCAACTCCCATCAACACAGAGAAGCCTAAGAGTGGGGTCTGGCAAGATCAGCAGGACTGGGGCCGAACCCGGGCTTCTTCTGTGCCTCCTTGGCAAGTGAAGATGGATTATTAAATGAGATAGTGCGAGGCAGTCACCTACAACTTGAAGATTCTGGAGGTTCTGGGAGAGGAGGAAATGGCAAAAGACAGAGTGGTCTCCTTCCTCTCTATGCAATTTGGGATGTTTTCTCTCCTTACACAAGACATACACTTCTTTACCACAGAGCACAGTCAGAGTCATTTTTCTTTTTCATGTTCCCTCTGATCAATGATTAATAATAGTAAAGTTAATTGCTAACTAATAACAATTAATTGCTTATCAATATTGAGCATACATGACAGAGACCAGACCCTGAGCTAAGTAAGCCCTTACAGTCTTTATCCCAGGAAATCTTCGCAACCCATTGCAACCTTTGCATCCACGAAAGTAGTCTCAGAGAGGGGATGCTATTTGCCCAAGGACACACAGCCCAAGGAGTCCAGAACAGAGATCTGCACGCAGGCAGCCAGCTTCCCAGTCCAAGGCCTAGAAGGTAGTGACTCAAGGACATTTTTGAGGTGGGGTGGCGAAGGACCCTGGGGCTCATTTTCATTCAGGTACATCCCTCCTCTAGGGCTGAGTGAGGGACAACCCTGTCCCCTCACCTCAGAGAAGATGAGCACTTTTCTTTTCCGGCCTGTTCTTTCTCAGTTCCAGGTTCATGGCCATGGAGGTGTGGCATCCATGGGCCAGGGCAGGAAGCTGGGGTGGCTTCTGGAGGAGACTGGCTTTCAGGGACGTTAGAACAAGTCCCGCTGGAGTTCAGAAGGAGAAAACCGGATTTGCGGTTCCCTGAGCTCTGCCTGCAGCATCCACAGCCCATCTATCCACTCCAACGCTCCCAGGCAGCGAGCTGGAATGAGATCAGAGGGCGGGATCTGGAAAAGGCACCGCTGTGCCCACGCCCAGGCATTACCTGCTCACTCTCTGCCAGGTACTGGGTCACACAGGGTTCACTGCTGGTCCCCACACAGCCCTGCAGGGAGGCTATATTCTACCCATTTTATAGATGAAAAAACTGAGCCTCAGAAAATTCACACCTCTCTGGACCTGTGGTTTCCAGTTGCCACTGAGGGCCTGGAGAAAGGAGAGGGAGGAGGTGGCAGCAGTGCTAGGCCATCGGATCCCCTAAGTGCCTTTCCGCCCAAGCAATGTCCACGAACCCTACTGGCCTTTACGGACAAGAGCTGGCATGGCTAATGCTTAAAAATGAGAACGCTCACTTAACCAGACCATGAACCAGCATCTCTGCCCCAGCGCAGGGAACAGCCACTGTGACCAGCTTGAGTTACCAATGCCCACCAGTATGATCTGTTCACTGAGGGGCAAATGCCAAGGCTTTCATATGGACTGTTTCATCTGCTACTGGCCCAACAAGCCATCTCTTACAGCCGCTGCGTGGCACAGGAAGCTAAACCTCAGAACAACGAAGTTCTTTCTCAAGTTCACGCAGTTAGCAAGTAACAAAGTCAAGGCTGGTACCTAGAGTGTCTGTCCAAGACCACTTGGGATAGGCAGAACGATCCCCTCCCCGCCCAATAAAAATGCCTGTGTCCATATTGCAACCTGCCAATATGTTAGGTGGCATAGGGACCTGGCAAAGGGCCTGGCAGATGCGATTAACTCAAGGACTGGAGGTGAGGAGATGATCCTGGATTACCCTGATGTGATCAGGAGAGGCCCTGACTGAGTCACAGGCGGTGTGATGACAGAAGCGGCGTCGGAGACGTTTGAAGATTCTGTGCTGCCAGCTTTGAGGAGAGAGGAGAGGGCCACAGGCCCAGGGGTGCGGACTGCCTCCAGGAGCTGGGTCTGGCGCGGATCCTCCCCTGGAGCCTCCAGGAGGACCGCAGCCGCCCGGCGCCATGATTTTGTCCATGAAGCCCGTTTTGGACTTCCATTCTGCAGAACGTGAAATAACAAATGCAGGTGGGTTTAAGCCACCAAGTTGGGAGTGTTCATTACGGCAGCACCTGGACACTGTTACCCTGGTCTCCCTCGTGGATGCCTCTGCTTGCTTTTCGTTGTTGCAGGATAATCGTTGGTCTGGAGAACTAACAAAAGTCTTTTCTCCCCGCTACACTGAGACACCAGGAAGCATCCACAACACCAGTCATGGCTACTGAAGGGAGAGGGGTTAAGTGGCCTGAGCCGCTCTGGATGCAGGAACAGCTGGGCAATAAATGCCCCTTTCAGCCTCGCCAGTGGGCATGGCCCCACCCCCAGCCTCATCATCCAAGCAGCAGATGGAAGGGAGAATTCCATGGTGTCCCAGTCAGCTCCAGGGGTCACTACCTGGGGTCCTCACCCACTCCGCAGCCTCCCCAGGATGCAGGCGCCTGGCCCTCCTGTCATCTGGAATCCCTCCTGGAGGGAGCTCGGCATCAGGCCTTAATGGGGTGATGAGTTGGAGGCATCAGAACCACTGAGTTCAGCTCCTTGAGGACGACTGCGCCTGGGCTGGCACCGGAGGCCAGAGGAGGCCACAGCTGGAGATGGGGAAATGGGCCTTTGGGGGCCTGGTGGAGCCTCCTGGGCCCCAAGGGGGCTAGGTGACCAGGCTGCCACTGGCCTCTTAAAGCCCATTACTTGCTGCCTTTGGCTTGGGAGCTGGGAGCAGAGCGTCTATCAGGGCAGATTGGGCCCAGCGGATCAATGGCTGGGTCTCCGGGCCCTTCCTCCCGCCCCTCCGCCGGCCCCATCCTTAACTAGATGTGGGCGCCAGACCCACAACAGGTCCTCGGCAGCTGTACGGCAAGGGCCATGAAATATTCATCTCTTTTAATCTTCTTCGGGGACCTGCCCAGAGCTCTGATGGGGGTAGAGCAGTCTTCATAAACTTGTAAAGGCTGAGGGGAGGGGAGGGAAGGGGAGGGGAGGGAAGGGGAGGAACTGGGAGGGGAGTGGGGCAGCCCTTTCTCTGAAGACATCCATCAGCCGGTGTTTCTACTGCACCCTCCGTGCACCCGGAGATGCTGAACACACGTGCACCCCTCGGCCGTTTTCACCGGCTCAGTCCATCTCTTTCCTCAGTCTCACTTCACTCAATAGCTTCCGGGAAATCACAATGCCAGGTTTACTTTTTCTTTCCTTTTCCCCCCTAAAAACTTCGTTAGTGTATGTATATTACTCATATAACTTATTACTACATATATTCATAAAACTAAAAAGTTTATGTTTTTAAATAATCTACATCCCCACCCAGCGGAGACACCTGGGGCTTCCACCCTGCTCGCTTCTCAGTGAAAGGAAGGCTCACTTCTGAAGCTGAGGCTCAGAGAGGTCAGTGATTGACTAACGGCACACAGCAATATGGGGCCAGTCCTGGGTTCGATCCCAGGCATCTGAACAAGCACAAATGTAGCTTCTTTTAATCACTTTTATTCAGGATGTTTTGGGATGATTTGTTGACTAGAACTTTCACTTTCTGCTTTGCCTCTTTCATAAAGGGAGATCCTTTCTTATTTCTGTGTCAAACGGTATGTTTGAAACACACGCCCCTTCTACCTCATTATCCCCAAGATCCGGAAGAACAGGACCCAGTGATGGTTTCTTGACTGAATACACAAGGAGCCGAGAAACCTGGAGTTCCTTGACTTGTCTTTTTTCCCCGCCCTTCCCCTCACTGGACCCACCACCAGGTTCTGCCCAGTGAGTCCCGAGCAGCACTCACTCTGCTTGCCAGGCCCCAGGCCCCATCTCTCCAGCCAAGAGGACCCCCCTCTCTCACCGGGGTGCCAGACTCATCAGATTCAACCTCAAGCATACCACAGCAGCCTCCTTGCTTCACTGGTCCTGCTCCCTTAGCGAGATGTGGACACCAGCATTTTATCTGCATTCTCCCCACAGGACGAGGGCGCCTGTGCCTCCCTCTGCTCTTCCGCATTACGGGGAGAGCAGTGGTGTCCTGAGGCTTGAGTGAGACATGCCCATGGGGCTCTGCGCCATTCCAGGCCTTGCTGTGTAGTCAGCAAATGTGTCCGCGATGCCCATCAGCAGTGGGGAGAATCACAGCCATCCCAGGTGACGAGATGGCCTTGTGCATGGTTGGGGACTGCAGGCATCATCTAAGCCTCCCCACCCCAATAAAAGGTAGCCCGCGCTCTTCCCCCTGATGGCAGGGACAGGCTGAGTTCCTGGAAGTGAAGGCTTTCAATCGCTAGATCAGTCCCTTCCCCACACGCTAAGAAAACAGGCCTGGCCTGGCCCACACGTGGCAGGTCTGCCCTGGAGGCTGAGCCCAGAGGTCAGCCTGACCTCCGTGATTGCTCCCTGACACTTCCTCTCTGCTGCCCGCCCCCACCCACTAACCCCTGGATCTCTGGAATAAGCAGAGCTCTGTTAGGCCGGGACCTTCAGGTGTCACCACCCAGCTGCTGAGGCTGCCAGCCCTTCAGGCAGGTGGGCCTGAGTGCCGGAAAGCGCCGGCACTTCCTCTAGCCGTGATGGGGTCAGGGATGGCGGCTAATTGGAGGATGCTGGGCTGATGCCTGTCTCCGGCTTCCTGCCGCCTTGCCTGGGGAGGTCACTATGGGCAGTGGCCCTCCACCACCCACCCCCAGCCTCTGCAACACAGACAGACGTCCATTCCCAACTGCAGGTATTTAACTGGCCAACTTGTAAATGCTCTATTGAGGCCTAGTTTCTCCATGTTCCCCTGAAACTCACATGCCCAACCTTTAAGAAAGGCCCCAAGAACTGCAATAACCACTGTAATAATAGGCCACAGTTTCTCAGTCCCCATTCTATGCCAGTTACGATAATCCTGTACTGGTCAGCGCAGGGCAGCTGCTATAACAAGCAATCCCCAAACTCAGTGACTTGATGTGGAAGAGTTATTTTGTCTGGGTGGTCAGGTTTGGAGCTGCTGGAGACTGCAGACACAGACAGTGGAAAAGGAGGGGCAAGAGTACCAGAAAGGAGGAGGAACCAAGATGGCGGCATAGGTAAACACCTATCTTGCTGCCATACACAGTGATTTCAAAACTACAACTTAACGAAAGAACAAGCATCATCCAGAATCACCGGAAAGCTGGCTGAGTGAAAATTCCACAAATAAAAGTGAAGATAAGACACTGTGACTCAGAGGAGCGGCAGAAGACAGCTTGAAGATACGCGCGGAGAGAGGTTTGGAGCCATGCACGCGCCAGTGGATAGGGCGGGCAGCTAAAAACCCAGCTGGTTTTCTCCAATGGGGGAGACAAAGACGTCCTACTGCACTGATTCCCCAACTCCGGGCGAAGTCCAGGGAACCCACAATCATACGGGGTAAAAACTGGACAGTGGGGAGGCACACCGAAACTCAGGCACTGCAAGAGCCTGCAAGCTTGTGGAGAGGGGGAGCTTGTCAGAGTGCGTGTGAACTTGGGAACAGCACAGCTGCATGACCACGCAGAGAGGACTCGTGACTTACTCTCTCATTCAGGAAACCACCAGACTGCATTGTTTTACAACCCTGGGTGAGACGTTCGGTGTGCAGACTCATTTGGGGAGAGGCTGAATTGTCCGGCAGAATGTGGAGCTCGGCAGCAGCTCTCTCTCAGAGGTGCTTGCAGCCATTGCCACCCGGCACAGAGTCCGTGGGGCCACATAGGGCGGAGCTGATGCTGACTGCTTGACCCAGAGACTCCACCCATCCAACCTAGCACAGCTGAACTTCACAGACAATTGGCCTGGAGGTCAACCCCTCCAAGTGCTAACAATGATTAACCTGAGCTTAACTTCAGCAAGACTGTGCAACCCATATCCACCTCAGGTAACTGGGGAGGCTGAGCCACTGTCCCTAGTAGGACATCTACCACACAAAGCTAATCAACCAACTCAGGAAAGCAGCCACCATGCAGAGTAATGGAAAGAAATCAGATGTGAAAGAAATGGAGGGAAAAAAATGACTGGGCATGGAATTCAAAACCACAGTTATAAGGCTTTTCAAGAGGCTCCTAGAAAAGGCCAAGACTTACAAGGAAATGAACAAGACCTATGAGGAAATGAATAAGACCTATGAGGAAATGAATGAGACCTACAAGGAAATGAACGAGACCTATGAGGATATGAATGAGAACCTCAAGGATATGAAAAAGAACCAACTAGAAATTAAGCATACACTGACTGAAATAAAAAAATATTATACAAAGACCTAAAAGCAGTCCAGATGAGTGCAAGAACCAAGTTAAAGATTTGAAATACAAAGAGGTAAAATCCACTCAGCTGGAAAAGCAAGAAACCAAAAGAATCCAAAAAATTGAAGATAGTGTAAGGGGCCTCTGGGACAACCTCAAGCATACCAACATCTGAATTATAGGGGTGTCAGACAAAGAGAGAGCAAGACAATGAAAATCTATTTGAAGAAATAGTGACTGAAAACTTCCCACATCTGGTGAAAGAAGTTGACTTAGGAGTCCAAGAAGTGCACCGAACCCCAATATATAGGAACCCTAAGAGGACCACACCAAGGCACATCATAATTAAAATGCCAAGAGCAAAAAACAAAGAGAGAATATTAAAAGCAGCAAGAGAAAAACAGTTAGTTACCTATAAGGGAGCACCCATACAATTGTCAGCGGATTTCTCAACAGAAACAATGCAGGCCAGATGGGAGTGTCAAGAAATATTCAAAGTAATGAATAGCAAGAATCTACAACCAAGATTACTCTACCCAGCAAAGCTATCATTCAGAATTGAAGGTCAGATAAAGTGCTTCGCAGCTAAGAAAAAGCTAAAGGAATTCATCACCACCAAACCAATATTATATGAAATGCTGAAAGATATTCTTTAGAAGAGGAAGAAGAAAAAGATAAAAATAAAAATTATGAACAACAAATACACATCTATTAACAAATGAATATAAAAATCAAGTGAATTAAAAATCTGATGAACAGGATAAACTGGTGAATATAATAGAATCATGGGCATAGAGAGGGAATGGACTGACAATTCTTGGGGAGAAAAGGGGTGTGGGAGGTTCAGCAAGAGACTGGACAAAAATCATGGACCTATGGGAGAGGACAGTGTGGGGGGGTGATGGTGGAGGGTGGGATGGGTACCGGGTGGTGGGGAACTATAGGGGGGAAAAAGGGAGGAACAATGTAATTGATAAACTGAACAATAAAGATTAAAATATATATATAAAAAAGGAGTACCAGAGAGGATCGCTGGGCTTGTTGACAGCTCTCTGGAGGTGAGTGATATGTCCGTGTGGCCTGGCTACAGCATCCAGCGACTGTCACCTGCCAGTCAGGTTGCTGTGAGGATATTCTGTAGATGTGCTTCATGTCTACAATCCACTGCCTTTAAATAATGGCTGGAAGTGAAAGTGAGAAAGTTGATGCAGTAGAAGGTTGCTGTATTGGTCAGGGCCCTCGAGAAACACGGGACCAATAGCAGATCTGTTTAAAGGAACTGGCTCACCTGATCATGGCAGCTGGCGAGGCTGAAACCCACAGGCAGTCTTGAGGCAAATTTATTCTTTTTCAGGGGAGTCTATCCTTCCTCTTAAGGATAGAGGAAAGTGTCCTTAAGTGATAGAGGGGAGTGTCCTTTACTTAAAGGCAACAGATTGTAAACATAAAGCACATCTACAGAATATCCTCACAGCAACCAGACTGCAGGTGACAGTCGCTGGATGCTGTGGCCGTGCCACGCGGACAGATCACTCACCCTTCCAGTGTTCTCTGTGCGGTTGGCTGGGCCAGGCTCTCCCCAGGCATATATGAGGGAGGGCAGGAGGGCATGCACTGCCTGGGTGTAAGCCAGGGGCTTAATGCCACCTCTCAGAATCACAGCTGACTATGGTGGGAGGTGAAGAAGTAGAGGCAAGAGATGGGAAGCCCTGTGGATTCCTGTGGCATCTGCAGGTGGCACTGCAGAGGGTAGATGCTAGAAAAATGGCCAGTAGTCAGAAATCGATGTTATGGGAGTTGCACTTTCAGGTCAGAGCAAGATTGGGGTATGAGCATGAGTGGGAGTGGGGGGGCCAGCATGGGGGCTGAGCAGTGGGTGCTGGGCACTGACTACATGGATCCTGAGGGCACTGACGATTGGCAAGGAAGAACGCTGAAATGTGCATGATGAACCCGGCCTTCATGGCATGAGGGGAGGGACTCGAAGGGTAGGTGGCAGCAACCAGGACCATGAAGTTTGAGGGAGACCCATGGCATGAGCTTCAATGGGGGATGATTTCAGGACAAGGCTGGGACAATGGTCATCCAACTGATACCCCCTCTCTCCCTAGGCCCAGCAGTAAGCAGGGAGGGGAGAGAAAGCCCCATCCTTTGACAAGCGCAGAGGAAGCAAGATTCAAGGAAAGAACCAGACTTCAGTGACAGCCAGGGGGCACAAGTAGGTTGAAGCTAGAAAGAGAATTTACTGAGGGAGAATCAGGGTCGGCCAGCAGGCAGCCTCAGGAATTGGGAAGGTGTGATACTGGGTCCTACCAGGGCAAGGACAGAGCCTGGGCATCCAGACAAAGACAGGCATGATGTCTCATTGATAAAGACAGAGCATGATGTCTGAAACTCCGTAGTCGCTCGATAAATGGTTGTCTAATGGCTACGTCACTCATTGCCCACGCGGGCAACACGTGGTGGCCTAGTGTGGGTACCGGGCCGGCCTTCTCTGCCACTTAACTAGCTGGATAACACTGAACCCTGAACAAGAGACCCCACCTCTCTGAGTCTCATGATTGGCTTCTCTGCCACCAGGGACCCCTGACCACTGAACAGTCACAGCAAGCACTCTGTGCCACCTGACTTACTGTGTGACCCCAGAAAGTCACGTTTCCTCTCTGGGCCTCAGTTTCTCTGCTCTGTGAAACGGGACGATGGCCAAATCACTGCCGTCCTGCATGAGAACAGACAGAAACCACATTACACAGAGCTGGGATGTCTAGTATGAGGCCACTAACATCTGTGAGTAGCTAGTGAGCGTCCAGACTGGGACAGGCTGTCCGTGTCAAAGACACACCAGACTTGGAGCAAACAAGGTAAAATATCTTAATGCTTTTACATCGATTACATGTTAGAACAATACTGTTTTGTATACATAAAATATTTATTAAAGATCATTTCATCTTTTTTGTTTGTTTTCTTACTTTGTTTTAAAATATGGCTGCTAGAAAATTATTTTGTTTCATTTATTTACCTTTTAAAGCGTAGTTTGTTGATTTGTAGAGAGAGAGGGGAAAAAAACATCAATGTGAGAGAGTAACATCAGCTGCTTCCCACACACCCCGTACTGGGGATGGAGCCCACAACCTGGGCATGTGCTCTGACTGGGAATGGAACCAGCGATCTTTTGGTGCATAGGACCAAGCCCAGCCAACTAAGCCACAGCATGCTGCTGGAAAATTAACTACCTACATGGCTCACATTCTATTCCTAAGCCACACTGCTGTTCCAGAGCAGCGGTTGGCAAACTGTGGCCAGTGGGCCACATCGGACATGCTGCCCATTTTCTTATGACCCGTGAGGACTTTCATACACTAAATGGCTCCGATAAATTGGAAAAGAAAAAGAGTTCGTGACCTGGGAGAACGGTATGAAATCTAAAATGCGGTGTTTATGAATGAAGTTGAACTGGAATACAGCCTAGCCCACTCAGTGGCTATTGTCTAGGGCTGCATTCTCATTGCAGCAGCGGAGAGAGAAGCTGGGGCTCTGTGTCCATCAAGGCAGAAGCTGTTCTCTGGGCCTGGAGAGTGAAGGTGGGCTGACTTCTGCTCACAGCGTTAGTTTTCCACATCTTCCTGTGTATCCAGTCCAGCTGCGGAATCTGTAAGTGCAGGTTGCTTGCATATTCAGTGGGTGTGGGACTGGAACCAGGAATCTGCATTTTTTTTTTTTGTTAATCCTCACCCAAGGATTTTTTTGCCCCATTGCTTTTGAGAGAGAGAGAGAGAGAGAGAGAGTAGAAGGGAGGGGGAGAGAAACATCAGTGTGAGGGAGACACATCTATTGGTTTCCTCCTACACACGCCACCACAGGGGGTGGAGAACAAATCTGCAACCCAGATTCATGACCTTGACTGGGAATCGAACCCACAACCCTTCAGTGCATAGGCCATGCTCTAACCACTGAGTAACACTGGCCAGGGTAGGATATGCCTTTTAATCATAATAGCTGCTAACACCAGCAGGCCCTCACTCCCTCTGCCAGGCAAGCGCTAAGCCCTTTCTGTGCATCGTTTCATTGAATGCTGGTGAGTCAGACCCTGGAACTGTCCCCACTGCACAGGGAGGACCCTGAGGCTCGGGGGGTGACAGGTTGCACCAGCACCAGCACGGGAGGTGCTCCAGATCCCTTTGTTGTCCAGGAGAGGAATGTGCCCACCCGTCCTGCCGATGACGCCGGGCCTTTGTGCTGGGCCGGAACGTCTTCCTGCCTTTCTCTGCCTGTGTTTACCCCGGATGCTGTGGGCTGAGCTGCGCCGCGGCATCCCAGGGGGCCGCCTTGCAAAGGCTGTGTTTGGCGTCCCAGGGGTGGGGAGGAGGGGGCTGAGCAGGCTCCAGGCGGAGCTGTGATTTAATAAGCAGACACTTAGGGCCCCGATGCAGGCCCAGCCCGTGCAGGACAGCCCTCTCTGCTAATTGTCCACTGGCTGCTGCGGCGGCGGCCGCCGTCCTGCCGGCGTCTCCGGGCTCATTAGGGAAGGGAAGGGGGGTTGGTGCTCTGGGAAGAGCCCCCTCTAGCTCCAGTGGCTTCCGAGATTTTATCACACTGGACAGCACGGTTCCATTCGCTCATCTAAAGGAGGATCAAAACAAGGTCAGTCCTGTCCTGGGTGTCACCCCCAGGCTTGGCTCTGAAAGGACACAGGCTCTGGGTTCAAATCCATCTCTGGCTGTGAGATCGTGAGCAAGAAACTCAAATCCTCTGGGCTCCGGGCCCATGCCTGCAAAATGGCACGGAATCTTCCTCTCAGAGGCACCATGGTCTTGGAGCTGGGCAGCCTGAGTTCAATCCCAGCACCATCTCTCATGAGCTGTGTGACTTGAGCAAGTGACCGAACCTCGCTGTGCCTCCGTTTCCTCATCTCTAATAGGGCTGCTGCGAGGTTGAAGTGGGTTCCCAGAGGGACCAGGACCCAGGCCATGCACATTTGTTCCAATTATTGTCTCCAAATGTTTTAAGATGAAAATAAGGCAGAATGGAGAAGTGCAACAATAAAGGTGATTTTACTTATGGCCATTTCTTCAGGGAGTGGTTAGAAGATGCAGCAGAGACTGGCTGGCTGTTCCTCCAATCCCCTTGCTCCGCCTCCCAGCACCCAACCAGACTGAATTTCCCAGACTCTCCTAAGCTTGGCTGGGGGGCAGGGGGATCTGATTGAATCTGGAAGCTGAGCTGTGTGGTTTGCTGCCTCTGAGCCTGGCTGTCCTTATAACTATCTCTCTCAGGTTCCTCACACACTTCTCCGAGGTCCTATTTCTCCTCTGCACGGAGAGGATGCTCAGGCATAAAAGGAGGCAGAGTCCAAGGTGGAAGGCCCCTGGGCCTGAATGACTGGGTGGAGTCATTCCATGCCACCCTGCCCGGAAATCAGCAAGAAAGAGATTTGTTTAGGGTCAAGACACAGACACTTTGGAGTTTCCATTGCTTCTTTAACAACTAGCCTACCCTGACTGATACAGAGAAGAAGAGTGCCCCAGGCTGGGAGGGGGGACAGATGGCTACTTTCTGTGGACAGCTGTTATCACATTCTAGGGAGAACATCAGGCCTTAGTGCAGAAATGGCAAATGCTCCAGTTTCCGTTAACTTGTCTTCTGTGTGACCGTGGTTGAGTGGAGTAAGTGAAGCAGTTACAAGGATTCCCAGACGTGCATCTGTGACGGTATCTAGAACATGGGGTACATGATCGGGCTTTGAAGCTGCTATTCCATCCTGTCCCCATTGGAGCAGCTTCTGCCCTCAGAGTGGTTCATGTCCCCACACCCAACTGTCTTCTGCATCCAAGGTGTCCCCCTGGGTTGGGGGGTAGGTCATCCTGCCCCCAGTGACAGGCTAGGTCAGTTGTCAGCAAACCGCGGCTCGCAAACCACATGTGGCTCTTTGGCCCCTTGAGTGTGGCTCTTCCACAAAATACTACATGTGAGCACGCACATACAGTGTGGAAGGAGTACCCTAATTAAGTTAATAACAATTTACCTACCTATATAGTTTAAGTTCAAAAAAACTGGCTCTCAAAAGAAATTTCAATCGTTGTACTGTTGCTATTTGGCTCTGTTGACTAATGAGTTTGCCGACCACTGGGCTAGGTGATGAAGTGGGGGAAGGACCATCTCAGGTGAGCCGCAGAGACTGCCCCCGGCATCCATTCTCCTAGGGACCCCATGACCTGGCAGGCCTCAAGGGGACCAGACAGGAGGCTGCAGAGGCTGGTGCTCAGCAAAGATGTGGTTCCCTCTTTCTGGAATGCTTTTCCTGCTCCTCTTCAACAGCTGGATCTTTGCCACCCTTCAGGCATCGGCCCCTGGATCTGCTCGCTGAAGACGTCTGCTTGTCAGCTCCTCTCACAGACTTGATTCTTCTCTCTCATAATCACCCTTATCACTACTGATAATGTTGTGCTTATTTGTGTGATAACCTTATTGTCCCCAGAGAACAAGTGCCTGGAGCGCAGGAACAACATCTGTATAAAGAATTTTATCTGCAGGATTCACTATTTTAGCAGCAGATCCCAGAGCAGTGAGCCACAGTTGGTTGAATACTTGAATAAAGGCCACGCTTTACACTTGTCAGTTGAATGACCTTGAGTAACAACGTTATTTAATCAGGGTGAGTTTAATCATGTATAAAATATACAAAAATACCTTATTATAGTGAAAAATAAAGGTTTTTCTTTGCCTGGCTGATGTGGTTCAGTGATTGAGTGCTGACCCCATGCAGTGAGAAGTGGTTCGATTCCCAGTGCATATGCTGGGATGCAGTCTTGATCCCCAGTAGGGTGTGTGCAGGAGGCAGGAGGCAGCTGATCGATGTTTCTCTCCCACTGATGTTTCTATTTCTTTCTCCCGCTTCCTTCCTCCTTCTCTACAAAAAGAACACACACACACACACACACACACACACACAAAACTAATACAACATTTTAAAGATATCAAAAATTTTAAAAAGTGATAAGGCTTTTTAAAAATTATCATTACTGCCGAGACCGGTTTGGCTCAGTGGATAGAGCGTCGGGCTGTGGACTGAAGGGTCCCAGGTTCAAGTCCTGTCAAGGGCATGTACCTTGGCTGCGGGCATATCCCCAGTAGGGGGAGTGCAAGAGGCAGCTGATCGATGTCTCTCTCTCATAGATGTTTCTGACTTTCTATCCCTCTCCCTTCCTCTCTGTAAAAAATCAATAAAATATATTTAAAAAAATATTTTTAAAAATTATCATTACTGAGTGCTGGGCACACAGTAAGCACTCAAGAAATGGTAGTTTCTGCTGTTGCTGTTGGAGGGACTGGTAGCTGTCTTGGGTTAGGTTTCCTCAAAGCAGACCCCGAACTAAGGACAGTTTTTCTAGAAGGTGACCCTAGGAGTCACCTTGTGATATGAAAATCATATGAAATTCCAAGTTCAGTGTGGGTAAAGTTTGACTGGAATTCAGCTATGCCTGTCATTTACCAGTTGTCCGTGGCAGCTTTTCCTGCACTAAGACAGCTGACCTATGACTAACAGAGAAGGGATGGCAAAGGGAATGGTACCAATTTCAGGGACATGCAATGAAGTCCAGCTCTCCTGCCCTTGGGCATGGGCAGAATTTAGTGAGACACTTCTAACAGAGAGAAGAAAGCGAGAGTGTCTGTGGGATCCTGTGCAACTTCTAAGAATAGTTCATAAAAGACACCAAAGCTTCCATATTGGTCTCTGCTCCACTAGTATCACTCACCCAGTGGAATCCAGCAACCATGGCAGGAGACACCCAAGCTGTCCTCTGGAGAAGCCCATGTGGTGAGCAACTGAGGCTTTCTGCCCCAGCCCTGAGGGTCAGCCTGGAGCTTCCAGCTCTAGCTGCGCCCTCAGATGACTATAGCCCGGAACAACACCTCGATGGCACCCTCCTCAGAGAACCTGAGCCAGATCCACTAAGCCATGTCTGAAATGCTGCCCACAACAATGAAATGATAGACATTGACTGTGTGAAGCCACTGAGTTTTGGGGTCATTTGTTACGCAGCAATGGATAACTGAGACACTGCATGTGGAGCAGATCCCCATGGGGCCGATGGGGAACTCAATCCGATGGGGAGCTCTGGGAGACAGCATACAGAATACGCGTCAGAGCTAAGCCTGTGGAGGGGTGAAGAAGCTGGGTGATTCTTCTCCAACACCCACTATCATTGGTAGAGCTCCTGGGCATTAGATCCCAATATTGCTAGCACGCTCCTCCCTGAGGCCAAAGGAAAGCTCTCAGGTGGAGAGTGGAGGGTGCTTCGAGTTGGTGCCACAGGAACACAGAAGAGTGCGTTTTGAGGGGATGCTGGGAGTACTGACATTGTCTGTTCCAGTGGCAGACATGAAACATTTTTATAGGCTCCCAAATTCCCCAATTTCTTCTTTTTTCACAAAGAGGGGGCATTAAAAGTTATTAAGAAACAGGATTTGTCATTATGAAACAGGTAAACAAGTGTTCATTTGTTTACTTTTGGGGATGTTTCATAATAACAAATCCATAAATCTGAAGGATTCCTAGTTGGGGAAAGTGGAAGTTTGTTGTTTGTTTGTTTGCTTGCTTGCTTCTTTCATAAACTTACAGGGCAGGAGCATAAAAGCCATATACAACAGAGTGCCTCATTCTGACATTGAATGTAACGCGGTACAATTAGGCAACGCAGGTCTCAGAAAATGGCCTCTTTCTCTTACCTCATAAAATATCTGATACAGAACTCTGTAAATTACATCAGTGCCTTTGAACAAACATTGACTTCTTTTTAATAAATAAAATGTTCAAAATTATTTCCTGGAAGTGCATTTTAGACATTAATAACTGGCTTCAAATGAAATTCCATTTCATAGCGATAAGCAAATGTAATTTCTGGAAACTAAAACAGTGTGTGAGGCTTACCTGCTCTAGCAGGGAAAGGAAATATTGAGCTAATATGGCCATCAAGATATATAACCTGCTACTTCTTGAATAAACCGAATTCCATCCCTAAACACAGAGAGCTCAGAAATTTAGACCCAAGGACATAAATATACGGTATTTCCTGGAATTAGTTTCATATGTTTTATACATTGCCATTATCAATTGATCTGACACGACATCTTAGGCAGTTTTAAAATTACATGTTGTGCATCAGAAAAATCTACATTTTTGTGGCATCTGGTACTCTGTGTTATCAAAAGCATGTAGTTATTTAAGTAAAAGAAAAAAATCAATATTTCCACATCATTAAAAGAAGAAGAATTGCAATAGTAGAAATCTTTGTTCTAGTCTTTGCATCGGATGTCAGCAAACGGCGCCCACGGACCCAGTCTGTCTCACCACTTTTGTCGGGTCCACGAGCTAAGAATGCTTTTACATTTTTAAATTATTATTTTGTAATCCTCACCTGGGGATATTTTTCCCATTAATTTTAGAAAGAGTGGGAGGGAGGGAGACAGGGAGGGAGAGGGGGGGAGAGAAACATTGACATGAGAGAGACACATTGACTGGTTGTCTCCCAAATGCAACATGACTGGAGCTGGGGATCAAACCTGCAACCCAGGTACGGGCTGGCCCTTGTCCAGGAATCAGGAATTAAACCCACGGCCCTTTGGTACTCAGGCCAACGTTCTAACCACTGAACATACCTGTCAGGGATGTTTTTTTCATATTAAATGTTTGGGGGGGGGGGACAGAAGAGCTTGTGATATGAAAGTCATATGAAATTCCAAGTTCAGTATGGGTAACATCTGACTGGAATTCAGTCATGCCTGTCATTTACCTGTTGTCTGTGGCTGCTTTTGCTGCACTAATACAGCTGACCTATGACCTGCAAAGTAGGAAATGTTTACTACCTGGCCCTCTAACAGAAGACATTTGTTGATCCCTGCACTACACCCTCCCCATCGCCACTCAAGGGATTTAAAAGGGGAAGTTTCATTGAGGACTCAGGATACTGGGAAGGGTAGATATCAGTGTTTGGCTTTATGCACCATTCACTGCCCAGGGTCTCCTGGAAGCCTGCACCAGCCTAGCAAACACAGGACGGGTCCTGGGGTGAATGGTATCCATGGAAAACCCCAACCAGAGTCACTGATGGCCAAACAAGCCCCAATAATGTGTCTGTCCCCCACCCACACCCAGTTTGATTTGTCTGAGTGAGTGAACTTCATAAATTGCCTTCACTATCTTCTTCATTTGAACCTCTGGAGACACATACACGATCAAGCAGGAGGAAGGACAGTGGCTGAATAGGTAGGATGGGACAAGGAGCAACAGGCAAATACTTCAGCCTTCGTTGTCTTTTACCATCTCTTTTTAAGAAGCTTTGTAGATCTAGTTTGATCCCCATTCACATGAGGTCACTTTAAAAAAATGGTCCTATTATTTCAACTTTCTTTTAAAAAATCTTATGTTTAAAATGACAAAACCAACACAAATAGATAACAATTACACATGTTCCTCAAGGCAGATTGCTAACATTTTGCGCACTGGTCTGTCTGCTAGGTGCATTTGTGGGCATGTGTGTGCTTTGTACTCTGGTGAGGACCTTCTACGCCAATCAGATTCCTGCAGCATCACTAATGCTACCCAGGGAGCCCTTTAATTTAGTCAATCAGTCCCTGGTTGTTGGGCATATCAGCTGTCTTTCAGATTTTCTGTTTTGTTTTACCATTGTAAATAATGTGTGCATGAACATCTTTAGAACTAAATCGTTAGACACATCCCTGAATATTTTCTTAGGATATATTTGAAAAACTAGTATTTGGGTCCCCAAGTGGACTCAAATTGTAAAGACATTTTATGCATGTTATAACAGTGCCCTTGGGAACAGTCTTTCTTCCAGCATTGTGTGATAGTGGCTGATACACATGCACACATGCATGCACATTCATTTGATATTTTCTGAGAACCTGTTATGTGCCAAGCACTTTCTAGGTACTGGAAATATAAGCAAAAGAATGTGGGGGAAAATATCATTTATATGCCTCTTAATATGTTCATCTAACTATCCATCATCCATCTTTTCATCCATCCACCCTCCATCTATTCTCCATCCATTCATTTGTCAATCAGCCACTATCCATCCACCCATCTCTCATCTATTCACCCTCCATTCACTTATCCAGTAACTCTAAGCAATAACTCCTGCCCTCATGGAGTTTATATTCTAGTGGAGGAAAGAGATAATAAAAATATATAGTCTGTTGAATTGTAATAAGTACTAAAGAGGAATGAAAAAGGATAGGGAAGGCACATCTGAAATGTGGGTGCATAAGTAAAATGCCAATATTAAATAGAGACCTTTGAGCAAAAATCTCGCTGTGGACATCTGACAGGAGATCATTCCAGACAAAGGAAGAGCAAGGGCAAAGTTCTTGTGGCATGTATATGCCCTGGAGGGTTTGAGGAGCAATAAAGTGGTCAGTGTGGCTGCAGCAGAGAGAGAGAGAGAGAGAGAGAGAGAGAGAGAGAGAGAGAGAGAGAGAGAGAGAGAAGAAGGAGGTGAGTTCTGAATTACAAGGTGTTGGGTCATAACAGAAACTTGGCTTTTACTGTGGGTGGTATGGGAAACACTGGGGCAGAAAAATGCCATAATTCTATGTTTTAATAGAATAAATCTTGCCTCTATGTTGAGAACTGAACTGAAGGGGGACAGCTGGGAACAGAAAGGTTGTTTAAGAGGCACTGCACTAATCTGGGAGGAAGTGTGGTGACTTGCCCAGATGATAGTAGTGGAAGGGATAAGTGGTATACTTTGATTACATATCAGCTAATTATATATATAGATGCATAGATAGGTGGATGGGCATATAAATATTTGGGTGGATAGAGAATGGATGGATGATAGATAGATGCATGGATGCATGGATAGATGTATGAATGCATGCATGGATGGATGCATGGATAGATGGGCGGATGGGTGGATACATGAATGCATAAATGAGTGGATGCATAGATGGTCAGATGGGTTAAAAGATAGGATAGGATATCTATAATATGTAAGTGAACATATCACAGTAGAAGGGAAGACAAGTAAGATTCTTAGCTTAACCTAGAAGGGGTGGGCACAGCACATTCTTTCTTTCTTTCATTAAATTCAGCATTTCTTCACAGCCATGCTGAATTTTAAAAATACTAAAATGGCTTCTGAAAAACTGTAGTATAGGCTTTTCCTTTTCCAGTATAGAATTTGACTCAAAAGTGAAAAAAAAAAAGTTTTGTTTGTATACAATGCTTTCTTTAATCTTTATGGTTATTTTTGTTCCAAGAGTGGTATTATTTATCTAATAATTTAAATATTTTTACATCGAACTGTGATGTTCTCTACTCTGGGTGTTCTGGGTCTTAGAGTCATGGCAAGGGTATTCATGCAAATGTGTCCCCGTAAACTTGTAGCTCCCTATTTCTCCTTTAGGCTCCTGGATTAAAACATTCATTTAAGTTCCGTGTGTTTCTAAAAGAAATATTTCTAAAATTAAAAAAAATAAATTCAGCATGCCTGAGTGACTTATTCCCTACCTTCATCAATACTGCAGGTAGATATTATTGTACCCAATTTACAGAGGAGGAAACTGAGATTCAGAGAAGTCACTTCCTTGAGGTCAAACAGCTAGCAACCTAAGAACTGGCTGGGAAGCATGTCCTGTAACACCAAAGAAGATATGGGGAAGAGAAAGGAGAGGGGGGGGGGAAGGAGGGAGAGAACAACTAGCCAGTTTCTTTGTAAGTAAAAGGATCAGAAATGGAGGAAAGGGATTAATAAAGACAGTCCCTTGGAAAGAGACAAGGATCTTTCCGTATTAGATGACTGGATATGACACAGTGGAGACTGTATCCGCGCACGTCATGCCCTTTCTCCAAGACTGCGGTTATTTATCTGCTTGAGCTCTTGTTTTTTCCCTTGCTTTAAAGTGAAGTGCGCAAACATTCTTACTTCAAAGGGAAAAAATCCTCATAAATGTCATTTTACTGCCGGCCTAGAAGAATAGCATCAACAGACCCTGAAAATATGGCCGGGGGTGGGAGGTGGGGGAGTAGGGACTCCAGGCACATCTGTGATGAAGAGGGAGAGCGGTCACTGGCCACTTCCTCTAGAAGGGAGGGCAGCCCGGATGAAGCCACTGAGCACAGGCCCACAGCAGCGAAGAGCATGGCACTGCTGAAGTTCAAATCCCAACTGTGCCTCTTTTCAGCCTGACAAGTCTCTCAACAACTCTGAGCCCTGGTTTTATTCACCTGTAAGATGGGCATGATTTAACAGTAACCACTGCCGGGGGTCCTCGTCTGGGGATTTTAAAAATTAAAAAATGGAAAGGGCCTAGCACACAAATCCTTAGCAGAAAGCAGCTATTTTCTTTGGGCATCTTGTATATGAACGGAGCTCTGTCTTATTGTCCTGCCATTGCCTGTGATAGGACGTGTGGGGGAGGTGTCTGCTCATATATTGGATGTTCCAGATCTAACTTATCAGGTGAGATGCAGATCCCCAAGTAGGAAATGGGCACCTGGAAGGCAGGCTGTAGAAAGTGGCTTACACTATTGACTACAGACCCAGGATTATTCCCACTTCCCATTTCCTTCTTGGCTACCTCTCACCAGAGGCTAGGAAGCCAAGATACACATGTCAGCCTCCCTTGCAGCTACGGGGTTCAGAAACATAAATGAAAGTCTTCGGGGAGAATTTTGGAAACTTTGTAGTTCAATAAAAAGGGACAGTTGGAACTAGCAAAGCCTTTTCTGGTGTCCCCTTTCCTCCTCTTCTTCTGGGAATGCAGAAAGTGTCCAGCTTATGGCCAGGAGGGAAAGCCAAAGAGAGTCATAACAGTTTCCTAGGCTTATTGACCCAACAGACTTTTGTTACTTGAATGATTCAAGACACTGGAGTCAGGTTTTCTACTGTTTGCATTCCCAGCTAATACAAACTCAAGAGAGAGAAGTCCTTCCTCCCCTTAAGCCCAGTTCCCTCAAATCTCAACTTCAAGTAGCCTAGGTGTATCTGAGAGTACTTCCAGCTTGCAGAGAAATGCTGGTCTCTGCTTTGCCAATTGCCAAAAAATAGGCAGGAGACACCCTAATGATGCTTCAAGCTGAGATGCACGTAGCACAGATGGGACAAATTATCTATCTGCTCTCCCTTCCCTCTTAGTTTATCTCTCTGCGTCATCCCGGAGCCTTCAGCGATGTGCTCTCAACAACCTGGCCTGACATTCTATATGGAATTAAGAGAGTTGTGAATTCACATAGACAAGATCGCTGAATGTAGAGTGGGGGACAGGCCAAGGGAAACTGCTCTCTTGGAAGAAAGGAAACCATGGCTTCAAGACCTTTTCACTTCCTTGTCTCCATGATGGAGCAGAGACTTTTTTTATTCAGGGGCCTGCCAAAACCCTAACTGCCTCAGCAGAATTTTCCACACAATGTCCTTCCTAAACTGGCCCCGCTAGAATAGGAAGTTCATAGACTTCTGGGTACGTCAAGCCCATTTACATTGTTTGTTCGAATTTCCCAAAGGCCAAAGCACATGTCTACTTCAGATGCATTTCTTTATGTTCTTCCTGTAGAGGAAATGGTTCTGCCAATGCTGTCCGTAACCATTCACTCATGCATGCATGGGTTGACTGATTGATTAATGGACTGATCCTGTTAACATTTATTGAGCACCTACTATAGGCCAGATTCACATGGAGTAGAATTTCAAGAATGACAAGTGACACATTCCTGCTTTGGTAAAGACACAATATTCTGTATTCCATCTGTTTCCTGCACTAAAACTTCTGAAAAACTTCCTCCCAACCTTTTCATTTCATAATTTATCACAATAAGAATCACAATTTTTATTGCTTTTGCTCCAAGAGTCTGGTTACAGTTGTTCAAACAGTTTGCTAAGTCACTCTGCAAATTGCATTTAAAAAAAATACCTTGGCACATCTAGTTTGCATTGGAGAATTCTTCCTGACTTCATTATGTCTGTACAGAGAGCAGGAGTATGGGATGGGATACATTACAAAGCCTTTATAGTAGCTTTGGAAAGTGGGGGACCAATTGCCTTGCTTAGGACATATGACCACACCACCACCTGGTGGTAATGTTGCACCTGAAGCCATGGCAGGAACGTGGCTGGGTGACCCCAAACTTCAATTTTCAACGAAACTCGTGAATTGGAAAGATTTTTTACCGATGAAGCTGAAAGGAGCCAAAGAGCCCATACGGGTCCACCTCTCAGGGATGTGACATGATGCAGTCGATACTGCTGAGCAGGATCTCCGCCCGCCAAGTTCATGGTGGTGGTAACTGTCCATAGCCATGAAGTGCTGCTCACATGTCTGACTTGGGATATGATGACTACTGCCTCTACCCCACAGCTAGAAAACTGAGGCTCGAAGGGGTTATGGTGCTGCCCAGGCTGTATAGTTAGCAATACAGGGAAACCAGGATCCAAAACCACATTTTGGGATGTTTAACCACCCACTGTCCACAATTAAGAAGGGCGTCATTGCAGTTCTGGGTGCCACATCAACCCGGAAGTCAGCAGCCTAGGTCAATGTTATGTCAGTGCACAATGGTATCAAGCCAAGTAAATAAGATGAAGAAGTAAGTGGCATGCTACTATCATAGTGAGCGCATAGACTCCATGTTGGTTGATAGGACAAGGCGGCCTGTCTTAGGGCAGCTCAGATTTCCCAGAAGCAGAGCCCGAGACAAAGAGGGAGGGAGGCAAGGGGAGGAGAGAGCGGGGAAGGGGATGAAGAGAACCTATTGATCAAAATCCCACCCACCACCAGGACAGGCTGAAGGCTTCTGCCCAGTTCCTGGGTAGGGTGGGGCTGCTGGGAGAGGCCAGGTCTGGGACAGGGATAACAGCAGCCATCATCTGTGGATCAGACTGCGTCTAGGTCCAGCCTGGTGCCCGACCCTGTACAAGCACCTTCAGCAATGCGAGCCCTGGACTCCTCTCCACAAAGGGCTCTCCCGCTGGCCCACCTCAGCATCTCCCCTCCACACCACCCCAAAATGAGACAGGAGTAGTCATTCCCACCGGGAGACGGAAACATAGAGGCAACAGGAGGTTAAGTCGCCTGTACAAAGCCACGCTCAGGCCAAGGGCGAATGTCACCGGTTCTCCATCTACCTTTATTTTCACCTACTCTACTCGCTCCCTCAGGAGGGCATTTGGGTCTGAAAGTGAACCCAGAAAAGAGGAGAGAGTCCACAGCTGAGACACAAGCTGGACCTGAGCCCGGGCTGGACCTAGATGTCTGTTCGCTCGTGACAAGCAGCGGGCTCTGGCTGTCTGGGCCCCAGGAGTGAGATCTTCCACGTGCCCGAGGCTGGAGTTCACCAGGTCGGAGTAATTGGACATGATGAATGGGGCGCTCGGCATGAAAGCCCTACGCGAGAGCTCCAACCCAACTCAGCAATTTCGTACCCTCCTGGTCCATTCAGGAGAGCCGTGTTTTCTCTCCTCTCTGCAGAGCTGCGGAATCAGGATCTTCAGCTCAGGAAGAGCTTTTAAACCCTGATCCGCAGACTCTGCTTTCCTGGGGTCAGAACCAGACACCACGGATGGGCCTGGCCCCTGTAGGTGACGGTGAAAAAAAAAAAAAAAGCAAAATAATCATAGAAAGAGGGACCACTGGTTGGGTCAAGCATTATTCAAGCCTTATTTCACGAATTCCATGAATTCACTCCCTCAATTCTCAAATCCAGTATGTGATGATTATTTTGACCTGACAGACAAACAACTGAGGCACAGAGAGGCTAGGTGGTTCAGGGCACACAATGCAGAAGCAGAGCAGTCAGGACTTGAACTCTGGCAGTGCGCCTTCAGGTTTTGGGACAGGCTCTGATTCTTCCCTGCAGCCACCGGTCAAGTCAACCTGCTCTTACCCTGGTTGGTTACTTGAGTGTAAAATGCTTCCTTCTCACGCAGTGACACCCGCCACTACCAGAGCTGTCACCCCTCTGATGACTCATGTCACCTCACCCCCGTCTCCACCCCTAAGACATGCACAGACAGCTCCCTAGGTCCTCACCATACCAAGTTCTTTTCCTTTTACCCAAGTGCATCACGCTCTTTCCACCCATCCCTGCCTTTGCCCGTGCTGTGCCCTCTGCCTGCAATGCCCAGAGCCACGTCCTGTTCGTCCTTCGTGAACCCAGTGACCATGCACACCAATGTACAGCAGACGCACAGATGAAGCAAAACACTAAATCCAAGTTCACTAACTGACACCATCCTGAGAGGTCCACACCCATCATAACAAATGTCCCCTCTGGTGGGGATAGTGAGGGAGGCTGTGCGTGTGAGGGGGCAGGAGATATATAGGAAGTCTCTGTACTTCTCGCTCAGTTTTGCTGTGAATCTAAAACTTTTCTTTGTGAAAAAGAAATCATGCCTGTGAACATGTTATGAGGGCTTCTCCCAGGACCTGGGAAGGAGCCTGGGCAGGTGAGGGAGCCTGGAGCTTAAGTGTCATTAGCTGCCTCTTTTGAGAGCAGGTGTAATGAAAACCACACAGGTCTGGGAACCCACATGACCAGTGTTTAGTAAACAGGTACCTTGAGTACAGACAGATGCATCTCAGGCCGGGAGCCTGCCACAAGCCCTCTGGGAAGTATGTTTGCAGGGGTCATGGAGAAGCCAGTGTTTGTTGAATCTATTAAACGGAGGATAGTAGAGCGTTTCTACTGTCATTACTAACATTTGTTGAGCATCTACTATCTATCAGACAGTGCCAAGTACTCAGTATAGCTTTTTTATTTTTAAATATATTTTTATTGATTTCAGAGAAGAAGGGGGAAAGAGAGAGAGAGAGAAAGAGAGAAAGAGAGAGAGAATGTCATTGATTGGCTGCCTCCGGCAAGCTCCACACTAGAGATTGATCCATAACCCGTGCATGAGCCCTGACCGGGGATCAAACTGTGACCTCCTGGTTCATAGGTTGACCGTCAACCACTGAGCCACACCGGCCAAGTGTAGCAGTTTTTAAGTCTTCACAACACTGTTATTATGATCACTTTAGAGATGAGGAAACCAAGGCTTAGAGGAGCGAAACAAGGTACCAGAAGCCTTCCTTACAGATAGCCGGTGACGCTGGGATTCAAAGGACAGCGCACCTGGCTCCATGGAGTTCTGCTGCCTAAATCCAGGGCTCTGGGCGATATAATTCAGCCTCTCTTTTCTATCACATGCCCATCATGCAGTCAGGCCTGCACAGAGGTCTTCCCTGAGGGGGTGTATATTAAGAATTCACACAAGATCCCAGAGAGCCCTTTTAGTTGTGAGGTGTTACATGTGATGGTCAGATCTGATCAGAGAACGGAAACCACTACAGGTATTGTGAACAGAGGGAGCTAATAGACTCCCCAGCTGATGGAGGGCTAGGAAGCCAACAGGAAATGGTGGAGCCACCCAGAAGCTGGCAGGAGCAAGTAGCTGCTACTCCCATAGCTGGAGGGACAACAAGAGAAGGTAGTTTTGCCAGAGCCAGAAGTTGAGCATCCAGCAGGTGCTAGAGCCCTGGGAAGGGCTGGGATGATAGAGAAAGGAGCTGTCTTCAGGGAGGTGGGGCCAGAGAGAGAAGGCACAGCTTCAGATGCCCCAGAAGCAGAGAGAATAGCAGTAACACCCTGGCTTCTCCCCTTCTCCTACTCTTCAAACTGTCAACCCTTTTTGAGAAGCTAAGAAACAGCGCTACCCAGCACAGAAGAAAAAGGATGAGGAGTGAATGCAAGGCAAGCTTGCTGTTAACCATACCACACATATGTAAGGCACTATTCTTAAAGGAGTCAAAGGCAGGCACCTGGTGGACAGGCACCTGGAAACAGGATTCTGGAATCTCCTTCAGGCTGCCTTCTCCCATGTGGCCAGAACAGATGAAAATCCTATCTAATAAAAGAGTAATATGCAAGTTGACTGTCACTCCAACATAGAAGATGGCTGCCCCCATGTGCTCAAAGATTACTGACCCCATGTGGACACAATATGGCCACCACAAGATGGCCAGCAGGGAAGGGCAGTTGGGAGGGATCAGGACTGCAAGGGAGGGCAGTTAGGGGTGACCAGGTCAACAGAGGAGGGAAGTTGGGGCAACCAGGCCTGCAGGGAAGGGCAGTTGGGGGGGGACCCAGGTCTGCAGGAGATGACAGTTAGGGGCAAACAGGCTGGCAGGGGAGCGGTTAGGGGGTCATCAGGCTGGCAGGAAGAAGTGGTTCAGGGCAATCAGGAAGGCAGACAGGTGAGCAGTTGGGAGCCAGCAGTCCTGGATTGTAAGAGGGATGTCCGCCTGCCTGTTTAGGCTTGATCCTACCTTTGGGGTTGGGCCTAAACAGGCAGTTGAACATCCCTCAAGGGATGGGAGAAGGTGCAGGTTGAGCTGAGGGACCCCACCCCACCACCACCCTGTGCACGAATTTCATGCACCAGGCCTGTAGTAGAGTGATAAAACTCAGCCAGGAGATCCTCCATCTCCAGATACCATCCTGACTGTACTGCAGAGATGTGGGTGCATGAAGGAAAGGGAGGTGGAGAGCATATGCAAGCTCTTCTGCCCAAAACCAAGCTACAAAGGAATAGCTCTCAAAGGGCAGGGATAACTTCCATCCTAAGAGAGAGAGTAGCCTCGGAATGATGTGAGTGACCTGCCCCCTCCGAAGGGGCTTCTGGTCGGGAGGCGTGTAGAGCTTAGCCCAGAGTCCAGAAATGATACTGGCCTTCTGGCTGCCTTCCTCCATCAGAAACCGATAGCCTTCCTGTGGCAGTGAGCTGGCCAGTGGGGCTCTGGCTGCCTCCTGCTATGGGGTGTCGGCGGAGGGAGCAAGCGGCCCTATCTGTAACCTTCTATTCCCACTTCTCTCTTCACTGATGCCATATTCTGGGCCTCTGAGAACTCCCACTCCACGAAGGATGGTTCCTGAGTCCCAGACTGCCTCCCCCCCACACATTGGCTTTCAAGTCCCCAGCACTTCATGCTGTGGCTGCATAGGCCCTGTTCAGCTCCCTGGGGCACATGCCTTCTCTCTCTGGGGCTGCAACACCCCACAGCTCCTTTTGCCAGGTTAGCACTGGCTCAGCTCTCAGTAAATGCCACTCCTCCAGGAAGTCCTCTCTGACCACCCTCCCAAAGTGACCTGTCTCAGAGAACATTGACAGCATCCAGTCTTGTTCCCCATGGTTTTCTGCACTGCTCCACGGCTCCAGGACAACCTCCCATCAGTGACCAAGCCTTATGGATTCTGCTTCTGCATCTCTCTCAAATCTGCTTCCCTACTTCCACCATCCAAGTCCAGGCCAGCATCATCTCCTCCCGATCCCTGCACCAGATGGCTTCCTAGACTCGCCCCCCTCACCCCGCCCCCAAATCTCTTCCCAGGCTTTCCCCTACAGAGCAACCTGGATCTTTCTAAAATGTCCGTCTAAAAGTAAATCTGTTTAAAAATATATTTTTACTGATTTCAGAGAGGAAGGGAGAGAGAGGTAGAAACATCAATGATGAGAAAGAGTCACTGATCAGCTGCTTGCTGTCCACCCCACACTGGGGATCCAGCCCTCAACCTGGACGTGTGGCCTGACTGGGAATCGCACCGTGATCTCTGGTTCATAGGTCGATGCTCAATCACTGAGCCACTCTGGCCGGGCGAAAAATAAATCTTAAGTCCTCTTTGTGTCTCTATTGACTTCGGGATAGCACGCAAGGGCCTCAGTATTCCAAAACAAACCCTGCTGGACCTGGTTTCCGCTCACTCTGCATGCCTGCAGCTGCTGCAGGCGCATGAGACTGGAGTGAAGGAACTGGCATGCGCCATGTGGCTGCATCATGCCGAGTACTACACTAGGTGCTTCATGCTTCCCCGATCCTGCCACGTCCCCTACCAAAGCCTTGTTTATCTATCAATCCTAAATCTTGAGCTTAAAACATTTTGGGTTGTTATTTGACAGATATTTCAGAAAACAGAATGTCAACATATGTGTTCCGTGGACGATTCAAGCAAACTCCTTTTTTAATTGATGACAATTGCTGTTTTCTAATCAGCAGACTCTAAGCCATGTGTCCCAGACCAGCATCTCCACTAAAGGCTGCCTACGGTGCCACGTTCCCCGGTCTAATGTGAAGTCAGTTCTTCAGGGGTCTCCAGGCTGTGCTGTCAGAGCTTTTCTCCCCGAAACACTTCTGGGTGCCCTGCTCGGCCTCCTCCCCCAGCCACGTCCCAGCATAGAATCCAGCCTCCGACAGGCAGAACTATTCCCGCCACGTCCAGAAAGCCAAACGCACCCGACGAGAAAGAGCTGCTGCCTCTTGAAAGGAACTGGGGTGGGATCTCCGGAGATTAAAGAATGACAGTGACCAAGCTGCGCGGGGGGAAAGGGTGAGAAGCCCTCGAGATGAAAGCAGCCGGGCCATCCATTATTTTGATCTGTGCTTCTTTGTATTATTATTATTATTTCAAAGGGAATTAAGGTAATGAATTAAGACTTCATTAGACCCCCCCCCAACAACTTCAGGAATATTAATCCATCTTCCATTTGCATTAAAGCTTAGGGATCTGGGCAGGGCTGGGGCGATGGGAAGTGAAAGTGGTCAGTATGTTTCTGTCTCCCTTCCTGGTGCCCCTGCCTCCGGCCTGTGGCCACTTTCCCTTTCATGCCTTTGTTTGACATACAGGAAAGAATCATGAGGTGTCGAGTATCATTAACTTCCAAACACCTACGAAATCAGTAGGAAAGTGCAAACATTGGGGACCCCAACCGTCTCCGTCTCCGCAAATGATCTGTCCTAAAGTCCTCCCCTTGGGAGATGAAAGGAAAGAGCCCCACAGGCTGACAGTCTCGGGGAGAGAGGACAGAAGGAGCAGGAGGGAGACATGCAGAATAAATGAAAATATGATTGACGTCTTCCCTCAGCCCCGCTCACACATGGTTCTGAGCATTTAATAAACAGGTTGACACTCTGGGTTCCCCTCATTAGGGGAACGTGGAGACGTGGATTATCATAAATCAGAAGGCCAGGTTATCAAAGCTTATGATCTTTAACTGTGTCAGGGCGCCCTCCTGTCTGCTCCAATGAAGGCAGCAACCTGCAAGCTGCAAAGAATTAGCCACTGCGCCGTGATTTAATACGCACACCTCTGGCGCAGGCAGGAGGCTGGGCTGGATAGGGAGAGGTTAATCAGGTGCCCAGCACAAGTACAGCTGTCTCAGGGGTGCATGGTACCTGGGCGATAAGGGTGAGGGCTGACCCTAGCATGGACCAAGAAACAGACCTATGGATTTGGTGAGATGGGAGCGAGGAAGGAAAACTGCTATGGAATGTTAGGATTTCCGAGCTGGAGGGGCATCGGAAACCCTCCAATCCTATGGTTTCCCAGCTTAGCTTCACATCAAAGTCTAATGGAAAACTCTTTGGAAATATCTAAAAAGGCACATCTATCCTAGGACTCAAACACTGCATCCAGGAGAGATGTGTGCATGTGCCTGTGAAAAGACGGGCGAGCAAATGTTCACTGCAGTTTCACTCACAATGGCCTCATAAGGTGCATCTCAAATATCCTTCAACGGGAGAATGGATGACACATGGTGGTACGTCCATACAATGGAATACTACTCAGCAGGGAAAAGAAATGAGCTCCTGATGGTAAGAGTGTGAGGGAATCACAGAGATCCAATGGTGAGTGAGAGAAGCGAGGCACAGGGGAGTGACTCCACTTACCTGAAGTTCAAAAACAGGCATCACCAACCTATGGCGTTAAAAGTCAGAACAGAAGCAGGATAGGAGGACACTATTTGAGGCATAAAGAGACTTTCTGGGGAGGTGGAAATGTTCTATACAACCTGGATAATGGCTATAGAAGTGAACAGAGTTACAAAAATTCACCAACTGGTATGTTTAATAGTTTCATATTTTATGATGTATACGTTACATCCCAATAAAGTACTGCAAAAACAAACAATAAATCAATAAATGCAGACTTTAGGGCCTTTGCTCATGTTGTTCTCTCTGCCTGGATTCTCCCTCCTCCCAGTATCTATGAGGTTGGCCCATTCTATCAGGTCTTAGGGTAACTGTCACCTCAGAGAGCTCGGCCATGGACTGTTGCATCTCCCTGTTTCTTTGTGTTGATTTTTTTAATTGTTAGTCTTTATGCTCAGAAATTATCCAGTGGGTAGATTATTTTTCTCCGCCTCCTTCTGCAACCCCATTACCACCAGACTAAGCTCTCAAAGAGAATTATCTGTTGCGTGACTCCTTGTGCTGTGTCCTGCTGTCCTTTTCCACCCCTCTGTGCCCTGCTCTCAGCCTCAGAGCTGCCTCGTGCACCCTCACCTGGCTCCTGGCTGAGCTTTGGCCAATGGAAAACCCTAGTGGGAGACCGAAAGGAAAGGGGGATGGGAGGTTAGGGTGCCAGCTCTACTCTGAGAGGTCACAAGCTGGCTGTTCTCACCTGGGGATAATGCCAATGTCTGGGGCCATGTATGGTTGTCAGAACTAGGGGGTAGGGATGCCATCTGGGGAGTGGAGGCCAGAGATGCTGTTAAATATCCTACAATGCACAGGATGTCCCCTCCACAAAGAATGCCTCTCCCCCATGTCACCGGTGCCGAGGTTGGAAAACCTGCTCCAGGTGAAGGTCCCAGCTCTTCTAAGGAGGGCCTCTGTCCACAGCTTTCTTCCTCCAAATTCAGGTGAACACTTCCCCCTCCTCCAGTCTAGAGGTTGTAACAGCCCCAAGGTTATCAGCTACTGACACTGCACTATCTTTACTCCCCCAGGACCCACCACTCCACCGGGCTTAGCTCCTGAATGACATTCCTTAAGTTCTCCTCATCCGAGTGGGATATTCGTTTCCTGATGGAACCCTGATGAATATGTCACTTCATCTCCAGGGACTAATTGCCCAGTAAATATCAATAAGTATCAGGTAAATTAATTTAGTAATTAATGAGTGAGGCTCTCTTCAGTCGATTTGGATCTGGAAGTCAAAGATAAATCTTGGAAGTTTAAAAAATAATTCCCCCAGTGATTCCAGAACAATAATACCCTCATGTATTAATGGGGAAAATGAATGCTCATTCATGGGAAACTATTTTTGAGGGTGGTACCATTGTGAGGAGTAGCCTGGGGTCCAGGAAGTACCCATCTTGACTTTGATGGTTCATACCATTATCCGTGGTTTCTTGACTTTAATTACTTTTCCTTGACATTGCCAATGCCCTTCAGCGTGTGACTCAGATCCTGAGGTCCACTTCCTGGATATTGAAGAGGACCATTTCGGGTGAGTTTAATTCGTTCACACATGGCGCTGACTGCTCAGGGTGGAGGGGAAGCTCCACAGAGACCACGGTCTGAGGACACGGGGTTCTGGGCCCACTCCCTCAACATCCAAGCACCTTGCCTGCCAGATTCAGCATCCTTGTCTGGAAACTGGAGGTGAGCTCACTTCCACGTATGTTTGTTCAAAGCCTCCGTGAGATGATGCTCACGAAGTGTGCGGCCAAGTGCCGGGCACAGAGTGAGATTCGGAGAAGGTTTGGCTAAATGGGTTTAGTATGGCTCAGATTCTCCAGGTTTCCTTCCAGAAACCCCGAGTTCCCCGTGAGACCGAACCACGACAGCACAAACCCCAGAGAGAAAGAGATTCCATCTGAACCCCCCTCCCCCCCGCCCAGATTCTCCACTAAAATGTGGGCTGTAGGGAAAGCCTGTCCCAAACCTCCAAGATCCAGGCTGTAGGTTTAAATCGCTTAAATAGCTTTAAACCTGCCAGTGGAAAAGTCCGCATTCCTTTGTGAGCTTAAGAGAACAAGGCTTTCTCCAGGTTTTCTCAGAAGAGCGGAATTAGCAGCTCCTGTTTCATCTTCTCTCTTCACACCCAGATTACAGTCTTAACACTGGGGAACTTTCAGATTTTCCACTCAGAAAATGGGAACTAACTGGCTGAGAAGACACACACACACACACACACACACACACACACGACCACCTCTGTCCCTCTGTAAGTTGAGGGCACTTTGGAGACCTGAACATTGTTTAGTCTGCAAAAAAACAAAAATGTGTGCTTCTACTGTGGCTTATAATTTAGACTTAAGGAAGGTCCGAAGGGCTGGTGAGGGTAAGGGAATGCTCTCTTGAATGGAGATTTAAATGCAACGGCTCCAGTACTTCCTAATTCTGAGACCCGGGCTTCTCATCTGTGAAATGGGGCCATCTCAGCACCAACCACGCGGTCCCTGTTATGGGGACCACAACTGTAGTAACTCTTTACAACACCAAGTTTGTCTGCTATCTTTTTCAGTTCACATTCTATTGTTATGCACTGTCCCCAAGGAAAATTGGTTTCATGTTTTTTTTCTGATTAGTGAATACTGTTTATTGTAGAAAATTTGAACACTATATAAAATAGTGAAGAAAATGCTGTCGGGTGGGTCAGATGGTGAGTGTCATCCCATACACCAAAAGTTGCAGGTTTGATCCCTGGTCAGGGTACATAGGGAGGCAACCCATCAATGTTCCTCTCTCACATCAATGTTTCTCTCTTGCACTAGCTCTCTCTCTCTTTCTCCCTCCCTCTCCCGCCCTCCCTCCCTCTCTCCCTCCTTCCTCTTTCCCCTCCACCCCTGGAAAGCCCAGCCTTCTAAGACATCTTTGGGAAAATGCCTTTTCATGCATCTCTTTAATGCATTTTATGCAGTTTTTAAAAACCCAGCCCAATGTTGGAATCAGCTACGAAACTGAATTTTCATCCAGCTATGGCACTCCGGGTTGCACAGCTTAGACATGGGATTTAACCTCTCTGGGCCTCAGCACCTTAATCTACAAGATGGTGTATTCCAGTGGTCGGCAAACTGCGGCTCACAAGCCACATGCGGCTCTTTGGCCTCTTGAGTGTGGCTCTTCCACAAAATACCACGTGCGGGCACACACATACAGTGCAATTGAAACTTCGTGGCCCATGTGCATAAGTCGGTTTTCGGCTCTCAAAAGAAATTTCAATCGTTGTACTGCTGATATTTGGCTCTGCTGACTAATGAGTTTGCCGACCACTGGTGTATTTAATCCTTAGGGCTGCTGCAATGAACTGTCACAAACTGGGATGGCTTTGAACAACAGAAATCTATCCTCTCCCAGTTCTGGGGGACATAAGTGCTAAGTCACGGGTATCCATGCCTCTCTCCCAGCTCCTGGTGTTCCTGGCTGTAGACATGTGACACAGGATGCAAATCTCTGCCCAAGTCTTCTCATGGTCTTCCCCTCCGTGTGTGTGCCTTCTCTTCTTATAAAGATTAGGGCACACCCAGATAATCCCAGATGTCTCCTCTCAAGAACCCTAACTTCATTACATCAGCAAAGATTCTTCTTCCAGATAAGCTCACATGTACAGGTTCCAGGTGGACACACCTTTTGGGGGGCCGCCGTTCAACCCATGACACACGGGAGTCAGAAAAGTTGCCTTCTTGTGTTACTGTGATAAGTTGAATGGGGTGAGGTATACGCAGTTCTTGGCACTTGATAAATGATCAATAAAGGCTGTGCATTAATAATCTTATCTCTTTCTTTCTGGAGGGATAAAGGAAGATATAAATATACAGATATATATGATTAATTTTGAGGTCCATATGGGTGCCGAAAATGTGGTTTTCTTGAATTCTCTGATGCCTGAAAGAGGAGAGTTTTGATATATTTATGCTCTGGTTTCCCCTTCTCTTCCCTGTAGTTGCTCTCTTCTCTCTTCCTTTCCTTTCACCTGTCATAGCTCAGCAGGTTGGCCACTTTACTTGGAAATAAAAACAAAGCTTCAGAATGTGTCGATTCAGTAGAATCAATGAGGTGAATGACATTTTATTTAGAATGAGAGTTGCCATTCATTTCAATAGGCAGCTTTTCATGCTTTTGTGACATTGAGGTTAAATGGAAATTCTTTACAGCTTCATTATTTTAAAGCATAGAGTTGGGCTGTGTTTTTTTAAAACCTGATCAATGAAAATCAAGACTTAGGAAAGCACTGAAGGAGAAGCAACTGTTCGCTTCACAGTAAGAGTTGTCCTTGACCGAAAGATGCTTCGGGTGCATTTCTGGTGACTTGATTTTTATAGAAGGTGGGCAATAACAGAGCGGGAGAAACAGAGGGCCCAAAGTCCATAAGCGAGAGTTCTAGTCTCGGCTGTGTTACCCTCTAGCTGCGTGACAGCTGCTGAGAAAGGCCCCTCTTTGTGCCTCAATTTTCTCACTGGAGAAATGGGGGAGGTTTGAGAGATGACCGCTTACGCGCTCTCCAGCTCTGATCTTCTGGAGCTCATGCACCAAATGCTAACACCTCTCCCTTCACCCTTTCAAGAGTTACCAGGGCCAGGGAAGCATTTTAGTTGAATTCAGCCAATATTTTGCAGTTGAAACTTATAATGGCACTGTTTAACTTGGAGTCTTCCAGGGTTTGGATCCAGGAGCAGGGTGTTCTGAAGTGGAGAGAAAGCTAAATGAAAGCAATACATTCACACACGCCCCAAAGCTGTGTCTCCACTTGTCCAGTGGAAGGATCTGAGGAGGCCAACCATGAAATGGCAAGAAGACCCTGTGGACAGAAGGAGTTTGGCTTTCCTCGTGAAGAGGGGGAGTAGCTTAGACAAGGACCACATTTCCGAATTCCTGGTCCTTCCCACCACGTCTTATACAGAACTGAGGCTTGTAAGAACGCATGGACTCGTTGATGGTCAACTACTCGGGAAAAACGGGTGAAAGGTTTATCTTCTAGAGACACTGGCCATTGGGAGGAATCTTCATGAGCTCAGTGCTGGGGGTAGATAAGGACCGGATCTGACAAGCAGCTGCCCAGTGCTCCATGGTCTGGGAAGGGAGCCACTGGCTTCTAGTGGGTAGAGGTCAGGGATGCTGCTAAACCCCTACAGTGCTCAGGACAGACCCCACCCGGTTTTTTCGGCCAGAACGTCAGTGGCACTGTGGCTGGGAACCACGCTCCAGAATGAAGCTTTACAAGGAGAGCACTTTGGGGCTGGTTTATGTATATTGCTGTATCCTGGCACCTGGAACAGCACCGGGCACACAGGAGCCACTCAATAAATAGTTGCAGGGGGGATAGGGGGGTCAATAATCCCTAGAAATGGTCTTTAGAGGGCAGACTTTCAGATTCATCAACATCTCCAGGCATGTAAAATTTCTCTTCAAATCAGCCACAAAACAACTACTACACCGGCGCTAGCCAGATGCCGAGAAAGCCAGGGCCTGTTTAGAGAGGAGTCGGTTTCACCGGAAAGAAAGAAAGATGTCCGCACAAGTACCCCACCCGGAACTCGCACATTGTGTTCTAAGTTTAACACATCTTGTGCTCTCTCTCTGCTGAAACCCTTGGCTCCAGCCCATAATATCCCTGAATCCAGGAAACCATTATGACTGATCAGGGTCAGAGGTTGCTCCTATTGTAACCCACTTCCTCCATCAGAGTTTTAAATTTGGAAAACGTTCTTATTGCTATTGTGTGGGATGTCAGCTCTCAGATAACCTCAGAATTATTTTTATTTGTCTACCATGACCCCTCACTACCAAAATAAAAGCAAAAATAAAAATCACAGAGCAGGAGGCAGATAAGAGCCAGCTGATATTTTCAGCTTTTAACTAAATAAAAGGAAGGAGAGGTTGTTGGATTCCCAGAGGACCCCCCCCCAAAAATGAAATTCCCATTTATTTTTATAAGACAGAGTAGGAAAAAGGTCAAAACCCAAAATGAGGAGTAAATTTAGATGATAGTAAGTGCATAAAACTTTAAGGATGTTTTTTTGATAGCCTTGGAAATTTCTGGAACATTCTGCCCACCTTCTATATCAACAGAAGCGTATCCTGTATTAGAACTATAGAGTAGCAGAGAAATCTCTAGATTTGGCCAGAAAGAGAAGAGGAGGTAAGGGGCAGGTGATGCGGAATGCCAAATCTTAAAATTACAGACAGTAACTGCCGCAAGAGAGGATGGTCTGGCCAGCAGGGTAGGACAACCGAGCACCCTGCCGTCTTTGCGGAGGACACATGCTGGAGGAAGGAGTAGGTGGACGAAGTTACCCCAGTCAATTGTGCAAAGTTTCGTAGAGTGCTTGCTAAGGCCTTGTGCAAAAAGATGGCAGGTCAAAGACAGGAGGGACCAGAGTGTGACACCAAATGCGTGGACTCTGGCACAGGTTTGAATCCTCACACTGCCACTTACTGGCTACGTGAACCAGAGCAGCTCACTTCATCCCACAAAGACTCCGTTTCCCCAACTGTCAGACCAGGATGATGCCTCTGACACAGGACAATTGGAGGCAGTGATGTAGCACAGACAAGGCTATTGTTGGCTGGACTATTGTGATTACTATGCCAAATTACTGACTTTGTTTTGCATCACCCTACCTGGGCTGTCATAGCTTACGGGTTCTTTCCCAAGGCAGAAGTAGAAAGCAGTGGCCATAATATGGCAAAGGGTTTCAAATCACTTCTCCAGCATGTGGCCCTGAATGACGAGCAAAGGGCTCTCCTTTAGGAGCGAGTCCAGAGCCAGGAGAAGGGTGAGCAGCAGTATTCCTGAGCCGACCCTGTGTGTCTCTATAGATGGAGTGTGAGTTCCTCCCTTTACCTAACTAGTGCCCAACAGGCGAATTCACTCATTCTCACACCTGCCTGTGCCCTGTGGGCAGTTTGAGTATGTAACTTCTGATCCAATAGTGCTGTGTGCTTTTCCAGTATCTTTTAAAATGTGTGCCCCCCACCAAAAAAAAAAAAAAACTTTGCATGATGTTCACGGGTTTTATAGAGCCCTAGTAGCCTCTATATTCCCAAGGGGAGTCCAGAGACCACAGCTGGAAGGCACAGCTAAATGCAATTTCTATGTGCACAACTGGCCCCCAAAAGGGATAAATGGCACTCTTCCTTCTGGAAAATTAAAAGGAATCCTGAGTTTTGAATAACAGAAAAGAATTCAAGGATCCATCCTTCCTAGGAGTTTCTGTAAGAGTGTTTTCAAACTGTAAAGCTAATCCTTATGCAAATAATGGCAAGAGGATTAATTCTTGCCTGGTACAATCAGGTGGGTTGTTGTTGTTTTTAATCCCCCCTAAAATGTATCTACTCTTTAGTATCAGACTACTCCTAAATGATGGCAAGGTAAAGCTTTCAACTCTAATGGCTTTTATGCTCAATTTTTTATTCTTGCCCAAATCACATCTTGCTTGGCAAAGACTTTTTATTTTTTATTTTCTTGCTTCGCAGGTCCTTAATGAAAGCAAAAGCCAACCTTCCATTGGGTCTTGTATGAATTAGGGACCACGTAAACAGTACTTAACAGTTCTAATTGAAGGTCAGTAAATCCCCCAGAGATTAAATGAATCCTGCAGGGAGCCGTGTAAATCTCCCTCCCTTTTATGGCAGCCCGGCCGAGCCCTCAGCCTGCCCGAGCAAAGGCTTAATAAAGATGGTATGCATCTAATCAAAACCATTTTGCACCCAAAGGGGTTAGGGGTGTAAATCACAATTACTCTTGGCACTAAACCTTGGCCCAAAGAGGCCCAGTGTTGCCGAATGCCAATGGGAGTTGACTTCTCGGACTCGGCTGTCGGGCAGGGGTTTCCAGGTCAGATTGAGAATCCAGATGGGGGTGTAAAATATGAAAAGGACGGCAATTTCAAACAACCCCCGTGCTCTCTCTGGTCGCTATGCTCCTTGCCAGGGATGGCCGGATACAAAACAACACAGGTCTCGTCTGGATCCCCAGAGGCAGGTGCAAAGGCAGCCTTCTTGACATTTCGAGTTTAATTCAGTTCTCCACTCTGCATTAATTTTGGTGTCAACATATAGGCCTGCCCTTGGAGTGCCATGCAGTCATTTATCAGTCCATACATGTGCCATTTTAAAAGATGGTGGTGCTAAGCCCCAAGAGCTGGGTTGAAGGAAATCCAAGGAAGCAAGATTAAACATGGGAATGTCAAGAGGGTGCCTTGGACCTGCCTCTGAATGTCAAGATCAGGACAATGATATTCTGCAACCCAGCTGAGCTACAGTCGTCAATGACTGGCTGAAAGAATGATTTTATAGGCCAAAAAGTTGGTCTGTGATCCTGGGGACTTGGGCAGTGAGCTCAAGACATTTTTCAGATATCCTGCAAAATGGAGAGTGAGCAACCTCCTAGATGGGTTGTATCAATTAAATCTGACCCTTGGATCGGGGCAATATTATTCTCTTTATGTCAGAAGTGAGGAAACTGAGGCTCAGAGAAAGGAAAACATGTCTTTGAGTCACCCCGCCAGTTCGGTGACAAATCCCAGGTCTACTTCTGACTCCAAAGAAATATCATCTGTCCTTTTGACAGGATGGTTCTGTGTGTGTGTGTGTGTGTGTGTGTGTGTGTGTGTGTGTGTGTTAATCCTCACTCAAGGATATATTTCCATTGATTTTTAGAGAGAGTGGAAGGGAGGGAGGGGGAGAAAGAAACATTGACATGAGAGATGCATCAATTGGTTGCCTCCTGCATGTGCCCTAACCAGGACCAGGGATCAAGCCTGCAACCAAAGTATGTGCCCTTGATTGGAATCAAACCTGGAACTCTTCAATCCATGGGCCAACACTCTAGCCACTAAGCCAAACTGGCTAGGGCGACATGGAGCTTCTTAGAGGGACAAGGAAGATACTCTGACCATCTCCAGAAAGATTCATACGGAGGGAAGTGATGCCCAACCTGATAAGGAATAGTTCTTCAAAGGCAGGGAGTAAAACGGGGGGGAAAAAGCTCTGGAATATGACAGAGTAGACTTCTTCCCTTGTAGAGCTTGTCAAGAGGGATGAACACGGTGATGAGCGCATGCATGAATGACTGTTGTCCCTGCAAGGTATCTGTCTGGGGTGGCGGTCTCTAAGGCAGAGGTGTGCACATTAGGGATTGCTTGCAGAACCCCACAAGGGAGTATGGGAAGTGTGTGGGCAGAGGGGGATGTGGACTGGGATGAAGCTCTATCAATAGTCTCAGTCCATCCATAGGGAGCTGGGCGCTGGGAGCTGGGATGGTCCATCGGAGCTGTTTAAATCAATACAAAGGGGCTGAGTCTTTCTAAACCCCAACCACCAGCTGTCTGGTGCAGGCTTCTCCTGGGGAGCAAGGCAAGCAGCTCCCTTCAGCCAGGGCAGGTCCTGCAGAGGGACCCATCTCTGGAGCTGGAGAACTAGGTCTCTTGGTTCCGAGTGGAGGGGTCTGTGTGGCACACACCACCAGCCCACTATAATCTCCATTCATTCATTCCACAGATGCCTTCCCTGACTTGCTCTGCTTCCCTCCTTTCCCTCATCCTTCCTCCTCCATCTCCCTCTCCGCCTCCACTGAGTGCCTGGAGCCAGAGCTCCAAGAACTGGCTAGTGCCTTAATTGCTTCTCTCTCCTCCGTGACATGGATTGGAGGTGACATTTCCTGGGCACAGAGCTGCATCCCTGTGGCTGCATATTCCCCCTGTCACAGGAGATCATCAAAGCTGTCACCAATGGAAAGCTAGAAGACATCGGAGGAGCAGGAGGTGCAGAGATCTGGGGAGCATTCAAAGGGTTGGTGAGACACACTTTCCCAGAGTGGGTTCCAGAGGCGCTCCCTGCCCCGCTGGTCTCTGCCTCGGGAGCTGACAGGCACTGACGTTTCAGGGGTTACCGGACTGCACTGCACCAACCAGGTCTCTCACCCAAAGCAAGGGGAAAGGGCTGGTTCCCAGTTGCAAGCCAGCCCCCGAGGGAGGACTGGGTGAGCGCACAAGGAAAGAGGAAATTGAGCAGAGAGGATCCCAAATGCCCTCTGGTGGCAAACAGATCTGGGTTGGAGCCCTGGTTCTGACCTTTAGAGATGCCTCAGTTTCCCCAGCCATAAAATGGGAATAATTATCACACCTCAAAGGGTAGTTGTGGGTATTAAATATGAAAATCCTCTGGATCAGCGAGCCAAAATATAGGTATTTTTTATGCTTCTCTTTGATCCCTGTTTGCTTGTGGCCAATCCATCAGCAAATTTTGTCAGCTTTATCCCTCAAACAACCAATGTCCTATCGTCACTGCTACTAGGCCACGAGCCTGCTGGTGAGGGCCAGGAGACTGGCTGCCTGGACAACACCAACCGGCTCCACACTTGCCTCAGCTTCCACTCTCCCACTCCCCACAGCACCAAGGTTGTCACTGCAACACCTCAGTCAGATCACATCCTCCCCCACATAGCACCTCTCAGGAGGCTCTCGTGGCGCTTGGAGAGGAAACAGCCCCCACGCTCTGGTCCAGACCCTCTCCAGCTTGTCCCCTGCTCACTAAGCTGCACCCCACTGCCCTTCTCCCTTGAACATGTCACCTCAGAGCCTTTACACCTCTCTTCCCTGCGCCTAGAATGCCCTTCTCCTGATCTCACTGGCCGATGTCCTGGTAACTTCAGGTTTTTGCTCAGAAGTCAACTTCTCAAGGTCACAGGTGACTCCAGTATTATACTGGTCATTGGTGTGTCTGTCTGTCTGTCTGTCTGTCTCATACATGAATGTATACTATTTAGTTTCAGCTCCTCAACTTTGCCAGCACTTCCTGGGTTTTTAGTTGCTCATCTGAACTCCACATCAACCTGCAGCCTTCCTGTCTCATTCACCAGGGTCTCCCCAGTGCTCAGCATAGCACGTGGGATTTGGTAAATAGTTGCTGAGTAAATGAAGGACACATGTGCTTGGCACCTGGTGAACAAACTGTAACCATTTTGTGACAGTGACTATCAGAAAGGGGCTGCTCTCCAGGCTGGTGCCAGATCTCAAGGCACGTCTAGAGGATAGAGTCACTGCCCCTCACACTAATGAAGATGAAACCCGCAGCTGGACACGTCTCGTTCCACCCTCAACAGCTTCCAGAGCTGTGCTTTAAATGATTATTTCAGTCCGACAGAGGCCAAACAGGTGCTGTGCCATGTCCCAATCCATCTCACTTTCAGTTTGTCACCCAAGATTCACGTGCTCGCAGAGCTCGGAGGGCCCGAGAGAGGGCCCAGACAGCCCCCTCATTTTTCAGATGGGAATATTGACACCCGGGGAGGCTAATCACATCAGTTCCCCCACACAGGAGCCCCGTCCTGAGTCCGCCATCCTTGGCGGGGCTCGGCTCCTGTGTGCATGCTCTGGTGTGACTGGCTTTCTGCATGACTTCCTTGTGAGAGCTTAAATGTCAGTCCCGCTGGGAATGAGCCTTTGACCCTTCCCATAGATTTCCCACAGAGCCTGCTCGATTAGTGTCTCCCTCACACTCTGAGGAATTGCTCATCTAATTATCCCCCTCCCCTCCTGTAGACGCAAGTCCATGATGGCTGGAAGATGTCTATCCCATGCATTCTTATATCCTCGGTGTCCACGCGGTGCCTGGTACACCATGCATGCTCCAGATCCACATGATGGGTAGAAAGAAACATACACTTGCGCGCCCATGAGAAATCTGCAAGTCTTAAAGCATTTTCTCATGGGTACAAGACAAGTCTTCAACTGCTTCCAAGCCTTGCCTTCTCCCAGGCCACGCCTCCTTACCACTTCTGGCATCAGCTGGATTTTATTACTAATAATAAAAACAGCCTCTGATTGATGGCTCACCATGGAGCCTGGGCTGACTAGGGAGGTAAGCTTAGCATGTGAAAATCAGGGCTGCCCCCTGAACCCACAGCTCTACGAGGAAGGAGCAATAAAGTATCAGCATTTGTGGACCAAGCCTCTTGAGTTTTCTTCTGCCAGTGGGTGCTGTCTAGCCCGAATGGACGAGCACAAGTTTTCCCTGCACTGCAGCCCACCTCCTGCCCAGTCTATTGTCCTGGGCTTGCCAAAGACAGGCCCTGGGACCCATGGGCATTCCTGTAAGCAAGAGAATCGCAGCCTGGGGCTGGGGAGCAACCTTGAAGATGGGCTAGATTAGAGGTCATTTCTGGCTTGTGGGATTACTTTGTTTGGCCCATGCCATGCTCGTAAGAACTTTGAGTCAGTTGTAGACATTCAAAATTCAGATTTTACATAAAAACTTTGATTCTGCTCTTCTCTTAGAAAATGAGAGGTTCTGGCCATGTTGGGCTGGCATTCCCGTCTGGCAGCAATTTGCAGGAGCTGAGTGACAGCTGAGCCCTTCAAAGGGGGCAAGGGTCTCTTGGCTTATCCAGTTACCATTCTCCCTTGGACCATCATGCCAGGCCCACTCCACTCACTCGCATGTGCTGATCTGGAAAAGCTTACACCCATGAAGTGGCCCACTTCACAAACAAAGACCCTGAGATCTGGAGAGAAAAATGGAGTTATCTAAGATCGCCCAGTAGTGCAGGGCAATCCTAAGCCCAGAACCCAGTCTCCTGGCCTCAATCCTGGCTCCTTCTCCGACTTTGCATGAGTAGCATTGATCCTGATGAAGCCACTCTATTCATTTTCTGGGACTGTGGCGTCAAACAAGAGGAATTTATTTGACTAGTTCTGGAGGCCCGGAGTCCAAAAGCAGGGCTACAGTTCCTCTGAAGGCTCTAAGAGGTGGATTTTGGATGGCCTCTTCCAGCTTCTGCTGCTCCTGGCATTCCTTGGCTTACGGCTTCACTCTGATTTCTCCCTGTCTTCTCAGAGTCTTCTCTGTCTCTGTGTGTCCTCCCATTCTCTCTGCCTAATCTCTCCCTGAGAGTCCCAAGTTGGGGAGGTGAAAACAGTCAGGACATAGACATATCTTTTCAGAGGCCACTCTTCAATCCACTACAGTCACTAGGCCCCACCACAGAGCACCTGATGCAATTAATTGGGGTGGGAGGTGGTGCCTGGGCTTTGTGAATTTTATTTTCTTTCATTTTATGTATTATCATTTACTTAGTTTGCTTTGTGAATTTTTAAAGTTGCTGGGAGATTCTGATCTACAGTCTTGGTTGAGGACCTCTGTTCCTGTTATTTGTGAGGCCAATCATGTGCTGAATACCAACAAGTGTTGATTATCATTACTATTGTTATTACACTAGAGGCCTGAGGCACAAAATCATGCATGGGTAGTGTCCCTAGGTCTGGCCATCAATCAGGGCTGATCAGGGTCTATCAGGGCCTTCCGGCTGCCAGCTGGGGTCTTCCTTTGTTCCACGCCACCCCCTGATGGTCAGCACACATCACAGTGAGTGATCCAACTCCCCTCTCACAGTCGAACTCCCAAGGGGACACTTTGTATATTAGCCTTTTATATATATATATAGAAGATTGTTATTATCATTGGAGAGAATGGTTTGTCTAATGCTGAGCCTACTGTGATGATGTTGGTAACTATTACTATGATGCAAATTCCTTATTCACAAAGAGAACATTCCAGTAAGCGGCATCTTGCCAATTACCTTGAGCCTAGTTAAAACAGTGGGTCTCAACCTGGGGTATATATCCTTCTCCATCCCACCCTGCAAAATATCTGGCAATGTCTGGAGACCTCTTTTATTGTTGTTAATCAATGTTTTTATTGATTTTAGAGAAAGAGAAGGGAGAGTGAGGCAAACATGGTTTGGCCTCCTCCTACACCACCCCCCTCCCACTGGGGATGGTACCCACAACCTGGGCATGTGCTCTGACTGCGATTGAACCAGCAACCTTTTAGTGCACAGGCAATGTTCAACCACTGAGCTATACTGGCCAGGGCTGGAAATAGTTTTGACTGTCACACTTGGCAAGGGGGGATGCAGACGCTACTGACATCAGAGGGTACAGATCAGAGGATGCTGCTGAACATCCTACAATGCACAGGACAGTCTCCACCACAAAGGATTTCTGGTCCCAAACAGTAGTGGTGCCAAGGTAACAAACTCTGCTTTAGAAGTTGGGATGGAGAAAGATTTCTGAATTGAAGAGCCACTTCAGAAACTGCAGCAGCCTCTGCAGTCAGTCCTGCCCGGCACTGCAGGCCGCCAGCTGCGGGTGGAGAGCGGTGCCCAGGGCCTGGCCTTGGGCTGCACGCTCAGCACCTCACTCAAACCTCACCCTGGATCCTGAGCCTTGCATACCAGGCATGCACTTGAGATTGCCTTTCAACTACGAGGAGCTGCTCAAACGTCCTGGCATCCACTGGTGCTGGAAGTGTTTATAAGAGACTTCCTCAGGAAAGAAAGGTCATCCAGGGAAAACGAAAAACAGATTCCGTTTCTCTCTCTGGCTCACTTCCGCCAGGTTCCTCAAAGAAGCACATTGTGCTTATGTCATGGAAGAGAAACTTTTAAGAGAAGAGAAGGGGGAAGATGTATGCCATTGCAAGCAGGCCTGCCCTGAGGGTCAGCCCAGGCTGAGGTCTGGAGGAGGAAGAGGCAGGATTAAAGGGAGAAGGAAGGAAAGAGCAGAAGGAGAGAGGGAAGAAAGGAGGGAATGGTGGTTAGATAGATGGGTGAGTGAGAAGGTGGATGGACAAATACGTAGGTAGGTTGGTGGGTAGGTAGATGTACAGCTGGGTTGGTTGAGAGTCAGATAAATGAATGGATGACTGCAAGGATGGATGGATGGATGGATGGATGGATGGATGGAAGGAAGAAAGGAAGGAGGCACATGTGAATAGGAGAATGGAGCTATAAGAGGATGGGTGGGTGGATGAGTGTGTGGGTGTGTAAATGATGGGTGGATTCATGGATGGACTGACTTGATTCATCTCAAAGACAATGTATGTTTATGTAAGATTGCAACTTGGTGGTTCCTTAGCTCAATATGGCGGCTAGCATGCTTTCTCTGGCTCACTCAGCACTCTTGAATGGTGGCTCTCAATCTTGGCTACACATTAGAACCAACTGAGGAACTTACATAATCCTACAGCTCAAGTACCACCCCCCATACCAACTGTGTCACAATCTCTGGGGATGACACCCCACTCCAGTGTGTGTTTCTAAAATCCTCATATATTTCAAATGACAGCCAAGCTTGAGGGCCAATGTACATTCAAAAGACAGGGAAACGAGGCTAGAGTTGTGCTAGAACAAAATACTTGCAGTTGCTTATTTTCTCTCTTAAACTAGGTTCCCTTCACCCACTCAAGTACCTGCCTGACCTTGCTGAGCATCTGAACCGGTAGCCTGACTTTGCTTGGGTTGACATCTCACTCCCCCCCCCCCCCCCATCTTGAGGCTGTGTGACTTTAGTCAGGTGGCTTAGCTGCTCTGTGTTTCAGTTTCTCCACCTGCAAAATGGTGCCTGTGAAAATAAAGGCAAACACCCTACAGAGTTTTGCAGGGAGCAAGGAAGGTAAGGTCTAGCATATTGTAAGCACTTGACCACAATCACTATTGTGAATACAGCCTGGACAGATTACCTCCCAATTCACATGCATGGATAATCATCTTAAAGAGCATGTATTAGTTACATCCTTTATGCCACGAGTTGTGCTAGGAGCTTTCCAATGTCTATGTGTTAACTAATTTAATCCTGGGATGCCTCAACGAGTTAGATATTCTGGTCATCCCCATTTCCCATATGGGGAACCCAAGACACAGAAAGGTGTGGGTCACTTGTTCATCAGACACACACCAGTCCTGGTGAAGCCAGGGCCTGAGCTCAGGAAGTCTGGCTATTGTTTCTAACGACGGTGCCCCACCCTGCCAGGCACCATCCCAGCTTCACACTCGGGACTCTGAAGGCTCGCCCCTTATTTTTCCAGGAAGGACGAGGCCCAGAGGGGATGAATGACTTCCCTAGTCCCACAGTGGGTTATCAAGGAAGATGGCCGTTCGTCTTTGACGTGCATCCAGGCTCCTTGGGCCTTTAAGAACTTTTCTGGTTTCCAGAGCTTTCATTAAAATTAAAATGCTTCCCTGGAGGGAAGTCATCTATTCCCTCATTCACTTCTGCAAGGATTATTTATGAAACACCTACTCTGTTAGGAGCTGTGCTAGGTCCTGAGGATGCTTTGCGAGTGGCACAGACCACATGCTTGGCCCTAAAGGAAGTAGCTGGTGGTAGAGCAGGACTTGGCAGGCTGTGCAAGGCTGAGGTCTGGGCTGCAGGAGGGGGGCGGGTGGAGGAGTGCACAGAGGAAGGTGGAATGCCAGCAGCAGACAGACAGCCCTTTACAGTACCTGCCTTCCACTCCTGACCAGCTTCCCCATTCTAAATTTCACCAGTGCCCACCTGTCTCGGATGTGGGGCACCCTGGCTTGACTCAAGGATAGCAGCTCACACCTTGGCCGCATGGAACCCACTTGCAGAGGGAAGCAAGGACCTCTCTGGCATGAAATGCATGAAATTTCCTTGGCGAAACTGTCAAAACAGCAGAAAAGAAAATATCGGCGGAAAGACCACCCTTAGCTGTACCACCAAACATAACTGCTCCTTCTGGGCGCTTCCTGCCAGCCTTCGTGGCAGGTTGTGATCAGCGGGCTGGGGAAGAGTCAGACACACCGGGGCCAGGTTTTGATTTGTGATTTATTTGCTGTATTGATTTAGCAGCATTCCTTCTCTCCTCCTGTGCCTCTGGTTTCTCATTTACAGAACAGAGCCAATACTTTCTCTCTGCCTTGCACAACTATTTGACAGAGCATGGGAAATAAATACATATATGTCCATTGCCTGGTGCATAGGAAGCACACTGTGCAATATTCCCACATTTAGATGTTGAAAGCATAGCTAGCCTAGGTCCCCTACTCACTAACTGGGACATTGGACTAGACACTTAATGTCCCTGTACCCCAAATTCCACATCTCTATTCTGGGTAAGAGAATGCCTGTCTCAAGATCATTGTGGAAATTGAATGAAGAGAACCCGATACCAATAGACACCCTAACAGTAGTAACTGCTGTTACAATAGTTATTATTGTTACCCATTATTGCATGTAGTATTTACATCTTGACATTTACTCCAAAAGCCATATGTAATTCAAATCACCACACTACAGGAGCAGAGCCAGGTTTAAGGGGCCTGTAGCTCATTCAACTAGGGACCTCTAAGAGGAAGGCAACAAAAATATCAGGCTTTTGCAAATATTGTAAGAATCTATGACCCTGAGAACACTTTTCCAGGTCCCTACCTTTCAGGGCCAGAAATGGGGCTCTGACCTGGATTTTTTGGGGGTGCAGAGTACAGTGCAAGGTTCAAGGAGCAAACAGCCCCCACTACAGTCTTTTCCTTTCGAGCTCGGCCAGCTGGTTATTAACCAGCCCGTAAGAGTTCCTTACATCCACACCATTGGGTTTTCACCCATGTCAGGCAAGCGGTACCCACCCTGCTGCTGCCGCCGCCTCCTCCTCTTCCTCCCCCTCCTCCTCCTCCTCTTCCTCCTCCTCTTCATCTCCCCGCCACCCCCCTCTTCCACTCCCAGAGACTTGGCTGGCTCCGAAGGTTCCAGACAGAGGAGCTAAACACGTTAGCCCACAGACTAGCGAGACACAAAAGGCGGCAGGAATCAAATAAAAGGAAAACGCAGCAGCCACAGGTCAGTGCTGTATAAATATTTATGCTGGAGGAAAAGTTGGTGCCTGAGTAATGACCCTGTGGCTGGTATTAATAGAGATAATGGGTGTCTCTAGAACCTGCCGCCAGAGAGAGAGAGGGCTGGGATGGGGAGGGGGTGAGGGTGAGCACTGGGAGTTATAAATCTTCATGCCAAGCTGAAGCCCCCGCTGACCTTTATACCTCTCTCTCCTGTCCCCTCCAGCGACCCCCCTTCCCCGTCTGCATCTTCAAACCCATTTCCTCTCCTCTTGGCCATCACGTCTCCACACAGGCACTCACGCCTGCATGAGCCATCTTGGGGCTCATGCCTGTCACTGCAGAGGGCGGCTTGGCACTGTGCTGGACAAAGGTTCAGGGGCAGTGAGTTGGTTGAGCCGGGAAGGGAGCCCAGCCTCTATGGCTGATTACAGGCCCCAAAGATAATGATTTTATCTTTGGATTCACATTCTCCAATCCCGCCAGCCTCTACTCTGCTGCAGCTAAGGGGGGCTTTCCGAGTGCAAATCTGACTGGACCTCCCTCTCTTCTGATGAAACTCTCTATAGCTCCCACAATCTGAGATCAAATGCAAACTCCTTACCGGGACATGCAGGAGCTTTCCTGACATGGCTCTGGCTTGTCTCAGCTTTCAGCTCTGTCTCTCACACTGCCACGCGGGAATGCCCCCCTTGCCAACCAAACTCGGTCACTTACAGGTCCCAAGAAGCCATACCCTCTTCACGTCTATGTCTCTGTACCTTCTGTTCTTTCCACCTGGCACACCTTCTCTGCCCATCGGCTATGTCATCTGCATCCTTGTACACACTTCTCTCAGGTCACACCCCTCCTCCAGGAGGCCTTCCCTGCAGGAGGTGCCCCACCCCTTTTATCTGCTCCTGGAGCACCCTGTGCCTCTCACCGTCCACCACATACCCTCTGAGTGCCATGAGAGCAACAAGATGATGTCACTACATCTGCACACACAACAGCAGAAAGCCTGGCACGTCACAGGTGCTCAGAAAACATCAATCAGGCAGGCTACAGGGACGGACCCCACTGTCTTGCTGCTTAAAAAATGAAATGGGCTCGGACGTTCCCATCTACACCCTAAGAAAGAAGAGTCCTACCTTCATGGACGGCAGGGAGCCTAGAGCTTACTTCCTTCTTCATCTGCCCCGCAGAACTCCTATTCAGGGGCAAGCTTCCCGGCCTCAAGTGGAGACACCCCACTCTGAACCCTAAAAAAGGAGGGGAGAGCACAGAAGAGGAAGGTCAGCTCCGCTCAAATGGCTTCCCAGGCAGCATTCCAACCCAAAGACACTGGGGCTGACGTCACGATGGAGTAGAAGGTGACATTCAGCCACAGCTTCATGGAAGCCGGTGAGATCGTCCAAGGCGGGGAGCCACAGAGGCCCGTGTGCCTGCAGGACACTGAGCCTGAACCGACTGCACCCTCTGCTCCATCCCAAAGCAAACCCCCACACCAGACTTTAATATTTCCCTGCCCAAAACCGCACCGAACCAGATCCTGGCCCTGGGCTGCACAACCCTGACTGCTGAAGGTCGGTGCCTGCAGGCAAAGAGGGCACCAAGAACCACCCAACACAGAAGGCCCTGACCCTCAGCATGGGCTATCTTCTTCCATCTGCAAGATGCCCCGAGAGCAGAGGAGGCATCGCCCATTTTCCAGATGAGGTGACTGAGGCTGGAAGGGCCTCGATGGTAGGTGCTGAGCTCAAACTCACACAGCCTCCTGCTCACCACTTGGTACCCGCAGGCCGCGCTGGGGGCTGAAGACTGTCACCTCACTGTAAGAAGGGGCAGTGCATTTCCTTTATTCTGCCTCCCTGGTCCCACCCACCCTCGAACCAGGTGCCAAGCTTAAGGACAACATGTGTTCATCTTCTGCTATGGCCCATGCGACTGGGCCAACTGAAGACAAACAAGCCAGGGGCAACTGTGAGCCTGAATGCTTCTCTGGAGACCGCAGCAGAGAGAGCTTTTCCCACAAATGTTCACAGCAGCACTATTCCCACAGCCCAGGAGTGGAAACCACCAATATGCACCAGCAGATGAGTGGATGAAGAACCAATGTCCATCAGCAGATGCCAGATGAAGTATTATTCAACCTTAAAAAGGAATGGAATCCCGACAAGTGAGACAACATAGATGAACCTTGCAAACATTATGCAGGGAATAGAACTGAAAGGCAGAGCGGAAAGGAGAATTCTCTCTCCCTCTCTCCCTTCCCTCCCTCCCTGTTTCTCTCTTCCCCTTCCCCTGCCCCTTCCCTTCTTTCTGCCTTTCCCCTCCCGCTCCCTCTCCCACCTCTCTGCCTGCTGAGGCTGGGGCATTCTTCTGCTCTCAGACTAGACCACGTGCCCTGGGCTCTCCTGGGCCCCAGGCCTCCAGACTCTGCACTGCTGACCCCTGGGTCTCCCTCCGCCTTGCCGACCACAGATTGTGGGACTTCTCAGCCTCCATGATTACATGAGCTGATTTCTTACACCGCTACTAACTCACACTGGACTGGGGGAATGAGGAGTTAGTGTCTGATGAGGACAGAGTTCTGGTTTGGGTGATGAAAAAGTTCTAGAGGTGGATGGTGATGATGGCTGCACAACAATGTGAACAAACCTAATGCCACTGATGGTACCTGAAGATGGTTAAAATGATAACTTTCATGTTATGCATATGTTCATACAATTTTTTAAAAAGGCAAGGAGAGAGCAGGGAAAGAAGTAAAGCAGAACGGAAGACAAGGAACAGAGGCCAATGCGAAATGGAGCTAGGAAGAAAGAAAGCCAGTGGGGAAGGTGTGTGAGGAGGCAGGAAGGCAGGACAACCTCAAGTCACCAGCTCCTCCCCTCTCCCTGTTTTGGGACAGGTCTGAGTAAATCCCCCCCTGAGCACTCATCTCGGGAAGGATGCAGAACACAGGCGGGACCCCTCCTCCATGCACCTGAGGTGAGAACACCAGCCTCGCCAAAGCATCCAAGAACACCGGCTCAATTCCTGCTCCAATACCACCGGTCAATTATGGCTCAAAAAAAGGAAAAGATAATCAGGGAAATTTGATGGTTTCAAATGTGCTTTCCTCTGGAAAGAGCCTTAAAAGGAACAAAAACCACAGCCAATTTTTCCAGAATGAAATTTAGCCACACTTGTCCTTAATGTAGATTTATTTTCAGTGTTAATAAAACCCAAAGCATCCAAGAACACATTATTAATGTATCACAGTTTCAACCCTTGGGATGTAAGGTTTTTTCCCCGCCCCCACCTCGGTCCTCCCCTCTCCCAGAGTGTGCAGTGGAAATCTGGGATAATGACCCAATCATCAGGCATGAGGAACAGGAGGACCCGCCCTGATTATGGATTCTCAGAGGTCACTGTGAGTCACCACATCCCCCTGGACACCACTCATTGTGCCACTACCCCAACCCCATGGGGACTTTGCTTCTTCTTGATGCTGTGCTGATTCCAGGGACATGGTGGGTCACATGATCAGCAATGACATTCAACTCCCACAATACTTTTTCTGACCCAGTGTAACAGATTAGAGCCATTATAGACCCACATCTTACAAGGACATGTAAGGACATGTGACGTGGAGACTTCTGCCTGGTGTGCACTGGAGAAGGAGTGGGGAGCATCCTGCACCTGTAGAGTCCCCCATGCAACATGGGGTCATTTACTCCACTCCCCTTTGATACTAGGCTGCTTCTCTGTGACAGCAGTATTAGGCATGAGTTCATGGTGACTTCTATTAGGACCAGGATGTCTGCCTTGGGCTCCCCAGACTCCTCCACACTGCTACCCAACAGGGTTCAGAAGATAGTAGGTCATATTTTTTCAATGAAATATCACATATCTTCCTTGCCCCTGTGGCATGTGAGGATATACAATGCAGAGCTCAGAAGCCAAGTATTTTGACTTTGAAAATCACTGTATCAAGTCCCTTCATACCAGCTTAAAACAAACAGGGGAGTGAGGATATTCAGGATTAGAAATGGAAGCAGAATACCTTAGGAGTCAAAGCAATTTCTTAATCATCCAATCTCCTCTCCCATCCATTCTTTTCCTCTTTTATTCCTCCATTCCTACCTTCTCCATCTCCTCCTCCCCCTCCTTCTCTTCCTCCTTCTCTTCCTCCTCCTCCTCCTCCTCCTCCTCCTCCTCCTCCTCCTCCTCCTCCTCCTCCTCCTTCTTCTTCTTCTTCTTCTTCTTCTTCTTCTTCTTCTTCTTCTTCTTCTTCTTCTTTCTCTCTCTCTCTCTCTCTCTCTCTCTCTCTCTCTCTCTCTCTCTCTCTCTCTTTTATACACACACACACACACACACACACACATACACACACACACACTCTTGTACTGTGTCTGCCCCCATCAGCTTCATAGCCTTCTCTGTTTCCTCAGAAGATTGCTCCAAGTTGGCTTCCGTCTGCCCTATCCCACCTCAGCCTCTTGCGCTTCCTCACATTTGGTGCCAAGTATTCAGATTCTTAAGAGATAATCTGGTTGACTTAGTGTCACCAGTGCTCATGGGCAAATCTGCTGATTGGCTGCTGTTTATCAGGTGATCACCTCCCATCCAATTAGTATGACTAGGGAGAATGAAGGGAGTAGGGTCACGTGATACATAACATAGCCAGGATGATTTCCCTTAGGAGGAGATGTAAGCAGAGTGGGCATGCCCCATACATACTCATGTATGACTGAGGACTATGTCCCAGAAAAGGGAAGTGACTTGGAGAAAAGGTCAAATAGCACCATGAAAATAGAACAAGTCTGGGGATGAAAGACCAAGGTTCCACTCCTGGCTTCCCCTTTCAACAAGACATGTGTCATCTATGAGTCTTCATTTCCCTACCTGTTAAATAGAGGGGAAAAAAGCCTGCCCTGACCACCACCTCTCTGGTATGTTTTGAATCAAATTGAATTATGCATAAGAACATGTTCTACAGTTGTATATAAAATAAATCACCATCATCATCATTACCATCATCATCACCATCATCATCAATGTCCAAGTCACCTAGCTAATTACTAAAATTGTTTCCAACTTGACTTGGCTCATTTGTGCATCACTCATGTTCAGGGTGCTAACTTGATTCTACTAGAAATTCTACCAGGAATCTACCAGGACACTGTGGCCTATCTTTACAAAGTGGTTCCAGGGGTAGAGCGGCTACTCTTTAACTGTGAGCTCCAAAACACAAACTTTCCAAAAAGAGAGTGAAGAGAAAGAATACTTTTTGAGCTCAAGTACATGGCAGCCCCTTATGACGTGGTGTCTCACTCTGCATAGCTCTATGAGAGTTGCTATCTTTCCTTATTTTAAGAGTTCACAGTTAATAAGTGAATACAATACGTTAGGCAGTTTGACTGGATCCCACCAATTTCCCCTCCGACCAGCAGGCTTGCAGAAGGCATCTTCATTTCCCCTCCCCCGACCCTGGGTTTTGCTTCCCCACTTCCAGCCTCTTGGCCCTTCCTGGGACCATCAATACTTAATGCTTTGTGCTGTCACATTCATAGCTGTGAAGGATCCAATTGTGTGGTTGATCTATAATGTAAGGTTAATGCCTAATTAGCTCGTTTAACATTTCTTTCCTGGATAATTCATGATAGGTCATTAACAAAAGCCAGGGCAAATGGAGGGGCATGTTCGTTGCCATAAATCAGAGGCCTAAAAACATCATAGAAACAGGAAAATGCATGTATTATTCAGGTCAAACAAAGAGCCAGATCTGCAGAAGGCTCCTCAATAGTCTTCTGACCCTGAGGTCAAGGGACCAACTATAAGGCTGGAGGGATATTTGCTAATAGCAGAAATGAGCTGGCCAAGGTCTAGTAGGGTTGCACACCTCCAGGTCAACATATGGCATTACATCTCATTGTTAAAGTTATGACTCCCCAAATGGAAAAGGCTTCTTTGCATACCAAATAATGCATACCCACTACAATAATAAATAAATGCCATTTATAGAGCATCTATGATGTGCTAAGCTATAAGTATGTATGTGCATGATTCTATATGTGTGTATTGCATGTATCAGTTAGCTCTTGCTGCATAACAAGTACCCTCAGACTCAGTAGATTTTCATGAGTCTCTGTCTTAGCTGATAGGCACTGCTGATCTGGGCCAAGTTCATCTGATCTCGGCTGGGTCCTCTCATTTATCTGTGTTCGGCTGGTTGATCTATAATGTAAGGTTAATACCTAATTAGCTCATTGATTGGCTAAGAGCTGCTACTGTAGTATGACCTCACTCACTTGTCTGGCTATTGACTAGATGTTAGTGTGACAGGGGTGACTGGGCTATGTGTCTTTCATAGTGAAGTTAGGGTTCCAAGAGGTAGATTGGAAGAAGCATGTAAGACCTCTTGAGATCTAGACTCAGAGCTGGCAGGCATGCTGGCTGTCTGCAGCATTTTATTGGCCCTAAGTCATAAGCTCAGCTTCAGTGCAGGTGTGGAAGAAGCTACAAAGTCACTATAAAGGCTACAGAAGGGGTTGAGAATTACAGTCATGTTTGCAATTATTTTACCATAATCCATATTTTCCCTTAAAAAACTAGCCATTCTTCCAACAAATATTTATTGAGTACTTGCTATGTGCCAGATATGTTCAAGGTGCTAATGACACAGAAGTGAACAAGAGAAAGTCTCTACCCATATGGAGCTTCATTTCTATGCAGAATAAGCGACAAATAGTAAACAAGTAAATAAATACATATATAAGATACTTTTAGATGGTGATCAATGCTATAATGTGCATATAACGGAGTGACTGCCTATTGCGGTGTCTAGGAGCAATTTTTGATAGGATGTTCAGGGAGGGCCTCTCTGAGGAGGCGACATACTCCAGCTGGAATCTCTAAGACCTTTGTTGTAGAAGCTTGTTCATAGCCGGAAAAGAAAGCCAAGGTGCACTGACACCTGCGGATGAACTCTATTCAAGATCAGAAAATCCCACTTCAAGAATTCAGTTGCCTTGCTTGTTGGCTTAACCCATGCAAGGAGCTACATTATTTAAAATATGACATTCATTTACACTAATTATTTCCATGGGGGGATTTTCTTGTGTCAAGGCTGGTCTAGGTGATGGGTATAGAGCAATAAGCTCAGCAGGCTTTTCAGGAGAAGATGGAGAGGAGCTAATGAAATGCGTGACATGTGAAGTGATGAACACTAAGGGAGGAGTGAAGGCAAGCACAGGGAGAAAGATGCCTGGGGAGGGTTGAAGGTGATCACTCAATGAGACAATGAGACTGTGGTTTGAGGAGAAACTTGACAATGAGGAAGAGAGCCCTGCAGCTATTTGAGGGAACAATAAGTATGTGCTCAGGAGGGAAACCATTGTGGCTGAAACCAGGAGCAAAGGGTAGTAGCCGGAAATGAGATCAAGAGGTCAAAGGACCAGATCTTGGAGAGCACAGAAGGCCACTGCAAAAGTTCTGGCTTTTGTTCTGGGTGAAACGGGAGCCCCTGGAGCTTCTGGAAAGCGGAGGGACACGATGTGACTTATGTTTTTCAAGTGTCCCTCTGGTTGCTATCATAAGCACAGACACCTTCAGGGAAGAGACTGCATTTGCTCAGGTGAGAGATGACAGGGCTCAAATTTGGAGGCAGCCAGTGAGAAGTGATCATCGAGGGAGCAAGACAGATAGATAATCACCAAATAACAGCACTGTGAATAATTTAGTGGAAATGACAGAACTACCACAGAGAGATTCAGGATTCTCCAGGAACATATAACACGGAAAATGGTAGTCTGTGTCTTCTGAGGGACTACATATTTTAGGAGGGAAAGCCTTCCTGGAAGAAGTGGCATATTTGCTGCAACTGGAAAAATGGGAGGGAGTTAGTTCAATGAAGGTGAGAAGGGCATCCTAAGCAGCAGGAAGAGCATAAGCAAAGGTCCTGGGCAGGAAGAAGATGCACAAAGGTGGCCATTTGGATGCTCCTAAGAGCCTGCTTTCCTTCCGTAAGGTGCTGCCCTCTTTGCTCGCCTCTGAAATTATTAATGATCCAGACACTTCAAAGCAAGAGGCTCACCACACTGGCTCCACCTTGCTGTTACCACTGCTTTTTCACTCCTCTGTAGGCAGTTAGGAGAACCTAGACCTTCCCACCCAGTAAATGAATAATGAGGGCAGTTCAAACTGGCTAGATTGGAGCAAGATGGATAGTGATGGTGTGACTTGGACCTGTCCGGAGTCGAGTGCCCCTCATTGGGCGAGACCTGGGAAACCCTTCTTTCTCCAAAACCCTTGCCCCCATAAATGACCATACTGCTTTATTGAACTAAGCAGGTGTGGGGGAGATGGAAGGATGGCCCCTCAGAGGGGGAATCAAGATTAAGCACATAAGCTGGCCTTTTAAAAGCTTAGCAGGCCTTTCCAATTGGATCTCAAATGGACCACACTTGAGAAATTAAATAAACAGCATTTGTCAAGGGCTTTTGTGGGCTTCCAGCTGTATTTATTTATAGGTTGGTCTGTTATTTATGGGCGCTCGTGCTCTGTATAAAACCTTTGTCGGAGAGAAGTGGTAGGGAGGAGGCAGAGTGCTTTAATGCTTGCTGGGACACTTAAGTATTCGCTCGAAGGAGCTCGAACAATGGGCATTTGTCTCATAGAATCTGGGTGCTAGAATACAGTAGGTAGGCCTTCCTGGAATTGCTAGACCACTGGGCATCCTTTGCCCCAAGTCAGTGGTCCCCTAGGAGACCTGTGAAGGCCAATTTCCAGGGAAAAGTTGACAATCTGAGTGTGCTCTTCTCTTTGGCTCACCGTGACCTTTGACTCACCCAATAGTGATGGCTTGAGAAGAGCAAGGACCTCTTTACAGAAAGTGAGTGCTTGAGGGTTGTTGTCAAATGAGTAGTGACTGATGAATTCTGTCTCCATGGCTATGAAACTGGGAAATTGGAGGGACCTGAAGATGGCACATAGAAGATCTTTGCAAAAAATTGGCAATACATATCCAGGGTCTTAAAATGTCCATGACATGGACTTGGTGGTTTCCTTCTAAGAATTCCTCCAAAGAAAAACTCCAAGCATTAAGAAGAGAAGAGCTAGCCCTAACCATTTTGCTCAATGGTTAAAGCATCAGCCTGCAGACTGAAAGGTCCCAGATTTCATTCCGGTCAAGGGCATGTACCTTGGTTGTGGGCACATCCCCAGTAGAAGGTGTGCAGGAAGCAGCTGATCGATGTTTCCCTCACATTGATGTTTCTAACTCACTATCCCTCTCTCTTCCTCTCTGTAAAAAAATCAATAAAAAAAAAATATATATATATATATATATATATATATATATATATATATATATATTTTAAAAAGAATCCTAGCCCAGGGCTTATTTAAAAAAAAGAGAGAGAGAGAGAAGAGCTTAGAGGAGGGGAGAGGAGGAAAGGAAAAACGTCATGCAAAAAAAAATGTTCACCCTGGCTGGGTGATTCAGTTGGTTGGAGCATCATCCCATACACCAAAAGGTTGCAGGTTCAATTCTGATCAGAGCACATACACCTAGATTGTGGGTGTGAATGCAGTTGGGATCCATTCAGGAGGCCAACTGATCAATGTTTTTCTCTCATATTGATGTCTCTCTCTCTCTATCTATCTCTCTCTCTCTCTCTCTCTCTTTTGAAAAACAAACAAGCGTATCCTCGAGAGAGCATAAAAAAAAAAAACACAATGCTCACTGCTATGTTCTTTGTAATAGTGAAGAATTAGGAATTGACTATCAACCCTAGAGGAATGATTAAGTCAACCTGGAGGTATCCTCACTTTGATGAGTTATTGCATATCCTATCTAATAAAAGAGTAATATGCAAATTGACCATACCTCCACCACACCCACAAGCCATGCCAACCAGCCAATCAGGAGCAAGTATGCAAATTAACCCAACCAAGATGGCTGCGGTCAGGGAGAGAGCAGGAGACATGAGTTGCCCCTGGCGATGGAGGAAGTCAAACTTTCTGCCTGCCCTGGCCTGCCTTGGCCTCCACTTAAGGCTACAAAGTTTCAATTATAGAAGATAAATAAATCCCAGATACCAGGGCCTCCACTTGGGTCATTGGGGAGTGTGGCCAGCCTGCAAACCACCACAGGCCCCTCACCCAGGCCACCTCACACCCCAAGGGAACCCCCACCCTGATCTGGGACACCCTTCAGGGCAAACCAGCTGACCCCCACCCGTGCACCAGGCCTCTATCTTGTCTAATCCTATAAAATAAAAGAATAATATAAAAATTGACCATCACTCCAACACACAAGATGGCTGCCCCATGTGGTCAAAGATGACTGCCCCATGTGGACACAAGATGGCCACCACAAGAAGGCCAGCAGGGGAGGGCAGTTGGGAGGGACCAGGCCTACAAGGGAGGTCAGTCGGGTTGATCAAGCCTGTAGGGGAGGGCAGTTAGAGGTGACCAGGCTGGCAGAGGAGGAAAGTTGGGGGAGACCGAGCCTGCAGGGAAGGGCAGTTAGAAGTGACCAGGCCTTCAGGGGAGGGCAGTTAGGGCCAAACAGGCTGACAGGGGAGCAGTTAGACATCAATCAGGCTGGCAGCGGAGTGGTTAGGACAGTGGTTCTCAACATTTCTAATGCTGCAACCCTTTAATATAGTTCCTCATGTTGTGGTGACCCCCAGCCATAAAATTATTTTTGTTGCTACTTTATAACTATAATTTTGCTACTATTAATGAATTGTAATGTAAATATGTGTGTTTTCTGATGGTCTTAGGCGACCCTGCTAGCAATTCTCAACCTGAGGATCTCAACAGGAGTCCCAAATTGGAGAGGGCGCAGGCTGGGCTGAGGGACTCCCCCCACCCCCATGCATGAATTTTGTGTACCAGGCCTCTAGTTTATTCATAAAGACTATACAATAATACAGACATGTCTATGTTAAAATACTACTGGAAAACATAAGGTGCAATATTACCTGTAGAGTATTAAAATTATGTATTTCTTAAATCATTAGAGAAAAATATTTAAATGAAAAAATGCCAAAATGTAACAGTGGTTATGTTTGCATAAGAAAACTGTAATTTTTTCTATTTTTCTAAATTTATAAATTTCTGTTAAAAATTATGAATCAATTTGATGATTAAAAAATAATAGTGGATCAATTCATCATTTAGTAAATAAGTAAATGGCATTCTCCCACCAAAAGGGAAACCTCTTTTAAAGGCTCCCAAGGAGAAAGAATCCACCTGCTATTTTTTTATTATACAACCATGAAAAATGCTTCAATGCTGCATACTTTTATAATGTTTTATCATCACAGAAGCAAAATAAATTCCACAAAAATTAAAATGGTAGCATCACTAACTCATCATTTGGGTACTTTTCAGTGCAATAAACAAAAATATTTGTTCCTTTTCTGTGTCTGTTTTTCTCCCTCCGGGCTGCATGAAATCTTCCCTTTGAGCCCTAGATTATTTATCTTTCCCAGGAATTGTGGTCTTTCTCTGTGCATTTGGCCCTGTTCTTGTGACTAAGTCCTGTAACCTTCCCTCATGACCATCGCTTGCCCGCAGCTGCAGTCCCTTCTGCATGAACCCAGATCGGGATGATATGGCAAAGCGGGGAAGCACTGACTCAGAGTCACACGGACCCGGGTTCATATCTGGCTCCGCCACCTCCTGCCTGCACGACTTTGGGCAAAGTCATTTAAATTTAAGTCCTCTGTGCAGTAATTTAAGTCCTCTGATAATGGCCTACATAGTGAAAGGAGAAGATGTCAATAGTAATAAAGAGAAGTCAAAGTAATGATTAACATAGATTGACTGCCTAGAGTATACCAGGTACTGAGCTAAGCGCTTTACACAGTCATTTAAACCTCACCACGATGCGATGAGCTAGGTGTTATTTCACCCCATTTTATTCACGAGAAGACAGATCCATAAGTCACAGTGATCATGGGAGGGATATTCATCTTGTAGCTGGACCCTAGTCTCCTTCCATCCTTACACCAAGTCCCCTACTGGTCCCATTGCTATGCCCATTTTCTGGATAAGAAAACTGAGGCTCAGAAGGATAAATGTCTAAACCAAGCTCATCCAGCTCGTAGGTAGAGGCATAGAGGCAGGACTTTCAGTGAACCCCCTGTCCTCGAAACCTCTAAGCTACCCAGGCACTTGGTAGACACTTGATAGCAGGTGCCACAGTGCCACAGCTGCCTTAAAGCAGGGACCTGGCTTCTTCTTCTTGTCACAGAGGTGGTCTCCTCTGCTCAGGCCACCCAAAGCACAGACAGTGACAGTGCAGAGCGAGGTGTCTAGAGTGCAGAAAATGCCCGTGTGGCCCAGGCCTTCCCAGAACCCCCACTCCTGAAAGAGCACCCAGGCGCTACACTGGGGTCTATCCCTGGGAAAAGCTGTGAAGCAGAGCGCACTTGAGGGACAAGGACATGCTCACGGTCCTGCCACATCTGCAACGTCACAGCTACTGCCGGACCAGACGTAACTGACACACTTCCGGATGGGAGATCCAAAACACCCATCTCCTAGGAGGCAGAGAGGAGTTGGTGCCCCAGATCTGTCTGGGATGAAAGCTATTTTTACCCAGAACAGCCGAACCATCGTCTCTGACCATGGAGGCATCGGTGAGGGAGACAGTGTGAGGTGTGGGAATGTTATGGTTAGTCCCTGAAAAAGGATTCAGCTGTGAGTCTGCCAGGTAGCACCCGGGCTCCCGCCACTCGTCATAGAGAGATGTTCTTAGAGTGAGGACAGAACCTCGCAAGCTGGGCTCTCTGAGGAGAAAAGGAAAGTGGGGAGCTGAGACTCACATCTGTGAGTCATTTGAGTTTGAAAGAAGCACATTCTCCTGGGCAAGGAGGGTGGAGGAGGGGCAAGGCAGTTGGTTCCCATTAAGCTTGGTAGCTTGAGAATTCCCTGCATGTAAGTACGTGCCGGCCCAGCCCCATCCAGGAGGCGAGCCCCCAGCCCCTGATGTGCCAGACGCACGGGACTCCCATGTCTCATCGGGGCCTGAAGAGGGCAAAGTAGCCAGGAGGCCTCGGGACGCCAGGCCCTCTCATCCGCCCCATTCTCCAAGGCCCCTAATTAGGTATTTACATGACAGACCCTGAAAGACTGGTTACAGGCCACTGGGTAATTAGTGACATTTTCAAAATACATTTTCAACCACACAAAACCATGTTTACACAATGTCAAGGAACTGGCTTCAGACCACAGAAGTGAAAAGAACTTTGCAAAGACAGAAAAAGGAGGTGGCCCCGGAGTGTTCCCTTTAACGCTCAGCCCATGGGTGGGGTGATCCCAAGGCCTGTTGGTCTGTTTTCCGGGCCCCTGGAATCAGAGGACCTCAGGTGGAGGCACTACAACGGGAGCTGAGACTAGAAGATGAACCACAGATCAGTCTCTGACTTGAGGGGTCCCCAATTCTCAACTGCACTTGTTCTTGTTGCTACATGATGTTTATGCATGAGCGTCCTTAGTAATTCATTCCACATGCATCGACGGAGCGCCGCCCGCGTGCCTGCCGAGGGGGAGTGAAGACAGGTAAAGGCCTGGTTCCCTGTGAGGGGTATGCAGTTCCGAATCATCTGGAATTCTTGTCAGCGTCTCCCTACAGTCGTGTCTACTTTCAGTGAGGGTGGCAAGTGCTGCTGGGGGCTCAGGGGCCTGAGCACTCAACATGGAGCTTGATTTTTCCCAAGATTACAGTCTTCTGGTGGCTTTTAGGGCCATTACTGCTGAAAGTTCATTAGGTGCTCATTCATTCATTCACAGAGTCATAGCCTGCTGGGCACCTGCCCTGGAACAGATACAGGGTTCAGGATGGGGGCTTCGGAGATAAACACACAAAGCCTGGCCCCTGCCCTGGGCTCAGAGAAAGATGTCTAAGTTTTTTTGTGTGTGTTCCTCATTTAATCCTGCAGAACCTCCACGAGGTGTCAGCCCCATTTTAGAGATGAGGAGAGTGAGTCCAGGAGAGGATAAGGAACCTTCCCAAGACACAGACTGAATCTCAGTTCCATCTGACTCCATACCTCTGCTGCTCGTAAACACCTCATGCTGCACACAAGACTAAGTCCCCACACCCTACCCAGCATGTTCATGCATGCCATGTGTCATCAGCTTCAGTCACTCGTTCTCCTTGGTCAAATCATTGTGCTCCAGTCTTTAGAGCAGGCCCCAGCTTTCCCCCAAGTCCCCAGCGAATCCCTGGCCTGATATGCCTGGCCCACTCCTCCTTCCCAGCCATCCAAACACTGTCTTCTTGAAGGTCTGCCTTTTTTTGTTGTGAATCCTCACATGAGGATATTTTTCCCATTGATTTTTAGAGAGGGGGGAGACACACAGAGAGAAAAACATAGATGTGAGAGAGACGCGTCGAGTGGTTGCCTCCCTCACTTGTCCTGAGATATGTGTCCTTGACCGGGATCAAACCCAGGGCCATTCAGCCCATGGGTAGATGCTCCAACTGCTGAGCAATCGGCTAGGGCTTGAAGGTCCACTTTAAATGATACAGCCTACAGCAAGACTCCCAGAGCCCCCAAGTCCCTCCTCAGCACTGCCACTGCACCTCTGTCGCTAACCCGGCCCCCAACATCCCAAGCCACCTGCCTTTGCTTTTCTGTGGCGATTTTATGAGCCCCTATTTGATTGCCTACTTGATGACATCTCCCCAGGTCTTACATAGAGTCAATGCCCCTTAACTATTTCATTCAGTTACCAAGTAGTTGTCCGGTGCCTGGCACTGTCACTAGAAGTAAGCCTGTGAACAAGAAGATGTGCAAGGTCCCTGTCCTCATTAGAGAGACCACATTGTGCACAGCTATCTAAAAGAGAGTGACTGGCGTGAGGGAGGACTTCCTCCACTTAGGTGGTCCGGGAGGCCTCTCTGAGGAGTGGAACAGTGAGCAAGAGCCTCAAGCAATCAAAGAATCTGGCTAGGAAAAAGATGGGAAAAGGGAGTGCCTGGCAGGGGAAACAGCAAACGTGAAGGCCCTGCGGTGGAAGCAGATAAGAGCCCTTCAAGGACAAGAAAGATGGCAGTGGAGGCGGCAGCTCGGCGAGCCCCAGGCGGGGAGGTGGGCACTGAGATTGGAGAGCTAGATGCAGGCCAGAGCCCGGAGGCCTCAGGGAAGGGCTCGGGCTCATTCTAAGTTGGCTTAGGTCAAGGGATCACTCACTCCCCTTTTGAGGAGCTCACGACCACACCGCCATCAGTCGCGGGAGTGCATGGCCCTATCTCCTGTGAGCATCGCCAGCCTCTTCCCAGCCTGTATCAATTAGACCACTGATTCCATCGCTCCTGACTTCAAAGGGGAAAGATGGTGGGGGATTTACAAAGGACAATAAACCCAGTCCGTGGCAGGCTGCAGGCCCATAAACTTTTACCGGCCCCTCGACTGCCTAGAATACATCACTCCCTGCCTCGCCACCAAAGTGGTGCCTTTATCCACAGCCAGCACAATAAAAAATATTTTTATAGAATCCCACACCATCTGGGAGGAAAGTCCTGAAAAGAGTATTTGCCTCAATGAATCTAATTTGGGACGATCAAGGCTATTAGTGGGGATGCCAACTTAACTTTACAAATTGCTGGCCCTGCTGGGTCACTCAGCTATTAGAGCGTCATCCCAATGCGCCAAGGTGTGTGTTTGATCCCCAGTTGGGGCACATACAGGAATCAACCAATGAATGTATTTATAAGCACTGAACAACAAATCGATGTCTCTCTCTCTCTCTCTCTCTCTCTCTCTCTCTCTCTCTCTCTCTCTCTCTGTCAAATCAATAAAAAAAACTAATAACAAAATGACAAGTTGCTATTCCGCGGGGCTCAAGAAGCCCCATCTAGAGAAATCATTCACTGTGTGATGTGCAACAAGTCTCAGGTTCCCCTACTGGAACTGATGGGTGGGTCACCTAGAAAGGCCTGTTCTGCATGTTCCAGGCAGGGACGGAATTCTGCGGGCAACACCAGCCAGGCGCGGGCCCATGGGAACATGGCACTCTCACGCACTGCAGGGCTCTTATGAATCAGTATGACTTTCCTTAAAGACAGCTGGGCACTGAGAATCAAGTACGTTTAAAGCAATAACATGCACTCTTGGATCCAGGAAATGATCACCCAGAATACAAAGATGTGCCATCAGATGTTTTTAGCTGGGGGCACTTTAGCACCCCCACCCCACCCAAGGGACACCGAAATGCCTGGAAACCTGTTTGTTGTCACATCCGGGGGAGAGGGTGCTGTCTGCAGCTGGTGGATGCAGGCTAGGATGCTGCTCACCACCCTATAATGCACAGGACAGCCCTCCCCCCAACAAAGAATTATCGAGCCCCAAATGGTAAGAGTGACAAGGTTGAGAAACCTGGTTTAGATAGAAGCATACTCACCTAGTTAATTTCGGGAGATGTAAAATAAACATTAAAAAAAAGAGAAATGTCCAAATACCTGAATGCAAAATAAAAAAGGATGCGTTCTATACTGTGTGTTAAACCCACATGAAAAAGACTGTTTGCAGCCACTGAAATGGGAGCATTCCATGGCCAGGGCCTGGAGACACCGCAGCCTGGACTCAGCTCTTACCTCTACCCTACCTTCCTGAGTCCCAGTCCCCTGGGCTGAAAAGTGGGGATGAGTGTCCACTCCTTCATTGGGTGGGGGAGGAGGTGTCTCTAAACCTCACATGGAGAAGATTTGAGCAGAGTAGATTCTGTTAACTCGTGGGCCCTACATGCATCTGAGTTTGCAACCCTGGGAAACAGCACAGAGCAGCTCACCGCATGGGGCCAGTGGCAGCCTGCTGAGCTTCCCTTTCGACTCTGCCATGAACTTTTAACTAGAATTATGTAGCCAGAGCTCCAGGGTAGGGGCCTGATGTCACATTTTCTTAGAGATGCTCCGTGCTGAGTAACACGCATTGTCTCATTCCAACCTCCTAACAACCCCAGAAGCATGATCCTATTTTGCAGGTGAAGAAACTGGCCCAGAGGTCAGCAGCTCGCCAAGGCCATTGCTGATAAGGAAGTGGTGCGGAGGCGATCTGACTCAGGTGTCCGATGCCCAGGTCCTGGTCCTCAGCCCTACGCTGGGCGATGTTCTTGAAAGTCCTTATATTTACGCAGGTTTAAATGGACACTATCAGTGTTTACCAAGTGTGTGTGTTGTGGCGGGGAGACACAAGAGCCTGTATGTCCCAGTTTTCTTGGCACTCTTCCGGTTTTAGCCCTGAAACCCCACACTCTGGAAAACTTCTCAATCCCAAGCGAACCGGGATGGTGGGTCATCCTCCTTGGGGTCAGGGCTGTGTCTGTCCCTGCAGGCCGCACAGGCCTGGGGAAGGAGAATTGAATGAGGGTGTGAAAACTCAGTCTTTAGGAAGATGGGCAGGAGCTCTGGCCAATGTACTACAAAACCTGGTTCTGCCGCCAGTTCCCTGCTTAAAACTGGGCTCCCACAGGCACATCTCTCACCCACTAAAAACAGTTGGGCCTGGCAGGTGTGGCTCAGGGGTTGAGCATTGACCTGTGAGCCAGGAAGTGGCTGTTCAATTCCCAGATTGTGCGACTGATCCCCAGTAGGGGGCGTGCAGGAGGCAGCTGATCAATGATTCTCTCTCATCACTAATGTTTCTATTTCTCCCTCTCCCTTCCTCTCTGAAATCAATAAAAATATATTATAAAAAGTAAAATAAAGTAAAAACAGGTGGGATTAAGTTACATTTCTCCCAGAGTCATCCATCTATAATCCCAGCAGCAAGCCGACTACCCATCTATCCATAACCCAGTGCTGCGGTCGGCTCCCTGAGCTGGAATACCTGCTCTGCCACTCTTGCTGTGTGAACTGGAGTCAGTCACCCACCTTGCTGAGCCTTAACTTTCCCATCCATAGAATGTGAATACTCATGGGGGTCTATTTCACCACACATGAAAAGTATTCCCAATGAGGCTCTGGCACACTGAAAATGTATTGTAACTAATGCATTTTCTCCATTCAGCAAATAGTAACGGAACACAGCATCCTCGTAGCTCTTGCCTCTTCCGCATGAAAAAGCCCAGATTCTAAATCCAAACGAATTAACGAGCGACTCCTTCCTTCTGAAGTCAAGATTAAAGAGAGAGAGGGCGGCAGGCAAAGGAAGGAGGAGACATGGTGCTCTCATGTGCACAAGCCAAAACACACATCCCGGCCTGCACGGCTCGCCGTAAATCCATCAGTGGGCGAGGGCTCTTCCCAGCTGGCGTGGCGACCTCGTGGGGCTCTGCACAGTATTCCTTCACAACTGGCTGTAATTACCAGCTGGATAATTATTGGGCCAACCCACTTCCCCCAAATACCTCTCCACTCCGTCAGTAGGGAACAGCCTGAGCACAAAACCTTCCTCCCTCTGTCCCTGGGAGCCTTCCAGCCTCCTGGCCAAGCCAACCTCGCGAGATCCCTGCCAAAGAAACGCACCCCCCAGGCCCCTTCAACTGCCTTGCCGAGCTGAGTGTGCCAATGCCTTAAATTGTTTTATGTTTTTTGTCTCTGTGAATTAGAAGCCGTTAAGAGAAGGCCGCCCAAAGAAACCAAGCACAAAATATATTTGGTCACAGATGGATGGGAAAGGTTCTTGTTGCTTTGTTTTTTTCCCCTGAGAGACCGAACATGGCCTTCTTTTTTCAATTGCTGATACATTTGGAGTCAGGTTCTTGGAGCCCAAATGGTGTAAGGAGCACATCCTCCTCGGTGTGGAGGAGATGTCCCCGCTATAAACATCCCGCTCGGGCAGCTGGGTTTGGCCCAGAGTCCCCGTCACACACACAGTCATGGGGAACCTTTGGAAGCCTGGGCATGTGGGTGTGCAAATGCTGGCGCAGGAAGGAGACGCTGCTGGGGCGGTGGCTGCATCTCTGTCAGCCTCTTTCCAGACCCCCGGTCAGTGCCACCCACCATGTGACCCGGCTCTCTCCGCTCCAACTCCTGGTTAAGCATGTGGATTCTGAAGTTGGAAACTCGAGTACAAATCCTGCATGGTTCCCTCAGCACTCGGACAAACCGTGTGTGACTCAGGTTTCTCATCTGTGAAATGGGGATAATCTGAGTACTCTCTGATGGTGCTATTGTTACGATTAAATGAGAAAATGTGTAGCCCAGTGCTTGGCACCTGTACTAGTATACACCCAATAAGTGATGACAACCATTCCAAGTTGCTTAACTCTGTGCAAAGCTTTAAAATGGACATCTTTGGGGAATTTTCCTGAAGATTAATCTAATTACATTTATTTATCAGTCACCAATGGCTGAGTGTACATTTTGTGCCCGAAACTGTGCTGAACAGTCTGCACACATTATCCTATTAGAGCCTTAGAATCACTGAGAAAGGTCAGCATTCCCTGAAAAATTAGGAAGTTGAGGCTCAGATAAGATCAAGTCCTAGTTTGAAATCTGTCTGATCCAAAGGTCAGATAACAGAGCTCTTTGAAGTCTGTCTCAGTCTAGAATGAGATTCTACAAGAGCTTCTCTGAGATCATACCTGCTTCCTGCCCTCTGAACAGCTTTGAGTCTAATTTGGTTTCCCTGTCTCGGGACCATAAGGCCGAGAGACTAGACCATAGAATAGATGATAAGAAAGAATAAATTTCCCCATAAATAATCCTACTGCAGACTGGTTTCTATCTCAGGCTTGTGAAAATTTGATGAAGATATGTCACTTTCTCAGATTCTTATCAAGTTAGTTACATTGATCAACTAGAGTTTCTGTAATGTATTGACCCCACAAAAGAACTGCCACCAATCCTCCACCATCACTGTCACCAATCCCAAAACCATTAGCTCTGTCATCATCAATCCCAACACCATTAGCTCCATCACCACCACCACCACCAATCTTTACACCATCACTACCACTATCTCTCGCTAAAAATCAATAAAAGCTTATTAAAAGAAAAGAAAAATGCTATAAATTACAGCTTTAACATCACTATCACCACAACCAATCCCAACACCAATCAGAACCACCATCATCATCACCATTACCAATCCCAATACCATTAGCTCCACCACCACTTCCACCATCAGCACCACCGCCACCACTACCACCACAGAAAGCCTTATCTGAGCAAAAATATAAATTTTGGAGCTAAGGAGAAATACAGGAGAAGTAGGACAATTAGATGCATCAACAAAAGTCCTAGAGATGAAATTCAAAGTGTGACTCCATACATAATTCCCTGGAGAAGTCAGCTTTGGCTCCTATGCCCAGTTTCCTTTATATCATCTGAGTCAGAGTTTCAGCCAAACCAGATGTAAGTTAAGGACCAGAAGAGATACCAGATGCTTCTCAGAAAGATGTCATGCATGGTGTCCGCAGACAGAAAATGGGCCTTAAAATCAGGCAAACGGTGTGGATCTGGATCTGCAGTTCACTAGCTGAGCACCCTGGAAAAGACCCTAGTCCTCTCTGATCCTGTTTCCGCATCTGTAAAATATGGATAATGATGTCTGCCCTGCAGGTTTGGCATGAGGGTGAATTACAATTACATGAGTACAGTTGCCAACACCATTAGGTTCTCAGTAACAACATTATCATATTATTAAACCCAAGATCACTACAGTCTCATTTTCTACACACTCACACCAAAAACAGTGTTGTGAGATGCTATGAAGAGGCTCACTATCCCAGAGGTAGCATGGAGACATTAATTCTGGAGAAATTAAACACATTTAGAAAACTTAAAATGAATATTTCTTGTTTTTATCAGAAGGGAGGGGGAGAGAGAGAGAGAGAGAGAGAGAGAGAGAGAGAGAGAGAGAGAGAGAGAGAAGAGAAGAAAAGAAATGCTGCCCAGCAGTGTGACTCAGTGGTTGAGTGTCGACCCAGGAACCAAGAGGTCAATGGTTCAGTTCCTGGTCAGGGCACATGCCAGTTTGCAGGCTCAATTCCTAGTTTAGGGGTGCTGGAGGCAGCCAATAGATGATGTTTCTAGCTCTCTACCCCTGTCCCTTCCTCTGTCTCTAAAAATCAATAAAAACATATTAAAAGAAAAGAAACAATGCTGTAAATTACAGCTTGTTCAGCTGTACGAAGGAGAGACATCTCCTTAGAGATGTAATCTCCCAAGAAGGAGTGGCCCAGTGTGGCCGAGCTGTAATTCAGGTGCACTGCAAGTCCAAGCAGGTACGAGAAACAGGCTCCCTTCCTTCTTCAGTCCTGCTTCTTGTTTTGTTCTTTTTTACTTGTTTCTCCCTCTCTGGGAAAAGGAAGCCCATAACCCAATCAGAGAGATGGACTTCGCTTTTTCCGAAATGGTTCCCATACAGCATGGAGTTTATTTTCTGGCAATGAAAGGGCTCTGCCCAGAGCTGGCATGCAGGTGGGTAACACAACAGAAAGATACACACAGGTCTGGAGGTTTGTCCACCTCCATCCCCACCTGCCACAGGGGAGATCATTCAGTTGCTTTGTAAGGGCTTTGTTCAGTAGGGGTTCTGGGTATCTGGAAAGAAAAACACACCAGGGAAGGTAAAGTAGAGAGTCCCTAGTTTCCTTTGGTCAATTTCAAACTGAAAAGGAAGACAACGTCAAAATGTTCACCCAGGAAAGTTTGCTTCGCAGCAAGAATAACCTTTCAGTTATGATTCTGTCCTTTCTGTATTGATTGTTAGGAAGATTCTCCCTCAGGCAATGGAGCAGGAGTGATGAATACCCCCAGCTGTTCTCGCCTTCTCCTGAGCCTGCTCCAAGGATGCAGCTGCAGCCCACTTCAGCACTGAAACTTTTGAGCTAGGTATGAATTTACAAACCTAGAGAAATTGCACATCGCAACTCTGAAAGTATTACTTGGCAAGAGAAAAAGTTGGCAGCCCTACATCAGTGGCCCAAGGAGTCTAGGATGGCATCGTCCGTGACATTCCAAAGAGCTGCTTTAGCATAGGAACTTCATTTCCTTTCAAAGGCTGCTCTTCCATTTATTCTGGATCTAATGGGGTCTCTTCCTAAAAGGAAAGGAAGGAGGGGCTACCTTCCTAATTTAATTAGAATAAAGACATCTTCATCATCTTCAAAGGCTGACTGCGGACTCAGGAAAGCCTTTATGAGCCCAGGTTTGGGGATAATGGAAGCAGATCTTAACACTGAATGTGTGGGAATGATTTCCACAGGGCAGGCACTGGTAACCTTGGTTAAGGAGTGGGAGAGGAGGTGAGGAGTCTTTTCACAAAGGGACAATGCAAGGAGAACCAAGATGGCGGCATAGGTAAAACACCTATCTTGCCGTCATACACAGCAATTTTAAAACTACAACTTAATAAAAGAACAAACATCATCCAGAATCACCAGAAAGCTGGCCGAGTGAAAAGTCCACAAATGAAAGTGAAGATAAGACACTGTGACTCGGAGGAGCGGCTGAGGACAGCGTTGAAGATACACGTGGAGAGAGGTTTAGAGCGCGCGCCAGCGGATAGGGCAAGCGGCTGAAAACCGGCCAGTTTTCTCAAATGGGGGAGAAAAAGACGTCCCACTGGACTGATTCTCCAGCTCTGGGCAAAGTCCAGGAGACCCACTATCATACGGGGTAAAAACTGGACAGTGGGAGGGCACGCCGAAGCTCGGGTGCTACAGGGGTCTGCCCTCTTGTGGAGAAGGTGAGCTTGTGTGTGAACTTGGGAACAGCGCACCTGCATGACTGCGTAGAGAGCGCTCGCGACTTGCTCTCTCATTCGGGAAACCGTCATACTGCTTTGTTTTACAACCCTGGGTGAGACGTTGGGTGTGCAGACTCATTTGGGGAGAGTCTGAATTCCCCGGTAGCCAGTGGAGCTGGGCAGCGGCTCTCTCTCAGAGGTGCTGGCAGCCATTGCCCCGGACATAGAGTCCCTGGGGCCGCATAGGGCAGAGCTAACACTGTCTGCTTGGCCCGGAGACTCCGCCCATCCAACCTGAGCACAGCTGAACTTCACAGACAATTAGCCTGGAGGTCAACCCCTCCAAGTGATAACAACGATTAACCTGAGCCTAACTTCAGTAAGACTGTGCAACCCATATCCACCTCAGGTAACTGGGGAGGCTGACCCACTGTCCCTTGTAGGAAGTCTACCACACAAAGCTAATTGACCAACTCAGGGAAGCAGCCACCATGCAGAGAGACATGGAAAGAAATCAGATGTGAAAGAAATGGAGGGAAAAAAATGACTGGACATAGAATTCAAAACCATGGTTATAGGGCTTCTCAAGAGGCTCCTACAAAAGGTCGAGACCTATAAGGAAATAAGCAAGACCGACAAGGAAATGAACAAGACCCTCAAGGATATGAACGAGACCTGCAAGGAAATGATCAAGACCAACGTGGAAATGATCAAGACCAACGTGGATATGAATGAGTCCTACAAGGAAATGAAGAGACCCTCAAGGATATGAAGGAGACTCTCAAGGATATGAAAAAGGACCAACCAGAAATTAAGCATACACTGACTGAAATAAAAAAATATTATACAAAGACCTAAAAGTGCTCTGGAGCACCCCAAGAACCAAGTTAAAGATTTGAAATACAAAGAGGTAAAATCCACTCAGCTGGAAAAGCAAGAAACCAAAAGAATCTGAAAAATTGAAGATGGTGTAAGGAGCCTCTGGGACAACCTCAAGCATACCAACATCCGAATTATAGGGGTGCCAGAAAAAGAGAGAGAGCAAGACAATGAAAACCTATTTGAAGAAATAGTGAGCGAAAACTTCCCACACCTGGTGAAAGAAATAGACTTAGGAGTCCAAGGAGTGCACCGAACCCCAATATATAGGAACCCTCAGAGGACCACACCAAGCCACATCATAATTAAAATGCCAAGAGAAAAGGACAAAGAGAGAATATTAAAAGCAGCAAGAGAAAAACAGTTAGTTACCTATATGGGAGCACCTATACGATTGTCAGCGGATTTCTCAACAGAAACGATGCAGGCCAGACGGGAGTGGCAAGAAATATTCAAAGTGATGAATAGGAAGAATCTACAACCAAGATTACTCTATCCAGCAAAGCTATCATGCAGAATCAAAGGTCAGATAAAGTGCTTCGCAGATAAGAAAAAGCTAAAGGAGTTCATCATCACCAAACCAATATTATATGAAATGCTGAAAGATATTCTTTAAGAAGAGGAAGAAGAAAAAGATAAAGGTGTAAATTATGAGCAACAAATACACATCTATCAACAAATGAATCTAAAAATCAAGTGAATTAATAAGCTGATGAACAGGATAAACTGGTGAATGTAACAGAATCACGGACATAGAGAGGGAATGGACTGACAACTCTTGGGGAGAAAGGAGGTGTGGGAAGTGCAGCAAGAGACTGGACAAAAATCATGCAACTATGGGAGAGGACAGTGGAGGGGGGTGAGGGCAGAGGGTGGGATGGGTACCAGGTGGAGGGGAACTACAGTGGGAAAAAAAGGGGAACAATGTAATTAATAAACTGAACAATAAAGATAAAATCTTTAAAAAAAAAGGGACAATGCAATGAATGGAAGGGGAGGGAGAAGATGAAGGGACTCCCAGAGTTTTGTCTTAAACTACTGAGTTGACACAGGCATAAAAGAAAAATTATAGGACTAGGGAAAGTCATTTTATGATATATATATATCCTATCTAATAAAAGAGTAATATGCAAATTGACCATGCCCACAAGCCACACCCACAAGCCAATTACAGCGAGTATGCAAATTAACGCAACCAAGATGGCAGTTAATTTGCATATACACATGCAGAAGACAGTGTAGAAGGAAGCCAAGCACTGCTAAAAGCAGCAAAGCTGCGGAGAAGTAAGCAAGTGGAGTGAGGGAGAAGGGATGGAGCTTTGCTCAGGCCACAGGAATATATATATTTGTGTATACACACACACACACACACACACACACATATATATTGATTTCAGAGAGGAAGAGAGAGGGAGAGAGAGATAGAAACATCAATGATAAGGATCACTGATTGGCTGCCTCCTGCATGGCCCCTACTGGGGATCCAGCCCTGAACCTGGGAATTGAACCATTACCATCTGGTTCACAGGTCTACATTCAACCCCCGAGCTATACCAGCCAGATGTAATAACTCATTTTAGATGGGTAGAATTCCCAACACTTGAGAGATAGCCAAGTGCCAGTTTCAAGAAGACTTGAGAATAAATAGATTGAAATCTAGGAGAGATGCGGAACCAGAGATTTGGATTTTGACATCAACCATGTACACAGTCCCAGGGAACATGTAATTGGAGTGTAACTCCTCCCACCATCTCACTCATTTCATGTTTTGTCCAAGTTTGGAAGTCTACCCATCTTTGAGTTTCCTATGAAAACCCTTCTTTGGAGGAGGTCCTCTTCATCTCTTGTCATTTAACTCTCAGTAGATGGTCTTAAGATTTATCATCCCTCGAACCAATATCACTACATGGCTACTGGTTTCCAGAGCAGCTTTACATACTAGATGCCACTTCTGTAACAGGATTCTTTGGGTTGCAAATGACAAAGAGTTGATTCAAAGCAGCATACGCAAAAATGGGATGTATTGGGTGGTGTGTTAGTTCAGTTCCTACAGGAAGCCAAAGCCAAGACAGAGTTAGATGGTCAAGAGCTTTCTTGGGGGAAATTTAGAGAAATTAAAGGCAGGAACAGACAGGGTGAGCCTCCAGACTGTGACACCCTGTTCTGAGCTCTGGGAACGGAGAGAGGGGAGGACAGAGGGTTGGGGTAGTGCAGCACCAGCCAAACCCCAGCAAGGCCAATGGGGAGCCCCAGAGTAGAGAGAAATGGCCCTGCTCTGAAAGGCCCACTGGGTGCAGTCACTGGCTGGAGCAGCACAGGGCGGGGTGACTGCAGAGTGAACAATGGAGCAGATATGAAGTTTCAATAGCTGGAAGCTTATAACCATGCTGCTCACAATGCAGACCTGAGTGGCACATCTCCATGGTGTCCCAGGTAGCTGAGAGAGAAACTTCAGAAACAGTGGATCCCAATTTGATTTAGGATGTCATTAGGTTTCTCTCTTCCTCTCTCTGTCCCTCCCCCTTTCCCTTCTTTCCTTCCTCCTATCTATCTCAACCTATCATATCTTTTTTTTAATTTTTTTAATTTATTTAAGAGAGGGAGAGAGAGAAACATAAATGATGAGAGAGAATCATTGATGGGCTGCCTCCTGCACACCCCATAGGGGGGATCAAGCCTGCAAACGGGGCATGTGCCCTGACCCGTGAATCGAACCGTTCATAAGTCAACACTCAACCACTAAGCCATGTTTGCTCTCCAAAGTCTCCATGGCTTTATATCGGACTCAACTGATACCAAACTAAAGATGGATCTCAGGCTTACACTATTCCTAGAGAAAGCTTATAATTTTTAAAGGAGGAATGCCCACTCCATCACAGCCTCCATCTTGTTTTCAGCAAAGGACTCACATGTCCACCCTGAACCAACCCACTACATCTAAGGTGAGGGAGACACCCTAGATGGCCAGATAGGGTAGGGAAGGAGAGAGGGACCCCTGATGGAAGTCCCAACAGAATGTCAAAGAGCACCTAAGGGCAGTCCAAAGGCATGGTTGTCACTGAAAGTAACACGTCCACTATCACCTCTAAGGCAGGTGGGAAAGCAAGGGAAGCAGGTTCTTCTCGCTGGGAAGAGAACACATAGATCAGGCTAGGCAGGCACCACTTTTTTATGGACCACTAGTTGAAGGTTAGCTCGGCCAAAATTATTAAGGCTAGAATTTCTCAGACATTGGATCAGGTATAAGGGGAACAAAAAAAAATACTCAAAATAAAGTCAAGTATAGACCTGGCCGGGCGGCTCATTTTGGTGGAGCATCATCTTATATCCCAGAAGGCTGCAGCAGGTTCAATCTCCAGCTGGGGCACGTATGGGAGGCGACTAATCAATGTTTCTCACACCTCTCTTCCTCTCCCCTGTCTCTCTCTCTCTCTCTCTCTCTCTCTCTCTCCCCCCTCTCTCTTCTTTCCTCTCTTTCTAAAGTCAATAAATTATATCCTTGGGTGAGGATTTAAAAAACCTAATTCTTGCCAAAACCGGTTTGGCTCAGTGGATAGAGCGTCGGCCTGCGGACTGAGAGGTCCCAGGTTCGATTCTGGTCAAGGGCATATACCGTGGCTGCGGGCACATTCCCCAGTAGGGGGTGTGCAGGAGGCAGCTAATTGATGTTTCTCTCTCATCGATGTTTCTGACTTTCTATCCCTCTTCCTTCCTCTCTGAAAAATCAATAAAATATATTTTTAAAAAACCTAATTCTTTTAGAAAAATAAATAGATATCAATGAGAAATAGTATGACATCTAAAATCAAACTTCAATAGTAGTATCTACCATCTGTGAATGACAAATTTTCCAGATTAAAAGCACGGGCTATAGAATTCTCACCTTAGCTCTACTACATCCGATCTGTATGGTCTTGGGTGAGAAGCTCCTTAATTCTCTATCTCAACATGGAGGGAGAAGAGGGAATCAGCCAATTTTATAATAAGGTCATTGTAAGAATTCGTTGCAATCATGAAAGCACCCAGCACAGTGCCTGGAACTTAGTAACTGCTCAATATGTTGTGTCTAATACTATTAACTGATGGATTCCCTGCCGTTAAGCCAACTCTGGCTCTTTTCCCTCTATCACCAGTCAGTCACGCCAGCAGGCTGAACAAACCCTTTGCTTCCTAATCCGATAATCCCAAGGAGCCCTAAAAGGGGAAGAAAAGTGTTCCAAGCCCAACGGGCTATTTTGGGAGATGAAACATCATCCCATTATTTGCAGAAGAAAAAGGGATTGGAGTGGAGGGTGGCTCTTTGTGTTGTCCTAAACCTACAGTTAATAGCGCCTTGGGGAAGGTTCCATTAGACGCAGAAAGATGTTTCAGCTTCCTAGAACACAAAGCCCCTTTACAATTGTCCTTGAGTTACGCCTCTCAGAAGATGTCTTCTAGCTCCAACAACAATCTGTTTGGATCTGCCCGAGTTTCTGCTCATGTAGATTTGAAGGCACAGCCGCAGCCTGGGGTAGAGAAAGGGTCCCTAAGATCTCGCGTCCTGCTCTTTGATGGGCCCCTCTCTTTAAGCCAGGGGACACACAAATATCTTCATACCTTATTTCTCACATCTTTTAGAAGCTCACCTGGCTAGTCTAGGTGTCGTTTTAGGGTAGTGATTTCAAAAAGGGAAAAAAAAGCTCATTTTTGGAGATCATGGTCTGTGGTCCTATGGGATGGAAGTTAGTAGTGAAACATGGCTTTCTCTGTGGTCAGATGAACTAAAGCAAATGTCTAAGAGGTGCTCCCTGAATAAGTATTGATGGGGGGTCCACTATTAACCTTGGCTGGTGGGAAGTGATTGCTGTGCTTAATTAAACTTTCCATGCAGAACCCATCCAGAAAGGTACCGGGGTGCTCAGCCCCCCTTCACCAGGGCTGTACTAGCACTAGAATGAAGAGTTGTCAGAGGTCTGATCCCTAGTAAGGGGCATGAAAGTGGCAGTCAGTCAATGTTTCTCTCTCTCTCTCTCTCTCTCTCTCTCTCTCTCTCTCTCTCTCTCTCCTCTTCTCCCTCTCTCTAAAATGTTAATAAAAATATTTTAAAGAGTTTAACCAACACAGCATTCTCTAAGATCATAGCACTAAACCATATAAGTAGAATAATTTCTAGAATTATTGGGTGATTATTATGTGTATCTCATTTAATCCAGGCAGATTAAATAAAGTAAATCAGGCTTTAAAAACAGAAGCAAAATGCCCATGAATTCCACCCCTAGCTATCTACTCAAAAGAAGTGATGATAGATGTCACGAGCAGACAAGCACAGAATGTTCTTTATTTGCAATAGCCACAGTGTTGCTTATAATAGCCAAACACTCAGAATGATGGAAACAGCTCTCAAGAGAAGAATGGGCAACCTCACAGTACTGTACTCATACAATGGAACACTATGCAAAAATAAGAAGTAAACTATTGCTGCACACAACAACATGGATGAAACTTAGGTAGTATGTATGTTGAGTGAAAAAAGCCAGGCACAAAGGAGTACATTCTGTGTGATTCTGTTTAGGTGAATTCCACAGACAGAACAAACTAAGCAATGGAAGATAGAAGTTGGAGTAGTGATTTTCTCTTGGTGGAAATACAGATTGAGCAGCAGCATGAAGGAACATTATCAGGGGATATATCCTGAACTGGGTAGTAGTTACCCACATGATATATTTATGTGAGAGAGATACAGACATATATATATATATATATATATATATATATATATATATATACACATATATATACAGATATCTATCTACATATATAAAAGCCTAAGTGACCATTATAACCAAATGACTAGTTAACCAGTTGCTATGATGCGCACTGACCACCAGGGGGCAGACGCTCAAAGCAAGAACTGCACCCTGGTGGTCAATGCACTCCCACAGCCAACCTCCTGCAGCCCCTCTCCCTGGTTGGTGAACCTCCTGTGGTCCCTCCCACAAGGCCGGCCAAACTCCCACTGCCCCTTCGACCTCCACTCCCCACCCACGCCCCAGGCCAGCCAGCCCCATGATAGGCCTTGATCGCAGCCAGGCTGAGGGACACCACCTGTACACGAATTCGTGCACTGGGACTCTAGCATCCTATCTAATAAAAGAATAACATACAAATCAACCATACTTCCACTACATCCACAAACCACACCCACTAGCCACACCCATCAGCCAATCAGGAGTGATATGCAAATTAACCCCCAACCAAGATGGCTGCTGCCCAAGGCCAGGGCTGGGGCGAGGCCAGACAACAATTGGCCTGATCACAGGACAACCGCTGGCTGGATTCCCCTGGCCAAGGTCCCCTGCCCAAGGACAGAAAGCCTCGTCCAGGGTGGGGCTGGGACGGAGCCAGCCAGCGATCAGCCAGATTGCAGGGTGATGACTGGCTAGGGTCCCCTGGCTGAGGTCCCTTGCCCAAGGATGAAAGCCTCGGCCAGAGGCTTTTGGCCTTGGGCAGGCCGGGGATGAGCCATCAGTAGGACATCCCGAGGGCTCCCAGTATGTGAGATGGGGCAAGTTGGGCTGAGAGACCACCCACCCCCAGTGCATGAATTCCATGCACCAGGCCCCTAGTAGATATTTAAGTACTAGAGGCCTGATGTATGAAATTCACGCAAGGGGCCCTCGCAGCAGCAGCCCTGGAAAGACATCTGGAAGGATGTCCGGTTTAATTAGCATATTAAGCTTTTATTATTATAGATTATTATAGATATATACATGTAGATATACGGATATATGGGTACAGAGATAGAGATAGTCATGTAACATTGGTGTACTACATGCACTTTAATTTTTCTGTGTTATCTATATTAATAAAAGATTCATGGTCATAATGCCACAATGCTGTCACCAAAGGAGCAGCGGCTCTTGCTGTGGGCAGGGTGGGGCATGAGCTATGAGTGGCGATGGGTGGGGCGACCAGCTGAGGCAATCAAAGTGAGCTATTCACACACGATTTCATATGCACTGGGCTTCTAGTACCTAAATAAATTTGCAAAGAAGAGAGGGAGGGAGATAAGCAAAAGTATTTACACAAATTCCCACAGCTATTAAATGGCAGAAAAAGAAATCTGGCCCAGGTCTGCCTGGATGCAGAGTATACTGTAAGCACAGGGCATACTGCTGCACAGCTGGGTTGATGTTGCCTACTGAATAACTCTTTGTGGATGGATAGTTATCTGTTTATGGAAACTCAGGCCCATTGGCTCAGTGGCATTCAGGATTTCGATCCCAGTGAATTCCCTCTGACCTTCCCCATCACCTTCCACATTTCCTGAGTTTCTTGATGAGGACACTAAGCCACAAGGCTGGAATGAGCCCCCACCCAGGCCGAGGGTAAAGGGGAATCTGGCCTCTGTTTCCAGGCCTGCCATCAAGGGAACATGGACAAGAAGATCAGAGACAGGTATTGATCCTCCTTCATTATTTAAATGCACATGGCGGCAGGCAGCCCTGCTCAATAAAACCTGACAGAGACGCCGCAGGCCTGAGTGATGGCCTGGCAGCACCAGGGCTTCTCAAGGGGCCTGAAACTCAGTTTCCCCAACTAAGAAAACAGGAGGGTTGCTAGTCCCTCTGGCCAGACTAGATGGCCTGGGCAGCTGTTACGGTTACACTCACAGGGTACAATGGGGTCACTTTGATGTGTTTGCATTCATGGAACGAGGAAGCACTTGGTAATTTTTCTCCTGCTGAGTTTAATTTTAAAATAGGGTATCTAAAATACTGTGGGTTTACAGAAGCAGCACAGTGATTAGGAATGCCAACCCTGGAGAGACCAATGTTTGTTTCGTCCTCACCCGCTGCTTGCCAACACAATGAGCATGGGCCAATGGCTTCCTCTCCTCACCCATGGGCTTCACTCCAGAAACTGGAGGAAGAATTCAATACACCTCACAGGGCTGCTGAAAGCATCAGATGTGTTCAAATGCTTATCACAAATGATACAAACTAATTTCTCCATAAGTAGTAAGTCAATAATGATACGGTAATGTTGACATTAATAACCAGGACTATTAGTATTACAAACTCTAAAGTGACCATTTAGCACTTCAACTAACCAGGTACAAGAAAGAGTACACTTTGAGATGTATATTATATTTAAGTAAAAGTCAATTCAAGCCCTGGTCAATTCAAAGTCAATGAGTCATTCATTCATTCCACATACATCTGAGGTGCTTTACAAGCTAGTATTGCTATTATGCTCATTCTCACTTATAATGGGCAAAGAGTACCAGGAAGCCACAAGTGGGTCATCTGAGCGAATTCTGCACACCTGAGTTCCCTGCCCCAACTGTGTAACAAAATGCTACCTCCTCTTCCAGGAATGAGTCAAAAATTCTTCTCAATATGGTAACTCCTCGCGTCCTTGTTTCTGGACCAAAGGAATCCAAAGTTAGAGCATCGTCTCAATATGCCAAGGTTGTGGGTTTGATCCCTGGTTACGGCACATACAAGAATCAACCAATGAATCCATAAATAAGTGGAACAACAAATCAATGTTTCTTTCTCTCTCTCTCTCCTTCCTTTCCTCCTTCCCTCTCTCCCTCTTTCTTCTCTAACATCAATCAATCTATACTAATAATAGAGGAATATGCAAATTGTCTGGGATACTGTCACATAACAATCAATCAGGACAGGGGCAGGGCCACAGTAAACAACTCTCAGCATGCCTGCACCAGGGGTCCAAAGGGCTTGGAGAGGAAGAGAGAGCAGATAGGCAGTTAGGGCAATCAGGCCAGGAGTGGAATACAGATAGGCAGTTAGGGGAATCAGGCCAGGAGGGGAGTGAAGATAGGCAGTTAGGGGGATCAGGGCAGGAGAGGATTGCAGATAGGCAATTAGGGCAGACAGGCAGTTAGGGCAATCAGAACAGATAGGCAGTTAAGGGATCAGGCCAGGAGATGAGGGCAGTTAGGGGGATCAGGCTGGCAGGAGAGAACAGTTCAGGGCACCAGGCCCGCAAGGGAGCAGTTAGGGGCATCAGACAGGCAGGCAGGTGAGCAGTTAGGAGCCAATGGTTCTGGATTGCGAGAGGGATCCTGGATTGGTGAGGGTGCAGGCCGAGCTGAGGGATCCCTCATCCCATGCACGAATTTCATGGACCAGGCCTCTAGTAAATAAATAATGTTTTTAAAAAGTAAAAAAAAAAAATTCTAAAACACCCCGCAATGACTTTGGACAAATCATCTATCTTCCCAGTCTTTGTTTTTTCACCTAGTCTAAGAGACTTGAGGGCCTATAGAGTCACTTGTGGCTTAAAACGTAAACATCTCTCAATAGATGTTTCTATATAACACTGAGGTTTGAACTTTACTTTCTGATGAGTTCAAACCCAATAGAATGTGGAGTTTTGGAATAAGTCTCAAGTGCGAATGCACGTACACATATTCACTCACAGATATATTTTAAGAGGCTTATATACAAGCTCATAATTCTTCCTGGACATCAAATGGCTCTTTATAGGCTCTATTTTGATGACCTAAGTACCCAACAAATTAAATAGAAACATAAGGATTAAATTTCCCTCAAAGTACCAAGGCTTTGAGGAAAAATAAGGAGAAAAAAGAAATGCCTGGATGATCACGTTTTGATTTTTCCTTTCCTTTATGATTCCCACACTTCGCAAAAGTAGTCTTAGAGAGCATGCCAACCCAAGTGACATCAGCCACCACACATCACAGCAATACCTGCCCCTGTACCATCTCCTCCAGGAATCCTCTACAGGCAAGAAGGAAGTGAGAGGAGATTCACATTCTTGTCCCGGTGAGTTAATGAGTGGAAGCAGAGTTCACAGACTGGCTGGGTTTTGGAGAAAGGAACTCAGACACAACACCCTTTGTTTCAATCTGAGAGCCATGAACTCATGATGAATGAGGAGTGACCAAGACTGGATAAAGGCAGGTCCATCTTACATTTCTCTGGCGTTTGGTAATGGACAGCTGATATTTTAGCCTGGTTGGTTTTTACTTTCCCCTTTAATGGGGATGTACCTCTCCCAGTTCACACCTAGTCCCTCTTCTGCATATGTGAAGCAGACCCTGCCAATCAGAGCCATGCATCCCAATACAGCGATTGGCTCTGAAATGAACATGTGACAGCTGACAGCTGTTGGGGGCGGCCCCAGGCAAGACACCTTGAGCATTCTCTAGATCTTCGTGCTGGCTGAATTCAAGGCGCCTGGAAAAACCAGGTCTTGAAAAACATTACTCACCAATGTTATCAGCTTGGCTTACTTTGCCTCAGGTGGGAGAGGGCCTTGATATGTAAATGCAGGCTTGCCCCTGGAATGGGTGAATGAATAGGGCCTGGGCTCACCAAAACCCCTTTGATCCTAATGTTGCAGAAACCCCTTTGTATTGTGGATATAAATAAACGCAGCTTCCTGGGCTCAGCGTGCATGGCTGTTTCTCCATGAGAGGGAGAACAGAGGCCCACCTAGCCCCAGCTTTTTAATCCTACTTCTGTTTTCTCTTCTATATTTCATTTTTCTTCATCCTCAGCTCTTCCACTCAGAAACTGAACTCAGTCTCTCTCCACGCTGGACATGGGAGAGAGAGAGAGGGAAAAACACCCCCGATAGACAGCAAATCAAAGAAGTGAGTGATTTGAGGTCTTTTGCTGGCTCTACTGAGAGAATCCTATATAATAAAAGGCTACTATGCAAATTGTCCCCTTGATGGGGAGTTTGACCAGGGAGGCGGGGCTGGCCAGCCAACCACTCACAGCCCCTCCCCTCGACCATCCTTGTCCCCAATTGGTACCACCCACCCCTATCGGGGGTGGGGCCAGCTGGCCAACCTTCTGTGTCCCCTCCTCCCAGTTTGCCTGGCCATCAGCAAATTGGTCATAATCAGGGAAGGCTGGCTGTACCTCACCTGTGCACAAATTCTTGCACTGGGCCTCCAGTATGATATAAACCTGGAACTTCTGTTGCTGTCTTGTCTTGTTATCATGAAAGGAAAACATGCTTGAGAATGGAGCCCATAATGAGGAAAGCCAGACTGGAGAGTGAAGAGAATAAAATCAAGTCTTGAATATATCAGTTGAGTCCTTGGATTTACTGTTACCTTTCAGTAACTTAAACCTATAAATTTCTTTCCACTTAATCTTGCTTAGTTGCAATTCTGTCACTTTCAACTGAGAGTCCTGATTAAGCTAGCCTTTTGGAGGTGCCCACAATGTTTTATCTATTACTTGTGTAAATTATTTTCATCATTTCACCCATGGATTGATGACGATAGGAATATTTTGCATCTGGGCAACACTTCATCCTTTCCTGAATGTCTTCACCAAAGATGGTCATTCAGAGTAGCCACCTTACTTGTTATAGCAGCATCTGTTGAACATCTGTTCCAATGGGTCCATCCCATGCAATACTGATTGCTAAATATTCGGAATGTCACCTTTGTTTCCACCTACATGATTGCATTTATACCATAAACCAAAGTGGGAACAGACTAAAAGCCCATTTCACAGATGAGCAAGATAAGACTCTCCAAACTGACTTCTCCAAGCTATTCAATGGCCAAACCTGATTTTGAAATTGGGACTTTGTTCTGAAGCTGTTTGCACCTCACTATGCTCTACACCAAATGTAGAGAATCGCTAATTACATTTTTCCATTATTATTCATCAGAAACTGGGCTAAGGGGTTTATATTTATTGAATAGCTGCAACCAACCAACCAACTGGAGGTTGATTTTATCTTCTTCATTTGGCATATAAGGAACCTGACACTCAACGAGGTTAAGTTCATTATGCTAGGAAGTGGCAGTCAGGATTTGAACTCAGATCTGCCACTCTAAAAAATGATGTGGCTCCTATCCTCAAGAATCTAGTTGTAGACAGGATAGGCAAACGTTTATTAGTCATAGGCTAAAAAATATAGTGGATGTGACTATTCAGAATATATATATTATATGAGATCAGGACAAGGAGAGGTCAATGAAGTTTGGATCACTAGGAAAAGCCTGATTCATCAGGATTTCAAATCAACTCAAAAATACTATTTGTGCTTTCATAATATTGTGGGTACTTGTAGAAACTCAATGAACTATATTAAATCCTGAAAGGTGAGTGGAGTTTAGTCAGGCAGAGATAAGAGAATCCTGGTAAGCACAGAGACATGGGTGAATGCTGAGGAAAGGAAGCCAGTCTGCCCATGTCCATGATGGCAAACCAGCTTTATTCTGCACTCTAAGGTTCACTGTTTGAAAACGGTTCCCTGGAGTACTACTTTGAGGACAGTGGTGAGACTGTGTAAGAAGTCAGGGGGCAGAGATCTGAGATTGCTTAGTGATGTCTGCCAAGGACATGGTATGGGAACCAGGTAGCACAAGAACTACATATCTGCCATCATAAGGTTGCAGAATACAGAGCATATTAAAGGATGAGTAAGCAAGAAGGCTAAAAGGCCACCTTAGAGTATATCACAAGACTTCTTTTTCTATGAGAACGTGGACTTTGGATTTAATTGAATGGACAAGGATGATTGTGAGTGTGAGTTATTCAACAAAGGAGGCTCCAAATAAAATCCGGGCTACAGTGTGTGGATGACTCGAAGGCAGCTATGTGAAATGTGGTCTTGGACCACTCACAACAGAACCTGATCTTCTTATGAAGTGAGTCATCAGGTATCAAAGTGATACCTTAAGAGGAAGAGATTATATATTCGTGATTGGGTAAAAGCTCAAGTTATAGGCAAGCATCTGGCTTTCATGTGAACTTTAGGATTGGCTAATAAAATACCAGCCATCACTTCCACGACCCAGGCATCTCAATGGCCATTAGATTATCACAATGGTGTTATTGGATACGTGTGGAGAACGGTTATAGCGTTTGGACAAGTTCAAGCCTCAGACTAATGAGAGGGCATGATCTTCTCATGGCAAAGCCACATGCAGGTCTCAGCTTGGAGGGCAAATATCTCCCAGCACAATTATAGCCAAAGGCTATGGTTGTAAGCTCGACCTTATGGTCCAAAACTATGGTCCCAGATGGCTGAGTGATGTAGGCTGTGGGAGATGCAGCAAGTGATGTCAAAACAAAGCTTGCCAGTGTTCTCAGGTGCATATATTTAAGTACATTTGAAACTTGCAAGAACACTGTAAACATCTTGACCATGCCCTCACTTTGCCTCATGGGATATGAGTATAAAATAAAGATTTGGCTTACGGGCTGTGTCACTGTTTCTCCATCTGAGAACAGTGTCCCACCTGGCCCCAGCTATATTCTCTTGTCTGTTTTCTTTAATCCTTCACCACCCTCGCCCCCTTGCCCCACACACACACTCAGGTTCACCACTGACCTTGCTGGACACAGTTCAGAGATAGTGTTCCACTGAGGAAAATTATGTCACTAAAAGCCCAAGTCTGAACTGATCTTATCACGGGTTGACATCCCATAACATTTTATCACCATCATCACTCAGATTTATTGAGCATATGCCACATTGTAGGATGAGCCTGACTTTATAATTTTATTTCAGTTTATCCTCACAACCCTAACATGTGCCAATGTGTCCATTTATCAGATGAGTAAACCGAGGCTCAGAGAGTTCATGTAAACTGCCCAGGGTAGAGTTGGAGATATAAACTGAGGTCTCTCAATTGCCATTTACCATTATTGTCACCACTAGGAGCTTGGTGCACAAAATTCCTGCACTGGGGGTAGGTGATCCCTCAGCCCAACCTGCCCCCTCAACAGGGCCAATGGCTGGCTCTGCCCCGGCTGCCTCAGCCCTGTCCCCTGGCCTTGGCCTTAGCCCCAGCGGTGATTTCCCGGAGGCACCCTGCACTGATGGCCTCTCGTGCACATGCACTGGGGTGACCACCCAGCCCCGGAGGCACCCCGCACTAGTGGCCTCTCACTCGCCACCTCAGCCCCACCCCCCCACCTCACACTGCTCAGCCCTGCCCCTCACACTGCTCAGCCCCCCGCTCCTGATTGGCTGGTAGTGTAGCGAAGGTATGGTCAAATTTGCATATTTCTCTTTTATTATACAGGATTATTGGCTCTGCACAGAGGTGCTCCCACTGACACAACATTATGAAAACCATAGACAAGCCTGAGCCAGCAGACTGAGACCTCTGTCCCACTTCTCTCTCAGATGGTACCGACAACCAGGCCACAAGAACCTGGATGTTAATTTTATGTTAACCAAAATACCTACTGCCAAATAAGAGGATTGGACATGCCCACTAAAATAAATATATATCAAATCCAGTGTCTGTAATAAACATATCTGAAGCATGACATACATTTCTGAAATTGGGGGCCAGGTTGGGGGGAAACTTCATAAATCATAGTGGCTATTAAACCGTGAGTTTCCCAAGATCCACACACTCTCCTGGAAGCCTTGGCTTTATTCCAATTTTCTTTCTTTTCATTTATTTATTTATTTATTTTTTAAGATTTTATCTTTATTGTTCAGTTTATTAATTACATTGTTCCCTTTTTTCGGCCCTATAGTTCCCCTCCACCTGGTACCCATCCCTCCCTCGGCCCTCATCTCCCCCACACTGTCCTCTCCCATAGTTGCATGATTTTTGTCCAGTCTCTTGCTGCACTTCCCACACCCACTTTTTCCCCAAGAGTTGTCAGTCCATTCCCTCTCTATGTCTGTGATTCTGTTACATTCACCAGTTTATCCTGTTCATCAGCTTATTAATTCATTTCATTCTCAAATTCATTTGTTGATAGATGTGTATTTGTTGTTCACAATTTACACTTTTATCTTTTTCTTCTTCCTCTTCTTAAAGAATATCTTTCAGCATTTCATATAATATTGGTTTTGTGGTGATGAACTCATTTAGCTTTTTCTTACCTGCGAAGCACTTTATCTGACCTTCAATTCTGAATGATAGCTTTGCTGGATAGAGTAATCTTGGTTGTAGATTCTTGCTATTCATCACTTTGAATATTTCTTGCCACTCCCGTCTGGCCTGCATTGTTTCTGTTGAGAAATCTGCTGACAAACATATGGGTGCTCCCTTATAGGTAACTAACTGTTTTTCTCTTGCTGCTTTTAATATTCTCTCTTTGTCTTTTGCTCTTGGCATTTTAATTATGATGTGCCTTGGTGTGGTCCTCTGAGGGTCCCTATATATTGGGGTTCGGTGCACTTCTTGGACTCCTAAGTCTATTTCTTTCACCAGGTGTGGGAAGTTTTCGGTCACTATTTCTTCAAATAGGTTTTCATTGCCTTGCTCTCTCTCTTTTTCTGGCACCCCTATAATTCGGGTGTTGGTATGCTTGAGGTTGTCCCAGAGGCCCCTTACACTATCTTCTATGTTTTGGATTCTTTTAGTTTCTTGCTTTGCCAGCTGAGTGGATTTTTCCTCTTTGTATTTCAAATCTTTAACTTGGTTCTTGGGGTGCTCCAGAGCACTTTTAGGTCTTTGTATAATATTTTTTCAGTCAGTGTATGCTTAATTTCTGGTTGGTCCTTTTACATATCTTTGAGAGTCTTCTTCATATCCTTGAGAGTCTCGTTCATTTCCTTGTAGGACTCATTCATTTCCACGTTGGTCTTGATCATTTCCACATTAGTCTTGATCATTTCCTTGCAGGTCTCGTTCATATCCTTGAGGGTCTCATTCATTTCCTTTTCAGTCTTGCTTATTTGCTTATAGGTCTTGACCTTTTGTAGGAGCCTCTTGAGAAACCCTTTAACTGTGGTTTCGAATTCCATGTCCAGTCGTTTTTTTCCTCCATTTCTTTCACATCTGATTTCTTTCCATGTCTCTCTGCATGGTGGCTGCTTCCTGAGTTGGTCAATTAGCTTTGTGTGGTAGACTTCCTACAAGGGACAGTGGGTCAGCCTCCCCAGTTACCTGAGGTGGATATGGGTTGCACAGTCTTGCTGAAGTTAGGCTCAGGTTAATCGTTGTTATCACTTGGAGGGGCTGACCTCCAGGCCAATTGTCTGTGAAGTTCAGCTGTGCTCAGGTTGGATGGGTGGAGTCTCCGGGCCAAGCAGACAGTGTTAGCTCGGCCCTATGCAGCCTGAGGGATTCTGTGCCTGGGGCAATGGCTGCCAGCACCTCTGAGAGAGAGCCGCTGCCAAGCTCCACTGGCTACCAGGGAATTCAGACTCTCCCCAAATGAGTCTGCACTCCCAACGTCTCACCCAGGGTTGTAAAACAAAGCAGTCTGACGGTTTCCCGAATGAGAGAGCAAGTCGTGAGCACTCTCTACGCAGTCAGGCAGCTGCGCTGTTCCCAAGTTCACGTGTAAGCTCGCCTTCTCCACTAGCCGGCAGACCCCTGTAGCACCCGAGCTACGGCGTGCCCTCCCACTGTCCACTTTTTACCCCGTATGATAGTGGGTCCCTTGGACTTCGCCCAGAGCTGGAGAATCAGTGCAGTGGGACGTCTTTGTCTCATCCATTCGAGAAAACTGGCTTGTTTTCAGCCGCCCACCCTATTCGCTGGCGCACGTGCTCCAAACCTCTCTCCGCGCGAATCTTCAATGCTGTCCTCAGCCGCTCCTCCGAGTCACGGTGTCTTATCTTCACTTTTATTTGTGGAATTTTCACTCGGCCAGCTTTCTGCTGATTCTGGAAGGTGCTTGTTCTTTCGTTAAGTTGTAGTTTTAAAATTGCTGTGTATGACGGCAAGATAGGTGTTTTACCTATGCCACCTATCTTGGTTCTCTGCTTTATTCCAATTTTCTGAAACACCTAAACTCCCAGTTTCTAAGTCCACTTCTCTGCTCATGTGTGCTCGGTTTAGGATGCTAACAAAAAGCCTCTACAGAAACCTAATGCCCTATTTTAACTATATCTCTGAAAAGTTGGATGGAGACCAGAAACTCCCCTCCCATTCTGGTTCAAGATGCCCTTGTTTATTTAACTGATACATAATAAGACCATTTGCTTTTACCTTTGACCTCTTAAAATGTTCTGTGGTTTCCATAGATTTTCTTTTTACATGTACAGTGATGCCCACTTCCATTTTCATCATATATAAAAGCTGTATACTTTCCATCGAGCCCACTCTTTTTTCAATACAAATCCATTTCACAGTATTTCTGTGCAGAGTAGTCTCTCTCTCTCCAAAAGCTAAAGAAGTGTTTTGTTTTTGTCGTCGTCTTTATTTGGATCTGTACAATGGGGTTGCTGTAAAATGGAGGAATGGACCTCTGAAATATTTATTTACAGAATGAAGATGCCAAGGGCTCAGTTTGCAGGCCCATCACTGTGTCAGTCAGAATAGGACAGATTTTGGTGCACTAACAACCAACCCCCGGTTGCTTGCATTAAAACAGCAAAGCTCTCTTTTTCATTAGCACAACAGTCCTATTGCAGCTGGGGGTTCTACTCCCCATAACCTTGCTCTGCTACTGGGCTGACAGAGCAGCCAGAACCTTGATGGCCACCATGGAAGAAAGAAAGACACATATGGTAAACTGCACACTGGCTCTTAAAACTTCTACCCAGAAAGGACACATCACTTCTATTTATAGTTAGTGGCCAAAGTAAATCATGTGGCCATGACCAGCCCTAACTCCAAGCTGCAGGGGAGCATGACCCTTCCTAAACCAGAGCAGGGCATATGGAGCACCACTGATGACCTCCCCTGTGGTCACAGCGTGCTACCTATGGGGAAGGTGTGCAGGACAGAAATGAGAGTGCATCTGTCCTGAGTACTTACCACAGGCACACATGGCTTTAAACACTTTGCACATACCGTCTCATTAAAGCTTTCCAACAACTCTCTGCCACAGGCACACTCCTCCCCCACTTTAAAGATGAGGAAACTGAGGTCCAGAAAAGTTGAATCACTTGCCCAAGGCCACCTAGGCAGTCAAGAGTTGTGCTGAGACTCCAACCCAGGTAGGTAGCTTGGGATAGATCCGCATTCCTAATAAGGCTGCAATAATGCCTCTCAGTACTACAACTCTACTACCACTCACACCCTGTCAGCTCACTATCTATGTAACCATAACAACAATTCCCGACTCTCATGATTCTTGTGTGGGTGACCTGAGGAAATAAAGCAAAACTCCTCCTGCAGCAGCGTTTAACCACACACTGTCCACTCTGATGGATACATAGAGACTTGGAAACCACCAACAAAAGGAAAAGACAACATCTAGATAGGGAGGAGATTTGCAAACCACACATCTGATAAGGGGTTAACATTCAAAATGTACAAGGAACACATACAACTTAATGAAAGTAAATAAACCAATTAAAAATGAGCAAAGAAAAAAAAATAGTCAAAGGAACCAAATAGATATGTTTCCAAAGAAGCCACATAAGTGGCCAAGAGACACATGGAAAAGTGAGCAGCATCACTAACATCAGGGACATGCAAGCACAAACCACAGGGAGCTATCAGCTCATACTTGCTAGGATGGACCATCAAAAAGATAAGAGATAAATGCTGCTGAGGATGTGGTGGAAAGGGAAGCCTTGAGCACTGTTGGTGGGAATGTAAACTGGTGCAACCGCTATGGAAACCTATATGAAGGTTCCTCAAAACATTAAAAATAGAACTAGAATATGATCCAGCAATCTCACTACTAGCTATGCATCTAAAGGAAATGTCCCTGTGTGTTGGGGAGATATCTGCACCCCATGCTCACTGCAGCATTATTCACAACAGCCACCTGGAAGCAGCCTGCACGTCCATCGATGAATGAATGGAGACAGAAAATGTGGGATACGTGTAGACAACAGAACATTTCTCAGCCTTTAGAAAGAAGGAAATCCTGTCATCTGCAGCAACATGGATGAACCTGGAGACATCATGCTAAGTGAAATAAACCAGACACAGACAAATAATACTGCATGATCTCACTTACATGGGGAATCTAGGTTGAACTCAGAAACAGAGACTAGAATGGTGTTTGCCAAGAGCTGGTGGGATGGGGGGATAGGGAGAGGTTAGTAAACGGGTAAAGTTGTAAGATGAATAAGGTCTGAGGATCTAATGTATAATATGTTGACTACAATGGGTAAATGTACAGTTAAAATTTTCTGAGAGTAGAACTTAAGTGTTCTCACTAAAATAAGGGGGGTATACATGGGTGAGGTGATGGATATGTTAATGAACATGATAGTGGGAATCCTTTCACAATGTCTGTCTAATCATTGCACTATATATTTAAAATACATTATAATCTTGCCGAAACCGGTTTGGCTCAGTGGTAGAGCGTCGGCCTTTGGACTGAAAGGTCCCGGGTTCGATTCTGGTCAAGGGCATGTACCTTGGCTGCGGCCACATCTCCAGTAGGGGGTGCACAAGAGGCAGCTGATCGATGTCTCTCTCTCATCGATGTTTCTGACTTTCTATCCCTCTCTCTTCCTCTTTATAAAAAATCAATAAAATATATTTAAAATACATTATAATCTTATTTTTTCTATCAGACCTCAATAATGCTGTGGGGGGGGGGGAGGGCGGCGGAGAAACCATCATCTTGGGTCAGAAACTTTATAGCCATCTTTTTGGTTGAGGAAAGAAAAATAACCTATCTCTGCCATCTAGATGTAAAAGCCAGACACTTAGAAATTACCCCCCTTAAAAAAAATGTTTTTATTGATTTCAGAGAGGAAGGAAGAGAGAGAGAGAAAAAGAAAAACATCAATGGTGCGAGAGAATCATTGATCAGCTGTCTCCTGCACATTCCCTACTGGGGACCAAGCCCACAACCCAAACATGTGCCCTGACCGGGAAATCAAACTGTGACCTCCTGATTCACAGGTTAACGCTCAACCACTGGGCCACACCGGCTAGACAGAAATTATTCTTGATACCTTACCCTCCACATCCTCCATCACCTCATCTTGGCAAATTATTTCATCTGTTTCTCACAGCCATTCACTTCTTTCCCACCTCACAGCTACGTAGTTCAAGCCATCATGCTTGTCCACTTGGACTACTGCAGCAGCCTCGCCTGAAACTGGCCTTCCAGCTTCTGGTCTTGTCCTGGTCTGACCACGAGACACCTTTAGTGTGGTGAAGTGCTGATGTCTGCCTGAGCCCCAGCATCCAGCAGTGCCTGAGCCAGTCTTCCCCACCATTCCGGACACCTCTTACTGATTTCATACCCCCCAGGGGTTCGCCAATGCCATCACGTATCAGACACTCTGTGAGCGCCGGCCAGAGTGAATGGATCTGATGCTATTCAAAGTCCTGCTCAAGCTCAAAATGAGGCCGCAAGAGGGAAAATCTTTGGCTTTGGCCTTGAAAAACCCACAGAAACGTCACTGCACAGACACAAAAGTTAGACATACTGCTCGACAGTGAAGTGGTGCCACCAGGCCTCTTCTCCATCAAGCGGTTTTTAAGAGCAGTTTAGGGAGTTTTTCTCACTCCCTTAAATGTGGTTTTGCTTACTTACTTCCCAACCCCAGGAAAGGCTCTCATCTCCTGGGCCTCTTTCATTTTCAAGTCCAGCCCGGAAAAGAAAAAAATGTGCGTGTAGAAAGTCTTATAATTACCGAATCTGATTTTCATTTGAACTTTTCCTCTCTGACATCACTGCCGAGTTGTTTGGTGAATGGCGGCTGACAGGGCTCCAGTGTGTGTCTGTGATAGAGAATCTGCCGGCGTGTGTGTGTGTGTGTGTGTGTGTGTGTGGTATCTTTGTATGTGTGTGCTCATACAAATGCATGTTTGAGTGAGTGTGTCAACGAAAGTGTAGGGGGGTGTTTGTATGTGAATGTGTGTGCAAATGAGTGTGGTATATAAGTGAACGTGTTTGGGATATGTGCATGTGTGCTGATTGTGAGTGCATGTGTGAATAAGGAGGAGGCTATGCGTGAATGTGGGGTTGTCCTTGTGTCTGTGTGTCCATGTGATGTGTGTGTGTGAGTGTGAGTGTCTGTGTCAATTAGAAGAGCTTTCCAAGGTGGGGTGTACTGAGATGATGTAGGAGGTGCCAGGCTACAAGCCAAGGAAAGCAGGCAGGAGGGTGAGCACAAAGTCACCAGGGCGGAGATGGAGGGGGCCTGGGCGCCAGACAAGAGGAGTCCGCGTGAGGCAGCAGAGCCGGGAGTGCACACTGAGGCGGAGGTTCAGAGTCAGCTCAGAGAATGAAACCAAAGACTTGTGCCCACAGAGTCCCCAGCAAGTCTCTGAAGAGAGCAGTAATAGCACATGACATACGAATGTTTCTTACGTTCAAAGGACATCCACGTGTGTGGGAAGACTGAGTGAGTTTTGTTCTTGGATACCCCACGAAGGTAGATAACCCACGAAGGTTGAATGTGTTAAGTGAAATGATACTTGTAGCCCCACTATCCTTTGTCAACTGCTGTGAAGGCTGCCTGGTGGGTGTTCCCCCCGTTACAGACCTGTGAGGGTGTAACGGGGGCCTGAGCCTGTGCAGTGCTTTACAGGACACCTTGGAAGCAGGGTTCACCAGTGAGTGTGGGGTGTCTCAGAGAAGCGGGGAGCTCCCACATTTGATAGCCACACCTAGGAATGCTGCTCACTGCAGTTCTGTGTCCTGGGCTTGGTGCTTTTTACAAGAGTTGTCAGTGTTGGAAATTCTTTTAAAAAACTGATTTAAATTTTAAAAACTAACACAATGTTATATGTCAATGATATCTCCTTTTTATTTTTTTTAAATTGGGATCTTTGAAACACTGAGCTCCTAGATCAAGACAAGCCTTACTTCTAAACTTTCAATTCCATTAAGTTGCCTTTTAATGTCTCTGTGCCTCAGTTTTCTCATCTGCCAGACTGATCTAAACTCAGGAGGAAGGCAGGAAGTGTTCAAAGCAGACACCTGGAGTCAAAAGACTAGATCCAAGTCTGAGCTCCATCATGAGCCAACTGCAAGCCCTCAGGGGGCCACTTCATTGCCCAAGCCTCCGTTTCTTCATCTGTACAATGGGTACAGTGCCTACATAATGACGCTGTGGAAAGTCTCAAATGAGAACATGATAGGAAGCTCTGCACACAGCACCCAGCACATAGCAGGACTAGTTAAATGTTGACCGGACGTGAGCTTATCTCCCACCTCATCAAGATTCCTACTTGTCAGGAGTTAGGTGACATGGAAGCACATCTCTGTGTCATAGACCGTTATTAGTAGCAATAAAGCAAACTGATGTGCAGAGCGGAAGACAAAGGGAAGCAAGATTGTTCTAGAAAGCAAACCAAGGAAAGCAGGTGGGCATAGGAGGAAGAGCCAGGCTTTCGGGCAAACTCAGATGTTGTTACTCAGAGGAAGAGAAAGGTTGATGCCAAATCGAAGAGGAGTATTTTCATGTTTTAAATGAACTGTTTTTCCCTCCACTCAATTCAGAGAGGAGAGTGCAGCCCAATCTCATCCAGGGCGGCAAAGAGCACCATATTTATTCCGGTAAAAACACTCACTGCTCCCCGCTCGCTGAAACATTTCCTGCTTTCTAAAGACATGCGTAGGAACTCAGAGCTGCAAGGAGTCACCTGGCGAGTGGCTGTGCCAAGGCACGCCCGCAGGGAGGGTGCGCTTCCCGGAAAAGGCCACCCAGACCAGAGTCGGAGCCCAAGATGGCCTTGAAGGGCCTTTGTAACTGCTGCCACTTAAGGGCTAATGGAGATGGCATGGTCAAGGTGCCAGCCACAGACGGGGCTCTGCCCAACAGGGAGGCCTGGCGAGGTGGCAGGGGGTAAACAGGTTGCTGCCATCTTTTTCACAGTTTTGTTTTTTTTTAAACAGTTTTATGCCTAAATATCTGGCGGTCATCTCAAGGCCTGGAGAGGGAGGGTCTAGGTCCACACTATCCCATGGAAAAACAATGCAAGCCACTCTTGTACTTTTAAATTTCCTGGTAGACACACACACACAAAATGGGGGGGGCAGGTAACATTAACTTGGAACAACATTTTTAAAAAATCTTTATTGTTCAGTTTATTAATTACATTGTTCCCTTTTTTCTCCCTATAGCTCCCCTCCACAAGATACCCATCCCACCCTCCACCCTCACCCCCCCACTGTCCTCTCCCATAGTTGCATGATTTTTGTCCAGTCTCTTGCTGCACTTCCCACAGCCTCTTTTCTCCCCAAGAATTGTCAGTCCATTCCCTCTCTATGTCCGTGATTCTATTATATTCACCAGTTTATCCTGTTCATCAGATTATTAATTCACTTGATTTTTAGATTCATTTGTTGATAGATGTCTATTTGTCGTTCATAATTTACACTTTTTATCTTTTTCTTCTTCCTCTTCTAAAGAATATCTTTCAGCATTTCATATAATATTGGTTTGGTGGTGATGAACTCCTTTAGCTTTTTCTTATCAGTGAAGCACTTTATCTGATCTTCAATTCTGAATGATAGCTTTGCTGGATAGAGTAATCTTGGTTGTAGATTCTTCCTATTCATCACTTTGAATATTTCTTGCCACTCCCGTCTGGCCTGCATCATTTCTGTTGAGAAATCTGCTGACAATCGTATGGGTGCTCCCTTATAGGTAACTAATTGTTTTTCTCTTGCTGCTTTTAATATTCTCTCTTTGTCCTTTTCTCTTGGCATTTTAATTATGATGTGCCTTGGTGTGGTCCTCTTAGGGTCCCTATATATTGGGGTTCGGTGTGCTTCTTGGACTCCTAAGTCTATTTCCTTCACCAGGTGTGGAAAGTTTTCAGTCACTATTTCTTCAAGTATGTTTTCATTGCCTTGCTCTCTCTCTTTTTCTGGCACCCCTATAATTCAGGTGTTGGTATGCTTGAGGTTGTCCCAGAGGCCTCTTACACTATCTTCAATTTTTTGGATTCTTTTGGTTTCTTGCTTTTCTAGCTGAGTGGATTTTACCTCTTTGTATTTCAAATCTTTAACTTGGTTCTTGGGGTACTCTAGAGTACTTTTAGGTCTTTGTATAATATTTTTTATTTCAGTCAGTGTATGTTTAATTTCTGGTTGGTCCTTTTTCATATCCTTTAGGGTCTCATTCATTTCCTTGTAGGTCTTGCTTATTTCCTTGTAGGTCTCGGCCTTTTCTAGGAGCCTCTTGAGAAGCTCTATAACTGTGGTTTTGAATTCCATGTCCAGTCATTTTTTTTCCCTCTATTTCTTTCACATCTGATTTCTATCCATGTCTCTGCATGGTGGCTGCTTCACTGAGTTGGTCAATTAGCTTTGTGTGGTAGATGTTCTACAAGGGACAGTGGCTTAGCCTCTCCAGTTACCTGAGGTGGATATGGGTTGCACAGTCTTGTTGAAGTTAAGCCCAGGTTAATCGTTGTTAGCACTTGGAGGGGGTGACCTCCAGGCCAATTGTCTGTGACGTTCAGCTGTGCTCAGGTTGGATGGGCAGAGTCTCCGGGCCAAGCAGGCAGTGTCAGCTCTGCCCTATGTGGCCCCAGGGACTTTGTGCAGGTGGCAACGGCCGCCAGCACCTCTGAGAGAAAGCCGTTGCTGAGTTCCACCAGCTGCCGGACAATTTAGACTCTCCCCAAATGAGTCTGCACACCCAACGTCTCACCCAGGATCACAAAACAATGCAGTCTGATGGTTTCCCGAATGAGAGAGCAAGTCACGAGCGCTCTCTGCACAGTCACGCAGCTGCACTGTTCCCAAGTTCACACACACTCTGCACAAGCTCGCCTTCTCCACAAGCCGGCGTGCCCTCCCACTGTCCAGCTTTTACCCCATATGATTGTGTGTTCCCTGGACTTCACCCAGAGCTGGGGAATCAGTCCAGTGGGACATCTTTGTCTCCCCTGTTAAAGAAAACTGGCCGGGTTTTCAGCCGCCCGCCCTATCCGCTGGCGCGCTCCAAACCTCTCTCCGCGCGTATCTTCAACGCTGTCCTCAGCTGCTCCTCTGAGTCCCAGTGTCCTATGTTCTCTTTTATTTGTGGAATTTTCACTCAGCCAGCTTTCCAGTGATTCTGGATGGTGTTTGTTCTTTCGTTAAGTTATAGTTTTGAAATTGCTGTGTGGGGCAGCAAGATAGGTGTTTACCTATGCCACCATCTTGGTTCTCCTCCCTGGATTAACATTTTTATCTAACCCAATATATCCCAAACACTCTCATTTCAACATATAATCGATGGGAAAATTATTCATGTGATATTTCAAATCTGTTTCTGCATAAGACTTCAACATGCAGTGTGCATGTTATTGACACTTCAGCACATGTCATTTTGACCCGAAGGTCACAGAGGATGAGAGGAGAGTGGAAAGCACAGGGCTAGAGGGTGCATCTGGCCATCCTCCCAGGACTTATGTTTCATCCTCCTGTGGTAACAGAAAGTCCAGTGTCAGAGGGGACGAACCCCTCAGGGAGTTGGGAAGGGATGCCGCTTCTCATTGTGGACCCCCCTGTACTGAGTGTTGAGGGAGAAGTCTGTCTTTCTGTCTCTCTCTTTATGCCTCTTTTTCACTCCATTTCTTTGTGTTCTTCCAGTCTTTGGCCCTCCCTCCTTTTTTCTGTTTCTCTGTCTTGCTGCACTAGCTCTCTTTCTGCCGGTCTTCATCTCTCTAAATCTGAGAAAGTGAATTTCTCATTTCCATTCATTTTCACTTAACAAAGAATGAATGGTAATAACAAGCCCTTCTTCTGTTAATAAAATTTAGGGCAGCAAACTTCTAGTTAAGGAAACTTATAACTCTTCAGATTTTCATGTTCATGATTATTCACCCCCCACAATTAAGTCAGTTTGGGAACATATATGTTTGGAGAGAGAGAGAGAATTTCCTTTTCCCTTAATGTGAGCTTACCAGTAATTATCATTTAGTTCCACGCTCCTCAAAGAGTCTCTTGTTCAATATTTACCAATCCTAGAATAACAGACAGATCCAGTCCTTAGTATACAATAAAAGTCAGCTAAGGCAGGACACAGATCTCCCTCTCTCCAAAAAAAAAAAAAAAAAAAAAAATGAGCCTCTACAAGAAAAACTCAGCTTTTCCCATCTTGTGCATTCGATACTTCATGTACACACTCCCACTTGAACCCAGCTGCCCGGAGCGCGCTGAGCTCACTGGAAATGAGCTTAAAGAGGAAGAAGATCACACTATTTAAGGGTCAGAAGAGAACTGCTTATTGTACGACCTTGAGCAAGATCCTCTTGACTAGGAGCCTCAGTTTTTCCATCTATGAAATGGAAGCATCTTGGCTAAATGAGTTCTAGTATCCTTTTGATTTTAAAACTTAATTAAAAGGACATAATTTATCTATATGTACTCAGGTTTATTTGTTAGATACTATATATTTGATGTAGTGAATGTAGCAAGTTTCCCATCTATGGGATATATGTGGGGGGGTATACATATATATAACACAGATATATGTATGTACATACATAATTACAAATTTATAACACATGGATATACACACACAATAGATAGTGAAATAGAAAGATAAACACACAAAGGAAAGGAAGTCTGAAGTGTGCAATCCAAAGTGTGATCCAAGGTTAACAAAAGAAACAGCCACTGGGTAGGGTGTGATCAACACCCATTGGTCTTGAACCTGGAATTCCTAATTTCCCCTCTTCTTTCAGTCCATATGAGTTGCATGAAGTTGACTCCGTGTCTCCTCCCCTGCTCCAGTGAACAGGTGACTCAGGCCTGGCCAACAGGAGAACAGCACCCCCTAAGCTTTTCAGGTTAGGCACATGACCCAAGCCAGCCAATCAGAATCAATCCTGGGCCTTCCCTAGAACCATGTGCAAAGGAGGTACCTCTAGAAGCCTTGGGGCCACTCCTAGGCCTGGAAGAAGAGGCTGCCTTAGATCTACGCTGTTCAGGAGAAACAACTGCAAGACTGAAACAGAGGCTGGTGATCTGCTTTCAAGTTCGAGACCCAGGTGTATATGATAATATCTCTACCCTGTGTCAACGGATTCTTTTTTCATTCTGAACCATGTGGGGTTGGCAGTCACTTGCAACCGCTATTAATAACTAGGGGCCTGGTGCATGAATTTATGTACCTTTGAAAGGAACTGTGAGCTGCGAGGTTGCGCTGGAACAGAGGCAGGCAGGCCTCGGCCCATCCTCCACACCTCCGCCCAGCCCCTCTCACCGAGGCCCCTGGTCCCCTGTCTGCCGGCAGCCCTGCTCCCACCTCTGTTGCTCCCACATGCTGATGGCGCCAGCCCCACTCACACCTGCTGACAGTGCTGAGGGATCAGGACCAGCACTGGGCACCAGCAACCGGGCAGCAAGTGCGGGCAGTGGGTGAGAGCACCGGGTAGGACTGTGGTGCGCAGGAGCAAAGAATTTTCAGTAACCACCAGAGGCTCACCCCGATGACAGCGACCGGCACCCCACCTTGGTCTGGCGTCCCTGCTTACCTGCTCCACCATCCCACCATGGCTGATGCCTGCCATGTTCTATGCTCTGCCACCTGATGCCCGCTCCCACCATTTTCTATGCACACCCACTGGTGGTCAGCGCGTGTCATAGCAACCGCTCGTTCAGTTGTTCAGTTGTACCTCCGGTCAGTCTATTTGCATATTAGCCTTTATTATATGAGGTAAGGTGATAGGTTAAAAGGACAGACCTCCACTTTTTATTTCAGGAGTACGAATTTACTTTTTAAAAAATATTTTTTATTGATTTCAGGGAGGAAAAAAGGGATAGAGAGCTAGAAATATCAATGATGAAAGAAAGTCACTGATCAGCTGCCTCCCACTTGCCCCACAGCGGGGATTGAGCCTGCAACCCGGGCATGTGCCCTGACAAGGAATCGAACTGTGACCACCCGGTTCAAATGTCTACACTCAACCACTGAGCCATGCCGGCTGGATTGAATTTACTTTTTCAAGTAGTCTGATGTCCTTGGTCTTGATAAACATAACTCCCATAAACACTTAATGTGGATCAAATACTAACCGAAATACTTTCCATGCATTATCTCATTTAATAGTCATTCTTACCCTAGAAGGTAGGTACTGTTGTTATGACCATTTTATAGATTGGGAAACTGAGTCTGGAAAAGGCAAAGCAACTGTTCAAGCTCACAGGCCTAATAAACAGGGGAGACTGCGGTGGGACCATGTCCTGTCAGGCTCTGGAGACCCAGCTTTATCCCTTCTCTATTCCAGTTCACTGATGAGAATGCTTGACAAAAATGGTTCTTAATAAAGTTCTGTCTTTGTTTCTAGTATACAAGTTCCAATAAGAAGCCTGTTCATTACTGAACACCCAGCACCTGCCACAGTGCCTGGCACACAGGGGCTCAACAATCTAATGCTGAATGAGTGAATGAATGAATGAATGAATGGGATGTGCTGTCTGAGATCTGAGGAGGCCCAGGTACCTGAAACACCCATTTCAAGCCAACATCTAAAGCATTCCTTCCAACTTCATCAGGATGTATCTTAACAGCTCAGACATGCTTTCCAGTTGAAAACATTCATTTAATTAGCAGGCATTTTCCAAAACGGATGTGCCTTTCTCAATCACTGTGTCTGCCGCGGACATTTGTTGAAAAGGTGCCCCCTCCCCCAGACATCAAAGCATATGCTCCGCAGACCTTTCTCCCCCAATTACTTCCACTGGAGAAGGACAGCGGGCGGACGGGAACTCGGTCACAACACGCAAGATGTTTTCCCTTTGCAGGAGAGATGCTTACGGTGTGAAGTCCTTTTCGGGGAAAGAAATGTATTTCTTTTTAAATGTTTCTCTTGCCATCACAGACTGCAAGCTGTGAACTGCCAAAGTCACATCTCACGGAGATCGAGCTTCCCCTCCCGAAAACAGGACCAGGAGCAACCTGCGTGCTGCTGTCTCATTGGATCGCTGTGTTTCTTCCTGGGTTTGGTGGCTAATGGGATGAGCGTCCTGGACCATCCTTGTTTTATACTTTGGTTTGACCATTACATTCAGTGAATAGAGGCACACACCTCCTTCTCTCGCGTCCCTGCATCCCAGAACCAGGGGCAGCCGCAGCTCTGAAGCGGAGACAGCACCACAGTCCTTAAGAAAATGTCCTAAAAAGTCCTTAAGAAAAGTCCATGAGGTATGGCTAGAATTGGCTGGGTCAGTCCCTTGTCCTAAATGTTTCCATCGCTCTCCCCGCTGCCATCTGGATAGCCAATGAGTGCCTTAGCGTGGCCCACAGACCTCAGTTGTGCCTACTCGCTGCCCGCCACTAGGCCAGGGCCCAGCCAAAGAACTTACTTGCTGTTCCCAGCATCTTGCTCCCTCCCCTCGCCACCGCCTCTGGCCCCTTTGGATGTGCTCTTCCCACTCCCTGAAACACCCTCTCTGTCCCACCTTCTTCACCTGGTTAATTCTACCCAGTGTCAGGTCTCAGGTAAGATACCACCTCCAGGTAGCCTCCCTGCTCCTTCCCTCCACTTCCCACCTAAAGAACTTAATTAAATGCCCTCCCAGCACGATCACAGCGACCCCCTCCAGCACTGACAGCCCGATTAGAAACGTCCATTTATCTCTTCTACGCCCTCACTTGGCCTGGCTCCCTTGGGCTGAGTGAGTCTCAGAGCCTGGCCTATAACAGGCCCCCAGGACAGGTATGAGTGAACAGGATAAGTACACACGTGGAGGCCGGGCCTGCGAGGGAACGCAGCATGCCGGTAGAAAGTACTTCCATTGTCCTCGCTGAGATGGAGTTGCAGACAGCTGAACCTGTCTATGAAGACAGTCACACTCCAACCCTCACCCCTAGCTCCAGGGTGCACGGGAGACTTAATCCGCCTGCCGTGGTCCCAACATGAACCTCACCTTGTATGTACACGGTCATTCCAGCCAAACAGTTCTGCCCGTAGTTCCCCAAGCAAGTGAACTTTGCCCTGCAGCCTGAGCCACTGGGAGCCAGCCTTCGAGGTCACAGAGAGGCTGGGTGAAACGGCAGAGAACACGTGAAGGTAGGGAATCTTGGGCAAGGGGGCTCCCTCTGCCTTGACTCCAGCCACTGCCACGTGAGAGCCAGGGCTGAGTCATAAAGATACAGTGGGTCAGAGGTGGCAAGGAGCCTGAAACCCTGCAAGAGTCTTTTCCCTCCAAAACTCAGAGCCCCCCAGAAATGTCATTTTACCCTGTGTTTGCTCTGTCCCACGTGGCACATGAGCAGGTAAAAGGGCTTTGGGTGTTGTGGTTTTTTCTCCTGCCAGATGAGCATGTGATGCCAAGTTCACTGCTGAACAGGAACTGCTGGCTTCTCTGGGTCTCCACCCACAGGGCATCTCTCGGGGGGATGGTAGGCTGACATGTCCATCTCAGAGTCTCAAGCCTCTCTTTCCTGGGCCGTCACTCTAAGGAAATAGCAAGTGCACTTCTGGGTTGGTAGTTCTTCTCATTAACAGAGAACACTTTCTTGCCTCAAAAAGTGGCTTGAAAATCATGCTTAGAAGGCCCAGGATGGAGCTCACTCTGCCAGGTATTTGAATTCAACCTTTGCATCTTTCAGGCTGTGTGATCTCGGGCAAGTGACCTAACCTCTCTGAGACTTAGTTGCCTTGTCTGTAAAGTGGGCTAAGAGACCTCTTCCATGAATTGTCCTAATGACTGAATGAGATGTTGCATGCAAAGCACCAGGCGAGGCCCCTGGCTTTAACGAAGTACCTATCGCCAACAATTATCATTCCTGCTTTGGAACGAATAGACTTCTGGAACGAGGGCTTGCATTATGCCCATATTCTTTCCCAACTCAGATTTTGCCATCCTAAAATAGTTTGTGGAATACACAAAAATAGACTTCTCTGCCTTCCATAAACGTAGAGCCTCAGAAAAGGCGAAGGAGACAAAGGACTGGTTTACGTTGCCTCCAGGATGTGTCATGAAGGAGTTGTGTTATTTCTGTCGTTTAATACATTCCTGATAGCCACCGTTTCCTGGTTGCTCGCCTCTATGGCTCTGATTGGCCGACTTCCAGTTTCTTGAGGTTTTGACTACATTTGGAAGCTATGTTATGAAAACCTTGAAGCCTCCACACAAATGAAAACTTCCTTTTCTTCCCCTCCCTCCCGAGTGTGTTGGCCAAATCTCCCCTCGTAGAAAGGTGGGAGCATGCGGGGGCCTCCCCTGGTTTTGGAGGCCTTTCCAATTCCAAATGCCTTGCAGCAAAGAGTCTATAGCCATCAGTTGTCCCCAAATAATAGCACTGTGGGGCATGTAAATGGTAATGCACTTCCTTATCTCTCACACTGGGAACTGGTCAAGAAGAATGCACTGAAGGTTCAAGAGTCCCCAGTTTTGATGCAGATTTCATATATTCATGAGATATCTCACTTTCCCTTCATGCAGACCCCATCATCCAACTATTACATTCATCGTCGATTACCTTCCTCCATTCCTACAATGTCACACACATACACACGAATGTGCGCACACACGTTCATCTCTCTCCTTTCCCCGCTCCTCCATGGGAATTCCCATCATTACAATTTATGCTCAACAGAAACTTCGGTTCAACGGTTTGAGGAAAACCAAAATGCCTTTCATTACCACAAGGTGGGTGAAGGTGTTATAATTACACCACTAACCAAAGAAAAAACAAAACACATTTTTTCCCCAAATGCCTGAAAGGATTTAGATAATCTTACAAAGTCACCGTCTCTTTTTCTGCTCAGTGGTGGCAGGCCAAAACACACCCCACCCAGACATCCGGGTCTGGTTTAGCTCTGGCAAACTTCTCAACCGCCAGCCGGCCCCATGACCTGCAAATACAGCTCACTGGCTTGATCACCCTTCTCCTTCTCTAGGTCCCCTGAGATACTGCAGACTATATAAAATCCACCCCGAGTGCCTATCCACACTCTCTGGAAAGACCAAGAGTGGCACCAAAATCAGGCTCAGGAGTAGTAGCCAGGGGCGGAGTGCCATCTGCTGGCCATTTTGATAATGCAGCTGCCTGCTTCTCAGTCCACACTAGAAATGTTCCCCATTTCAAAACTGCAGGGAAAAAAATTCGTGGTCGCTTCGCTTCATGGGATGGGAACAGATTATTTTTTTTCTGTATTAATATCCTATTATTGGGAATAGGCTCTTATAAATAAATCCTCCTTCCCTTTGACTGATTTTTAGGTATTTAAAAGCAGACTCAGAAATCTAAGAGACCCTGACTGTTTACAGTCGCTTTTATTGTTGCTGTGGTGAAAGTGTTGCGTTGGTGAATAAGGATAATCAATTATTTGTAATTTTGGTTTTGCAAGCTCACACTCAGGACTCCTAAATCGGCCTATGACACTGTGCAAAGGGATTTTTGATCCTCAGTGAGTTTACAGAACTTAACGCAACAAAGGGGGAAAATAATAAAACAAATGAGCCCGTTTCCAAAGGAGCAAGAACACAGCTAACAAATGTCTATTTTTGCAATTAGGTGGATATGTTTCATGCAAAAATAAGCAGTTCTACTTAAGTTCACATGGCTCATTCTTTTCCCCTGGCGATTCCATTTTTTGTAGTCTGCTAAAATCCAGAGAAAACACTGGCTTCCTCCTTTCCAGGCAAGTTTGCCTAGCCCACGAGAGAGCACAGAAACTCCCATGCCTACGGGTGCTGCTTTCGGGCCGACTTTGCCTATATTCCTTCTGTTTTCAAGTTAGATAGCGAATTGGCAGGAGTGGCAAACGGGACAGGGACGCCTTTCTTGAAAAGAACCCATGGCATATTTTTATTTGTAATATTCACGAGGAAGAGTGTCTGATCACACACGAAAGTCAGATGTTTTCTTTCCAACGACACCATATGGAAGTTTTCCTTAATGAGCGTCCACACAGGTTTAGACAAGCAGACACAGTACAAATTGCATGTACACACACACACACACACACACACACGCTGCGGCCCGCCGTGCTCGGAAGCGCTCGCCACTGAGGGGCCTTGCTCTCCGGGCAGAGGCACATCTCTGGGGCCCTGACGGCTCCTTCCCTCTGTGTGCGCTTTGCTTTTGCTTTCAGAGGCCCCCGCATGCTCCCACCTTTCTACGAGGGGAGAGTTGGTTAATAGTTCCTAGTATTTTCAGCCCCTTCATAGATTTCCTTCCTTTCTAGTATTTTTAGTTCCTGAGACAAAGAAAACCTCATTTATTAAGTCAAAGTCCCTGGAAAACATTTCGTCAATGAAACATCCCGCTTTGTTGTTCATTATTTTATTGAATGAATGTGCTTTTTCTTTGAAACCCGGAGACCTGCCTCTGATGACACAAAAGCAGGATTGGGGGTGGGGTAGGAAATGTTTTAAGATGTAAAAAATATTATTTGAAAAGTTTGCTCTTTGCCTAAAGTTTGCTAGGACCAACTCATTCGCTGTAGGAGATAGAATATGGCATTGGCAGATTCCGTTTTGGCGGATCCTAGTTAAACATCTATTTCCAACTCTTTTTATCATTGGTCCCTAGTCTAAAATGTTGAAATTTTGAGGCAAGATCAAAAGACATTTTTAATTGAAATTAGCCAAATAAGTAGTTCTATTTCTTCTCTGGTTTTTAAAGTTCTATTTCTTTACAGGGTTCTTTCATTACTTCCCCAGAAATTTGGAAGGTTTTTGCAATCATCGTACATTTGAAATACCAGCTGCTAACTTCAACTCAATTTTCTGCCCTGTTTGAAAAGGGTTTTTTGTTTGGATTTAGAGGGGTTAGGAGGTGAGTGTGTGTGTGTGTGTGTGTGTGTGTGTGTGTGTGTGTGTGTAGAAAGATAGAGAAAAACAGAGGGGGGAAAGCACACAAATAAAACAGTTTTGCTTTGAAGTTGCCACATAATTACTGTTAAGATCTATCAAAATGTACGGAGAGACAGCGCTCCTTGCTCCAATCTGATGAATGAACAGGCAAGCAGCGTCCTGGAAGTCTTTTTAAAAGAATGGATCAAATTAAGAACAAGAAGAAATACAACCAAGGTAGGTAGAAAGATGCAATTTTTGCTGTTGTTTACAAGTAGAGAAGGATTAGGAAAAAGGAAAGGAGGGAGGAAGAAGGGAAGATAAAAAAAAAGAAAGAAGGAAACAGAGGAGGTAAGAGGGAAGGAAGGAAGGAAGGAAGGAAGGAAGGAAGGAAGGAAGGAGGGAGGAGGAGGGAGGGAGGGAGGGAGGGAGGGAGGGAGGGAGGGAGGGAAGGGGAGATTGAAAGAGAAACATTTCCTGAGCTGTTTTATCTTTGTTTTTTCCTATTCAAATCCTTGTGTCCTTGGTACCGAAATTAAATGCTGCATGTGGAGCACAGAGAGAAGGGGAAATAGCAGGTTTCCCTTTTTCATTTCCTTTGTTGGAATACTGGCTTGGGACATCTGAAGAGAAAATGGTTGCAAAGTTGGAAAATTTTTCTCTTTTCAGCAATGATCAAACTAGCAGCCTCTTCCAGCCAGAGTTCTTAATGCCACAGTGCCCCCTGGAGTACCGCCTGGAAGGGACCCCAACTTCCCCTTTAACTTCCCCACTCTTGTTTTCCTTACAATGGGGAGGAGAGGGAAGAAGGGGTTTGGAAAATTTTTAAACAATCTCAGCTCTTTTGAAGGGTTGCCACTGGCCAGGGGAGAGGAGGATTTTGAGAAATAACTTCCAATTTATTTCGAATAGTTAGGAGAAGGGGGAAGGAGGGAATAAAACTCTTCTCTTCATTTTTTTTCCCTTCCCCCTTACCCCCTTAATCCTATTTTAGTTGAGGTCTGACCTTGGAAATTTCCAAAAGACTTTAATCTCTTGTACTCCAAATTGCTAAAGGGAGCTGAAAAAGAGTGTGTGCATGTGGGTAAAGGCGATTTAAAGCTGTTTATTTATGAATGGGTTAGACTTTCCCGATAGTAAGAATGTTAACTAGTTCATTAGGCGCTCTTCATAAATTTAATTTTTTTTCTTTTCATCCCCCCATTTTTTTTTTTTAGACAAATGCATTAAAATCATTACAACTCAGCTGCGGAAAATGATCTTAAGCCATGCCTTCCGCCTGTGGGCAGGTCTGACCCTCTCAAATGCTAATATTCTCAGATAGTTGGGAAATGCCATTTGGTGTATTTTTTTATAACTACACCAGCTCATCTCCACCCTCCCAACTCTTCCAGAGAAAACAAATTACCTTCATGTCAAAAGAAGGGGCAGGGAGAGAAAACAAGAGAAAGAATCATTTCCATAAATATGTTTGAGCTACAAAAGAAACCCAGGCACTAGGCAGATCTCACATTTGGGGAGGTACGAACTCATTGAAATCATTAAGTATTTCATTTTTCAGATGAAAGGCTCTCCTTTTGAATTACCGTGTAGAGTTCTGATGTAATTTGAAGTGTCACTGTGGAGGGGCTTTGGTGATTAAGTCTTTTTCATTTCTTTCATTAAAGGGCCAATTTTCCTGATGTGGGTTATAACTTCGTTCCGATCTGAAATTTCACCTCCTCCTCTTCCCCCCTGAAAAGGGTCTATATGTATGACTGATTTTGAAAGAATAACAAATCCAGTTGGATACTGATTTTTTTAACTGCTTTTGATTTTATTGACCTATGCAACGCAGAAAGCCCTTTACTATCATTGTCAAAGGTCCGTTTTCAATCACAGGCTGCGTGAAGGTGCAATCACTCATATTTAAAACATTTTGTAATTAGAGGAAGAAAGAATGGAAAAATGACCCCCCTCTTTTAAGAAAAGGATTATTGTAAGCAATTGACTCTCCAGAAATGTCTGCTTTTTATAAACTTTATAATTTCCCAGTAAATTCTTTTAAGTTAATAAACATCTTGAGCATGAAGAACCTTAAAAGCTCCCCCCACCCCCCCAATTTGCCACCGCACATACACAAACAGGAAATAAAAAACCTAAAGTCTTTTAAATATGCATTTTTTAAGACCTCAGAGACGGAAATATTTCTCAGGAAATGTCAAACACGAACGTCTACATAATATCTACATGAAATAATAAATCAAAATCAGCTTTTGTTATCTGACAACAAACAATAAGCGTGTTCAGAACATTATTTTTGTGCCTGTTTTTGAACTCTCCCAAATACCCAATAATAGAGAATGCCCTTTTGGGAAAGATAACGCGTGTTTTCTTGTAACTTGGTGGGAAAGTTTTTTTGTCTTCGTAAAGGAAATTAGATATATTGGGGGGGTGGTATAATGTTTCACTGTGATACATTCCAACAAAAACCCAGGAAATTCGAAGTCCAACTGATGCTCTGCTAAAAATTCACACCATTGTACCCCTTAACCGCCAACAGATTTAAAAGCCCAGAATGTCAGGGTGAACCTCAAATTTCCTGACTCCCACCGTCTCATGTCTAAATTCCAAACTGTTACTTAAACATCAGCTAGCCATAGCAGGGCTGCCATTTTTGGTTCTTCTTTTGTTCCCCCAGGTGGATTTTATACCTTGCCAGCCCTTGTTTTGGGTCACCTGAAATACATATATTGCATTTTAATATATTGCATACATATATTGCCCCCTCTGTCAGGGGCTGATGTGCTTGCTGGGGAAAGTGAATTCCTTTTCCAATGAGAAGAGGATTTAACAGGAGAGGAAAAGAATCATGGATTCATGGAGTTTCCAAGCTGGGAGAAACCAAGGCTATAGAACAAATAACAAGGGGGGAGAGTGAGAAGGGCGGACCCCCAGATTTGTTCAGAGAGTAGATCTTTCGGGCTGTGCTTAGAAAAACGTTCCCTGCCAGGGTGTCACGCCTTTGAGAAAGATTCAGTTACAAAATCAAACGCTAGAAAAAGCAGCACACTGTCGGGAGCCCCTCCCGCGTGTCTGAGCACTGTAGTTCCACACCATTTGTGGATTCCAGACCATTAATTCACTACCGGATTGTTCATTACAATGGCGGCGTGGAAAACCGGGCTTGTAGGTTTTATGGACGTGGCTTCTGTGCAAGTAATGTTGCTACAACCGGGGACTAAAAGCTTAAACTTTAACTACATCGTAAGGAGCTGGGCCTGGGTGAAGGGGGACTCGTGAGCAAACGCGGGAGCAGGTAAGCAGTTAGTTATTAAAATGGGCTTTGAAGCTCTCTCGCTCTACGTCTGCATATTTTAAGGGTCCCAACAAAACAATTTTTTTTAATGCACCTAATTTGGATTTCATCGAATGTTCTGCATGCACCGATGTGAGGATATTTGGGTGAATTTAATTCCCCCAACTCCTCCGTATGGAAGAAAAGAAACTCGCTCTTGGGGAGATTTAGAAAGGGAAGGAAAACCCTTTTTTAAAAGGCTTAAGGGAGAGTGGGGTGGGGAGGCTAAATGGTAAGGAGGCTTTCTTTTCTAAAGCTCAAATTCCAAAGAAGGAAGACTGTCTATGTAAGAACTGAAACTAATTTACCTGTGTCCTTTGTCACTGCTCGGCTCTTGACTATCAAATGATTCTTTCTGCTAGCCAGAAAACCAAATCCAGAGTGCGTCTGGGGAGCAGGGTGGTGCCAGGCAGGCCCCCCCAAATGGAAAGCCAACTTTCTAGAGGCTGTGTTTGTTTTTACTTCCCCCAGAGGGCTTTCCTAGAGGGAGCTAGGATTCTTCTTTGATGGGGGAAACATGGGGGACTGATTGGCTCTGGTCTGTGAACTAAATGCCTCTTTGGTGTTCCCCAGAGAGGACAGAGAAAGGACCTGCCTCCCAGCCAGGTCGGCAAACCCGGCAGACACGTTTTCTCTTTGTTTCCCTCTCTCAGGCTGTTTCGGGATCTCTGCCAAATGCACAGGGTTGGGGGGGGGGGGGGGGTTTGTTCCTCCTCAGAAAGCAGCTCCGACTTTCTGCACCTCATTCCCTACCTCTTCAACCCAGCAGTAGGGCTCACCGAGCCCGTCCTGGGAGCCGCCGAGAGGGGTGTGGGAACGGCTGGGGATTCTTAGAAGCAGAGCTGTATCAAAATACAGACTTTTAAACGCACCTATGACAGTTCCCTTTATTCCCTCTTACCATCCTGTTGGTTCGAATAACAAAGAATACATAAGAACTGCACAAAACGTGCCTGGTAATTATTAATAAAGCAAGCAAAAGCACCCAACACAGAGTAGGCATTTAACAGGCGGTGTTTCATTGTAACAGAGGCAATAGGTTTTCGGACTCTTTCTTCCTGTCTTCAAGCTAGAAGGGATTTTTGTTGTCGTCGTCATTTTTGTTCCTTTTATCACAGCAAACACAGTGGAGAGAGGAAGGAAGGTAAGACTGCTCGTAGTGACTTCCCCTGGTTTTTCATGCTCGAGCGAGGTGTGCAGGCCTGTTCTCAACTCTCCCCCACACGACGACCTGCACCCAGTTGAAAAAGTGGATGAGGGAAAGCTTTCGACTTCTCCTGTTCCAAATTGGATTGGTTGCCCAATTTGACTGAGAGCTTAGAAATTAGTCAATAAGGCAACTAATTAATAATTTGATGGAAGTGGTGGGACACAAGTCAATTTCTCAGCTGCACACGTGTGAGTCGGGGGCGTCTCGAGCCACCTCACTGCATGATTCCAGCCGCATTGAAAAGGTGCAGTTAAAGCAGGAATTTATTTAGGCTTTTCTTCCCAATGGAATGGTACATTGGAGGGTACATGTGAGAGATAATTTAATACCCAAGGTACAGTAGTAAGAGATACTCTGAGACCTATATTTATAAACTATACTGCACAGTAATAACAATAGCCATTTATAATCATGATGTAGCAAGTGCTTACTATGGCCCAGGGACAGTGCTAAGTAAGTACCTTAAATAGATTATCTTCTTTAATTCTCATGACCTCACAATAAGGTGGGCACTATACTCTCCGTTTTATAGATAAGGCAACTTCGGCCCAGAGAGTTCAGCCAATTCCCAATCAAGATCATTCGACAGGAAATCGCGAGATTTTGAACTCGGACCCGTGGATTTCAAATCTTGCTTTTCTGCTCCTCCTCTCGGACAGTGGGTAAAATCAAACCAGTAGCTGTGACCAACTGCCTTCCTTCCTACCTTGAGGAAAACCGGGGGGCCTCCAAGAGGGGCCCAAATTTGCTGCGGGCCTTACTTTTCCCAGAACAAGATCCTGGAGGTCCACCAGCAGTGGGTCCACAAATAACCTTGACCTTCGACACTCCTAGCTCTACCAAGAAACACGTTTTTGAGAAATCACACGTTCTATCTGTACTTAGAGATGACAAAACTTGAAAAGACACTAGAATTTTATTTTTTTTAATCTGGAATGGACCTTAACAGAGAGTTTGGAGAGGTTTCATAACTTAGTCGTTTAGAACAAAAGCAGACTGGGTTTCATTCAGGTTCTAATGTTCCCTCAGAAAGCAGGGTCTCACCTCCCTGAGCGTTGGTTTTCTTACGTGTAAACCTGGAATAACAGCAGTATTCACAAAACAACAGGTCCTTGGATAACATCAGTTTGTTCAACATCATTTTGTTATAACATCAATGAGATGCTATAGGAAACTTAACTCCTGTTTATATCAATGAGACTGTGGTAAAATTGGTTTCATTATACACTTCACTTAAAATTGCAGAATCTGTGGATGATGTTAAATGAGGATTTACTGTACAGACGTACATGCCTCGCAAGGTGGTAGTGAGACTTAGATAAGAAGATGCTTCATAAAATGAATAGAGAATGCTTAGTACATCATCCTAGAATAAGGACAATGAGGGTGGCAGTGGAATTCATGGTGAGTGATGATGATGACAATGGTGATGATAGTAATAATGATGGTGGTTATGGTAATAATGGTGATGAAGATGATGGTGGTGGTCATGATGAAGATGAGGGTGATAATGACAGTGATGATGGTGATGGTGATGATGATTATGGTGAAAATAATAAAGATGATGAGGGTGGGGACAATGGTTTTAATAATAAAGGGGATGATGATGATAATGTTATTTACCCAGATTACAGCTGAGGAAACTGAGGTTCCCCCGCCCCCCAACACAAAATCTTACATATACTAATCACTAGCTGAGCCCAAACTAGAACTCCTTCTGCTCAGGCTGGCCACTGTCTCTTCCATGGCCCCAAGCTAAAAATAACTGGTGGAGGACTTGGCCACGGAAAGCTGGGAGCTGCAGGTCATGGCTGCAGCCAGCAGCTCGGGCCTTCCCTCCACCCGGCTCACTTTACAATGCCAGAGACATACATCACTTTGTCCTCACCAGACCTCTTTCACTGCCTTTTATGGGTGATGATACCACCTCCTGCTGCTTCACTGAGAATGAGAGGCACGGGAAGAAGGTGGGTTCTACAGACCTGCTTCCACCGAGCAGCTCCTGGGACTCTCTCTCCTGCAGCTGGTCTCGGGCAGCATTCTGAGAAATTCTCCCTCTGGGAACTGATTTACATTCTGGTTTCAGCCCAAAAAGACAAAAGAACCTACTGAATGTGTCAATTTGGCTTTCCAGATGGGCTAAGTGGTCCCTCAAGGGGCTCATGATCAAGACTCTGAGAAACCAGAGTTGAAGGGAAAGAGGAGAATGAAAAAGGGAAAAATTACTTATATTTCATGCCAAATAGTAGCAGCAGAATTGATATTTTGCGTCATCCTAATAATGGGAGAAGGCTGGTTTTAGGACTCAATTGAGTTCTGCCATCTGGAGCCATAGCTAACCAATAGAATAGGTGATGCTGTTTCCCTTAAGGTATCCATGGCAGACATTGCTACCAGATAGCAGCGTTCTCCACCATGCCCATAGCGGCCTCCCAAGGCTTCTGAAAGACTCCAGGCAGCCATGAGCAATTGATCAGAGTGAACACAGGGATTAAAATGATTTTCCACTTGGCATGTGGAAGCAAGATCAGTAAAGGATTCATAAAATCTTGTGCCTTTTCAAAAAGCCATTAAGTGACTATGTCAGGAGAGGGGTGGTGACCCTGCAAAACACCAGGTGGCAAGGGCTGGATTTTGGCCTCCCAACTTAAATCACATTCCAAGCATTGTGGGTGACATTTCATTCATCCATCCATATATACATATATACATCCATTCATTCATTAATTCATTCGTTCATTCACTCATTTATTCACTAATCATTCATGCTATCATTCATTTTCATTTATTCCCTCACTCATTCATCCTTCAATCATTGATCTACTCATTCCCACTATCATTTTTTAATTCAATCAATATTTATTTATTGTGCATAAGTGCCAGGCTCTGTCCTGGATATTGGAGACATAAAAATGAATGAGAGAGACTCAGCCTTATCTACATGGAGTTTACAGTCTCACAGAAAAAAATTAAGTGCATGACTCATCATTTCTTTTGCATTGTGATAATTGGAACAAGGATCACAGACTTAGTCCAGCAAGAGAAGGCAGGGGTAGAAATCCGGGAAAATTACCTAGAGAAAGAAACATTTGAGGGGAATGCTTAAGGATGAGGGGCAAACTCGACAGAAAGAGGGAACAGGTTTCCAGGTGGAAGGAATGACTTTTGCAAAGGCCCGAGGCAGGCAGCAGCCTCGCACATTGCTAAAAGCAAGAGCCGGTCAGGGGGACCAGACTCCAGAAAGCGCAGACAGGAGTGATGGTGCTACCGAGGTGGGCGGGTGCAGCCACCAAACAGGAGTCCGAGTGGGACCCTTACCTGCTTCAGTGGCTGTCCTCACCCTCAGAATGAACTCCAAACCCCTCACCATGTTCTGGCCCTACTCACCTCTCCTTACCTCAGACCACCTGAAGACCCTCACTGAAGACCCTCCACCCGGCCAGACATCCAGCTACTCCAATGGGAAATACTAGAAGGCCAACCCACAGGAGCAGATGCTAAATGTGTTTTCTTTCCTGCTGGATCCCCAGGGCCCAGGGCCTTGACATAGAGCCAGACACCTAGATGGACTTGAGAAATATCATAAATGCACAAATGACGGATTCTTTGATTCACCCTTGGCACAATGCCTAGCGAAATGCACTGAAAGTTCCAATGCTGGAAGAGAGGAGGGAGGAAAGAGGAAGGGAAGGTGAGAGGAGTGCAGAAGGAGGGGGGAGGAAAGGAGGAAAACATCCTCTGTATTAGGAAAAGGGCACCCCATAAACAAAGGTTTCCAAAAGCTCCAATTCCCTTAAAAGATCCAGTCATTTTAAATCACTTCCAGAATAAATTATTTTAAATTTTTTAAAAGAGTCAGACTCCCCAGCCTGGCAATGCAGGGTCCCGTGGTGAGGAGGCCTGACTCTAAGCGAGGGGGGTGGGGCCTATTTGGATGCTTCAAGCCAAAAAGCATTTTTGTGGCCTCATAATTTCTGAAAGCTCTTGGCAAGGTGAAGTGGCTTCTGGTCCAGTCTCCTTCGAAGACTTCATTTTTGCCTGGACCTCAGTTCCACCTCGTGTACCTAACACAGGCCAAGCCATCTGTTGGGCCTCAGTTTCCCCATTTGTAAAATCCAGTCACTGGTTAGATTATCTCGAATCCAAACCTAACACTGTGTGTCTGTCTCTCTCACATTCATTTCTCAGAATTTCTCTCTACCCATGCCCCTCGATCCCCAAAACATTAACAACTATTAGGATGATGATAACAGCAATAGCTACCACATATTGAAGCACTGTTTATTTCATCTTTGCAACTGATATATATGGTAGATCTATGACCTTTATTTTACCTGGAGGAAACAAGTTCAGAGAGTTAGGTACCTTCCCTAAAGTAACACAGCTAATAAAGGGAAAAGCTGGAATTTGATCTTAGACATGTCTCAGTCCAAAGCCCACACTCCCACCTCTATCCACAACCCTAGCAGGTCCTGCAGGGCCCATGTTTATCAAACATAAACACAGATTTCCTCCCCAGTGTGACAGGCAGGGAGAAAAGAGGAGAGAGAATGTTTGTGGTTGTAGCATCCTTATTGTCTGCCCAACCTCCTGGTTTCCTGTTGTTTTTTGTTTGTTTGTTTGTTTGTTTGTTTTCTGATAAAGGTTTATCCCACACACATACAGCATTTTAGGAGATGCCCCCCCCAATTCCATAGGGACGCTGCAATGATGCACATACAGGCCAGTGGTCCCACTAGATTACAAAGGAGTTGAGAAATTCCTGTGGTCTAGTAACACTGTAGCTCTTGTAACATCGCAATGCATTTTACTCAGGTGTTTGTGGTGATGCTGGTGTGCCCAGACCCACGGCACTGCCAGTGCCATGAAAGTACAACACGGAGAATGACAGCGCCATCTAGGCTTCTGTAAGCACACTCTGTGATGTACGCCTAATGCCCAAGGCCACATTTCTCACAACATATCCCCTGGCATGACTGTAGTTCTGATGGAATCGCCAATCACAGCCCTCCACAGGGGGTCACGTGTGGCCCAGGTTATGTGACTAATGCCCCTGCCACTTAATATAGTATATCATAGGCTGGTTACAGCCATTAGTGATTGGTTCAAGAGTGGACATGTAAGCTTATCCCAGGCATGTAAGCTTGCTGCCCTCCTTCCTCTCGGCAGTGTCTGCCACCGGTGCCTTCCTGCTCATCGCCTGGCTGCCCCACTCTTACTCATGCGAAAGCACAGACGTGACCTCTTCAGGCGGTTTCCTTGACCCCCTTCCCCAAATGGCGTTAGGCCCCATATATGATATTGTTGCTTTGTCAGTCTCAAGTCTCTTTTCCAGCAGAAAACCCTTCCTCCTTGGAAGAACACATTCCATGGAGTTCATGTGGGGCTACCCTGAGTCCCCTCTACCCCCTGCCACAGGTGACCCCAGCCACCCAGAGGTGACCCCAGCCACCCAGAGGTGACTGCAAGCCTGGCTGTCACTGAGCTGAGCATAACTGAGACCCTACTAGTCTCTAAGAGCCACAGGCCTGTTTGCTTCACTGATCTGACCCCAGCTCCTGACACAGGTAGATAACCTATGGGCTATCAATACATACATTTTGAATAGCTAAAAGCAGAGAACTTAAAAGCTGCTTTCAAATTTGACCAAACAAAAAATAGTGAAGTTCCTGTCACCCAACATTCTTATTTTGGTCAAAGAGGCCCAAATTTCTTTTTCTTTTTTTAAAATAAATCTTTATTGTTCAGATTATTACAGGTGTTCCTCTTTTTTCCCCCCAATAGCTTCCCTCCACCCAATCCCCCATTCCACCCCATGCCCTTACTCTGTCTTCATCCATAGGTATAAGATTTTTGTCCTATCACTTCCCCCACCCCTCACACCTTCTTCCCCCTGAGAATTGTCAGTCCACTCCCTTTCTATGTCTCTGATTCTATTATATTCATCAGTCCATTCTGTTCATCAGATTTTTCATTCATTTGATTTTTAGATTCACTTGTTGGTAGATATGTATTTGTTGTCATTTTGTTGTTCATAGTTTTTATCTTTACCTTTTTCTTCTTCCTCCTCTTCTTAAAGAATACTCTTCAGCATTTCATATAACCCTGGTTTGGTGGTGATGAACTCCTTTAGCTTTTTTTGGTCTGTGAAGCTCTTTATCTGACCTTCAATTCTGAATGATAGTCTTGCTGGGTAGAGTAATCTTGGTTGTGGGTTCTTGCTGTTCATCACTTTGAATATTTCTTGCCACTCCCATCTGGCCTGCATAGTTTCTGTTGAGAAATCAGCTGACAGTTGTATGGGTACTCCCTTCTAGGCAACCAACCATTTTTCTCTTGCTGCTTCCAAGATTCTCTCTTTGTCTTTTGCCCTTGGCATTTTAATTTTGATGTTTCTTGGTGTGGTCCTCTTTGGATTCCTCTTGTTTGGGGTTCTGTGCACTTCCTGGACTTGTAAGTATATTTCTTTCACCAAGTAGGGAAAGTTTTCTGTCACTATTTCTTCTAATAGGTTTTCAATATTTTGCTCTCTCTCTTCTTCTGGCAGCCTAATAATTCGGATGTTGGTATGTTTAAAGTTGTCCCAGAGGCTCCTTACACTATCTTCATATTTTTGGATCCTTTTTTCCTTTTGTTTTTCTGGTTGGGTGTTTTTTCTCCTCATATTTAAGATCTTTGGTTTGATTCTTGGAGTCCTGTGATCTACTGTTGAATTACTGTATATTCTTTATTTCAGTCAGTGTACGCTTAATTTCTGGCTGGTCCTTTTCAATTTTCTTGACATTCTCATTAATGTCCTTGAAGGTTTCATCAAGTTTCTCAGCAGTTTTTAGAAGATTCTTGAGTAATCTTATAAATGAGGTCTTGAACTCTATTTCCTCCTTTTCTTTCATTCATAACATGTTTCTTTGTCTCCACATTTTGCTGCTTCCCTGTGCTGATGGAGTGGAAAAACTGCTGTACTGGAGACATGCCTATGGGGCTGGACTTGCTTCAGTGGGACTTTGGTGCTCACCGAGTCTGCCTCTTGAATGTGTCACTTATGGATGTGAGTAGTTGAATTCTGGTGTCATCTCACACTAACCTCTAGATATGCTAGCTTCTGGATCTCCACTGGGGTGCAGTTCAGCTACTGTTTGAGGTGACCCAGCAGAAGCTACAGCGAGGTCTGCAGATTTCTCCTGTTCTGACCAGAGCTGCAGTTTGTTAGATTAAGCTGTGATAGGGCAGGCTATTTATATGCAAATGCCTCTGTGCACAGCTAGGGCGTGTTTGCAGATTGTGTGGGGTGATGTCTCAGGGAGTCACTAGGTCGTGGCAAACAGTAATGGCTGACACTCAGCCAGTTTCTGCATTTCCGTGTTTCCAAGTCCCCCACATCCCGAGTTGTGAACAGTACTGGCAGTGGACACCTCTGCAAGGGGGCCATCCTCACTTTCTGACCCGATGGCAGACCGTCCAGCTTCTCCTTGTAGGAGTCTGGATCGCCAGCGTCTCCCCAGAAAGGAGTTCAGAGTAATCAGGAGCTTGTTTCCCTTCAGGTTGAAAACAGCAGCACCCTGCCGCCTGCTGCCAGTCCGGTTTGTGCACCTCTGTACCTTAGCTTTTCAGTGCTTGTGCTCATCTCAATGCTCTGTCTAGTTGCAGAACGTCCACTTGGCGAGCTTTCCCGTGGTTCTGGGTGACAGACATTTTGTTTTTTAGTTGCAGTTTTAAAATTGTTGTGCTAGGCAGCAGTTTAGGTGTTTACCTATGCCGCCATCTTGGCTTCTCTCCAGGACAAATTTCAATGTAGAGTGACCTAGGTCGAAATCCTAGCTTTGCCAGCTAAGAACTCAGTGCTCTTGGAAAAGTGGTTTACCCTCTTCAAGGCTCAGTTTTCTCGTTTGTAAAATAGGATTAAAAGTGAACCTACCAGGTTGGGTTGGCATGAGGGATAAATGAGATCATTATGTGCAAAGTGCTTCAAGCAGGGGCTGGCCCACAGTGTGAATAGGTCAGAACACGTCGGCCACCTCTGAGATCATATTTAAACTAAAGAAAGAGCGGATAGATGGTGGACACTGCAGGGAGCAGTTGACACCCTCTACAGATTCACCTGCTTAGAGCTGGATGAGGGGACACTTCACAGAGGAGCAGACAGGGCTATGAGAACCAACAAAGTTTGCCGGCACACCCATGAACCAGCCACAGCAGAGAGCTGGTATCACCTGTAGACCTAACAGGGCAACAGCTGGGAGGTATTAATGGAACTGGTAAATGCTGGCTCTGTGGAAGGGAGGGCCCTCACAGGCAGCCATTGAAAGGAGCACGGTGAGGCAGAGCAGGGAGAGTAAATGTTTCGGCTTCTGTCTCCTCTCACCCTCAAGCTCCGGCTGCTGCTTCCCACTGGCCAAACCCAACAGTGGGCACTGAGCAGGGCAGAGGAGGATGAATAGAGAACAATCAACATGGTCCATAAACCAGTTTTGAGATGGATTTCAAAGAAGGGCCAGAGGTACTGTGTGTGTGTCTGGGTAGTTATTAGCACCAAAGAGGAGAATTAAGGAGGGAAAATGAAACTGTATTGCAGGGTAGTGATTGGTGAGGATCTTTTAACCAGCATGGGATTGTGATATTTTTTTCCATTGGTTTCTAGAGAGTGGAAGGGGGTGGGGAGGGAGAGAAAGAGACAGGAAAGAGAAGCATCAGTGTGAGAGAGGCACATTGACTGGCTGCCTCCTACACACCTCCTGACCCAGGGACATGCCCTTAACTGGAATGGGGCCTGTAACCCTCCAGTGCACAGGCTGACTCTCTAACCCATGAGCACACCAGCAGGGCACATTTTCCTTTTTTTTTAATTTTATGAGTGGGGTATCTGTTGAGGTGGTAGGTGGGCCAGGGTAGCTAACTGCTGGCCACATTTCACCTGTCTACCATGTTTTATCTGTTTTTTGTTTTGTTTTGTTTTTTGAGTAAGCTGGAGAGATGGAGCACAGGTGGGCTTGGGTATATTCCTCACCCTGGAAAATTGGCAAGCATTCACATCAGCCTCCAACTGAGAATCTCCCTGAACTTTGGATTCAAGTCCTGCCAATCTCTTCCCACCTTCACAAGATCTGTCCAATTGGAGTCTGAGAATGTGTCTTTTTCTTCACAGCTGCCTCCACAGCCCTATGGTCCCTTTCTTCTCAGAAGAGTTGACAACTGGACATCTGTTGACCATCAGGAAGTGGACCCTGAGCCCGGTGGGCATGGCTCAGTGGTTGAATGTCGGCCTATGAACAGGAGGTCATGGCTGATTCCCGGTCAGGGCACGTGTCCAGGCCGTGGGCTGCATCCCCGTGTGGAGTGAGCAGGAGAAAACTGGTCAACGACCCTTTCTTATTTTTGATGTTTTTATCTCTTTCCCCCTCCCTTCCTCTCTGAAAGCTATAAAAATATATTTTTTTAAAAAGAAAGAAAATCCCACCAGGCATTGGGAACTAAACAGGCAAGAAAAGATACCCTTATCAAACTCAACTCAGCCAACCAGTTATTTCCCATGGTGCCTTAAAGGAGCATCATTTGGCTACATCCTCTACCCATTCCGTATCTAAGCAATGGCCTGGACTGAAACTGCTACAAGACAAGACAGAGGAATGCCTGCTAATTATTTCTATTTTGTGGCCTTTGAAATGCTTGCTTCTCCCGTACTCTTCCTGTGGGATCTGATTTAGTGCTGTGCTTTAAGTACCTAGAAATTCTAAACCATTGGTGGTATTTCTTTAGGTAGTGTGATTGTTCCTGAAAGGGATGACTGGAAAAAAGGCTACTTTTGGGAGAGGAAACTGGCTCACTCTCTCCCTGTCAAATCTGATTAGCTTTTCCACTGATCAAAATGCAGCACTGAACAGACCAGAACCCTGTTGCTTGGTGCCCATCTGGGACCTGAAGTCCTGCTGGGAGAGGACCCCTGCCTGGTGGTTAAGAACATGAACTAGCGTCAGAAAGAGCAGCTGTGTGACCTGGAGAACCTGTCTAACTGGTGACACCCTGGTCCTCCCAGGTGGTATCCTAGATGTCCTGGCTGCTACGCTCCTTAAAGCAGAGCCTAAGTCACGAGCTCACGGGCAGTGACTTACTGGAAAGTGATCCCATTGGGCTGCACATCTTTTATCTCAGTCACTTTCTTAACAGTCCTCTGAGGCGCCCCCTGTTCTTATACCCATTTTACAGAAGCAGAAACTGAGTCTTAGAGGAGTTTGATAAGTTGTCTGGCACAACTTAGTCCACCTACAGGTTATCTATGTGTTAGGTGCTGAGGTCAGAAGCAGGAGTGAACAAGTGAGTAAGGGAAAAAAGCCATTTTTATGACTATATCAAGGTCTCTGCCATAGGGAGCAGGGTCTTGATTTTGCAGGGCATCCTGAGAAGTAACAGAAGGCCTCCTGAAACTGTGGCCCTGAGGGTTGGGAAGCTGGATATTTATTCAGTGGCTCCCAGTGTCCCCTAGCTTAAGTCCCTGCACTTCTAGACAGAGCTTGGGTGCCACCTAGCAGGCTCGAGAGGCATGGGAGAGTAGCCCGGGACAAATGCAGGAATACAGGTAGTGAGGCCTTGAGTCTGTCACCATAAGGCATGTGAGAGTCCACAAGGAACTGTCCACCGCAGCTGAGGCTGAAACCAGAGGAGCAGTGAACTGGTGCCACGGCACCTATAACATCTACCTGGAATCTTCCTAAAAAATCAACCAGATGGCTATTTATCCTGGGAGATAACAGCAGCTCCAAGAGGGAGTGTGGAATGACTTGCTAATTCCACAGATACTAACTGGGCAGCTCAAAATAACAAATGAGTCTCCTTTCATGTGCCAGCCTTCATCAACTTGAACCTGAGTGGCAAAGATTCTGAGATACCACTGAGCTCAGTGGGAAGGAGCACGGGGAAGGATTACTGATGTCTGCCCTGAGAACGGGATGGGCTGTAGCACACAGACTGCTAATTTTGTATGGCTGTGATTTAGAATACATTGTTCCTTCTTCAAATCTTCCATTTCACACCTAGAGGTTAAATGGCCTCATCAGTAAACGAGGATAATATTATACTTGACCTTGCCTCACAGGAAAAGGCTGAAATCATAAAGTGCTTTGGAAAGATATGGATATAATATATAAATGGAGGGCTTCCCAGATAACTCCTTGCTTCCCTGGGAGGTGGGAGGAGCTCTTGGGAGTAAGATGGTTCTCTAAGCAGACAAACCTGGGTTTCTCCTTGCTATTTAAGTGCACTGAACACGGCTGATTGATGGCTAGGGCAGTGCTCAGCAAGCCGCGGTTTGCCAACCACTGGGCTAGGGGACCCTTATGTGATAATCATAGGCAACAGGTTGTCTGTTTGTTTGTTTTTTAATATATTTTTATTGATTTCAGAGAGGAAGAGAGAGGGAGAGAGAGAGAAACATCAATAATGAGAGAGCTGCCTCCTGCACGCCCCACACTGGGGACCAAGCCCACAACCTGGGCATGTGCCCTGAATGGGAATCAAACTGAGATCTCCCACATCATAGGTTGACACTCAACCACTGAGCAACACTGGCCAGGCAATTTAGTTTCTTTTTTATGCCCATCCAGCCTTTAACAGCTTTCATGGTAAAACAGTGCCCTGAATTTTTTGTGGACCCCACACACACTGGTTTGGGTCCACCTCTTTTCAAAGATGGGCCTTTAACTGGTCTATGCCAGAGAAGTCAGCAAACTGCCACCCATGGGTTAGTCTGCTGCTTTTGTAAGTAACGTTTTATTCAAACACAGCTATGCCCCAGAGGAAGCTGGGGCTGCGGCCATGGGATCGAGGCAGACACTGCGGCTGTGAGGGAGGGATCAAGGCAGACACTGCAGCTATGAAGGTCTACTCTTGCACGAATTTCATGCATTGGGCCTCTAGTTCATTTATAGATGGCAAATGACATTTTTCCTGCAGTAACAGCAGACTTGATCATTGTAACAGAAATCATATTGTTCACAGACTAACATATTTAGATTAACCGTTCTTGCCTGCCAAGAAAAGGTTTGCCAATACTGAGTGTAAGCTAACCTGCCTACCTGTCCCTTGGGTACTACAATCAGTTCATAGATAAAATCTGGCCCAAATCAAGCCAGTGAAGCTTAAAGCTCTCTTTCCTGCTGGACATGAAGCTGAGAGAAAGGTGAGGGCTGGAGCTTCTGCAGCCATTTTGCAGCAATGAGAAAACTCATCTCTCTGACCTCAAAGATCAGGTAGAGGAGGGAAGACATACATAATTGAAAGCATAGAAGAACATCTAATATAATATAAGGTTAATATGCAAATTGTCCCCTCAGGAGTTTGACCCATTGGGAGTTCCACTGCTCTCTCTGAGACGCGCTGACCACCAGAGGACAGCACAGAACGAAGGAAGGCCCCGGCCAGCTGCCAGAGCAAGGAAGGCCCTGATCAGCCCTGATCTCCAGCCAGGCTCAGAGACCCACCCGTGCATGAATTTCATGCACTGGGCCTCTTGTAAATATGTAACATAGCAGCCAACCACAGCCTGGAGTTCAAGGGTTTTCCTGGCTGGGGGAGTAATGGGGCACATGCTGTGTGTCAACCATTGTGCTAAACATCTTTTATCTCAATTAATTTCCTAACAGTCTTCTGAGATGCTCTCTGTTCTTACACCCAGTTTATAGAGGCAGAAGCTGAGGCTCAGATGAGTTTGATAAGTTGTCTGGCACATGACAGTGATCTGAACCAAGCTCACTGCCACTGACCCTCAACAAGATCCCTCCTTTCCCAACCTGGCACCTTTGTTAGGTTAGCCTTTCCTTAATGTGTGAAGGAAGTTGTGGAAATCCCCACTATTCTATTGCTTCTCTGCTGCTCCCGTCTCTGTGCTTTGGGGCTCTTGTTATCATAGGGGGCTGAGTAATGACATTCTGTTTACCTGGCCACATCCTGGCCCTTATGTGGGAATTCCTGCACTTGAGAAGATTGTCTGGTAAGTTCCAGCTGGGACAGGGACCCAGCATTCCCAGGGGTTCAGAAGGTACCTCCACTGCCCTTTCCTGGGGCATCATACCCAGAACAAAATCAGGTTCCTTACCATGGCCCATCATGGCCTTGCCCCAACTATTTTGCCCCATCCTACCCTACACTGCCCATCACCCTTGGGCGACAGCCACACCGGCCTCCCTTCCTTCTCTCCCACACTCCACACACCAGATGAGAGATGAGCTACACAGCTATTGCTCAGGACTTGCTCCGTTGCTTTGGCTACAAGTAGGTGTTATCCCTTGCTACAGAATTTCCTCTTCAGTTCATCTTGAACTGAACAGTGCATAAGGATGCTCCACACCTGGAAGTCAGACCCACAAAACTCTGTCCTGTTTCCCTCCCTCCCTGTAGAGTTCCTTCCTCCTTCCCCATTCCAAGTCTTAAGTCCCAGCAGAGGGCTCTGTCCCAGGCTCCCCAGGGAGCAGTGGTCTCCATTCAGAAGCCCTACCGGAGTGGACCAGACCCTTCCTGCCCAGAGATTACTTAGACTCACGCCTTAACTTTTGCTCCAAGTTCATTGTCAATAGAAAGCACCTGTAATTCTGTGGCTTTTCTTATAGGCATATAGCCTCCCATTGGGTAAGCTCACAGCTACAGCTGGCACAGGTGATTTAAGGGGCTGGAGAAGCAAGGAATCACCCCCGGAAAGCCCCACCTGATAGAGGAAGCAAGGGAGGGCTGGCTTCGATCTTTCCCAGTGTCCTCCATGCCTGTCTCTCAAATAGGAACATTGTCATCTCTCTCCATATATATATGATGACTGTTAACATTTAAATTTAGAGAAAATGAAAAGATCCTCTTAATTCCACTTCCCACAGATATCTGTAGTTACCAATGTGATGTATTTCAAAGGCTTGTTATAGAGAAATAAATGTCTAGTACATGTTATTTTGTTACCCACATTTACCACTTCAGTATAAAACAGGCATCTCTCCCTGACAATATAAACATAACAAACCTCATTTCTCTGAATAGTTTTGCCCAAATATTCCATTGTTTGGATATACTATAATGTATTTACTCCATTCCTAGTAAGACATTAAGGTTGTTTCTACTGTTTTAATGTTACAAACCAGTGGTTGGCAACTCATTAGTCAACAGCCAAATATCAACAGTACGATGATTGAAATTTCTTTTGAAAGCCAAATTTTTTAAACTTAAACTTCTTCTAATGCCACTTCTTCAAAATAGACTCACCCAGGCCATGGTATTTTGTGGAAGAGCCACACTCCAGGGGCCAAAGAGCCGCATGTGGCTCACGAGCTGCAGTTTGCCGACCACTGTTATAAACAACACAGCAATGAACATCTTGATCCGTGTCTTTGTATCCTTGTCCTGCTTTTCTGTTTGTCTGTTGCTTTGTTTTGAGTCTGTTCTTGGAAATGTGACTGCTAGGCCAAAGGGGCTGGCCTATGTAAGGCTTTGTTATATATTGCTTAGTCCTCTAAATCGATTTCTCAATTTGTCACCCCACTAGCAGAGCCTGAAAACACCAGTTTTTCCACATCCTTGGCTGACAAATAAGATTGGTAGATTAACATGAAGTCTACTCTAGACAAGTAGGTGCAAGCATGGACACCCATCCTAGAAGACTCAGGTTCCAGGCCACTCATTCCAGAGTCAGTAATATGCCAGTCTCATGCATGAGGGAAAAGGCTGGTAGGGAATGGCTCCATGCACTCGCTCACTTTCTCTCCCCTCTCTGGTCTCCTTTCTCCCTTCCTCCCTCCCTCTCTCATGCTCTTTCCTTTTCTTTTTTCCTACCAAATTACTTCACTCTCTTGCCTCAGTTTTATCATCTGTAAAATGGAGATAACAGGAGAACCTACCTCACAGGATTGTTGTTAGGAATCAACGAGATCATGGCTGCAACACCTTCCAGCCATCCTCCTCCGCCGCGCCCCACACCCACCTGTCACACGGGGAGACTGAGGCACAGAAGGATGAGTCACCACTCACAGGCTGTGCTTTAGGAATATCAGAAGCCAGCTCCCACCTGCCTATTCCCACGCTCAGCATGGAACCTGAGGCGTCCAGAGGAGGAGCCAGGCTGTGCGCACAGCCAGCCTAAGGCTCTTGTCCCGAGGCCGCCAGTCTCTCCAGTAATGAGGCCACTTGGAAGCCGTTAGCACAGATGGGAACCAGCCAGCAACAGGTGAAAGGCCGTTCAACCTATCAGCACTACCTTCAGCTTTAACACGCTCCTGGCTTCCTCTCCCGGTTTCCAGGGGCCCCACATGCACCTGCCAGCAAATGAGCAGCGGCCCGAGGGGTGACTTGGGTCTCCCCCACTCCTATCTGGCTGCCATGTCCTCCCATTTCCTGGCGGCCCCTGGGAGAACAGTTTCTCCAGGTTAATATGTGGTGCTAATGAGGGGTAGCCGGTGGGAAAAGGCAAGCTCTACTTGATCCGGGGCTTGGAATGGAGCCAGGGTCTCTCTGGCCGTAGATTCCATCTCTCTCTCCAGGTTAGTGTGCCGTGCGGGGAGATTAAGATGTATAGTCTGCAAATAGATTAACCTTTTCCAGGCCTCTTTAATGAGGCCTCCTATAATAGGGCCATTTCTCTTTCTTATGTGTGTGTACACATTCACACACATACGCACACACGTATTTCTTAACATAATCCATATGGAAATAAAACTCTCTCCCTTGCTCTATTTTTTTAAGTGGACTCCATAATGGGCAACGCTTTTTTCCTTCAAATGAAAATCCATGGTTTAACAGCATGCATTTCCCATAAATGAAGAAGGTGGTTTCAGCCAACTAGCGAGGCCCCTCTGAAAGCTCAGCCTTATGGGTAGCAAGTAATCCATCCACTGGACCGACAGATCCCAAGGGTCAGGGGAGCCAGCACAAGGCACGATAAAGTCCCCAAGACACATACTCAGTCCCGGGACTCTCTCAGGACGAGGCAGCATGAGCCTGGATTCCTGGAGCAAGGGGACATTATGTGCTATATCATCCCGACCTTCATCCATCTAAACCAGTGGTTCTCAATCTTCCTAATGCCGCGACCCTTTAATACAGTTCATGTTGTAGTGGCCCCCAACCATAAAATTATTTTTGTTGTTACTTCATAAGTGTAAGTTTGCTACTGTTGTGAATTGTAACGTAAATATCTGTGTTTTCTGATGGTCTTAGGCTCTACAGCAGCAGTTCCCCTAAGACAGCGGCCGGCAAACTGTGGCTCATGAGCCACATGCGGCTCTTTGGCCCCTTTTGTGTGGCTCTTCCACAAAATACCACGGCCTGGGCGAGTCTATTTTGAAGAAGTGGCATAAGAAGAAGTTTAAGTTTAAAAAATTTGGCTCTCAAAAGAAATTTCAATCGTTGTACTGAGGATATTTGGCTCTGTTGACTAATGAGTTTGCCAACCACTAGCTTAAGACCATCGAAAAACACACATATTTACATTACGATTCATAACAGTACAAAATTACAGTTATGAAGTAGCAACTAAAATAATTTTATGGTTGGGGGTCACCACAACATGACGAACTGTATTAAAGGGTCGAGGCATTAGAAAGATTGAGAACCACTGGTCTAATGGGAGAAAATTCTAGCCTCTGATACTGCCTGGTACCTTCCAGCTTTAAAATGTACAAGGGGATCCCTAGTCAGTTGCTAAGTGGTTAGAGCATTAGCCTTCAGATCAAAGGGTCAAGAGTTGGATTCCCAGTCAAAGGCAGTCACCTTGGTTGCAGGTTTGATCTGCAGCCTCAGTTGGGGATCTGCAGGAGGCAACTAGTCAATGTGTCTCTCTCACATCGATTTCTCGCTCTCCCTCTCTTCCCCCATCCTCCTCCCTCCCTCCCATTCTTCCTAAAGATCAAAGGAAAAAATATGCTTGGGTGAAAATTTAAGTAAATAATTAAATAAATAAAATGTATATGGGGAAAGAGACAGAGAACAGACTGGCCGTTGCCAGAAGCAGGGGGTGGGGAGGAGGAGGAAGGGTTGGTGAAACAGGTGAAGGTAGTCACAATATATAAAGTTCCAGTTGTAAGATGAGTAAGTCCTGGGGGTGTAGAGTACAGCATGGCGACCACAGTTAACAATACTGTTTTGTGTATCTGAGGAGGTCAGGCACCTGGGGGTGGTCTGGCCACAGACTGTGTTGTCTATTTCAAAGTCGCTAAGATAATAAATCTTAGAAGTTCTCATCACACACAAAAAATTCTGTAACTATGTATGGTAATGGATGTGAACTAGGCGCATTGTGGTAATCAGCTGGCAATATATACAAATACCAGATAATTATGTTGTGCACCTGAAACTAATGTTGTATGTCAATTGAAAACATTTCTTAAGTTGCTTACACCACACGAGTTGACCTAATTCAATAAGAAATGAAATCCTAAAAAAATGTATATGGGGAAGAAAATTTAAAAAGATTCCAAAGTTGAAATCTAATCTTTTAACTTTTCAATTGGCATCACAATAAACCATGTTAGGGCTATGGGTAGGAACCCTCTGCAGATTTAAGCTCTTTCAACACCATCTGGGTCAGTGTTCTTTCTGACTTTAAGTTTCCCGAAGAGCAGGGCATTCTCAAGCCTACCTCAGGTCCGAGTGTCTGACCTCAAGATGACCAGTGATGAGCAGTTGCTCAAAATTGAATTGTATGACCACAAGATAATAAAACTTGAAATTACTTTAAGTATTTTTTAAAACCTTGGCCACTTAAAAATTTAAAGCCATACACCCCATTAACCATGTGTACACCATAAGCATCTATAAATGAAAGTGGCGGACCTTTTTAAATTAAATTCAAAATATTATGGCAGTTAACTGGTTAACTTGTGTCAAATTGAAAATAAAAACCAACAAGAAAAATAACACCAGGAAAATAACAATGGAAATACTGCATATTTTTTAAATCTCATGTAAAGTGACCAAAGCTGTAATCAGAAGCACAGTCATAGTATTAATGCTACTATGATTGCATTTAAAAAGGTACAAATAATTAGCTGAGCATCAACTCAGGAAGTTAGAAACAAACAACAGAAGAAAAATTCAAAGAACTATTAACAAAGAGAAAAGCAAAAATACATGAATTTAGATTTCAAAAATCCAAAGCAAAGATACAAAACTCTAAAAGATCTAATTGGGGCCAGTGGGTTGGGAGAGAAGATACAGATAATTAGGAGGAAGAAGGTTGGTGGAATAATCACATAGATGGAAATGATTAAAAATAGCAAAGCGTCACCCAGCTGGTGTGTCTCGGGGCTGAGCATCAACCTACGAACCAAGAGGTCACAGTTTGATTCCCAGTCAAGGCACATGCCCAGGCTGCAGGTTTGATCACTGTGTGGGATGTACAGGAGTCAGCCAATCAAAGATTATCTCTCATCATTGATGTTTCTATCTCTCTCTCCTTCTCCCTTCCTATCTCTTTCTCCTTCTCCCTTCCTCTCTGAAATTAATACAAATATTTTTTATAAACAGCAAAGCCTCTTGATTGTGTGCAAAAATGTCTCAATAATGGATATTATGAGCTGGGTTGTGTCCTCCAAAATTCATGTGCTGAAGTCTTAGCCCCAGTACTTCGGCATGTGATCAGTATATGGGGACAGTCTTTAAAAGAGGTGATTACTAGTAAATTCACACAAGGTTATTAGGGTGGGCTCTAATCCAGTATAACTGTTGTCATTACAAGAAGAAATTAAGATAGACACATACAGAGAAAACCAACTGAAGAGATAGGGAGAAGGTGGCCATCTATAAACCATGGAGAGAGGCCTCAGAAGAAACCAACCCTGCTGACACCTTGATTTTGCACTTCTAGCCTCCAGAACTGTGAGAAAATATGTCTGTTGTGTAAGCCCCCAGGCTGCATCATTTTGTTATGGCAGCCCTAGAAAATTAATACAGTGGGCATGTTGATAATTTGTTAGGTGAAAAAAAAATAAGTTAGAAAAGAGTACATGAGATATAAGTTTTGTGTAATTAAATCATGTATCCAGGGTGTGTGTGTGTGTGTGTGTGTGTGCGCTCGCGCGTGCGTGCGTGCGTGCGTGCATGTGTGTGTGTGTTAGGAAAAGTATACAACTACAAAGGAAAATGTTTGCAACATTAAAGGCCAAAATGTTCACTGTGGCTCTTTCTAGATGGTAGAATTACAGGTGGTTTGAGGGAGTGAGGGTATGGATTATTGTCCTTGCTAGACAATACTGCTTTTTCCATAAAATTCTAAAAGATTTACTCGAACTCATTTAATCTTCACAATCACTCCACGAGGTATAAATCCTTATTGTCTCCATTTTCCAGATAAGAAAACTGAAGCACAAAGAGATATAATGGCTTGCCCAAGATTACGAAGCTTTCACAAGGTAGAGCCAGACCTCCAAACAAGGATGGTCTGGCTTCATGTCCATGACCTTCACCACAAAGCTGCCCTGCTCTCTACAGATGTCTGATCAATTCACTGCTTTACTGAGCATTTATCTGAACACATTTGGCTTTGTGAGTGACTTAATACAAGCGTATTAGTACACAAACACACACATACACACACACAAACAAACATTCAGGCCCGTTTGGCTATGCTTCGTGGTTCAGCAAATTACTTGAGTCCTTTCCGTTTGAAATTCATAATGTAATTGGATTAAGACCCCATACCTGGCAGGGTGAACTCCTGTAAATACACAGAGGGAGACCTCAGAGGCTCCACTGGCCAAAGAGAAAGTACACACCTACAAAGGAAAATGTCTGAGACATTCCAGTGGGGTGACCCTGATGCACTTGCCCAGGGGGCAGGGTAAGCAACCCATCCATATTTTATAAGGTTGTTTAATGGAGCCTTCTTTTTGGAGTTATGTATTTTTAAAGACCACAGAGCTTAGATGGATAGAGACACTACTCTGATTCTCCTCTGAAAGCCAGGGAGCTGGGAGCAGCCAGCCCTTCTGGGGCCGAGGAGGGACAGGGAAGAGTCGCAAATGGACAAGTGCCCATCAGCAGGGAACTGGTCAGATAAATCACGTCCAACCCCATAATGGGATGTGTGCAGCTGTTAGGAGAAGGAACTAGTGCCAGGGGCCCTGCTGAGGAAGGATGTCCATGTCTTGCTGGTAAGGAGGTACGGCAAGCCAGACCACTAGAGAGAACATGTTCCTATATGGCAAGGCCTTTTTTCCCGCCATGGGCCATTTGGATATTTATAACATCATTTGTGGGCCATACAAATTATCAACTTCAAAATCATTTGCTATATTTGGTCAAATATTTCATTAACGCACCCCTAATGCCTTGTTAGGGCCAGACCAAATGTTCCCCACCCCTGCTATATGATGACAGAAAATTGGGGGGGAATGCACGTGTGTGTGTGTGCCTGTGTGCACGTGTAATAATGACTAAGAATATGTGCCCTGGTGGAGCAGAGTTCACATCCCAGACCCACTAACTACTAGCTGTGTGACCTTGGTTTTCTTAATCTTTCTGAGCCTCGGTTGTCTCACCTGTAAAATAAGGACAAGCTCTAGTGCCCATCCCATCCACAATATGGTGTGAGGGCAAAATGAGAGAATGCAGGGACAGCATTTTCTCTTGCTTGACACACCTTAAGCACCCAGAAAGCACTTCTTATTGTTGTTATATAGAAAAAAAAATCTATAAGGAAACCTGGCAAAGATGACGATAAGACAAGATAAGACAGATGCTCATTTCATCATTCATAGAAATTCTTTAAGGTGAGTACTAATAGATCCATCCCCCTTTTTAGAAGTGGCAGCTGAGGCTCAAAGAGGTGAACACACTTGTTCAAGGGCACACAGCTCATAGCAACAAAGCCAGAATTTGATTCTAAGTCTACCTGGCCACAGCAATGACCTGTGTACTCTGTCAGAGTGAAAGGGGATAGATCCTTACCATGGCTAATTAAATACCTAACTGCCCTCCCCAATCTAAATAATACCAAAGATGAGTGCAAATTGTTTCTTATTTGTGATCTTCCTTGAAATTTTTGCAAAAGCCCAAGTTCAGTGTTTCCTGAATTGTTTCTGGGATACCATTCTGCTTTACGTGTGGATGATAGGTGCTTTATAAGAAAAGAGTTTCTAGATATAATAACATTAAGAAGTTCTAGGTTAAATTAATTTTATTTGGTATGCTCCTTATTCCAAGAGTTATCAGAGTCTTTGGTATGCCAAGTATATTTGATTCCCCAAGACTCCTGAGAACGGCATTGCCCTGACTTACGTGATCATAGAGCCCTTTTCCTATGAAGCCTATCCCAGAACAGAATTCACTTTGGGAAATGCTATCCTGAAACAAACATGCCTTCTTTGTCCTTGCTTGCCTTTCCAAGTACATTAAAAACAATAGGACAGTTAAAATATGTTTAGATCTAAGTATACAAGAAAAATTATCCAAGTCTCTTCCGAAATCATCCTTGTGCCTTCAAAAATACTCAGGATCCTTAGATATATAGCTGGAGATAAGACAACTCCAATATAAGAAGACCTCACATATAAGGTCAACCCATGCTTTTCACAATGGGGAAATCTAAAAATAATATTTTAAAATTATGTGTGTGTGTGTGTGTGTGTGTGTGTGTATTTGTACATACACACAGATATACTTGAGTTTACAAAAGTTTAGGGACTAGATGAAGGAGTCACTTATATATAATTTATTAAGTTTGATATATATTTTAAAAATGTAAAATAATGTTAATGCAGAAAATCTTCTTCCTCCCACTCACACATATCATGAAACAATTCCATGCAAACTCTTTGCCTGCATCTTTGTCCTAAGAAAGCCACTCTTGGTGCCACCTCACATGGCACTCCAGTGCCTGTCATGCCCCTTCTGCCTCAGTTGTTCGGAAATGCAGCCATTTTTAACCCGTGCATTGTGCTGGTCACTGGATGGGTTAGCCCAGGCCACTCATACCACAGGGCCAGTGGGAACAGTTGTGTCTTTCCCGCATTCACCCTGTAGGTGTCTATTTGTGATCTCTACATCGCAGCTCCAAAGCTGACTCTAAAGTGAGCTTTGGAGGCTTGTGTACACAACATCGAACATGGGCAGCTCTGAATCACAGCCTCCTGGCATTATGGGTAAGTCTCTTTGGTTCTAACAAGTGGACGCTGGACTCTACAGAGGCCTAGCTTTGAAGTTCAAATCATTCCCAGCTAGAGCTTTGCTAGTCTAAACAAAACAATGACGGCAGTGCCCTTAACCTATGGGAGACCTTCCAGGAACCTGAGGATTCCCACCTTTCTCTCCTGCAGGATAAGGGAGGGTCCCCTCATGTCATAGTTGGGCGTGTGCAATGTGTGCAAAGTAAAGATCTCTCTTCCCAGAGGATGTCTGTGCTCAGTCGGCAGGGAGTGGGTTAAGCACAGCTTTGCACTTTGGCTCAGGAAGCAGTCAGACCTGGCGTGGCACAGATCTCTTTATGCCCGGGACTAGGAAGAGTGAGGGCAAGGAAGGAAGAATTATTGACCTAGGAGAGCACTCAATTGCAACCTCATGAGTAAATGGGCCATTTATCCCCGGTCCAGAGCTCCTTGAAAAGGTGACCGTCCATCAATCCCTCCTCTGAGCTGCCCCTTGATGAGCTGTTCTATCAATGGGCTAATTTAGCTGATTACAGAGGAATTTGAGAGGAATGGGCCGCCAGGGCCTGGGTCTCAGCCAGCGATGCATTAAGTTCACCAGTGTCTCCATCACCCCCCACTTGGGACCGATAGGGGAGTCTTATTCCTGAAAACATGGCCCATCTGATGGGCTTTTGTTAAGCTCAGCTCCAGCTTATCAGGTGCTAGGTGGAAAACCTCCTGCTAAAGGGCATGGACTGCTCTGTCCTCCGAGTCCTTGGTGGGGAAGGATGGCCTCTGGGACCAGTGCCAAGCTATTCTCAGCTGCCAGTCAGCAGCATGTCATCGCCCAGCCCCAGCGGATGGGAGGGCAGGAAGAGATTTCATACAGGCCCAGGTTAGGCTGCCATTGCTTCTTTGCCCCCATCTGACTTTTTACAGCACGAAAGGCTTGGGAAATGCCCCCTCCGTCCTCCAACAAAGCTTACACGTAGTTGAAACAGATGAATAAAACATGTTGGAGCTCTCCCCACTTCTTCCAAAAGGAATTGCCTTCATGATCCCCTTCAATAGCTTCTAACAGTTCCTATAATTCCCATTTTTTGGATCAGAGTACTGCCCTTTCCAGTTATCCCACTTAGAACATTTAGTTGTTAGTTACTCACACTTTAGTATGAACTAGTCTGTTTATTCTATTTAAAGTTCTGGTAACTGGACAATCAAGAATAAATTCAGAGGTCTATACAGAGGAAAGAATGGCTGAAAGATGCTACATCGAAGATGACAAAGACATTCAATTCTCTGCACAATGGGAACACAGCAAGTTTTTACAGGGGAAAAGGGGGAACGTACTAAAAGAGGAAGAAAGAGAGCCCAGGCAACAAACTTGTTACATTCCCAGTTTGACTTAGAGGGATCCCAAAGGCAGAAAAACATGCAATTTCCAGCTCAAAACCCTATTTAAAGGAATAGGAACACAGGCTTATATAGGTGGTTAAAAAGTACCTAGCATATCAGTCATTTCCACTGAGGTGGATCTGAAAACAACCCTTCCTCTTCTAGTGGACTCCTCTATTAGGACTGCATTGGTACATAAGTAATCCCACTTGTTTATTTCTCCAGCTTAAAACCCAGGGCCATTTGTATTAAGCAAAATATTTTTATTACAAGTGACAAATCAAATTGAAACAAGCCTGAGCAAGAGTCACTTTGTTGGCTTTAAAATTTAGAAGGTGGATTTCAGGCATGGCTAGATCCAGAGGCTCAAATGATGTCAGCAACTTCTTTCCAGCTTTCAGCTCTTCTCCTCTCTGTTCATTGACTTCAGTCCTATACAGGTTCGCACATGGTGTAGCTTCCACCAGGAGCCCAGACACACATTCTGCCAGTTTAAAATCTGCTGGAAGATGATAGCTGAGAGCTCCAGCAAAAGTCCCAGGACTGATTCTCACTGAACCCATTGGTGTATGCACCCATCCCTCAACCAATCACTGGGGCCCAAGGATGGACTGCCCAATTGGCCAGACTAAGTCCCATGCCTAGCTCTAGATTTGATGGGGTCAGCCCCTTCCCAACCACAAGGCTTGTAAGTGGAGAGGGGTGGTCCTCCAAAGAGAAATCAGGAGGCTGCTTCCAGATGAAGAAGGGAGGGATTCTAGGAAGGGGAAAACTGGCTTCCCATAAGGCTCATAAATAGATTAGTACAATAAATCTTTTGGCATTCCCACATGGAAATTGTAGATCCCAGTGGAAATACATACAGAAAGGACAAATTTCAATGCCCCCAGAGGACCTCATTAAGACAGGTTACTCCCCCTGTAAGTTTTACCTCATTTCCTAATATTCTGAAATCTGCTGATAAAGACTTAAATGGCACAGCGATGACCAACTGCTAATGAGAAGAGGACTGATCTCAGAGGAAACATGTAGAGTTGAGGAAGATGGGTATCTTTCTTCATTTCGAGGAAGAGTAATTTTAGCCAACCAAATGCCCTCTCTAAGCCCCTCACTCAACTCAACCATCAAGGACCAGCAGGGAAGAACTTCTTCAGAATCAGAGCTGTGAATTAACATCTCTGAACTTCAGTTTCCTCAACCATAAAAAGAGGCTAAATAGCCTCTGCCATACAGAATGTGCCGAGGGTTAGAATAATTTCGCATTCAACATTAACTGAGCAGCCATGCTTGCCTGGCACAGTGCTAGGCACTAAGGATTATAAAAGAAACAAAATTCACAAAATTCTCTGCCACAATGGAGCTTGTATTCTAACAGAGGAAATAGACATTAAGACATAAATTATTTTGAGTGTAAAAGGTAAGTTCTATGGGGTTGGGAAAGTATAACAAAGTATTATAAACAAGGGGCCCAGTGCACAAATTCATGCACCTTGAAAGGAACTGTGGACTGTGAGGCTTGGTGGGCACAGGGGCAGGTCTCAGCCCATCCTCCACGCGCCTGCCCAACCCTCCCACTGCAGTCCCTGGTCCTGTCTGCCCGCAGCCCTTCTCCCACTGCCGCCCGTCCCATGCATTGACAGAGTAGAGCGATTGGGGCCAGCACTGTCAGCGGTGCGGGTGGTGGGTGCTGCCCTGATTGCCTCTCAGGAGCAGGGGGAGGTGGAGAAGCCATCACGGCAATCAGGGTTGGCAGTCGCTGCTCACACCCACTGATGGCAGCGAGCAATTGGGGCCAACACCAGGCACCAGCAGCGGGTGCAAGCAGTGGCTCCAGCACTGACAGTGGGTGCAAGCAGGGCTGGCACCAGTAGCAGGTGCAAGCACTGGGCAAGACCATGATGCGCAGGAGCAAAGAGTTTTCAGTAATCACCAGAGGCTTGCCCCAATGAAAGCCCCACCTTGGTCTGGTGCCCCACCTTGGTCTGGCACTCCCAGTCACCTGCTCCACTATCCCACTATGGTCATTGCCCACCATGTTCTACGTGTGCCTCCTGGTGGTCAGCGCATGTCATAGCAACCTGTTGTTCTGCCCTTCAGTCTATTTGCATATTAGGATTTTATGTATATACTAGAGGCCTTGTGCATGAATTCATGCACCAGTGGAGTCCTTTGGCCTGGCCTGTGGGATCGGTCCGAAACCAGCTCTCCAACATCCCCTGAAGAGTCCCAAGTTGCGAGAGGATTCAGGTCAGGCCAAGGTACCTCACTGGTGCACAACTGGAGCTAGGGAGGGACTGTGGGAGGGCTCCAAGGCATGTCCAACCTATCTTGCTCATTCCCGATTGATTGGACCCTAGCCGCAAGCTACCCTACCAATCGGAGTTTCTGTCCGCTGGTGGTCAATGCACATCATAGTGAGTGGTTGAGCGACCTTTGCATATCATTAGCATATTAAACTTTGATGCTTTGATTGGTTGAACAGAAAACTGAACCAGACAGACGACTGGACATTTAACATTTTAGGCTTTTATTATATAGGATACTAGAGGTCCAGTGCACGAAATTCATGCATGGGGGGCCAGGGATGTCCTTTAGCCCAGCCTGCACCCTCTCCAATCTGGGACCCCTCGAGGGATGTCCGACTGCCCGTTTAGGCCCAATTCTGGTAGGATCGGGCCTAAACGGGCAGTCAGACATCCTTCTCACAATCCAGGACTGCTGGCTCCAAACTGCTCACCTGCCTGCCTCCCTGATTGCCCCTAACCGCTTCTGCCTGTCAGCCTGATCACCCCCTAACCACTACCCTGCCAGCCTAATTGATGTCTAACTGCTCCCCTGCCAGCCTGTTTGCCCCCAACTTCCCTCCTCTGCTGGCCTGGTCACCCCTAACTGTCCTCCCTTGATGGTCTGATCGCCCACAACTGCCCTCCCTTGTAGGGCCTGGTCCCTCCCAATGGCCCATCCCTCCTGTCATCTTGTGGTGGCCATCTTGTGTCCACATGGGGGCAGGATCTTTGACCACATGGGGGCAGTCCTCTTGTGTGTTGGTCAATCTGCAAATTACTCCTGAGTGATGGTCAATCTGTAAATTACTCTTTTGTTAGATAGGATTGAGGCCTGGTGCATGGGTGGAGGCCAGCTGGTTTGCCCTGAAGAGTGCCTCGGTTCAGGGTGGGGGTTCCCTTGGGGCGAGAGGCAACCTGGGCGAGAGGCCTGTGGAGGTTTGCAGGCTGGCCAGGCCCCCCAGCCACCCAAGCGGAGGCCCTGGGGTCTGGGATTAATTTATGTCTACAATTGAAACTTTGTAGCCTGGAGCCTTGCAGCGGCAGCCATTTCTGTTTGAAATTTTGTAGCCTAGCGGAGGCCTAGGCCAGCAAAAGCAGATGGAAAGCTTGGCTTCCTCCATTGCCAGGGAAACCCAAGCCTCTGTTCTCTCCAGCTCAGTGGCTGTTGCCATTTCTGTATCTTTTATAATTGTAACTTTGTAGCATTGAGTGGAGGCCTAGGCCAGCAACAGCAGGTGGAAAGCTTGGCTTCCCCTGTTGTTGGGGAAACCCAAGCCTTCCTCCTGCTCTCAGTGGCAGCAGCCATCTTGGTTGGGGGTTATCTGCATAATCTGTTCCTGATTGGCTGGTGGGCGTGGCTATGGACATGGCTTGTTGGTATAGCAAAAGTACGGTCAAATTTGCATATTACTCTTTTATTAGATAGGATAGATGAGCAGCAGTTATAGAGGAGGGAAAAGTTTTAATATTAAATAGGAAGGTCAAAGTGAGTCTCACTGAGAATGAGAATTGAGCAGAGTCATGAAGAAGGAGAGTGAGGGAGTGACAGAGAAGGTGGGGAAGAGTGTTCAAGTCAGAAAGGACGGCCAGTGCAATGGTCCTCTAGCAGGCATGTGTCTGATATCATCAAACAGCACAAAAGCTTCTGTGGCTACAGAAGGAGATGGACAGAGAAGAAACAGGGTTCTGATCCTATATGGCTTTTGGGCACTCCAAGGACATGTACATACAAAGTGGTTAGCGCAGGTTGGCCCCAGAAGATTCAAGATGTGGAAGAGGGCAGGAAAGATGATGGTGAGCATGGTGCTGCTGACGGTGCTGATGTTGACGGCGATGATGACAGAGATGTGACATGATGGGGTACCCCACACTCCAGCAATAGCATCCAGGCAAGCACAGGCACACTCTCACCTTTTGGAGCTGCTCTGAGGATTTCCAAATTAACACAAGCAATTTGCACTTTGAACCCATGCTGAGAAAATTGCTTTGCAAACACGGGGTGTTTCCTGCCATCACAAGTCTTTATCATGTGCCTGACACCATTATCACCAAGAGATCACCAGGTGGCACCCATTAGCAGGGCTAACACTTGCTCTGTGCCTGCCTCCCTGTCCTTCACTTCCTCCTGCTATCAGTAGAAATGCCCTGAATCTAACCAACTGCCCCATGGATAGTGTGTTCCCCTCTTGTGGCCTTTTGCACAAAGTAAGTGGGCCATAGCCTAGGCCAGTGTTCGGCAAACTCAGTCAACAGAGCCGAATTATCAACAGTACAATGATTGAAATTTCTTTTGAGAGCCAAATTTTTTAAACTTACACTTCTTCTAATGCCACTTTTTTGAAATAGACTCACCCAGGCTGTGGTATTTTGTGGAAGAGCCACATTCAAGGGGCCAAAGAGCCACATGTGGCTCGTGAGCCGCAGTTTGCCAACCACTGGCCCTAGGCGATATGTGGGCTGTGGGTCCAAGTTACCTGAATATTATTAACAGCACCTGACAAGGCTCTAGGCTGTCAGTATTGGCATCATCAGACTAGCACTTGCCCCACTGGCTCTTGACTACAGGAAGCTATTTCAAAGTGTAATAATTCTTCTCAGGTGGCTACCGCCCCAGCTGACTGGTTTCTTCACACAGCATCTTCCGAGGAGCTTCTCGAACACCTCAATCTGGACAAACTCATGGAGACAGCCTCTGAGGATGTGTCCTCCCATGGCCTCTGACCTGGCTACATGGGCTCCTCCCTTCACCTCAATTCATTTTCCAAATTCTCTGCAGCAGGAAGGTTTTTTCTGGAATTGAAGTCTGACACTATTAAACTATTCAGTGTCTTCTGAATAGCCTCAGGAAGGTCCAAACTCCTTAGAGCACCAACAAAGCTTAGCCTGCCTGGGCTTCCGCCTCCATCTCTGGCGTTATGTCCCTCTAACCTTCCCAGCCAAGTAGTGACCTCGGGAGCTACTGCACAACCAGTTCCCCATTGCCCATGCTTTTGCCTCAGCCAGTCCAGCTCCCAGGTGTCCTTCAACCTAGCCTCCTCCACCTTTGTCCAGGCATTCTTTGTAGACACCCCTGACCAGGAGCACCTGCCATGTGTGCCCAGGCACCCTGTCCATTACCCCACTGCAGCTCTAACTACCCATGTTATGTTGCGCCTTCATGTGTCTGTCTCACCTGTTGAATGTGATGCCTCATTCACCTTGGTCCAAACCCCAGAGGAAGGGTGTACACGTGGCACATGCTCAATAACTACTCAGCACTTGAACAGGAGAACCCGTTGCATGTTTAGCCATGTACCATCCTCGCCTTATGCCCTGAAGCTGCCGCAGATCGACAGTCCACAGCGCACTGCAGCAGATGGTTTGGCACTCCTGGGTTCAGACCTCTGCTCCACCTCTCAGCCGCTGTGACCTTAGGTAGCTCAATCTTTCTGGTTCCAGTTCTCCCTTCTCTAAAAGGGGGTTAGCACTTGCCACTCATTACGAGTAGGGTGAGGATTAAACAAGAAATTCTAATGTAGGGTCAATGAGTGTTTATAATCGGTATTCTTATATGCGTGGTCCCCATTTCCACAAAGTTAGCAATATTTGTCTATTTGTTCACTGATGTATCCCTGGTGACTATGACAGTGTCTGGCTCATAGTAGGTGCTCAACAACCTTTGTGAAATGGATAAATAAGCTGGTCTTACTAGACTGAGGGAGGCACTCCCTCTATTCCTAGAATCTTTGGCATCACCACCTGTAGGATTCTCAAGATATCATTTTCCCATTCCCAGAGGTACTGATTTGGAGGGTGTGGGGGCCCAGAACCCTGCATTTGAATGGGCTCCTGGTGATCACTCTGTTCTCCATCAGTTCAGGAACCTCAGCCTCGGATGATTTACGTCTCCATTACCCTCCCCCTTTCCTCCACTCATTCCATTTCTAAATGCGGTCATGTGAGAGCCCAACCTGAGGATCAGTAAGGATCATCACTCGGGGGCTAATATTATTTTCGTGAGGCCCAGAGACCAGCGGAGGCTTTTAAGTGAATACTTGGTAACAGAACAATCAAGTTAAAAGATCAGTGTGACGCAGAGCATGAAATAGGCAAGTATCGTGGCCAATTGATTTGGACCACACTGATTGGTCTGGGAAATGAATCCCATTTTCAGGACCGAATGGAAGCCTGTGTGATAAATCACTGCCGCTCGAGGATTAATAAAGGAAACAGGCTTGATTAGGAATTCAGAGAGCTGGACCCACTGCGGATTTACAGACCCAGAGGTCTTGCCAGAGGGGTTTCAAGACATCCCACCTGTTAATTGTCATTTAAGAAGATGAACCCTGAGCTTCTGGCAGAGACTGCAGAGCAGAGCCCAGCCCTGCTCAGGTGGTTAACCAGATGCCAGGAAACAGACTCCTCCGAATGATTCCAACCCTCCCTGAAAATGGACCAGCCATGTGACCCTGACAAAACACTCTGTGGATGTAGACCTGGATTCCTTCTGCATAAATAACATAAAATAAAAATGAAGCAAAAGCAATGGGAAGGGGGGGGGGTTAATGAAACCCAATGGATGCAAACGAGCCCCATCTGCTCTCAGAGGCGGCACACCTGCCAGGAAAGGCTTCCAGTGAATGCCGCCCAGGCATGGGTGCCCAAGAGAATCTTTTTAAAAATAATTTTTATTTTAAAAATTCAATATTATGTTATTTTCAGGTGTATGACATGGTGGTTAGACATATGTATCACTTACACAGTGATCTCCCTGGTAAGTCTAAGAACCATCTGGCACCATACCTTACCATTCTGTGCTGTGCTTTACATCTCAGGATTATGATGTAGCTGCCAATCTGTACTTCTTTCACCCAGCCCCCCAACTTTGGAATTCCTGACCAGTCAAAGGTTGTCTATTCAGGATGTAAAAGATAGTAAACTTGTGAATCCAGAGGAGAGGACCACGGGACTGTTTGCTGAGACAGAATGAACTCCTGTTATTCAGTGAAATGTCCCACTTTGGGATCAGTATTTGCAAATGTGTGCTCTGCAAATAGGGAGTCATGCTATTTTAGCATTCTGCTTTATAATGGTTTTGATGCTGATGGTTTCAATTTCAACAAAACCTGTAAGTCAGTATGGCATTGGTAATGAAGAGAAGGATACAAAATTAATATTACAATAGCCACGATATGGGAACAACCTAATAGGTGAGTGAATAAAGAAGAGGTGGTGCATGTATATAATGGAATACTACTCGGCCATTAAAAAAATGAGATCTTGCCATTTGCAACAACATGGATGAACCTTCAGGATACTATGGTAAGTGAAATAAGCCAGACAGAGAACGACCAATACCATATGATTTCACTTACACGTGGAATCTAAAGGACAAAACAGAAACCAATTCATAGACACAGAGAACAAACTAGTGGTTGCCAGATGGGAGGGGAGTGGGAGGGATGGATGAACAAGGTGAAAGGGAGTAAGTACAAATTGCCAGGGTGGTTTTGTTCCTTTGCCAGTTATTTTTAAAAAGTCACGGTGATGGAAAGTACAGCACAGGGAATATAATGAGTAATATTGTAATAAATATGTATGGTGCCAGGTGGGTACTGGAAATATCAGGGGGATCACTTCATAAGTTATATAAATGTCTAATGACCAGGAAGTACACCTGAAAGTAATACAATATTGTATATCACCTGTAATTGAAAAGTAATTTTTTAACAAATTTTAAAAATGATGAGGAGGAGGAGCATACGGGAAGTTTTTGAAGCGCAGATAATGTTCTGCTTCTTGTTGGTCTCCTGTGCTCAGTTTGTAAAATGCTATTAAGTTTACACTTAGGATATGTCTATTATATTTATACTGATATGTATACTTCAATAAAAAGTTAAACATTGCAAAAAGCAGCCCAGGCTGTTGGAACCCAGTGAGGGAATTTAATTATTCTGCAGCACCCTGACAGATCACTTATGTAAAAATACCAAATAGAAAGCCTTGAGTATAGTTTGTATTCATTCATGCAATAACCCCTTATGCCTACTCTGTTTATTTTACAATCTGCTGTACCTTCTTCAGGAAGCTGACATGGAAATTCATTTTGTTGACTGGTGTCTCATCTGTCTCATGCAATCTCATGAGGGCAGGGGCCTTGTCCTTGTCATTGTATTAGTCCCAGAGCTAGTAAGTGCCTGGCACATAGTAAATGCTCAATGAATATTTGTTGGCTTCCCCAATGAAAGAAATCAATGTCATGTCCTGAGTTCTGGAGTTTCCAGATGCAATCCTGTATTGCAGCATTTGTTCACGTGGTCATTTTAAGACAGTAAAAAAAAATTACCGAGCACCTTGAGGTTTTGTGATTGTAGCAATGAGCAAAACTGAAACAGTCCAGTGCAAACTCCCTGCCTCTGGGAGATTAAGAGTTTAAAAAGTGGACTTATAAGGGGAAACTAATATTTATCCAGTTGGACACCATTTACTCACATCTTATGTCATCATTCATAGGTATCAAGTGATAAGACGTGTGAAGGAGGGAAAATAAAGTGCTGCTGGAGACCTGGGAGAGTGCAATTAGAAGCGAGACAAAGCACAGGCAACAAAAGCAAAACAAATAGACAAGTGGGATTAAAAAGCCTCTGCACAGCAAAGGAAATAATCAAAAAGTGAAAAGGCAACCACCGAAGGGGAGAAATTATTTGCAAACCATATATCTGATAAAGATTTGCTATCCAAAGCACATAAGGAACTCCTGCCGTTCAATAGCAAAAAAAAAAAAAAAAAACAACAACAACAAAAAAAACCCCAACAACCTGATTAGAAAATGGGCAAAGAGCCTGAGTAGACACTTCTCCAGAGAAGGCATACAGATGGCCCACAGATTTATGAAAAGATACACAAACATCACTAGTCATCAGGGACATGCAAATCAAAACCACAGTCAGAGATCAGCTCACACCTGTTAGGATGGCTATTCTTAAAAAGACAAGAGATATCGTGTTGGTGAGGATGTGGAGGATGTGCACTGTTGGTGGCAATGTAAATTGGTACAGGCACTTGGAAAACAGTACGAGGGTCCTCAGAAAATCGAAAGTAGAAGTGCCATGTAATCCAGCAATTCTACTTCTGAGTGTGTATCTGGAGGAGATGAAATCAGGATCCCAAAGAGCTGCCCTCCCACAATCATGGCATCCTATTCACAACAGCCAAGACATGGACGAACCTAAATGTCCATCACAGATGAATGGGAAAGGAAGAGATGACATATAGCACAATGGGATATTATTTATCCTTAAAAGAGAAGGAAATCATGCCATTTGTGACAAGGATGAACCCAGAGGATACTGTGCTAAGTGAATTCAGCCGGATGCAGAGGAACAAATGCCACATGATCTCACTGATGTCAAGAATCTAAAACAGTCAGTCATAGCAGAGAGTAGACAGAGAGTAGAATGGAGGCTACAGGGACTGGAGATGGGAAACAAGGTGCTGGTGGTTAATGGGTCCAAAGTTCACGCTATGAAAGAGGACTCAGTCCTAGAGAGCTACTGCACAGCATTTAAGAAATGTAGTAACAACACTGCAGTGTATACTTACCATTCTGCTGAAGGACAGACCTTACGGCAAGGACTCTCATCACAAAAAATTAATGAAATAAAAGAAATAGGGTTGGAGGAAACATTTGGGAGTGATGGAGATGTTTATGACACTGAGTATGGTGACAGTTTCATGGGTGCATATATATCTCCAAACAAGTTGTACTATAAATATGCACTTCTTTGTGTATGCCAATTATACTTCAATGAAGTGGATTTAAAAAAAAAAAAGTGTGCCTCAGTAGTTGAATGTCCACCTATGAACCAGGAGGTCATGGTTTAATTTCCAGTCAGTGCACATGCCCAGGTTGTGGGCTGGATTCCCAGTGTGGGGCATGCAGGAGGCAGCTGATCAATGATTCCCTCTCATCATTGGTGTTTCTCTCTCTCCCTCACCCTTCCCCTCTGAAATCAATGAAAAAAATAAAAAAAGAGAGAGACAGAAAAGTGGTTGCTCACTGCACTGCTCACCTTGATGGTGGAATTAGAATAGACATCACAGACTAGCTTCTGAAACCCGAGCCTTTCACCAAGAAGCTCTCCTGTATTCCCCTGATGTTCCTGTCATAAGCACGTTTACCTGGAGTTAGTCTGAGTCAGAATATCTTAAAAACAAGCATTATAGACTGATTGTGTCTCCCTTCTCTGCCCCCAAATTCCTATACTGAAACCTGAACCCCCAATGTATATTTGGAAATGAGGCCTTAAAGGAAGTAATTAAGTTGCGTATGATCATAAGTATGAGACCCTATCCCAATAGTGCTGGTGTCTCCAGAGCTCGTTCTCTATGCACTCACTCAGAGGAAAGGCCATGTGAGGTCACAGTGAGAAGGTGTCACCTGTGCACCAAAGAGAGAGGTCTCACTAGGAACTAACCCTGCTGGTACCTTAATCTTGAACTTCTAGCCTCCAGAACTGGGAGAAAATACATTTCCATGGTTTAAGCCCTCCAATTTTGGGTATTCTGTTATGGCAGCCTGAGCAGATTAATATACCAACTTAAGTGGGTCTGTAGCTTTAATTACTTTCACAGACTAGCTGGGACTCTACTAACACCCATGGACCACAGAGGTCTTCAAGGGAGCAGCTTTATCAGCCCAGCCAGAGTCATTCACCATCAGTATATTAGTAGATGACCTATAATTCCTGCTAGGTCGGGGTGATCAGAAGGGATTCTGGAAGTTGTTCAAACACTGTCCCTGTAAACTTTCTTCTGGGCTGTTCATTCATCCGGCAGACACTGACTAAGTACCAACCATGCAACCGGTGCTCTGCCAGACTCAGGGAAAGCAGCAATAAACAAGACACAGCAAGTCCTCTCGTGGGACTGATGTTCTAGTGTGGAGAGACATCACATCAACAAATGAGTGATTTTAAAGAGTGATAAGGTTTCTGAAAGAAGCCAGGTGGGGTAGCAAGGTATGAACAGTGGAGGGGATGGTACTTTTGACTGGATGGTCATGGAAAGTCCCTAAAAGAAGGTGACATTTGAGCTGAGCTCTAAAAGGCAAGCAGGGCATGGCGGATATAAGAACACATACCCTGAGGTAGAAGTGAGGACGTGTAAAGGCCTCATTGCCAAAACTTGGAATGGTCACTTGGAATGGTCACTGGGAGAAGTGGGTGCTCATAACTATTTGTTGCCTAAACAGAACCACTCACTTATTTAATCATGTCCCCCTCACCTTGCTGTCTCAGGCCGATAGAGGTATACCAGAAGTCCCTCGAGCACTGCAGCAGGCTGGTTCAGTATCAGGGGCTATTGAAGGTCTAGTGGGCTTTTAAGGGAAGACCAATATTCATCCAGTTGAACACCATTTATTCAAATCTTGTTATGTTACCCAACCCTGTTATTCTAAGTGTGGTCCTCAAACCAGCAGCATCAGCTGGCAGCTTTTTGGAATGCAGACTCCCTGTCCCCGCCCAGACCTACAGAATCGGAACCTGCATTCCAACGATTTACGTAAACACTATAGGTTGGGACCCATTGCTTTAGAAAACACTTTGTGCCCACCATTTGATTTCATCCTTGGAAGGGAAACATTAAAATATGTGGACCTGTATGCAAACTATGACAGTATCATCCTCTCCCTCATCTTTGAGGGATGCCAACTTACTCTAACAGCCCCAGAGAAACCCAGTGCCATATGAGCTACAGAGGCACCATTCGGGGGCAAGACTTGGATCCAGAAAGGGCTTGTCACTCAGAAGGGCTCAGAAAGTTTGGAAATGCAGAAATGTTTGGTCTTCATTTTCTGTTCAGCTCATCCGGGAAATCAGAGTCAAGTGAGGACAGACTCCTCCGAAAAAAAAACAAGACAGACCAGCCTCGCTGAGTCATGACTGATGTTCTTCAATGGCGGGGGGTGGGGGATCCTCTGTAATAAACTTTTGGAATGCCCCAGAAAGCGGGGGGGGGGGGGGGGGCGGCAAAGAGAGGTCATTGGTTGCACATTGCTTCAGGGTCGCCAGGCCTTTAGGACCAGTGGCCTGTCTTCCCAAGGAACAGGATCATGGACACTCCTGATCAGTGTCCTGCAGTTGATTAGACACAGATGGTGTGGCGAGGGGTTGTTTGCCTGGAAAACTGGGGCTGTCTTGTCCACAAAGCCCTAAGTGGGGAAGGTGCAGGGTCAGTTGAAATGTTTTTAGCATCCATGAAAAGGCAAAGAGGATATAATCTATAATTCAGGAGCCCTACCAGAACAAGATAACTCTATCAGAGGGAAAAACAAGCATGTGTGTGCACACACGCGTGCGCGCGCGCACACACACGCACACACACACACACACACACACACACACACACACACACAATGGTCTCTGTCACCTGAACATCTTCAGGAAGATGATTATGATCATTTTTCACAGAATATGAAAATGTTTTCAGGAATCGATGAAGAAGGGTGTTCAGAAAACATCTATTAGCAGCCTAAGAGACAGGACAGGAAGGACCTGAGTACGAATTTTACAGATACTTGAAGGGTGCTGATGGTGCAATCAATTCCTTGGGTGATCCTCTGGCTTAGGAGCATCATCCTAATGGTGGACTTTTCCAACCCCCCCTGGGTTCCTCCTCCCGGCTGGCTCTGCCCGCCCCCCAGCAGCAGATGACGAGAGTCACAGCAGGAATCAAGTACTAGGGAGGCTCACAGTTCAAAGGCTGTCCTTGACCACCTTCCCTCCCCATCCCGGGTTGAGATGGGGATCAGTCAGGGAGGAGGTCACAGGATTGGAAAGCCAAGCCCTAGGCGACACGGATTCCCATATGGAATTCAACTGAGAGTCCTCTAGACCAGGGGGCAGCAAACTTCCTATCGAGGGCCAGAGAGTAAATATTTCAGACTTTGCAAATCGTCTCTCTATAGCAACTACTCAACTCTGCCAGTGTGGCAAGAAAGCAGCCACAGACGCTATCTAAAAAATTAGTGTGGATTGTCCCAATAAAACTTTATTGACAAAAACAAACAGTGGGCTAGATTTGGCCCACAGGCCAGAGTTTATCAGCACCTTAATTAGAACAATTTAGTCCTATCTTCAAGGCTTAAGAGGGAAATAACTTGCCCAAAGCCACATGCATCAGTCAAAGCAAAGCTTGGGTTGGAAGTTTAAAATGACTCCATCTTCTAAAGCTCTCTCCACTGCACCACACTACTCCTTTCTGCCTCCCTTCCTGCCTGCCTCCTTTTATTATGTGCTAATACTGGATACCATATACATAGTCCCTTGTATTCCCAAAACTTCAGTCTAGTACTATATTCAGAAACCATTCTTTAAATAAGCTTAAAGAATCAGCATTGTTTGTGCTGGTTAGTAAAAATATTAATATTCTAAAGCCAGTGCAGTTAAATTATTAGAGTAGTACTGACTTGACATGTGCAATAACTTTGAAAATATGTTTTCTATTTTCATAGATTTGTAATTATTTGTTGATTAATTCTACAACTCATCATGGTCATCGAAGGGAAAAAATGATTGGTTAATGTAACTAACAAGTGGAAAGAAACAATGCCCGTTGTCCCATTATTCAAAGATGTCTGCCTTATCAATTTGGTGTATATTTTTCTACTTTGTTTGTAACGCATCTTTACATAGACATGGACAGATATGAGAAAATGTGTGTATGAGGATGAGTGTTGAGGAGGTAACAAAAATGAGATGCTCTATGCTTACTACTCTGCACAGGTATAACAATGCTTCTATGATAAAATGCATACTCATTCCCATCAACTGACTTATCATGTTTTTGGAACACAACCTGCTCATGAGTTGTTTACCTGAGTTGCTCAAGAGCCCGTGGGCGTCAGGTAGAATGGTGTTGGCAGTAGATGGAATGACACATGAAAGTCTGCAGTCGCTCCTCATTTTACCCCACACTAGGAAAGGTACAGGGAGCAACCAAATCCTTGAGTGCAACTTTTTACTAGGTTGGCCTAATGGGCCCACTTTCTTGGATGACTTTTGACAGTCTGGAAATAACCATGCTATCATTAGTAGAGGGCAACCTTCACAATGATCCAGATCAATGACCATCCAAAGATAAATATCCATGGCAGGGAGATATTTGGCATGAGCCTTCAGGGAGTGGACTGTGTGTGTGCATACGTGCATGTGTGTGCGCGTGTGTATTTTACTCTTCCATCTCAGATTTATGCCTTTGACAAGCAAGTAAAACATGAGATCCCCTCGGGCAGAGGGACTCCAGTCGTGACATCTAAACCCTCATGAGCTCAGTGGTTCCCTCCTCTTTGCATGGCGCCTAATGTCACGTAAATCATCCACGTCCCCATCCAACTCAAACATGACCACTTTTCGAAGCTGGCAAGGGGAGGTCTTTATGATTCATAATGATTAATTCCATTCATCCATTTCTGAGCTCTGACTATACAAGAGTGTTCATTTAGGATTTTTCTCAGTTGTAAGCAACAGATGCCAACTCTGGATTACATAAGCAAAGGAGGACATTCCTGGAAGATGACAGGATAACTACCAAACCCTAAAGCAGGGGCCCGGAAAAGACAAGGCACAGGGTACTGTGGCCAGCAGCTAATGGTGGCAGTCTTCAATACATGACTGTCTGGATGAATCAGAACCAACCAATTTCAGTCTTCACATCATTCCACTAAAGCTCCCATTCGCACCCAATTTTATTCTCCACACGACAGACAGGGCACTGTTCCTAAAATTCAAATCCAGTCATGTCTGTCCCCTAGTTAAATCCCTTCATTGGTTTTCCATTGTCCCTTATATGGATGCTACATTATTTATTAGTGATGCTGGGGTATGGTGTCCATCTGGATCATCTGCTACCCATTGTCTCCCCTTGTTCCTCTGAGATTTGGCACATACCCATTCTTCTTCCTGGTCTTATCTTCTTCCACCCTCCTTATTGCTCCCCGCTCCCTCTCCTAGCTAATACCCTCCCCACCTGTATGAGTTTGCTAGGGCTGCCATGAAAAAGCACAATGCAGTCCTGGAATTGTCTCACGATTGTAAACATCCAAGTTCAAGGTGTGGGCAGAGTCATGCTCCTTCTGCAGGGGCCAGGGAAGGACTACTCCAGGCCTCTCTCCTAGCTCCTGGAGGTTTACTATCAATCTCAGGAGTTCCTGAGATTCTAAGTACGTCACCCCAATTTCTGCCTTTATGTTCACACATCTGTCTCCAAATTTCCCCTTTTCAGAAGGACATACTGAATTGGAGGCCCACCCACTCCAGTATGACCTCACCTCAACTAATTACATCTACAATAACCTTATTTCCAAATAAAGTCACATTCTGAGGAGCTGGGGTTAGGACTTTAACATATAAATTAAGAGTGTGTCTGTGGGGAGTGGAAGGGGTAACACAATTTAATCCAGAATACCATCCCTCATGGAAAGGCAAATTAAAATGTCACTTACAAAAGGCAATCTTCCCTGACTCCCCAGACCAAGTAGTCTCCCCAGACTCATTACACCCATGCTTTCCCCTTGCAGTACTTCCCAGGCTCAAGTAAATCATGTCTTGTCATCTTCTACTACCAGATTAAGTTCCACAGAGGCAGGGCCTATCCTTCCTCCTTGACAGAGTAACTCCTGTGACCAGCACACAAAATCTCCATTCCCAATGGTTCAGTGAATGAACCATTCACAGTGTGGTAGACAGGCTCAGGTATTGGAAGCAGATGAACTGGGTTTGAATCCCATCCCCACTCCTTTCTAGACACATGAGCCTGGTCCTGTTACTCAGCTTCTCCATGACTCAGTTTCCCCCTCTGTAAAGCAAGAATAATGACAGTACCTCCTTCACCAGCATGTCAAGTGAGTTAAGCCACACAGAAGGTGTAGACGTTGGCAGTCAAGAACACAGTGACATCCGCTCTTCAGACAGAGAACGCCGGCATAAGGACCCTTGGTGACTTTGCTATGACATAAAACATGTGGCTTTTACTACTGTTCAAGGCAAGGCTCTCTCATGTCACAAGGTCACCATCCTCGGTCTCCTTCCATCCCTGCATTTTTGTATTTCTGGCTGGTCTGGCCATACTTCTCATGGGAATGCAATTTCATGCAGTTTGGGAAGAGATGGTTTTCCTTGAAACTTCCTCCCACTGGTCTCCCGAGATGCCTCAAAGACAGAAAAAGAGATTTGGCTCCATTCAGAACCTGTTTGAACATTCGCCGCACAAACTTCCAAAACCCAAACCCTTTGGACTTCTCACCCATTTACTCTTGGCAAAAAGCAGCTTCCTGCTTCTGCGAAGTTGAGCTTTCAAGCTTAGGGGGAAAGGCTTTTTGGACAACAAATGGCCCTTTAAAAACAATATTTTGATGAGTTAAGTGTAAATGAATCAGAAACACATGGATTAAGCCTCTCTTGATGTCCACATGGGTTTAATAATAATTCTAGGTGGGGAAGGGAAATGGGACTGGAAAAGCTGTGTCTAGGGTTTTATCAAATCTAAAATGTTTGAGAAGTAATTCAAGACATTCCACACACCCCCAAATGTAGCCAGATTTTCCAATTCCGCTTCCAAGGAGCCACACAGGATCTTTCTAGTAACGACTGAGTGCTTGAAGTGCCAGGTTTTCGTGGCTTCGGATTGGCTGGGCATGGGGCTATGATTTATGAGACCATTCAAAGATTTATATATTGCCATTATAACAAATTCCTTCCCAACTCAATGGTACCCAAATGCAACTTTATAAATATCTTTCCTGTTAGAAGCCTCTTTCTATTCAAACACTCTCCCTCTTTGCCTTTCCCAGCCCCCTTTAGGCTACAGATCCCCCCATGAGGTCTCAGAGCAATGAAGAGTGAAAGAATTAATTTTACCATGGCTGAAACTTGTTTCACTTTGGATTGAGTTTTAAATGACTTGGGTCTCTATAAGCTGCGGGTCACGAGAAGGTTAGAGTTAAAGGGCTCATAAGTTAGGTGAAGGGTGGAAGCGGTGGATTTTTATAAATGCTTATTGCTTTCATAAAAAGAAAGGCTAAGTGTGTTCGTGCCGAACACAGTCAAACACTCGATCCATCTGGCCATGCTGCTTCCTGGAGGAAATGTCCCACACTGGATTGGCTTCTGTCTTCCTCCCTTTCCATGACGTCACTGATGTTGCATAAGTAACTTCTTCCACATGTCCCCACTCCCTGTGTCTTTCCCCCAAATAAATTTGGAGCCACTCAAAGCTCTGAGGTCTCCTAAATTACATGGCTTAATGTGCAACAGAAAAGTGAAGTGAAAGGTGGGGGGAAGGTCTTCCTACTTTTCTAATGCATGACCCCATAGGGCTTGTTTCCAATCACATGCTCACAAGCCCCCTCCATCCCGGAGCACAGAGGTTATCAGGAAAAGGAATAACAGGGTTAGGTCTGCACAAGGGTCAGAGGAAGAAGGCACATGATTGCAAAATTGGAATGGGACAGTGAACAGTTTTAGCAAACACAAGGAGCAATGATTCTTGTATTACAGTCCCACATAGGGAACCACTGTCCAAGTGACTCAAGCCATCTGTATTTGTCAGCTATGCCACACCATGCTGCACAACAAACTATCCCAAAAATTCAATGGAGTATGGACTTCAGGCTCCAGATTCTGAAACTGGCTCTGGGCTATAAATTGAGCTCAGATCTGTTTAAAGTGTCTTCCATTCCTCTTGTACTAGTGGTTGTCAGGTCGTATAACCTGCTCCACATGTCACATTTTGGAGCCCAGGTCTGTAATTTCTTCTCAGCTACAAACACTGTGACTATAATACACTGCTTTTTATTATCTACTAGAGGTCTGTTGCATGAAGATTCATGCAATAGGCTTTCCTTCCCCTGGCTGCCAGGACCAGTTTTCCTCTGGAACCTGGGACCCAGGCCTTCCCTCTGGCTGTTGCCTTCCGTTTTTGCTTTGGCCGCTGGAGGCTTCACTCCAGCCGAAGCCTTCAGTTTTCTCTGCTCTGGCTGGAGTGCCACACTGCCACCACCTCGTCTCCGCCCCCAAGGGCAGGCAGTTGCCGCCTTGTCGCCGCCCGCGTGCTGCTTGGCCCTGCCTCCCCCCGCCCCGTTCCTGATTGGCTGGTAGCATAGCCAATCAGGAGCCAAGGTACGGTCAAATTTGCATGTTACTCTTTTATTAGATAGGACTAGTGGCCCAGTGCACGAAATTCATGCACATCCAGTGGGTATTAATTACAGAAACTAATTTAATATTGCTAATTGCTCTTTCTCTATAATAGAAGTATCAGAGACTAAAGAAAATTAGTAATATGTATATGAAAACCTTCCTCCTGTCAGAGTCTGGGGCACACCATAGAACCCATAGTCAAGTCCCCACTCACTCACATATGTCTCAAAATCATGTGAGACCCAGACCCAGCCGCACCCCACTCCCCTCATTGGGGTAGATCCAGACCCCGCCAATCCCACTCTTGTCAAGCCACCCAGGGCAATGTGTGTCCTCAGGTCCCCTGGCCCAGCACCAGAATGGGGGGCATGGCCTGAGGTCCCCCATCAAGTCCCACCAGGTGGGAAACACGACCTGAGATCCCCTGTCAAGCCCCGCTGGGTAGGGGGCATGGCCTGAGGTCCCCCGTCAAGCCCCACCAGGCAGAGGAGCACAGCCTCAAGTCCCCCAGCCCAGCATCAGGACGGAGGCACAGCCTCAGGTCCCCCATCAATCCTCACTGACACAGGCATACAGGTTCAGGTCCCCTGTGAAGAGCCGCTGGGTGGGAGGGCACAGCCCAAGGTCCCCTGTCAAACCCAGCCAGGCAGGAGGGGCACAGCCTCAGGACCCCTGGCCTGGTGCTGGGGCAGAGAGTATGGTCTGAGGTCCCCCAGCCTGGTGCCAGGATGGGGGTGCCACTTGAGGTCCCCTGTCAAGCCCAGCCAGGTGGGGGTGCAGCCTGAGGTCCCTTGTCAAGCCCTGGCGGGTGGAGAGAACAGACTAAGGTCCCCTAACCCAGCAACAGGATAGGAAGCGCACCTTGAGGTCTCCTCTCAAGCCCTGCAGGGTTGGGAGTGTGGCTTGTAGTCCCCTGTCAAGCTGCACCAGGTGGGAGGCACGGCCTGAGGTCCCCCAGCCTAGAGCTGGGGTGGGGGGAGCAGCCTGAGGTACCTTAGCCCAGCACCAGGGTGGGAAGCACACCTTGAGGTTCCCTGTCAAGCCCTGCCAGGTGGGGAGCATGGCCTGTGGTCCCGTCAAGCCCCTCTGGATTGGGGGAGGGTGTAGGCCTCCCTTCCCTCGTACTGTGGCCACACTCCCTGCTGGCCTCCCATCCAGCTGCCATGACCACCTCACGCTCTCCGTGAGCAGGTATGCACAGGGAAGGCTAGGCCAGGATAATTGGGAGGAGGTGATGGGAGCCAGCATCCTGAGTAAGCTGGGCCTCACAGCCTCTCTGCTTCAGCTCCCAGCACCCCAGACCTAAGGAGTAGTGCTTTCACAAAGGCCTGGCAGGCACTGGTTATGGCAATGCATTAAAAACAGAAGAAGCCCCCTTTAACTCTGGCTGGAAGTGCGCTGGGAACTTATTGCCGGGGGAAGCAGCCCAACATCAAGGCTGAAATAAGACCTTGGGTAGCCTCCGGAGGGGGCAAACCAACAGTAAAAGGCATCTTTGAAACAAAGACATTTGAATGTATAGTGGATATTAGGTGATATTAAGGAATTACCTTAACTTTTCAAGGTGTGACAATGGCTGAATATTTACTTCTTTTTTAAAGATACTCATCAGAGGATATTTAAGTGGGAAACAACTTTCTTTGAAAGTATGGTGCTGTCCTGGCCCAGCCCTCCCCGCACCACAGACGCCTCAAGGACCAAGCCTCTCCCGCTGGCTCACTAGGCCCTCGAAAACACCCTGTGCAGAGGCGAGGTCCCTGCTTCATTCCCTGCCCCCGCCAGTATGAAGCGAAGCGTTCCCAGCTGGTGCTGGCGTGAGGCGCTTCGTTCCCCGCCTGCGCCCTTCGTTCCCTACAGGCGTGAAGCACTTGAGGCGCCAGCATGAAGCGAAGCGTTCGTGAAGGTAAGTGTTCTCTGGCATCCAGGCAAGCCGTGGCCATGCCCCCATCATACCTCCTGCTCCAATCAGGAGTCAAGGTACGGTCACATTTGCATGTTACTCTTTTATTAGATAGGGTGACTCATGACTTAAGTACTGAACCACCTAGTTCAGTGGTTTTCAACCTTTCTAATGCCGCAACAACCCTTTAGTACAGTTCTTCATATTGTGGTGACCCCCAACCATAAAATTATTTTCATTGCTACTTCATAACTGTAATTGTGCTACTGTTATGAATTGTAATGTAAATATCTGTGTTTTCTGATGGTCTTAGGCTCTACAGCAGCGGTTCTCAACCTGTGGGTCCTAACCCCCAGCCTAAGGCCATCGGAAAACACAGATATTTACAAGTCCAAAGAGAAGACAGAAGACACAGGAACTCATTATTCCATCTTTGTATATTGGCTATCTGGACAGAGAAAGACGGGAGAGTAGAATCAAAGGAGCAAATATAAAAGTCCAAGAATGAACAATGTGCTCAGTGAAAGAAAAACAAGAGGATTCTGGGTGTGCCTGCAGGTATCAGCAGCTGCCAGTGATGATAGAGCAGACACCACAAAAGAAGTCCAGAGACCTGGATTCCCAACCCTGCTGTTCACATTCAAGCTGGGAAGCTCAAGTAAGTCACTATACTTCTCTGTCTTACTTTCCTTTTCTGCAGAAGAAGGTAATCTGTCCCTGCTCACCTCAGATAATCACCTGAAGTTCAAATAAGTTCAAATGAGTAGGAAAGCAAATATACTAGATGAAAGCAGGTTTTTGTTCTCTGCTACATTCCCAACCCCTAGAATAGGGTCTAACACAGTAGATGCAAACACATTTTGTATCCTATCTAATAAAGAGGGAATATGCAAATTGACCATCACACCATCACAAAGTTGGTGGCTCCCATAGCCACAAGATGGCAGCACCCAGTCCCCTCAGCCCTGCCTGAGTCTCTCAGTCCTGGGGGAAAGCAGGAAAATGGTGTGGCCGCGTGCCTATGATAGAGTCCTCCTGTCTTTTCAGCCCCACCGGGTCCAGCTGCTTCAGGCACCTGTCGCAGAGTCCCCCAGTTCTTTCACAGAAAATGGGTTGCCTCAAAAATTGATTAAGCTTCTAAGGACAAAAAGCATTCAAAATCTTTGAAAAGGAAATTCCAATATTTATAACAGTTTGGACTAGACAGTTCAAGGTTATTTCCACTACAACCTTCTATGATTTTGTGATATTAAGATTCTGAATTCACATAACACCAGCTGTATTGTATGTAAGCAGATATTATTTAAAGGAATGGCCATTATTATTAAAACAACTCATAAACCCACAGTTTGTATGTCAAAGACATTCTGTGTGATTTTCCTAATGGCTGGAGTTAATACCCCTAAACTGGCAGTTTAACATCACCCAAGGGATCCCAGATTGAAGAGGGTAGAGGCCGGGCTGAGGGACAACCCTCCACCCCCACGCACAAATTTTGTGCACCAGGCCTCTAGTAAATAATAATGAAACTGAAACCTGATCAATGGCTTCCAGAATCCCCCTGGGGTGGAGCATAGCCCTGTCTGCCCGACAATGGGGTGGACCACATAGACCAAAACCTCGTTGAGGCTGCAGCTATCTGATCTACCTCTTCAGCAGGCTATGCATTTGGGCAGTGGTCAGCAAACTGTGGCTCGCGAGCCACATGCGGCTCTTTAGCCCTTTGAGTGTGACTCTTCCACAATATACCACGGTCTGGGGGAGGCTATTTTGAAGAAGTGGCATTAGAAGAAGGTTAAGTTTAAAAAATTTGGCTCTCAAAAGAAATTTCAATCATTGTACTGTTTATATTTGGCTCTGTTGACTAATGAGTTTGCCCATCACTGCATTTGGGGGTTGGCAATTTCATCAGTGAAGTGAGTGGTGATGGTGGTAGTGAGTGCTGGTGACAGTGACAGTCCTACTATCAGCTAGAAAGAATAGAATCCCAATGCTAATTGGCTTAACCAAAGAGGAGGATCTATTGGTCCACAGGACCAAAAAGTCCATGTCAGGTCAGGCAGGCTAAAAGAAGGCCCCAGAAGTTAAACCAAGCTCCCAGTTGTCCTCCATCTCTTCCTCCTGTCTTGGAGAGTGTTAGCTTTGGAGAGAGAGCATTAGCTCACCTTGAGACTTCCACACAAGCCCCTCAGGGCTCCAGGAGCCTCCATTCTGTTAGCAGCATGGTCTTAGCGTGGCTCTTCCCCCATTCCAGGAAGAGAGAGCACCTCCTCTGGTGGAAAAGAAGGGAAAAGAAGCCTGTCTGGGTCAGAAACCTTAACAAGTGCCTTCCTGAATTTTACAGGCTCTGATTGGTTAAATACTCATCCCTGGCCCAATGGCTGCAGTCTGGGTAGGGGATTCACTCATTGCTTGTACCAGTGGGAACTTGGAACGATCAACTCAAACGACGTGGTGAAGTGATATAAATCTTTGCAGACAAATGCTAGTGGGAAGATTGGATTGAATGCTGAAGCACTCGCTACACGCCTCCAGCTCACACTGGGGTTACCATTGCCGAAGCTCTTTCCTACAGGTTGTCCTTATGGAACTGTTCTCTCTACCAGAGCTCTGTAAAGGACATGTTACAGTGTTTAGGCTCCGATGTCTCCCAACACATTCACCAAGAGGGTGCACATCACTTTCCAACTACACTTTCAGCAACATCATTTTGGTAGCTTGAAAGCAACCACAGTGGCAATATTTACACCATGGAAATTGGCAAAAGCTACAAATTACAACCTTTGATTTGTTTTGTTTTTAATATATTTTTATTGATTTTTTTTTTACAGAGAGGAAGGGAGAGGGATAGATAGTTAGAAACATTGATGAGAGAGAAACATCAACCAGTTGCCTCCTGCACACCCCCTCCTGGAGATCAGCCCACAACCAAGTTACATGCCCTCGACCGGAATCGAACCTGGGACCCTTCAGTCTTCAGGCTAACGCTCTATCCACTGAGCCAAACCAGTTAGGGCCCTTTGTTTTGCTTTGTTGTTGTTTTTTTGTTTTGTTTGTTTTGTTTTGTTTTTTGAGAGCTAGCACACTACTGGATGAGCATAATCTGGCTCTCAGATTTTCTAACCATCTACCAATTAGATCAGAGAAGTTGTTTACCATCTTCTCCACTCTACCTCCACAGTAGTCTTCAGACAATACAAATATGACTAAGACATTTCATGAAAATCCTTCCATAGCTACCCATCGCCTTCAAATTATCTTCCCAGACCCTGGCCGGTGGCTGTTGGTTAGAGCATCATCCCATACACCAAAAGGTTGCAAGTTCAATTCTCAGTCAGGGCACATACCTTGGTTGCTAATTTGACTCCCAGTTGGAGCACATATAGGAGGCAACTGATTGATGTTTCTCTCTGTGTGTCCCTTCCAATGTCTCTACAAATCAATAAAGAAAAACATATTTTCAAGTGAAGATTTTTTTTTAATTATCTTTCCAGACTCATTCCCTCATTTCCCTTTAAGCTCTAGCCATAACATGCCATTTACTAGTCCCTAAAACACCTGGCACTTTCTTATCGCTATGATTTGTATGTGTAGTGCCCTCTCTTGGAACATTTATGTCACCATCCTCCACCTGAGGGACTCCCCTCTCCTATCAAGACCCAACTCAAGTACTTGTATCCTGCAACTCCCCCAAGTAGAACTGACCTGTGGTTCCCTGTGGCCCCATAAGACCTCCAGTCCAAGACCTGCTGCAGTGAATTTACTTCATTTCAGTGAATTTACTTTATTACAAATGAAGCAAATTCCCCAAGAGACTGCCTGTTTTGCTCACTGTTATATTCTCAGAGTCTAGCTCAGAGCCCAGCACAGTTCCAAAAATAATTCTCAAATTAACAACGAAGACAAATACGGATTTATCCGCCTGTTATGTGCCAGGCACTGTGCTGAGCACTGGACTGTGTGACAGGGATCAAACACGGTCCCTGACCTCAAAAAAACTCCAATTATGCAGATAAATAAAACAGACAGTCACCTCCCCCGACCATCTTTCCATCCCTCCCACCTAGCATTTACTTGCACATCTGTTTGTGGTGAGTATGAGGGTCTAAACCTTCCCTTGGCAGCTTTGGACCATAGGGAGCATTCTTGATTCATCTGTCACTTGTGATACACCATCGTCACCAAACACTCCTAAGCATCCCTGTAGTATAAATACAAAGCCAGTCCCCGCCACGCAGACCCTGATGTCGGGCGCCTGCATTAAACTAATGACATCAGCTCTGAGCAAACAGGAAAGAACAAACAAGCAGAGAAAGAGCCGTTTGCTGCTCAGTCTCGGGAGGGAATTGGAGCACAGGGACATGGAGTACCAGGAACTGCCCTGTCTGGGTGGGAGGAAGAGCATGAATCACCACTTTGCTCCCACTCTCGGGAGAAATGGCATGATGAAGACAGATAAGAAGTGTGCAAGGCAGGGAGATCATAGCAATAGTCATAGCTAACACTTTTTGAGTGCTGTCTACCCACCAGGCCCCCTTTAACTCTACCAGGTCGTGGAAGACTCACAATAAGCCTGATGTCAATATCTGCTTTATACAGATTGCAAACACTGAGGCTCAGAAGTGTTGAGTCACTTGCCTATGATGCATAGTCAGGAAGAGCAAAGGCTGGGTTTCAAACTCAGCTCTGATTCCTGAGCCTGACTTACCATCATCAAATAGCACCACATTTCCTCGGAGAAGTTAGAAAAGAATCTAAGACAAGCTTTGACCCCCTTTTGCCAAGAGGCACCGAGTTTGGGGTAAGTGGGCATCGGAGCTGAGAATCAGCCAACTTTTAATTTATTCTTGACTCTAAAGACCCTGTTTGACCCCTCACGTGCTCCTGCTCATCTTCCTCACCAATATGTTTTCCTGTCTTCTTTCTGGGCAGTTAGAGAGGTATATTTAAAAAAAATCCTAAGGTCCTGGCAGGGTAGCTCAGTTGGTTAGAGCATCGTCCCAATATACCAAGGTTGCGGATTCAATCCCCAGTCAGGGCACATACGAGATGCAGCCGCTGACTGCGTGAGTAAGGGGAAGAACAAACTGATGGTGCTCAATCTGCAGTGCCTGTTCCCAAAGGATAACGCCAAGTGTGCAGATTTAAGCCGGGAAATTCTGTGAGCTTTCTGGCATTCTCTACACAATCTTTTAGTGCAAACTCTAGCTAAGGTGAATGCTGTTTCTGGCAACTGTGAGTTCTGACTGATGCACTCCTCTACCTAAGAGTCTTCTGTAGCTCCCTATTACCAGTGAAGAACTGAATTTCTTCCCAAGATTGCTCAGGACCTGGATCAAACCCAACTTACATTATATTCAAAGCCTGGATGAAATGCTCTCTTCACTCCCACCTCCCCACCTGCCCCACCCACCAGCCCCTGCAAGTGCCTTGCCCTCCAGCCAAAGAAGTCACCATGCTCTTTATCATCTCCGTGCCTTTATACAGGTTCCCTGTCTGCCTCTACTAGTGCCATTTTCCCTCTTCTTTATCTGAAAATCACAGCCTTTGAGAATGCAGTACAAAGTCACCTCCTCCATGAAACCTTCCAGTCCTGCCTCTAGGAAGGTTATGTGATCCTGTTTCTGTGCTCCCTCAGTGCTGGGCTGAGTTGTCTATGACAAGTCTTATTATACTTTCATGTGTCTATGTGTCAATCTGCCCCCGAGACCCCTGAAATGGAGGCAGCATGTGTCTTAGACTCCGTATTAGTTGCCTAGAGCTGCCACAACAAATCACGACACACTGGGTGGCTTAAAACAACGGGCACATATTCTCTCCCCAGTTCTGGAGGCCGTAAGCTAAGGTCCCGGCAGAGTCAGTCCCTTGCTGTGCTCAGGCCTCTCCTGCCTTCCAGTGTCCTTGGCGGCCCTCGGCTGTTGGGTGCACGGCTCCCACCCCTGCCTCCACCGCTACTCTCCCTGCGCCTGTCTGCTCTCTCCCTTCTCTTACAAGGACACCAGTTGTTATGTTTAGGGCCCACCCCATACCCAGGATGGAATCCAGGAGGGTCTCATCTTGAGATCTTTGTCTTAATTACATGTGTAAAGACCCTATTTCCAAACAAGGTCACATTCACAGGGACCAGGAGTGAGGATGCAGACTGACAGTGGACCCCTTATTTGAGACCCCCAGTGGATGCCTAAAAATGCTAATAGTAAAGAAGTCTGTCAATGCTGTTTTTCACCTACACATAGGTACCTATGATAAGGATTAGCTTATAAACTAGGCACATTTAAGAGACTGACAGCAATCTTACCTAATAAAAGAGAAACATGCAAATTAACCATCACTCTGCTATGCCCACAGCCAATCAAAGTGAGTATGCAAATTAACTCCAACAAAGATGGATGTTAATTTGCATATGCAGGCCTGGAGCAGAGTGAAGCCTGCTATGAGGGGAAGTGGGGTGGAGGAGGGAGCTACTGGAACGGTGCTCCAGACAGTAGCAAGGACTTGCCGGAGAGCCTGGAGTGGGAGGTGCGGGCTCCTGGGCGGCGGGCTCCTGGGCGGCGGGAGTGAAGCCAGGAGAAGGAAGGCCTATTTTTGCACGAATATCGTGCAATGGGCCTCTAGTAACTAATAATGAAATAGACGGATGGTCACGGTAGACTGTAAAGGTTATGAGAATGGGCCTCGCTCTCTGGAAACACCTGAGTGTCCTGGACTCACTTTTTCCCCGTGACGGCACAGGGAGACGACACCGTGGCTCCGAGATGAGCGGGCGGGAAGAATGATGCAGGCGCTCCCACCGAGCCCAGGCTGCCGCTGACCTCCTGACCTCATGCGCGACAAGATGACGTCCTTCCCTCAGGACTACATCACGTTGTCTGGACCGCACACGGAGCACGTGGTCTGGCCGGGACTTCGCAGTTCCAGGTGCGACAGCAAGACCAGCGGGAGTTTCTTTCCTTCCTCACAGTTCTCGGGTAGAGGTTCATTCTCCCGCGGGTCTTGGCACCCTCAGCCTCCCACGGCTGTTCTCTTCTCGAGTCTAGAACGTTCGCCTTGACCCTCAATGGGGCCCGTGCGGGCTTCTTGCGGGCGCGTCCCCTCGGGCCGTGATGGAGTAAAATGAGCGACTGGACCCTCAACACCGTGGCCGCCGCAGCTGCTCAGCTGACCAGACCCGGCCGCTGAGAGAAACTCAGGAAAAGGGGAGGAGTCACGTGCAGCCAGACAACGAAAAACCGCGAGATTTCATCACGTCTCCCCCGCACGCGATTTCTTGCCTGAGCGCAGTGCTGCACACCTGCATCCAATACAAAGTGATGTTGGACGTCAGCTGTGATTGGAAAATAAAATTTAAGAAATAAAAAGTTTCGATATGAGTTGTTTACTTCTGGAGCTGCCCATGTAATATTTTCAGACCACGGTTGACTGAGGTAACAAACCTCAGAAAGCGAACCAGTGTTAGGGAGGATCACTTATCTTTTTGCAGAAGAGGAGGCCTGAGCCAACCTTCTTTAGACACTTGGGGGACTGTGAGGCCGGGGCCCTCGAAACAGTTTGGCTGAGTAAAAATACTGGTATTTGGTTTATTGTGGAATCCCGCCTGGTATACAGTGGGTGCTCGATATATGCATAGGCACCCCCCTCGGAGGCGGCCAGCCATCACCAAAGAGTTTCAGGCCACAAAGGAAGAGACACGGTGGACACGCCTACTGTATTTGAGACGGCTCCGACGGCTGGGGCTGCCGGCCCCCGAGAAAGGCTGACAAACACGGCCACAGAGTCTGCCGGGCGGACTGAGCCCTCACTGTTGCTACCTGAGGATCATTCTATTCTTAGCATCTTCAGAGGGATGGGAGCTGACCTCAAGAACTTTCCTCATACAAGAGCCGCAGGTCACGAGGCAAGTCATGGGGCCGTTTTGGAGGGACTTTAACAAGAAGCTTTGAAGCAACCACAGAGAACGATCTGATGAACCCTTGGTTAAACCGGGGGAAAGTGTATATGAACTTAAATCTCTGTAGCAAAGTAGATTTAATATTCCTTCTGCTGGAATATTGTGTGGCCCTCTTCTCCCTGCCCTAACATCCCAAGGGCCTTAGTCCCCAGTGGACATCTGAGCTCCTGTAGCTGTGAAGAAAAATTGGTTTAACACATTCTTCCCAGTTACCATGCAGTGTTTCCATACACTGCCATACATTACATCTCACTTAAGCTTTGTATCAACTCTCTGTTGCATATATTCTTGTTACCCCCATCGTATAGATGAAAATACTGAGGTTCCTTAAGCCAAGTTGTGATCCCTGGCCTGTTTGACCCTACACTCTTGGAACATTTTGCTCAACAGCCCACAAGTCACTGTTCAAGCCCTTTCCAGCTCTGAAAATTGAATAGTTCTTAGTGTAGACCCCACCCTTGGCCCTGCTTCCTGGAAATCCTCTTATAACCAGTATTCTTTCCCAGGTCAGCCTTCGCAGCCCCAGGCAGGGTCAGGGGTAGCCAGACCAGGGAAGGCATAAATCCCCAGTCTTCGACACTCCCGTTAATGGCTTATCTTTGGAAAATGTGACCCAGGGTAAGCCAGGGGCATGACAGACCAGGTCATAAAGCAGCCACCAGGGGATACCAGGGGTCAGGGCTATATTCCTGACATTCCAACTGGGCAATGGCAAAAGACTAGCCTACTCTCCCCTGCCCCTCCCCAACCCCTTACCCCACCCCCCAGTAAAATGCCCTGACCATTGAGATGCCACAGGGAAGCCACATAGGTCTTCTCCCATCTGTCCCTAAGGCATCCCTTCTTGCCAGGTCCCCGGAGCCATTGGCCAGGCTGTCCTTCATTCTCTGATTCGTTGCAAATGTGTGGATATGCTAGGAAAGCTCCGATTTCAAAGTCCTGTGGACGGAGCCTCCAGCCTCTTGGGCACTGGCCTCTGCATCAAGGTCCTTCCATGGATGGGTGGATGGACAGCTCACACCTCCCTTCGGGGACCATGCACCCAAGGCCTTTGTCCTCCTCATAGAAAGGACACAGAAACCCCTCATCCCCGAGTGAGGCAAGTTTGGGGGTTTAGAGATTTCCCTTTTTCCATAGGTAACTTACTTGCCTTCTCTGTACCTCATCCATAAAATGGGGATAGTCCTAGTCTCCTAGGAAGACTGGGAGAATTAAATGAGATGGTCTATATAAAATGCTTTGCACATACTAAGTACTCCATCAATTTTAAGGACTCCATAAAATCCGAGTGGACTGTCCTTTCCTTTGAATTAACAACCAGTATGTGAGCACCCTTGGCTCCACAATAGCTTTCTGTCCAGAGCATCTTCCACCAGGAGGAGGAATGATGTCATTTTCAGGCAGTACGTCTCCCTGTGGACCACCCACACTGCAGGGCTGCACAGCCACAGCGGCTGGTGGCTGGTGGCTGCTCTACTGGAAGTACATCTCACTCTGGATGGGAGCGCCCCTGAAGCACTGACATCGGAGACCAGGAAGCTTCTCTCTCCAGCAAGTCCTTCCCTCTACCTGGAGCCCTCCCATCTGTTCAGTCAGCTGGCTGCTCCCTGTCTCCTCAGGGACCCACAGGGGGGCGGGGTCCAGCTCTGGTGTGGTCCAGCCTAGCCGAGCCCAGGCTCACCTCTCCACTAGGTGATGGGGGATGGGAGGCTCTGCCCACACTGCCTGCACTGCCCCCCACGCTCTGTGCCCGTCCTTGTGTGTGTCCTCTCCCTCCTGGTCAGCACCAAGTGGGGAACAGAGCAATGGGGCAGGGTCTGAGCACACACGGTGGAGCGGTGAGGACTGTAGCCAACACGCCCCCAGAACGCGCTGCCTCTGCTCCCCGTCCCCCAGCTGCTGCCCATCAGGACATGAGCCCAGAGTGGCTGAATTGCTCACCTGCCTAAGCTGAGGCACTGTGACTGTGATGTGAAATCTCCTGTTGATAGTTACTTTTGGCTCAATAGATGTTTTTATTACAGACTTTCTTTTCAGAGCACTTACAGGAAAATTGGGCAGAAGGCATAGAGACTTCCTATATACCACACGTGCACACACACACACACATGCACACACGCACACATGCACACACACGCATGCACGCACAACATGTACACATATACACACACACACATATGCAGACACAGGCACAGCCTCCCCCACTATCAACATCCCCCAGCAGAGGGGGACATTTGTTATAATCAGTGAATCTTCATGCTACGTGATTATCACCCAAAGTCCCTAGTTCACAGGAGGGTTCACTCTTGGTTCACTGTAGATCAATGGTCGGCAAACTCATTAGTCAACAGAGCAGCAAACTGTGGCTCGCAAGCCGCATATGGCTTGTGAGCCACAGTTTGCCGACCACTGGCCTAGATCAAAGCCTGCACACTGTAAGTGCTCAATAAACATTTGTTGAATGAATGAACAAATGACAATGCTCTAGGTTTAGTACTCTTTTGTTTGTTTTGTTAATCCTCACCCGAGTATATTTATCCATTGATTTTTAGAGAAAATGGAAGGGAGGAGGGGGAGACACAGAGGGAGAGAGAGAAATGTTGATGTGAGAGAGACACACTGATTGGTTGCATGCACCCTGCCCAGGGCCAGGGGTTGAGCCTGCAATGAGGTACATGCCCTCGACTGGAACCAAACCTGGGGCCCTTCAGGACATGGCCAATGCTCTGTCCACTGAACAAAACCAGTGAGAGCCTTGGTACTCTTCTTATTCCTGTCTTACTAAAGAGGAAACTGAGGCACAGAGAGAGCAAGTGCATGGTCAAAAGATTTAACATGCGAAACACAATCACGTCATCACTAAACGCTGCCAACTGCACTCTTGGCTGTTGCTGGGCTTCTTTGGATGAATTCACGTAATAAATAGTTACTGAGTGTCCTCACTGCAGATTTGAGCAACAATTCAGTCCCTGCCCTAAGCAGCTCACAGCTTGGTGGCTAAGCAAGGTTAGGAAAACCACAATGACAATGGTGAGACTATCTTAGGGTCAGCATGAGGGGCATAAATGAGGGAGACTTGGAGGTTAGGAAGGCTCCCTAGAGGAGGTGACAGTCAAAGCAAGACCTAAGGATGTATGGAAGGAAGAGCATTCCGGGGGAGATGGCAGGGAAGGGAGGCGGGGGGGGGGGGGAGGCGTGGAGTGAAACAGATGTGCAGAGTTCTGGAGGCAAGGAAGAGAGAGTGGTTGAGTCAAGGTAGTCTGAACTATACTGATGGCACTTTAGTAGAGGTGCCTCCCTCTCCTTCCCTATGTAGCTCCAACCATTCCCGGCCTCTGTGATGGGAAGAGCCAAAGACATTTTGGCGGCGCTCACACTGTCCCTGACATTTCCAAATGCTGGACGCTCTTTCTGCTTTAATCCAAGGAATTAGCTTCTGGCCCCACCAGTGTCATTCCCTGAATTGCTGGGGAGCAGAGGTCAATGCATTAAGCAGGGCAGATTAATACCCAGTCGTAAATCCCAGAAGCAGTGCTCAGCAGCGGTAATATTTCACACGGGGCTGTCCAGCCATTGATCGGCCTATCCTGGGGAGGGTGCGTGCTGCGTCCTGGGCCAGCCGTGTTTACGAGCCCCGCCAGGCCCTCCTGGGCAGCGCCCCCCACACGCTGCCCTTTGATCAGGGAAATCCAATACCTGAGGTCTGGGCTTTATAGGCAAGCGAGTCTAGATTAAGGGAATTAACCACAGTAGATCACAACTAATAAAATGGTGCTTGGGCCCCACCACAGCGTGGCCCTGGGGGACGGGGGGGGGGGGGGTGTGTGGCACAAGGGCTGCCCAGGGTCCCACCTAGGGCCACCACTCCTCCCTGAGCCATGCTGTAAAGGGAGGCTGAGTGTGTGTGTGTGTGTGTGTGTGTGTGTGTGTGTGTGTGTGTGTCTGTGTGTGTGTCTGTGTGTCTGTGTGTGTGTGTGTCTGTGTGTGTGTGTGTGTGTCTGTGTGTGTGTGTGTCTGTGTGTCTGTGAGTGTGTGTGTGTCTGTGTGTCTGTGTGTGTGTGTGTCTGTGTGTGTGTGTCTGTGTGTCTGTGAGTGTGTGTGTGTCTGTGTGTGTGTCTGTGTGTGTGTGTGTGTGTCTGTGTGTGTGTCTGTGTGTGTGTGTGTGTCTGTGTGTGTGTGTGTCTGTGTGTGTGTCTGTGTGTGTGTGTGTGTGTGTGTCTGTGTGTGTGTGTGTCTGTGTGTCTGTGTGTGTGTGTGTGTGTGTCTGTGTGTGTGTGTGTGTGTGTGTGTCTGTGTGTGCTCGCCCACACACACAAGGGCATGTGTATGTTCATCTAAACTCTCTCACAAACTTATTTTGCCTTTTCTCCATCCTCCATGGAACATACCAATATAGATTTGATGTTTCCTAGAGACATGGGGACTCCCAGACCATCCACTTAGTCACTGTTTCTCCATGTAGTAATTTATTCATCAAATATTTATATGAGTAGGTGTGGTAGGCACAGTTGTGGGTTGAATTTTATCCCCACAACAGATGGATCCAAATCCTAATCGCTGATATCTCTGAGCATGACCTTATCCGGGAAGGGGATCTTGCAGATGTCAGCCAGTTAACAGGAAGTCACAGCGGATGACACTGGGCACGCGTCCTGTCAGGAGTACTGCAGGGCCGCTGTGTGGTTACCTTGGGTGTCAACTTGGCTAGGCACGGCACCCAGACATTTGGCCAAGCCCCAGTCACTGGAAGGTATTTTTTTCCTGAGAGTAACATTTCAATCAGTAGACTTTGAGTAAAGGAGATGGCACGCCACGGTGGAGTGGGCTCCATCCCAGAAGCAACAACCAAAGGACTTAAAGACAGAGGTGCCCCCAGAAAGAGGAAATTCTGTAACAGCAGCTCTTCTCTGGGTCTCCAGCCAGCCTGCCAGACAAAATTTGTTCACAGGCTGGGGGAGCGGTGTCTCTCAGTCTAGCATGCACCTTCTCCAATCTGGGAACCCTCGAGGAACATCCCACTGCCCATTTAGGCCCAATTCCTAAATGAGCAGTCGGACATCCCTCTCATAACCCAGGACTGCTGGCTCCCAACTGCTCACCTGCCTGCCAGCCTGATCACCCCCTAATCACTCCTCTGCCAGCCTGATTGATGCCTAATTGCTCCCTTGCCAGCTTGTTTGCCCCTAACTGTCCTCCCCTGCAGGCCTGGTCCCTCCCAACTGCCGTCCCCTACAGGCCTGGGTTCCCTCAACTGCCCTCCCAATTGCCCTCCTCTGCTGGTTCGGTCAACCCTAACTGCCCTCTCTGCAGGCCTGATTTCCCCCAACTGCTCTCCCTGCAGGCATGATTGCCCCCAACTGCCCTCCTCTGCAGGCCTGGTCCCCCCAAACTGCTATCCCCTACAGGCCTGGGTCCCCCTCAACTGTCCTCCCCTGTAGGCCTGGTTGTCCCCAATTGCCCTCCCTTGCAGGCCTGGTCCCTCCCAACTGCCCTGCCCTGCTGGCCTAATTTCCCCCAACTGCCCTCCCTGCAGGCCTGGTCCCCCCAAACTGCTATCCCCTACAGGCCTGGGTCTCCCCCAATTGCCCTCCTCTGCTGGTTCGGTCATCCCTAACTGCCCTTCCCTGCTGGCCTGATTGCCCCCAACTGCCCTCCCTTGCAGGCCTGGTCCCTCCCAACTGCCCTGCCCTGCTGGCCTAATTTCCCCCAACTGCCCTCCCTGCAGGCCTGGTCCCCCCAAACTGCTATCCCCTACAGGCCTGGGTCTCCCCCAATTGCCCTCCTCTGCTGGTTCAGTCATCCCTAACTGCCCTGTCCTGCTGGCCTGATCACCCACAACTGCTCTCCCCTGCTAGCCATCTTGTGTCCACATGGGGGCAGCAGTAATGTGTGTTGGAGTGACAGTCAATTTGCAATTACTTTTTATTAGATAGGATATATATATATATATATATATATATATATACACACACACACATATATATAATTTGTATATTTATATGCTATATAATTTATGCTATATAAATATAATTCTAAAGTGTACATGAATTTTATACATATTTATTATATATAAAATGATTAATTTATATAATCTCCATTTTTAACGTGCATTTTCTTTGTTGAAGGAAACAAGTCAATTTTTTGTTTTCTGTTTCTGCTGTAACTAATGACCACAAACATAGTGGTTTTATTATTTATACTAGGGGCCTGGTGCATGAAATTCATGCACCGGGGGTGGGTGTTTCCCCAACTCAACCTCCCCCCTCTCACATACTGGGAGCCCTCAGGGGATGTCCAACTGATGGCTCACCCCTAGCCTGCCTAAGGCCTAAAGCCTCTGGCAAGGATTTGGCCTTGGGCACCCAGCTAACTCCCTGCTCAGCTGAGCCCCGGCTGCCTGTGTCAACCAGGCCCTGGGGGCTGGGCGTTCGCCGCCACTTTCGCTCACAGCACATGGGGGCCGGGCGCTCCCTGCCACCACCACCACCACCACCACCACTGCTGCTGCCGCTGCTTCCCCTCACAGCGCCCAGGGGCTGGGCGCTCCCTGCCACCACCGTTTCATCTCCATCCCCCGGGGCCCGGTGCTTGCACCACTTGACCCCACCTCCGCTTCTGATTGGCTGCTAGCATAACCAATCAGGAGCAAAGTACAGTCAAATTTGCATGTTTCTATTTTATTATATAGGGCTAGAGGCCCAGTGCACGAAATCATGCATTCAGAGGGGGTCCCTCGGCCAGGCCTGCACTCACTTGCAGTCTGAGAGTGCTTAGGGGATGTTTGACTGCTGCAGAGGTGGGAGAGCCTCCCTCCTCTGCCACTCTGCTCACCAGCTGTGAGCCTGGCTTCTGGCTGAGCGGTGCTCCCCCTGTGGGAGTGTACTGACCACCAGGGGGCAGCTCCTGTGTCGAGCATCTGCCCCCTGGTGGTCAGTGTGCATCATAGCAACTGGTCATTTCACTGTTCAGTCTATTTGCATATTAGCCTTTTATTATATAGGATTATATATTTACATATATATGATATACACATATTTCTTTGTGTGTGAATATAAATATGTGTGTATATATGTATCTATATATGCGTCTCTATATACGTATATTTATCTGTGTGTGTGTATATATGTGTGTGTGTGTGTATATATATATATATATCTGCTATTTGTTTTGTTTCTTTGGAGAGCCCTGAGTCAGACTCCAAACCAAACCAGACTCCCTTCTTCAAGCCTTGTTCTTCCTTCCATTGTAATTTCTGTATCTTTAATCATGACCTTCCCTTGCCAGGAATTCTCTCCCTCCCAATTACTCTCCTCACCCCCCACACCCAGGTCCCTGAGGTTGTCAGCCCCAGACTGAAGTGACCCTCTGAGATCGGTTAAGATCAAACTGGATCTCTGGTTTATCTGACCCCAAAGTCCATGCTCTTAACTATGGCTGTTCAGCGGTGAGCTCCTAACTTAATCCAAGTAGGCATTTTTGAATTCTGGAAATATCCAATGTATAAAAAAGTAGAAAACAGTATGAGGAACCCCTTTTCCCACCTCCTAGCTTCCAAGTTTTCAGCTTGTGGCTATTCTTGCTTCATCTATATACACACCTCCCCACCCTCAACCCATACATTATTTTGACACAAATCTGAAACATCACGTTTCTGTTCAATTCATTCATAAATATTTCAAAAGGTAGTGCTAAAAGACAAGAACATTTTGTGTTAACATAACCATAATGCCATTATCACAACCCCAAATTGAACAATCATCCTATCTAATAAAGAGGGAAGATGCTAATTGACCATCATGCCCTCACAGAGCTGGCAACCCTCCCAGCCAATAAGGAGGGAATACTCTAATTGACTGCCACACCCTCAAAGATGGCAGCACCCACAGCCACAAAATGGCGGCACCCAGTCCCCTCAGCGTTGCCAAGGCAGCAGGTGAGTGGCACAGCCAGGCCCACCCCCGACGAGTCCAGCTGCTCCCCACACCTGCCTCAGAGTCCCCCAGTCTTGCCAGCCCCCCAGCCACCCAGCGCTGCCCTAGGCTCAGGTAATCAGGGCTGACTGAGGCTTGTGCTCCCAGCAGTGGCAGCAGCAGAGGTATGATGGGGTGTCACCTTCCCCTGATCACCAGGTTGTCTCCTGCCCCTGAGGGCTGCCAGGCTGTGAGAGGGGACAGGCTGGGCTGACGGACCCCCCCTCCCCCCCGCCTAGCGTATGAATTTTCATACATCAGGCCTCTGGTTTCCCAATATTATCAAAGGTTCAGGCTGCTCTTCTGATTTCCAGTCATCTCATACACGTCATTAACATTTTTTTCCATTTTTAAAAATTTGTCAGAATCAGGATCCAAATAAGATCTGGTAATTCCAGGCAGATTGTGGCCAGGTGACGTGCCTCTGGGTCACTTTTAAGCTATGGGTTTCCCTCTGCCTTGGTTTGAGTTCTCCCCCAAAGCAGCCCTGGAAACAAAGATTTGGGCACAAATGGTTGATTTTGTAGGTGACCCCAGGAAGCACAGTGAGGGAAGGCACACATGACCAAGAGCTGATAAAGTGCAAGTTAATAAATGACAGCCATTGGGGCAGCTGGGGCTCAGTGCCCCTCAGCACCCCCTTCAGAGCAGCCCCACCAAGGGGACAAAAATGGGAGCATCTACCCACCAATCCCCATCCTGTCTTGGTCCAGGGTTACTCCTGAGACTTTTAACACCAGAACACTTCCCACCCACCCCAGGAGCAGAGCCAGCAGCTTCAGCAGCCAGAGGGGCCCCAGGCAGAGACACAGCACAAGAAGCCATTGGTGTATGAGGAGCTGAGGGTCCAGGTGGACCTCGTGGGGAGGTACTGGGTATCAGCTCCCAACTGACATGCAGTTTTTTGTGGTTGAAGCCAAAGGGTCTTCCTTTTCCTGTTTCTCGTGTCATTCTGATACTGCCTCTCCCACCTCCCTTTTTCCTTTATAATTATCCTGTGATTACTCTGCACCCACACCAATAACTCAGCAGAATCTCCCATCTTAAGGTCAGCTGATTAGCCAGCTTAATCCCATTTGCATCCTATTCTGCAGGTTATTTAATATATTCACAGGTTGCAGGGAATGGGATGTGGACATATTTGGGGGCCATTATTCTGGTGGCCCCTGCTCCTTTTTCGGAATGGTATCCACATACATCCCCGTGTTATGCTTTTAGCGCATTCCTCTGTCCCCTGTATTTTCTGCAAATTTCAGTGGAATTTAGAGACTTCATTGATTCAGGGTTGATTTATTTTTGGCAAGACTATGTCACAAGTGGTGGTGTGAAAACTGTAAATCATTAGTTGAGGCAAACTTACATGTACCAAAATAGACTGAAAACTTACCGTTGCTTCTAACCACCCCTCCCTGTGCTACTCACAGCATGTCAAAAATTGGACTGGAAGAAATTTTCAAAGGAAGACAACATCCAGAAATCAAAGATATACACTGAGTGGCCAGATTATTATGATCTCTGACTGCATAATAATTTGGCTACTCAGTGTATATCCTATATAATAAAAGCTAATATGCAAATTGTCCCCTCGATCAGGAGTTTGACCAGTAGGCAGGCCGGCCAACCGCCCATGTCCCCTCCCCTGGCCAGGCTGGCCGGATCCCCCCCATGTACAAATTCATGCACTTGGCCTCTAACATACACACACACACACACACACACACACACACACACTGAATGACCAGATTATTATGAGTTCAGAGATCATAATAATCTGGCCTTTCAGTGTATGTGTCTTTTATTCTTTATTCACTCAAAAAAGCCCTCCCCATTACAGCATTTAGGCAATAATAATAATAATAATAAAGAAAGGAAAAAGTTTTTCAAAAACATGTTTAAGTGGTTTACATGAGAGAAAAAAATGAAATTCCTAAACAGGCAAGGGATTTGCATGCTCTGATCAGCAGTTCCAAGAGCGAATTTTATCTGAACTCCGTTTTCTATACCTTCCAGAGTCTACCTTAGGTGCCCAAAACCACACCCACAGAAAGAGAGGTCCCAGACTGCATTCAAAACAAAAGCAATACAACCCCAAACACTTGAGATATCACTTCACACCCCATAGGTTGATTACTACCAAAACAAACCACATAAAAGTAAATAAAACAGAAAGTAGCAAATGTTGGCAGAAGTGTGAAGAAATTGGAACCCTCAAGAAATTAAACATAGAATGACCCTATGACCTGGCAACTCCACCTCTAGATATTATACCCAAAAGGACTGAAAGCAGGGACTCGAACATACATTTGTACATCCGTGTTTCTAGCAGCCACAAGGTGGAAACCACCCAAATGTTCATCAAATGATGAACAGATAGACAACATGTGGTACTTCCACACACTGGAATATTATTCAGCCTTGAAAAAGGAAGGGAACTCTGACAGCTGCTACCACACGGGTGAACCTTGCAGCCATTATGCTCAGTTACATAAGCCAGGCACAAAAGACAAACGATGCATGGTTCCTCTTAATGACCCGGAATAGTCAAATTCATGGAGCTAGAAAGTAGCATTGCCAGAGGCTGGGGCTGGGGGGTCGGCAAGGGGTGGAGAGAGAATGGGAGTTAGGGTTTAAGAAGGACGGAGTTTCGGTTGGGGATGAGGAAAAGGATGGAGTTTCAGTTTGGGATGATGAAAAAGTTCTGAAGATGGATGGTGATGATAGCGGCCCAGGACTGTGAATGCACTCCATGCTACTGAACTATAAAATTGTTAAAATAGTCCATTTTATGTTATGTACATTCTACCAGAATAATAAAAAGAGAGAGAGAGAGAAAGAAATACAATTGTATCTCATTTCCTTGCCACTGGAAAAGCCCTGCTCTGGGAATCAAGGAAGAAGCAGCAGCAGCGTTTGCCAAGAGACACAGAAAGAAGAAATTGTTCCCGGCAGGGGGAGGCCCACTTCGACCCAAGACAGGGAGTTATTTTCGTTTTCTTCCTTTGTTGCCACTCATGTTTTCAATTTTCTGAAATTGCTACATCTCCGGGTTTTCAAATGTCAGAGGCAGGAGGGTTCTCACCATACAGAATCTCCCAGAATCCTGTCATCAAATTACACACTGGTCAACCGTGCCATAAACATTCATCCATGTCACAGATGAACATCATATTTCACAGCAACTGGTCTTTTTTTTTTTAAGCAACTTTAGACCAAAGGATGTGAGCTTGGCCAGGAGAGTGGAAAAAGAAGCAAGCCGAAAGGGGAAAACGCTTTTCAAAGGCTTTTAAGATGGGAGCAGCAGTCACTGGTGATAAAATGTGGATTCCGTGGGAGGAAAGTACCATAATTTAAAAGACAGGGTGGACGTAGCTAGCCACTCTCAAACACTGAGGGCAGCATGCCAGAGGATGCAGACTCCAACACAGTTTTACGAGTAAAAAACTTATGGCCACCACATATATTTAAGTCCTATTTCATTTTTTATTTTTTATTTTTTGGTTCTTCATATTCATTGTTTTTTTTACTTAAAATACTCAATCCATATAGATATGCATAAATCAGAAAATGGAAACTTGTCATGATCCTATCGCATAGAGAAAACACCTTGAACAATATTGTATAAGCTCCTCCCCCTCAATATTTTTCTATGCAGAGAAATATATAATCATATGTATTCACGTATATATAAAGAGATTACCTATATTTATAGTTATATATAACATTGTAATAAATCATATATTCCATTTTTGTATGACCAAATTTTTCTCCCAAACAGAGGATCCTGTAAAACATTATCTTCCAACTTGCTTCTCTAAGTTATCAAGAAATTATGAATACCTTTGCATGTTGACACATGTCTAGCCAACTTGATCTTTTGAATAGCTGCCTGGTATTCTGTGAAGAGCAGTGCTCAGACACATAGCTTACTCCCCATTAATGGGCAGTGGGGTTATGACCTTTTTCATGTCTTTCTAGGGGAGAGAGAAGAGTGTATTGAATCCCTTCTGAAAGCAAAGCAATGTAAAATACACTTTCTAAAACCCTCTCTCTTCAGCTTGCTTCAGGGAACTGAAAATTTCAACACTGTTTTCTAGAACACCATTATTGGTTTGCTGACTAAAAATATTCAGTCCATATGGATACTTAACAGGTGTCGAAGAGAATACCAGGTACTGTTCAAAAGAACAAAACAGCCTTGGCTGGTGTGGCCCAGTTGGTCCGGGCACTGAAAGGTGGCCGGTTCCATTCCAGCTCAGGACACACACCCAGGTTTCAGGTTTGATCCCCAGTCGGGGCGCATTCAAGAAGCAACGGATCAATGTTTCTCACGTCGATGTTTCTCTCTCTCTCTCTTCCTTTTCTTCTCCCTTCTCCTCTCTCTAATATTAAAAAAAAACAAAACCATATCCTGGGGTGCGGATTGAAGGGGAAACAACAACAACAAAAAATTGTCTATATGGATTATAATGAAATCATCTCCAAGGCTTATTATGAAATGATATGAGGTACTGTATGATGTCACATGTCTTACAAACATATTTAGGACTATGTAAATTCTTTGCATGAGTTAGTTGCACAGGATATCTCTGGAAGGAAGCAAAGGAACAGGCGGCTGATTGCTTCCTGGAAGGGGATGAGGCTGGAGGACAGAGCAGCCCAGTGGGAGCCACACGCGGGCCTGTGGCCGGCCTTCCTACTGATTACGGGAGAGGCCTCCGCCACCATCACCAAGCTCCATGCATTGACTCCTTGGGAGTAGGCTAAAATCTTCAGGCCACACACGTGGCGTGGCTCAGTGCTTGGGCAACAATTTAGGGACCAAGAGGTCACAGGTTCGATCCCCAGTCAGGACACATGCCAGGATTGTGGGCTCGATTCCCAGTTTGGGGTGTGCAGGAGGCAGCCGATGGATGATGTTTCTCTCTCACAGGTGTTTCTCTCTCTTCCTCTCTCAATAAAAACACATTTTACAAAATAAAATAAAATACTGCAGGCCAGACATCATCTGAACCAACTGCTGCCTTAGTCTCCAGTCTCCAAGGCTGGGGTACAGACAGCCAGAGAGGGAACTCCTGCTCAGTCCCAGCCAGCAGCTTGGGGAGTTTTGAGGGGGCCTGTATTGAACAGAATGAGGCAAAGAATTGGAGGGGGGTTGGCTCCCCAGAGCAAGCCTGCCTTGGGAGCCGGGCAGCTCACAGCCAGAAAACAGAAGGAACACTGGAAAGGCCTGCATCTTCTCTAGCCCTTTAAGAAAGGCACCTCTGGATGCTGGCTGGAGGTCCCAGCAGGAAACCAAACGCACACAGCAGAGGGCTGCCAGGCCACATAAATAGTCATTTATTAAGGTACTTGTCTCCCAGCAGGAAATCAGCATGGGGATGGGTCTCGGAGGAGGACAGCCATCTTTAAGAGAGAGGGTAAAAACCTTGATTTGAAACACTTGTCTCCAGATGGGACCAGTAAAAACTCAGGCTCCCAGCCTGGTTCCAAACCTCACAGGCAAAAAAAAAAAAAAAAAAAAAGCAAAGAACTTTCTAGAACCTTCTTTCCAGGGCAGGAAGCAAGGCTCTCCACAGGCCACCATGCGGGCCAGTGCACCTCAGCTTCCTCCAGACCTGTGTCTCCCTGGCTTCCTCTGCATTTGTGGCCGGGGCGAAGGTGGGCGCCCCACAGCGTGTTTGGTTTCTGCAAAGCAAGGCTGTCTGTGGAACGGAGCCAGGCCACGGCCTGAAGAGGGGTTTCCCGCCTCGACTCTGGACAGGCTCTGGGCAGCACATCCAGGATGGGGCTTCCCCCAGCCAGGCTACTCTGGCCTCAGGGCTCCTCTCTCCTTCCATGGAGCCTGCACAAGGCTTTCCTATTCTGCCTGGTATGTTCTCTCCCCACCACACCCCACCAGGAGCACCAGCACCAGGCGCCTCGGCACGCCTCATCGGCGCGCCCGGGCCACCTGGGAAGGCGTCTCTGATCGCTCCTACGAGCCCAGAGGCCTGGCTGTGGGCTCTGCTGTACCTATCCTCTCCCCATTGCCAGGGCACCTCTCAGTGAGCATCTGTTTTTGTAGGGTGGCTGCCAATCGCTATTCTTCTCCACTGCTTCTGTCTTCACCGGGACAGCCACAGGGCATGGCCCATAGCAGGCCCTCGATGTAATATGTGTTCAATGAACGAATAAATGAACCTCAGAATACATAAGTGCTGATGCCTCAGGCTCCTCAACAAGTGTTCAAACACTTGAATGCATGCATGAATGAGGGAATGAATGAATGAGTTCATGAGTGGGTAAATGAATGAGTGAATGAATAAGAGTGAGTAAGTAATGAAGGAATATGTGAATGAATAAGTGAACAAAGGAATGAGTCAATAAGTGAATATATAAGTGGAATAATAAATGAGTGAATAAGTGAGTGAGCGAATTAACGAATGGGTGAGTGAGTGAGTGTATACCTGAGTGGAATAATGAATGAGTGAATAAATGATTGGGTGATTGAATGAGTGGAAGAGTAAGCAAAGGAGTGAGAATGGTAATGATGGGGCCCAGGGGGTGGCCCTATCAGATAATACCCTTTGTCTGCCTCCATTTCCCTCTGTGTAGTCAGAGCAAGAGGCAGGAGAAGATGGCATGGATATGACTCCAACACATGGCAAGAGGAGGGCACTGCTCTCAGGGGCATGTGGGGGCAGGGACCTTCCAGGCAGAAGCTGACTCCCAAAGGGGCAGCTCTGTCCCTGACCCTTTCCACCTTCCCTTGTTCTGATCTTTATGGGGCCATCTGCCTTTTAGCATCAAAGGAGACAGCGGGGCCGTGATTTGTCCCACAACAGCTCTATAAAAATGTAATTACCCAATAACCCGCTGTCTGCAAAGCAAACCATCTTCCTGTTTCTTCTCCCATAAAAAGCACTTGACAGCCCTGTTCTATCAGCTTATAAAACCTGGAGAGCGTTGACTTAGCCCTCTGTGGAACGGAGCCCCCAGGGGGGAGAGGCCGGAGGCCGGAGAAGCACACCTCTGCCCCCCACGCAGCCAGCTGCCACGTCTACGTCGCCGGAGGTTTCCAGTGAAGGCGAGGGGGGCCGTCATCGCGTGGGATGGGGACTGGACAACGCAGGTCACTCCTAGAGAGAACGGAGCTCCACGGCAGCATCCTCTCACCTCCAGGAAGGCCGGCCTGCCCTTCAGCCACTCAACAAGCATGGGCCAGATACCTACCACGCACGAGGCCTGCAGCTAGGGTTCAAGTCCGGTCCAGCATGTGCAGGTCCTTCAGGAAACCCACATCCACATTTACACATGCACTTATTTTAAATGATGGTGGAGCACTTTGATCTGAATTTATTGACATGCAAAAAGTACGCTCAATCCATTATTACATGGATGGGGCGGGTTTATAAAATAGGATAGTATGGCTTCATTCTTATTTAGGCTCTAATTAAAAGGAAAAAAACATAAGGGAATTTGAGGGGGGATGACAGACTTGTTTTATATGTTAATTGTGGACCTATGCACTGGGGTGAATTGTGTTCCCTCCCCCAAAAAGCTTTGTCCAGGCCCCCACTCACCTTACTACTGGCTGTGCCCTTATTTGGAAATAGGGCCTTTGCAGATGTAACCGAAGCAAGGATCACGGTGAGGTCATCCTGGGTTAGGGAGGGTCCTGCACCGATGAGACGTCCTCTAAGAGAAAGGGAGGAGATCGGAGACCTCGCAGGGGAAAAGGCCACGTGGAGACAGGCAGAGGCTGAGGGAGCTTCCACCGCCCAGGGAGCCCTGGAGCTGGAAGAGCCTTCGGAGGGCGCATGGCGTGCAGACACGTGGGTTTCCGACTCCGTCCTCCAGGGCTGGGAGACAACACATCTCTGTTGTTTAAGCCACCAAATTGGTGGCGATGGCCACAGCAGCCACAGGATACATTTGTCATTGAACCGTTCACTAGAATGGGTCGTCTATTGCAGCGGTGGCCAACCGGTGGTCCAGGGGGGTCTGCAGACCACTGGTGGTCCGTGAGGTCTGAAAGGTTGGCGGCCGCTGGTCTATTGTATTTAAATTGTACTTTAAAAAAATCTATTTTTTTTTTTAGAGAGAGAAAGAGAGAGTTAGAAACATCCATCAGCTGCCTTCTGCACACCCTCCACAGGGGATTGAGTCTGCAACCCGGGCATATGTCCTGATCAGGAATCTAACTACTAGCCTCTTGGCTTCTGGCTCAAAAGCACTCTTCTAAACCGGGAGGGCAAGGACTCAGAAGAGACATGTCTTTAAGGAAAACCTACAGATGGCTGCCAAGCCCACGAAAAGGCGCTCAACATCATTAGTCTCTAGGGAAAGGCAAATCCAAACCGCAGTGAGATGCCACTTCACACCTACCAGGATGGCCATTGCCAAAGACGAAAGAACAAGTGCTGGTGAGGATGTGGAAATTTGGGACCCTCGGGCACTGGTGGGGAATGCAAAAACGGCTCGGCCACTGTGGGAAACACTTCCTCGAAGAGTTCCGTGGAATGGCCATAAGATCCAGCAAGCCCGCCTCTCGGTTTTCACCCAATAGAATTGCAACAGGGAACCAAACAGATATTTGTACAACCATGTTCTTAACGCCATTAGTCACAATAGCCAAGGTGGAAAGTGTCCGTAAACAGATGAATGAACAAATCATGGGATGTACAGGCATGCCATCATGTATATCCAGCCTTAAAAAGAAATGACATGTTGACACATGCTACAACATGCATGAACCATGAAGGCATGATGCTGGGTGGAAGAAGCCAGATAAGAAAGATTACATCTAATAGGATCTCACTCACAGGAGGTGCCTAGCACGGAGCACTCAAGGAGACAGAGTAACAGAGAGATGACCGGGGTGCGGGGAGGAGGAGTTGGTGTTTGACAGGTACGGTTTCCATGTGGGATGATGCAAAAGCTCTGGGAATGGAGCGCGGTGAGGGCTGTAGAACACTGTAAAGGCACTGTCACTAAACTGCACATTTAAAATGCAAAATGTTGTTGTCTACTAGATCTATATACTATACATTTTGTTATTTATTATGTAAATCTATAAATACATAACAGAAAACATGAAATTTACCATTTTAACAACTTTATTTTTAAATACGTTTTTATTTATTTCAGAGAGGAAGGGAGAGAGATAGCTAAACAGAAACATGCATGAGGAGACCGGCTGCCTCCTGCATGGCCCACATTGGGAATGGAGTCTGCAATCCAGGCCTGTACCCGAACTGGGAATCGAACTGACCGCCTGGTTGACAGGTTTACACTCAACCCCTGAGCCACACCAGCAGGGCTATTTAGCCACTTTGAGTTCTATACACCTAAAAGAGGAGAGACACAGACACACCAGCAGGACTATTTTAGCCACTTTGAGTTCTATATACCTAAAAGAGGAGAGACACAGACACACCAGCAGGAACATAAGGTGCTTTTTGTTTTCATCTTTATACTTTGCACTTTGGTGTTTCTAATACTCGTTTTAATAGGAATGTATGTTGTGTAAAGAAGTCAGAGTCTGGTGGGGAGTGGATAAGGAGAACAGCTTGGACAGTGTGTGTAATATACACACCGCACCAGCCCCATGGAATCAACCAGGAGAGTGTGTGTAATATACACACTGCGCCAGCACCATGGAATCAGCCGAGACAGTGTGTGTAATATACACACCGCGCCGGGCCATGGAATCAGCCGAGACAGTGTGTGTAATATATACACCGCACCGGCACCATGGAATCAGCCGAGACAGTGTGTGTAATATACACACCGCGCCAGCCCATGGAATCAGCCAGGACAGTGTGTTAATATACACACCGCACCGGCCCCATGGAATCACCCGGGACAGTGTGTGTAATATACACACCGAGCCGGCCCATGGAATCACCCGGGACAGTGTGTGTAATATACATACCGCGCCGGCCCCATGGAATCATCCAAGACAGTGTATTAATATACACACCGCGCCGGCCCATGGAATCACCCGGGACAGTGTGTGTAATATACACACCGCGCCGGCCCCATAGAATCAGCCGAGACAGTGTGTGTAATATACACACCGCGCCGGCCCCATGGAATCACCCGGGACAGTGTGTGTAATATACACACCACGCCGGCCCCATGGAATCACCCGGGACAGTGTGTGTAATATACACACCGCGCCGGCCCCATGGAATCACCCGGGACAGTGTGTGTAATATATACACCGCGCCGGCCCATGGAATCACCCGGGACAGTGTGTGTAATATACACACCGCGCCGGCCCCATAGAATCAGCCGAGACAGTGTGTGTAATATATACACACCGAGCCGGCCCATGGAATCACCCGGGACAGTGTGTGTAATATACACACCGCGCTGGCCCCATGGAATCACCCGGGACAGTGTGTGTAATATACACACCGCCCCGGCCCCATGGAATCAGCCGAGACAGTGTGTGTAATATACACACCGCGCCGGCCCATGGAATCAGCCGAGACAGTGTGTGTAATATACACACCGCCCCGGCCCCATGGAATCAGCCGAGACAGTGTGTGTAATATACACACCACCCCGGCCCCACGGAATCACCCAGGACAGTGTGTGTAATATACACACCGCGCCGGCCCCATAGAATCAGCCGAGACAGTGTGTGTAATATACACACCACCCCGGCCCCACGGAATCACCCAGGACAGTGTGTGTAATATACACACCGCGCCGGCCCCATAGAATCAGCCGAGACAGTGTGTGTAATATACACACCACCCCGGCCCCACGGAATCACCCAGGACAGTGTGTGTAATATACACACCGCGCCGGCCCCATAGAATCAGCCGAGACAGTGTGTGTAATATACACACCACCCCGGCCCCATGGAATCACCCGGGACAGTGTGTGTAATATACACACCGAGCCGGCCCATGGAATCACCCGGGACAGTGTGTGTAATATACACACCACGCCAGCCCCATGGAATCACCCGGGACAGTGTGTGTAATATACACACCACGCCGGCCCCATAGAATCAGCCGAGACAGTGTGTGTAATATACACACCGCACCAGCCCCATGGAATCAGCCGAGACAGTGTGTGTAATATACACACCGCCCCGGCCCCATGGAATCACCCGGGACAGTGTGTGTAATATACACACCGCGCCGGCCCCATGGAATCACCCGGGACAGTGTGTGTAATATACACACCGCGCCGGCCCCATGGAATCACCCGGGACAGTGTGTGTAATATACACACCGCGCCGGCCCCATGGAATCACCCGGGACAGTGTGTGTAATATACACACCGCGCAGGACCCATGGAATCAGCCCAGACAATGTGTGTAATATATACACCGCGCAGGACCCATGGAATCAGCCAGGACAGTGTGTGTAATATACACACCGCGCTGGCCCATGAAATCAACTCGGACAGTGTGTGTAATTTTCAAACCCCGCTGGGCCCATGGAATCAGGTCAGACGGTGTGTGTAATATACATAACGCGAGGGGCCCATGGAACGGTCCCCAGAGGGAGGACGATGAGCAGGAATGAGCCAGGCAGAGGTAAGGGGAGAGATAGTTCCAGGTGAGAACTCGCATTGAGAGTGCAGAACCACCTGGATTGATTCCTAGCCTGGCTCCACACTGCTGTGTGTCCTCGGGTGAGTTAGTTAACCTCTCTGTGCTTCACTCTCCTCATCTGTAAAATGTGGATAACTGCACTCCCCCCGTAGGATGTTGTGAACATTAAGTGATTAAATATATATAAAGCGATGACAACAGTGTCTGGCATACGGTAAAGACTATATCAGAATTAGCTTTTTATTTCACTGACTGTAAAGCACAGGAAACTTCTGGAAACAGTACAAAGGAAAAATGGAATGGCTAAAGGAGCCTGGGCAAAGAGCAATGGAAGAATCATCTTCGTTGAAATAAGAAGCGAGTCAAGCCTCCGGAAAAGAACAAAACAAAGGGAAATCGTGACTCTGGTCGTATGACCACGGGATTGTGTTTAGGACCCAGATATTTATAGTGAACAACGCTGAGTTCAAATGGGTTTTGGCTAAGCAGAAGGATGCTGAAAACGCGTAACGGAGTCAGCCTTTGTTAGAGAAAGCGCCACTGTGTTCGACATTTGGAATTGATGAGCTGGTGGTTTCCTTTGGGGAGGAAAGTGTCTTGATATTTCCGAGTAAGTCTTCCTTCCCACCCACTCACTCGCAACAACCTTCTACCCGAGCCTAACGCCCTTGCTTGAGCCCTGAGGGTGTGTCCGCAGCCACTATCTGCAATATGAGCCGTGTGGAGGCGCAGAGCGGGACCTGTCATCTTCATCAAGATGCAAGCACCTCCTCTGTGCAAGCATCCCTAATCGTCCACAATTCGCCGTTCAATAAATTCCAGGATTTCAAAACTGTGGTGTAAATTTCCAAGCCAGAGCATCGTAGATGCCTTAAGTGCTGGGTTTCAACCCTCTAGACTCCCTGGAACCCCTGTCTGGGGTTCTGGCAGCGTCCACATGGCCCTTTCATCCTTCCAAGGGATGTGGATGGTGTGTGAAGCCAGCGAGAGACAGCGTGTGGTCTGAGTGGAAGCCACAGCTTAGAGCCGCTGTGAAATTTTAAATGGCGAATCTCCTCTCTTCATGCCTCTGCACTGTCATCGTTTAAATGGGTACAGTCTTTGTTTCTCCTGGCATATAATAAAAGTTCTTAGAGTCTTGAGGGAAGGAGGCCTGGGTCAGTTTAAGCCTAGAAATATTAATAGATTATTCTGCATTTGGAAGGAAAGGTTTAGAAACATTCTTCTATCCATTAGTAATACATTCAGCTTCCAGTAATAGCATATCTCACTATGAGGCCTTAAATGAATACGGATTCATTTTTCTCACATAACAAGAATTCTGGAGGTGGTCAGCTATGAGTTCTGGTTCAGACATCCAGACTAAGGCTTTGACAACATAGCTGCTGTGGCTCCAGCCATCACATCCAAATTCAAGACAGAGAAAAAACGGGAAGGGGAACATGCTTCATCTGCCCCCTTCTTCCAGGAGAGTACTAATAATTCCCCACCCCCACTCCACCCCCAAATCTCTTGCAACAGACCTTTTGGACAGAAATGGGTCACAGACCCGCCCAGCTGCAAAGAAAGCTGGGCAGTTAGGGAGCAGAACTGAGACAAATTAAGACCCGTAGCCTAGTTCTGGGCTCAACAGGAGACACCGAGCCCACTTCCCAGGGGTGGAGAGGAGGAAGTGAAATGATCCATGGCAGCTCCTGGTACTTGCCTGGCATGTAGCACGTGTTCTGTAAGTGGTAACATTACTCAGATTCTGAGTTCCTGGGGTTCGTTTCGTCTCCTTTTTTAGTCATCGTGGCCCGGGCAGTCTTCAAACCCAGCTGTGCCATCCGATTCGTCCTCACAGGTGTTTTGAGACCTCTGAGATCAAAGTACTTTTTCTTGTCCATAAAATTCAGGAAGCACCTAGAACAATGTCTAACAAACTCTACAAGAAAAAAATAAATCAAAGAGCACTGAGGAGTCCAATTCAAAATAAAGATAAAGCAACTCCAGGTCTCTTCAAACCACCAGTGGTCAGGGGAGGTCTCCAAGTTAGTCTCAAAGGCATCCTGCCTGTTTTGAACCATGAATAAATTTCTCAGGTGATGGAATTGGGAACATAAGCCTTGATTCACTTGGGGCTCTGTGGCCACAACAAGCCAAGTCAATAGGAGGAGTTATTTAAGCAAATGGATAAAAGCTGCTTATTACTGAGCATTTTATATTCGCTCAGGGCTGATCTGTTCTCTAGCCATACCTGTTCTGGACCCACATTGCTAATTAATTTTTTTCACAGGTGGACAGGCACTTGGAATGAGCAGATGGCCCATTTTACAGATAAAGAGAGTGAGGCAAGAAGAAAATCCCTCACATGAGAAGGCTGTTTATCAGATACAGAGATGAGAATAGAACTGATTGGGAAATTGACCCAAATGTGGGTAAACTTACCCCAGATCAGCCAAGACAGCCACCCACAACTTTTACCCTCAAAGTCCATAGACTCAGATGTCCTGTCCAGGGATAAGAACTGTGTGAAGCTCAGAGGGCTTTTAATAGCAACAACGGCAATCCTATCTAACAGAAGAGTAATATGAAAATTGACCATACCTCCAATCAAGCCACGCCCACCAACCAATCAGGAGCAAATTATGCAAATAAACCTCAACCAAGATGGCTGCAGCCGCTAAGAGCAGGAGGAAGGCTTAGATTTCCCCGGCAATGGAGGAAGCCAAGCTTTCCACCTGCCCTTGCTGGCCCAGACCTCCACTCAATGCTACAAAGTTTCAATTATAAAAGATATATCCCAACAGAAATGGCAGCAGTCACGAAGCTGGAGAGAGCAGAGGCTGCAGTTGCCCGGGCGATGGAGGAAGCCAAGCTTCTAAAGCCCTAGCACCTAGACCTCCACTCTAAGCTACAAAGTTTCAATTATAGAATTAAAATAAACCCAAACAGAAATGGCTGTCTCCACAGAGCAAGCGGAAGGCTTGGCTCCACTCCAGGCTACAAAGTTTCAACTGTAGGACATAAATTAACCCCAGATCCCAAGGCCTCCACTTGGGTTACTGGGGGGCATGGACAGCCTACAAACCACCATAGGCCACTCGCCCAGGCTGCCCCATGCCCTAAGGGAATCCCCACCCTGAGCTGGGACACCCTTCAGGGCAAATCAGCTGGCCCCCACCCATGCACCAGGCCTCTAGCCTATCTAATAAAAGAATAATTTGCAGATTGACCATCACTCCAACACACAAGAGGGCTTATCCCCATGTGGTCAAAGATCCTGCCCCCATGTAGACACAATATGGCCACCACAAGATGGCCAGCAGGGGAGGGCTGTTGGGAGGTTCCAGGCCTGCAAGGGAGGGCAGTTGTGGGTGATCAGACCAGCAGGGGAGGGCAGTTGGGACGGACCAGGCTGGCAGAGAAGAGAAGTTGGGGGCAAACAGGCTGGCAGGGGAGCAGTTAGACATCAATCAGGCTGGCAGGGTAGTGGTTAGGGGGTGATCAGGTTGGCAGGAGGAAGCGGTTAGGGGCAATCAGGCGAGCAGTTTGGAGCCAGCAGTCCTGGATTGTGAGAAGGATGTCCGACTGCCCGTTTATGCCCAATCCCAATAGGGTAGTCAGACATCCCTTGAGGGGTCCCAGATTGGAGAGGGTGCAGGCTGGGCTGAGGGACACCCCCCAACCCCCATGTATGAATTTCTAGTAGTAAGGATAACAGACACTGCTGTTCCTCCTTGAGGCCTCACTCTGATCCGGGCACTGGGCTAAGTCCTTTGCCTTCACTGCCTCTTGAATCCTCCAACAACCTTCTGAGGTAGATTCTATAATTAGACCCACTTTACAGATGAATAAGCACAGAGATTATATGTGTCTCGCTCGGCATCCCTCAAAGCAGCAGCTTGTCAGCGTCCCAGCCACAAAGAGATCACAGACTCACACTAGACAATTTCAGGAGGGGACAATGTACAACACTGTGGGTGGGGCGGAGAGAGGGAGGGCTGGGCAACGCAGGGACTAAAGGGCCAGGGAGGGAGTGTCTCCTGGGACCTCGAGAGAGGGCTGTCAGGAGCTGTGACCTTAAGCTGAGGGACATGGCAACTCACAGCAACCCTCACACCAAGAAAATGGGAGTGGGAATAAATGCCCCAATCCCACTGACCCGCCGCTGATGCCCCATTGGCTGAGCCCACAGAGGGGCCAGAGGGCAGGGGGGCTGGTCCTCAGTGAGGGAGGTCAGCCACAACGCAGAGGGCCAGGAGAAGCATGGGTGATAGATGCAGAAGGGCAGACAGAAGACCCCCAGCTGCTCAGGGACCCTGAAACCTGAGGCTGCCATTCCCCCACGTGTTCTCAGGTTGTGACCAGTAGGGGTCGTTCTGATGATGGTGAAGGCAGAGTATGTGAAGAGAAAAAGGGCTTGTACAGAACACAGGAGCAAAATCTACTGCCATACAAGGTCCCCACTCAAAGCTCCTGGTGTCATGGAGGATTCAGATGACAGATGGTGGCAAAGTCACGACAGGGAGAGCCCTAGGCACTGGCAAGGCCACGGCAAACTCCCAGCTTTGGGCATCAGGGTCGGGAAGACAGAGGGGAGTGGGTCCTGTGAAGGAACAGGAGACCAGGGTCGACGTCCTGGGGGCAAGAGAGAGAGAGAGAGCAGAAAATTAACTTAAAAGAGTTCACCTGCTGGAGGGTGTATCTGAGGTAGAAGTAGGAGAGGTGAAGCTGGAAAGTAGGCTGGGGCCAGGTCATGCAGAGGCTCCAGACCCTGGCAATGAACTTGACCAAGAAACCAGGGCAATAGTGAACCTTAGAAGAGGTTCAATCAGGTGAGTGTGAGAGAGGGAGGGAGAGAGGGAGGGAGGGAGGAAGGGAGGGAGGGAGGGTCAGAAGGAAGCAGGAAGGGTGAGGGAGGAGGGAGGGGAGATTGAGCACATGTGTGGAAATATATCCCGGGAGGAGGATGGAGCTCTGCCTGGAAGCAGATAGAAGAGGGGGAGTGTGTCTGGTATCTAATTTCTACTGGCGTGTGCAGCCGGAGAAGCACATGCGTGCCCTGACCTGGGAGGAGGTCAGAGTGACCCGTGAACAGCTGAACATTCCTGATGGGTCTGTTTCCAGGAGCTCAGCAACTTCTCCCGCCTGCAAGGTCCACCCACAGCTTTCCTCTCCTATACCCCGCCCGCCCCTCCTGGCTCCCTGAGGGCTCACCCAGCTGCCAAAACGCGGCTGGAGGGGGGCGTGGCTGAGAACACGGGACTGAGGGTGACACAGACAGCTTACTCGGAAGACAGGAAGTGATCTGTCCTTCGGGACAGGCACCACGAGGGGCCAATGAGCTGTCAGGTAGAATTAGACTAAGTCCCAGCAACAGGCGTGGTGCCCCGTTCATGTCAGCACCCTTTTGCCCGCATCTGTTTCTGGGGCCTGAGCGCCATCCCTTGATCTGACCCCTGACCTAGGAAGCCTCCGGGCACACGGGGGCCGGCGGCGTGCTCCCCGAAGGACAGGCTGCGCTCGTTACCCTGGAGAAATGAATAATAAGCGGTAGTAAGTAATAGAGGCATAAAACAATGCCATCCATCAGAGCGACCACCTCTGGGGGACCCGCTGGGTGCCAGGGATTTGGCGAGGTCCCGAGTGAACGTGACCTCATTTAACCAACCCTCCGGGAGGGAAGCCCCATCCTTGCTTTCCGCACGTGACGTGAGAACAGCAGACATGAACTTGGGTTTCTGGACTTTCGAGCACAGGGTTTTTCTTGTTTTTTTGTTTTTTGTTTGTTTGTTTTGGTTAATCATCACCTGAGATTATTTTTTCCATTGATTTAGGGAGGGGAGGGGAGTAAGGGAGGGGGGGAAGAGAGAGAGAGAGAGAGAGAGAGAGAGAGAGAGAGAGAGAGAGAGAGGTCAGTGTGAGAGAGACACATCAATTGGTTGCCTCCCGCACGAGCCCTGACCGGGGCCAGGATCAAACCCGCATCGCAGGTACGTGCCGTTGGCTGGAAATCGACCAGAAGTCAAACCCAAGACCCTTTGGTACACAGGCCGCCTGCACCCTAACCACTGAGCCACCAGCCAGGGCCAAGCACGGGTGTTTGTTTTTTGTTTTCTTCTTCAAATATCTTTATTGATTTCAGAGAGGAAATCGAAACATCAATGATGAAAGAGAATCACTGACTGGCTGCCTCCTGCCTGTCCCTACTGGGGTTCACACCTGCAACCCAGGCATGTGCCCTGACCGGAATCGAACCCGGGACCCTTCCGTTCACAGGCTGAAGCTCCAGCCCCTGAACCAGACCAGCTGGGCCATGGGTTATTTTAATATTTGTATTGGTTTCAGAGAGGAAGGAAGGAGAGGTAGAAACATAAATGATGAGAGAGAATCACTGCCTACTACACGCCCCCCACTGGGACTCAAGCCTGAAACTCAGGCATGTGCCCTGGGCAGGAACCGAACCCTGACCTCCTTAAGCACAGATTCTTCACGGCCATGGCCGATGGGTCGTCCCTCCTGACTCGGTTGGCTTCCAAAATGCGCTGCCCTCGTCCCAGCTCGCAAGCGAGTTCTAGATGCTCACCTTGGATTGATTCTGAGAACTGGGTCCCTGGGCACCGACCCCAAGTGACTGGGTTCATCCTGCGGTTTGAGGAGCCCAGCACTCAAGGGGGCGAGCAGTTGTGAGAGGAAGCTTGGTCCGGGTCCTGGGAGGCACCGCCTGGGTCAGAGGGAGACAGTGAAGCAAACTGAGCTGGCCTCGCCTGGGACCCATGTGCTCTGAACACCTTTCCCCGGGCCCAGCTTCGGTCTCGGACCCACACGTCAGTGCGCTCACCCCACAGGCACCGGGGCAGCCCCTGCGGGACGCTGTGCAGGAAGGGCCCAGCGATGACCACCAGGAGGTCTAATCACTGACCCCTGACCGGCGGGACACCATTTCTCCACTTAACGCTACAGAACGCTGCTCTGGGGCAGCTGGCAGGACAGGGGAGCTGGAGAAGGCAGGTGTTCCCATCTCCCAGCCTCCGCGCGCCCCCAGCTTCCACCCATCCTCACCAACACCCTCTGCTTCTCCTTCCGGCTCTCCACGTACCCTCCAGGTGAGACTGCTGCCACCTCCGTGGCGTGGCCGAGCACGTGGCGGAGACAATCTTTCTGAGGGGACCCGCCCGATCCCTCGCCTGTCAGATGACTTGTTTACCCATTAGCGCGCTGGGGCCACTGGGCGCAGACAGGCTGGCTCCAGGGCTTTAAAAGGTCACGAACCAAGCGCCCCAGCAAGGGAGGCTGCTGGGAGTCTGGTCAGCGGAGCCCCAGAGATGAGCACTGGCAAAGAGCATTATCCTCAAAGAGAATGAAATGCATGGGTCAGAGAGGCTGGAGGCTGCCGATCCCCTGGGAGGCCTGCCCTCACTGCAAAGCTTGCCTGAGGCTGCCCTGGGGTAACTTTCTCGGAAACACAGTCTTGAAGGGAATTCTTCGGAAGAGCTGGAACCTACAGGTTCCTTACGAATGCTCTCTAATTCCAACCTGGTGGGAGAGTGCATGTAAAGTCAACAAGCAGAGCCTCTTAAAGTCACTGTCAGCCCTGCCAGACGGCTCGGTTGGTGGAGCATTGTTTGTACACCGAAAGGTCACGGTTCGATGTCTGGTCAGGGCACATACCCAGAGTGCAGGGAAATCCTCGGTCAGGGTGAGTGCAGGAGGCAACTGAGGAATGTTTCTCACGCTGATGTTTTTCTTTTCTCCCCTCCCCTCTTACCTCCCCTCCCTCCCTCTCTTCCTCTCCCTCTCCTCTCCCTCTCCCTTTCTCTTTAAAATCACATTAAACATAAATAAAATCCCTTTTAGGCACCACATTCCTGCTGAACCTACACATATTATCTCATTTAACACAACTCCACAGGTGTTTCCTGGAATCCCCAGGTGACAGGTGCGGCTGAGAGGTGACGTCCCTTGCCCAGAGTTACAGGCTCGTTAGGGGTGGGACTGGGACTCAGCCAGGCCTCTGGAGTTGCAGGCTGGCCTGGTGAACTGTGCCGGGAGAACGCAGAGCCGGTGAGGAGCGGAAAGGTGTGGGCAGAGAGCTGGGTGGAGCGGATGGAGGGAAGGGGCACTTTCCTCCGCTGTTTGTTTTTCCCAGCACAGTGCAGGCAGGAGGAGCCTGGCAGGCCCGGCTGGTCAAACGGGGTGATCCTGGGAAGGACCTAGCAGACTGTGCTGACTCACCACGCGGATGTGTCACAACGGGTAGCAAACACAGCAGAGAAACCTGCTGGCCCGTGTCCTCACGCTCCTCATTTTACAGACGTGGAGGCTGACACGGATGGGAAGTGTCTTCCCCAAACACAGACTCCTTCCAAAAACGCTCCTTTTTCCAGGAATAACAACCACCACCGAAACAAGGAAAGCAGCCAGCCTTTGCCTGAGTGTGTAATTCGTTCAGCAAACACCGGTTAAGCACCCACAGTGTGCCGAGCGCCCTCTCCATGAGCTCGCTAGACCATCAAGAAACAGACACGCACACACATAGTCTCACCAGCACGAAAATGCTTTAATGGGGGAGGAAGCCAATACCAGCCTGAATTGGACAAAGATTTCCGAGAGGTGTCACAGGAGCTGAGTTTTGAGGGATGAGTAGGAGTTTTCCAAACAAATACAGACATAGGTATTCCAACAGAGAAAACAGCAAAGCATGAGGCAAGAGGTAAGAAGCATACTTTGTCCGCCTCTAGAGAACAGAGAGAAACTCTAGTTGGCGAGGATATGAAATGGGGAACGGGGATAGATGGGACTGAGGGGCAAGCTCCATGGCCTACCAACAAGCAAATCAATTTTTCAAAATTGTGGTGTCACTAGACAACGGAATATTACTCTGCAATAAAAATAAGCGAGTGATCTAAGCAACAATATGGATGAATCTCAAAGCCATTATGTTGAGGGAAAGAAACTAGAACCAGCCGAGACCGGTTTGGCTCAGTGCATAGAGCATCGGACTGCGGACTGAAGGGTCCCGGGTTCGATTCCGGCAAGGGCATGTACCTTGGCTGTGGGCACATCCCCAGTAGGGGGCGTGCAAGAGGCAGCTGTTCGATGTCTCTCTCTCATCGATGTTTCTGACTTTCTATCCCTCTCCCTTCCGCTCTGTAAAATATCAATAAAATATATTTTAAAAAAAGAAACTAGAACCAGACCCAAAAAGACATATGCTATATAATTCTATTTAAATAGAAATTCTAGAACAAAACCAGAAAAACACTAAGTGACACTGATATGCATCAAACCCATGCTTGCCTCTGTGTGTGGGGGGGGGGTACGGGGGGGCCACCAGAAAGGCAACGAGGGAAGCTTCAGGGTGAGGGGCAGATCCCCTATCTTAAGTGCAGTCCTGGTGGCATGGGTGTGCCCATTTGTCAGAATTCACCAAGCAAAACTTGTAAGATTCGTGACTTTTAGTTTGTATGAATGACACAGCATTTGGAGAGGGAGAGAGAAGAGGACACAAAGAATGAGAAAGAGCCCTGAGCCTGCAGGAGCGAGGCTGTGAGCTCCAGATCCCAGCTGGGCATCAGGCAGGAGCTGCCCTCAGGTCCTTGGCACCTGGGCCTCCCCGGCATCGCAACTGGCTTCACCGAAGCCGGCACGGCAGTCTGCCGGCCTGAGAGGCTGCAATCCTGTGGAGTGGAATCAGGGAAATAACATCCGTGCCCTTTTCTTTTTGTTTTGTGTGTGTGTGTTTAATATATATTTTTAAATATTTTTTATTGACTTCAGAGAGGAAGGGAGAGGGAGAGAGAGAGAGAGAGAGAGAGAGAGAGAGAGAGAGAGAGAGAGAGGGAGGGAGGGAGGGAGGGAGGGAGGGAGGGAGGGAGGGAGAGAGAGAGAGAGAGAGAGAGAGAGAGAGAGAGAGAAACATCCACGATGAGAGAGAATTGTAGACGTGCTGCCTCCTGCACGCCCCCTACTTGGGATCGAGCTCGCAACCCGGGCACGTGCCCTGACCGGGCATTGAACCTTGACGGCCTGGTTCATGGGTTGATGCTCAATCACTGAGCCATGCCAGCCGGGCCCATTCCCTTTCCACATCCCACTGGTGAGGAGCAAGTTACAGGGCACCACCTGTGGCAAACGGTGAGACCCCTGCAACACGGCAGAGCAGGCTGGCCACCAGCTGGGAAACACCAGCAGATGACCCGCCCTGTCCTTGCACAGCATGGAGCACAGAGTCACATCCTGAACACAAATCCACATATGCTGTCGGATGTATAAGATGTGCCATCTCCCCGAAAGGCAGACTGAAGCTTGCTTACCAATGCTTTTATAAAATGAAGGTGTCCTAGTTGAGATTAGGCAGAATCCCACAGAACTCAGAATGCCTTTGAGCCCAAGTCCATTTGTCACCCAGCAAATTTTTACTGAATATCTACTTAGTGCCAGTACTTTCTAGGCCCATGATGGCGAGCCTATGACACGCGTGTCAGCCCTGACACACGTAGCCATTTTCGATGACACGCGGCCACATGCGGTCGCATACAGAGAAGTATGGGGCCTTATGCCGAGGACATTTCATCCTTGGCTACTGCACGGCCAGGTGCAATAGCTAAGGATGAAACATTTGCTGTAGTGTAGTGTAGACACTCTGTGCTGGAGGTCTGTAGGCCAAAACAACAGAACTCTGGGACAGAGCGTCTAGTTCTGGGACTTCCGGTTAGGCCGTTAGGGGATCTTTGTCCTCATTTCCGGCCAGCGGAGCAGGGAGCCAGAATGCCGTGGGGAACGCATCTCTGGGGGCCCTGTGATCGCCATTACCAGCAACAACATAACCACAGCAACCATCATCCAATCTACTGTTCTGGGGTGTCGTGGATTTCTAATTGACCATCATTACTGAGATAAGTGAGGGGGAAGCTGGGAAAGGCGAGGGCCTGTGCTATTGGTGCCATTTCCCGCCATTAGAAATAGCGGCAGTCATCTTAATTTATATAAGGAACGTCATTTTGCAGCATAGTGCAGACTCCATTTCACCACTATTACTGTTGTGCATCCTTATTCACCCCTATTTCTGCTTATTAACCCTGCCCTTTCCTAAAAGACAGTTACATGTGCCATCTTGTGGTCAGTTAGGCTAGTTAACCCATAATTGCCTGCAGGGCTAACAGGCTATCTATAATTCTATCTTATGTCACTGCCACCCTGATGGAGAACCCAAAAAATGAAAAACCAAGGTTAAGTAAAGGCAGTAGTAGTAGCAGTAGCCAATCATTTCAAGAGACATGGACCAACATGTATGGCATTATAGAAAAAAATGGCAGATCATTTTGCATTCTATGTACTGAAACGGTAGTAAGCAGAGCATAGAACATAAATAGACATTTTGAAACTAATCATTCCCAGCTCTTAAAAAAAAAGTGAGGACGAAAGGAAGGAAAACATTTCTAGGCAGCTACACCTTTATAAGAGCCAATCTAATTCTATCCTTAAATTTATAAAAGGCTCTACAAATTTAACATCTGCAAATTTGAGCATTGCTCACTTCATAGCTCAGCATGGAAAAACACTCAGTGAGGGAGAATTTATTAAAGAAACTCTCCTAAGATGTGCACCAGTTCTATTTTACAATATGCAGAATAAAGATGCAATTATTAAGAGAATATCTGAGTTACCACTCAGTAGAAATATCATAAAAGACCTAATAATGAGACTGAACACAAATGTACAACATCAATTAAAGAGAGACATAAGTAATTGTAAATATTTTCGATCTCTCTTGATGAAACTACTGATGTCACATCACATGCTCAGTTGGCCATTATTAATTGATATTCTGGTGGTCTCACAATAAGAGAAGAGTTGATAAAGTTAGTATCAGTGCCAACAAGTACATCAGGAAGCGAAATATATAAGGTTGTTATAGAAACATTCCGTGACCTAAGCATTGATATCTGTAAAGTTGTGTCAGTGACGACAGATGGGGCACCAAACATGGTGGAGAAAAAAGTTGGATTTGTCAAATTGTTTATGGAAACTATTGGACATCTGATTGTGCCTTTTCATTGTATTATCCATCAGGAGGTTTTATGTGCCAAGGCAGGATTCACTGACTTAAACGACTTAATGTCAGTTGTTACAAAAATAGTTAATTTAATAGCTGCTCTCCCCCTTCACAAGCGAGAATTTTCTGCACTTTTACTGGAGGTTGATTCCACCTACAGTGGACTGCTGATGTCCAATAATGTAAGATGGCTGAGCCGAGGCAAAGTTCTTGAGCTCTTTGTGGAGTGCTTTGGAGAAATTAAGGTATTTCTTGAGAATAAGGATCTGGGAAACTTTTCTCAGCTCAATGATGATAAGTGGGTCAACACCCTGATATTTTTTACAGATCTCTCTGTTCATATTAATTAACTGAACTTAAAGTTACAAGGTTTAGGCAAAAGTATTGACGTTATGTTTATACACATAAAAGCTTTTGAAAGTAAACTTAAGATTTTCAAGTGAGATATAGAAACTAAAATTATTATTTTCCTCAAAAACAAAGTATTTTGAGAAGGCCAATGCAGCTGTACAAAATGAAATAGAACCCTTGCATATAAAATACCAGCATGTTTTAGACTCATTACTTGACCAGTTCAGTGATAGATTTAATCAATTTAAAAGCCTAGAACAGACCATAAAAATAATTAAGTATCTTGAGGTAGTAGTCTACAGTAGTTTGGAATTAAATGGTTTCCAATGGATGCAAATTGATGATTTGGAGATGCAACTTGCAGAATTTTAAGACAGCATCTGGGTTCAGGTGTTTGTCGACTTGAGGGCAAAGCTTGAGAATCTGGAAAGGTGCTGCTTGGAGAATCAAGAGGAGTGCCACTATGAACAGGAAATTTGGAGTGCCTGGAACCGATTACCAGACACTTTTAGCACCCTGAAAAATATATCAATGGCTTTACTCACAATTTTTCCCTCTACGTACTTTTTTGAGACCTTATTCTCAGCATTAAATAATATCAAAACCAACAAAAGAAACAGATTGACAGATGAAGTTAGTAGAGCTTGCTTGGGCTTGAAGTGCACAAAATATCAACCTTCAAGTGAAGATTTAGCCAATGAAATTCAGCAACAAAAAAGTCACTAATAGGCAGGTTAGTTAAAGATTCCCTCACTTATCTTAGTCACAGCACCCCACACAAGTTAATTAATATCAAGACCAACAAAAGAAACCGATTGACAGATGAACAAACAAGTCACTGAGCAGGTAAGTTAAATAATTAGCTTTTGGTTTATTAAATACAGTTATATATTACAATAGAGGCCCAGTACATGAAATTCATGCACAGGGGTGTGAGGGGTTCCCTTATCCAAGCCTGAATACTCTCCAATCTGGGACCCCTTAAGGGATGTCCAGCTGCCAGTTTAGGCCCCATCCCAGTAGGATCAGGCCTAAATGGGCAATCAGACATCCTTCTCACAATCCAAACTGCTCACCTGCCTGCCTCTCTAATTGCCCCTAAACAGGGATGATAAGTGGGTCAACATCCTTCTCACAATCCAAACTGCTCGCCTGCCTGCCTCCCTGATTGCCCCTAACCACTTCTGCCTACCAGCCTGATCACCCCCTAACCACTACTCTGCCAGCCTAATTGATATCTTAACTGCTCCCCTGCCAGCCTGTTTGCTCCCAACCTCCCTCTTCTGCCAGCCTGGTCACCCCTAACTGCCTTTCCCTGCAGGCTTGATCGTCCCCAACTGCCCTCCCTTGCAGGCCTGGTCCCTCCCAACTGCCCTCCCCTGTTGGCCTGATCACCCACAACTGCCTTCCCTTGCAGGCCTGGAACCTTCCAACAGCCCTCCCCTGCTAGCCATCTTGTGGTGGCCATTTTGTGTCCACATGGAGGCAGGATCTTTGACCACAAGGGGGCAGCCCTCTTGTGTGTTGGAGTGATGGTCAATCTGCAAATTACTTTTTTATTAGATAGGATAGAGGCCTGGTGCATGGATGGGGGTGAGCTGGTTTGCCCTGAAGGGGGTCTCAGATCAGGGTGGGGGTTCCTTTGGAGCATGGGGTGGCCTGGGCGAGAGACCTGTGGTGGTTTTCAGGCTGGCCACACACCCCCAGAGACCCAAGCAGAGGCCCTGGGATCTGGGATTAATTTATTTTCTGCAATTGAAACTTTGTAGCCTGGAGTGGAGCCAAGCCTTCTGCTTGCTCTGTGGCGACAGCTGTTTCTGTTCGGGTTTATTTAAATTCTATAATTGAAACTTTGTAGCTTAGAGTGGAGGCCTAGGTGGTAGGGCTGCAGAAGCTTGGCTTCCTCCATTACCTGGGCAACCCTAGCCTCTGCTCTCTCCAGGTCTGTGGCTGCCGCCATTTCTGTTGGAATTATGTATCTTCTTTAATTGAAACTTTGTAGCATTGAGTGGAAGCCCAGGCCAGCAAGAGCAGGCGCAAAGCTTGGCTTTCTCCATTGCCAGGGAAACCCAAGCCTCCCTCCTGCTCACAGTATCCACAGCCATCTTGGTTCAGGTTTATTTGCTCCTGATTAGTTGATGAGCATGGCTTGTGGGCGTGGCTTGATCAGAGGCATGATCAATTTGCATATTACTCTATTAGATAGGATTATACATTTTTGTTATTTAAAGTATAAGTATCGTCAAATTAAGGTTTTTTTCTCGAAGTGATACACCACCCAAGTTATGCTTGTTTTTTTTGCGAATTTTGATACACCAAGTTCAGAAGATTGCCCGTCACTGTTCTAGGCACTAGGGATACTGTTATTTTTTTGTTTGTTTTTAATCCTATATAATAAAAGCCTGATATGCTAAGTGTCCATCATCTGGTCAACCAATCAAAGCATAATCCTATCTAATAAAAGAGTAATATGCAAATTGACCATCACTCAAACACATTAATTATGGCTGCCCCCATGTGGACACAAAATGGCCACCACAAGATGGCCAGCAGGGGAGGGCAGTTGGGAGGGATCAGGCCTGCAAGAGAGGGCAGTTGTGGGCGATCAGGCCAGCAGGGGAGAGCAGTTGGGGGAACCAGGCCAGCGGGGAAGGGCAGTTGGGGGGAGACAGGCCTGCAGGGGAGGGTAGTTGGGGAGGACCATGCCTGCAGGGAAGGGCAGTTAGGGGTGACCAGGCCAGCAGGGGAGCAGTCAGGCATCAATCAGGTCGGCAGAGGAGTGGTTAGGAGGTGATTAGGCTGGCAGGCAGAAGCTGTTAGGGGCAATAAGAACAGCAGGCAGGCGATCAGTTTAAAGCCAGCAGTCCTAGGTTGTGAGAGGGATGTCCAACTGCCTGTTTAGGCCCAATCCTATCTTAAATGTGCAGTTGGAGATCCCTCGAGGGGTCCCAGATTGGAGAGGTGCAGGCTGGGCTGAGGGACACCCCTCCTCAAGCACAAATTTCGTGCACTGGGCCTCTAATATGCTAAGGTGTTCAACTGCTCACTATGATGTGCACTGACCTCCAGGGGGCAGATGCTCCAATGTGTAGCTTGCTGCTGGGGTCCAGCCTATTGGGACTGAGCGAGATTGGCCAGACACAACCTGGAGCCCTCCCTTGGTCCCTTCCTGGCTGGCCAACCTCCTATGTCCCTCCTTGGCCCCGATCATGCACCAGTGGGGTCCCTCAGCCTGGCCCACTCTCTCTTGCAATCCAGGACCCCTCGGGGGAAGTCAGAGAGCCGGTTTCAGCTGATCCCACAGGCCAAGCTGAAGGACCCCGCTAGTAAATGAATAAAAATATAAAACCTCTGACCTCATAGAACTCCACTGTCTGTTGACAGGACCAGGAGGGGCTGAGGAGAAAGAGAAAGTGAAATAAATATGTAACACTTTCTGCAATATCAATAATTCATCATCAGTGACTCCATTATAAATTTAAACATAAAAATTAAAATCCAAGGTTTACTTCCAAATATTTGAACTGGTTTAAAACATTTATTGTCAATTCCAGGAACTATTGCCTCAGCAGAACAAAGTTTCTCCAAAATGAAATTAATTTTAAATAACTATGGCAATCTTAATGGAGGTGGTAATTACACGAGCATATATATATAATACATTTGTCACAAGTCATTGAAATGTGACATTTAGATGTGTTTTTATTTTATATAAATTATACCTCAATGGAAAAACAAATAAAAATTCATTTCAGAAAAAACTACCTAAGAATTACCATGATTAAAGAAAGATTTTTCTAATTTAGCAAAGTCATTGATAGATCACACATTATCTGAAGATATTTTTTAAAATATATTTTTACTAGTGGCCTGGTGCATGAAATTCATGCATATTAAAAGGGAATTAATTAGAAGAAATAATTCAATATTGCTATTTGCCCTTTCTCTATAATAGAAGTGTCAGAGATGAAAGAAAATTAGTAAAATGTATATGAAAACCTTCCTCCTGTCAAGAGTCTGGGCCACACTTCAGGACCCAGAGTCAAGTCCCTGCCCACCCACATGGACCTCAAAATCACGTGAGACCCAGACCCAGCCAGCACCCTACCCCCATTTGGGCTAGGTCCAGACCCAGCCAGTCCCACCCTTATCAAGCCCCAACAGGCAGGAGACCTAGCCTCATGTCCCCTGGTGCCAGGGAAGGGGATGTGGCCTGAATTGCCCCAGCCCAGACCAGGGTGTGGGGGGGCGCAGCCCAAGGTCCCCCAGCCTGGCACTGGGGTGAGGGGCACAGCCTGAGCTTCCCTAGCCTAGCACCAGGACAGGAAGTGCACCTTGAGGTCCCCTGTCAAGCCTTGCCAGGTGGGAGACATGGCCTGAGGTCCCCTGTCAAGCCCCAAGGAATGGGGGAGGGCATAGTTTCAGGTCTCTGCTGATTGCTTGTTAAGGCTTCTTATGAAAACGTGGCCTCAGCTGTGGGTGCAGCCATCTTTTGTGATGGAGTGATGGTCAATTAGCATATTCCCTCTTTATTATATAGGATTGACGTCAGAGAGGAAGGGACAACCCCTACTGAGTATGGAGCCCACAACCCAGTCATGTGCCCTTGATTAGAATCGAACCCAGGACCCTTCAGTCCACAGGTTGATGCTCTAACCACTTACCAAAACGAGGTAGGGCTGAAGATATTGATTATAATCACATATTTAGTCATTGTGATGAAAGGAAAGTAAGAAAATACATTTGTACATTATCAATATACAGCAATTTGTGGATAACATGTGCCTTTATTTTATTGCTCATCCAAACATCATCAACCCACCTACAGGAGACTGAGTCTTACATGATTATAATAAATAAATTCAGCCATCTGTGATACTTTGCTAATTTGTGGTTATTAAAAACCATATTGTCACACACAAAAAAAAAATCTACAGTGTTGTGAAGAGTTGTTGTACTGTCAGGAGGGGAGCCAAGGACATAGTTCATTTGGCAGTTTGTTAGTTTGCATTCTAACATGTTAAGTTTTAGACACTGAGTGTGGTTCCCCTGTTCCCCTTGCCCTGGGTGCCACAAATGTCCAGGCAGGTCCCCCAGGGGGTTCCGCCGCCACCTCTGAAGGTCACACAGAGCAGCGGTTGGAAATGAAGCCGCGAGATTCCCGCGGTTAAACTCAGCTCTGCCGCTGCACAACTGTGTGAGCACCGCAAGGCACTCACCACGCAGAGCCTCCATTTCCTCACCTGTGAAACAGCCAACAATACAACATTCTTGGCAGAGGTGGAGAAGTGAATGAGACAGTGGTCTGCAAACCAGTGTGCACTGGTCCTGTCAGGCAGTGCCCCCCCGCCCCCTCCAAATGAATCAGCACTCCCTCATGTTTTGGTGAAAGCAAGAAAGACCTAGCCTTTTTATTGTGTGTTTTGTTTTTTTGTTTTTTTGTGTGTTTTTTTTTGGGGGGGGGGGTGTTTGTGGTAGAACAATTCTGGGAGGCCAAGAGTTTAGAGAACTGGGAAGGATTATGGGGGAGTGGGTTAAATTAGAACTCAAGGCCGAGGTAGGAAGAACCAGCAGAGAGACCTGAGGCCAGCTGGTTGTGAGCTAACAGGGGCTTACTTCTGCTATTAGTCTGAGGACACTGATAAAACGGGCGATTCCCAAGGTACATGCTGTCCTTACCATTGCACGGAATAGCAGGGGACAGAAGTGGTTGTGAACACCGCATGGAACAGGAGGTGGCCAACTTCTGTAAAAGACCAAACAGTAATGTTGTCAGTTCTGCAGGCCAATCTCCGTGGCAACTATTCAACTCAGAGACAATGTGCAAAACAAGCTGTAGGCAATACACAAACAAATGGGTGTGGCTGTGTGCCAATAAAACTTTATTTACACAAATAGGCAGTGGGCCATGTTTGGCCCCGGGTCTGAGTTTATGAACACTGTTCTGGGTGTGTGCATAAGTCCTCATGTGCAAATTCAGAAAAATAATACTACCTGCTTGACAGTGTTAGCATGAGAATCATCCCATTTTTAACACAAAGTATTTTGCATCATTTTTGGAACTCGGTACCAGTATACCATAAAAGCCAGCTGTTAATACTGTCTGTCTAAACTGCCAAGCTTCTACACCACTGGTTTGGCTCAGTGGATAGAGTGTTGACCTGTGGACTGAAAAGACCTGGGTTCAGTTCGGTTAAGGGCACATGCCTGTGTTGCTGGCTCCATCCCCCTGGGGGCATGCAGCAGGCAGCCAATCAATGATTCTCTCTCATCACTGATGTTTCTATCTCTCTCTCTCTCTCTTCCATTCTCTCTAAAATCAATAAAAAAATTTATAAATAAACAAACAAATCACCAAGGTTCTGACCACGGCCTCACCCCTTTCCAGCTGGGTGACCATGGACTTGGAGGTAACCTTTCTGTACCTCATTTTCCCATATGTGGGAACTAAATGAGACAATAAGTGCAAAGTGCTTAGAACAATGATGTAAAAGCACTCAAGCTTTAGCATGAGTTATTTTTTTAAATATATTTTATTGATTTTTTACAGAGAGGAAAGGAGAGAGACAGAGAGTTAGAAACATTGATGAGAGAGAGACATCGATCAGCTGTCTCCTGCACACTCCCCACTGGGAATGTGCCTGCAACTAAGGTGCATGCCCTTGCCCCGAATCGAACCTGGGAACTCTCAGTCTGCAGGCTGACGCTCTATCCAGTGAGCCAAACTGGTTTTGGCAGCATGAGTTATTTTTAACATCATGATTATAAATTATTGTTTTATTGTTATTTTACTAGAAGCCCCGTGCATGAAATTAGTGCACTGGGGTGTTGTCCCTCAGCCCAGCCTGTACCCTCTCGATCTGGGACCCCTCAGGGGATGTCTGACTGCCCATTTAGGCCCGATCCCTGTGAACATCTCTCTCACAATCCGGGACTGCTGGCTCCCAACTGCTTGCCTGCCTACCTACCTGATTACCCCTAACCACCTCTGCCTGCCAGTCTGATCACTCCCTAACCACGACCCTGCCAGCCTGATCGATGCCTAACTGCCCACCCTTGCCGGCCCAGCCCCCCCCCCAACTGCCCTTCCCTGCCAGCCTGGTCATCCCTAAATGCCCTCCCTCCCCTGTAGGCTTGATCACCCCAACTGCCCCCTCCCCCCCGGCTGGCCTGATCACCCACAACTGCCCTCCCCTGCGAGCCATCTTGTTGCTGCCATCTTGTGACCACATGGGGCAACCATCTTGTGCAAGGTTGTGATGGTCAATGTGCATATTACTTCTTTAATATGTAGGAGGATTGTCTTATTATTATTAACTAGAGGCTCAGTGCACAAAATTTGTGCACTTGGGCGGGGGCAGGGGCGTTCCTCAGCCCCGCCTGCTCCCTCTTGCAGTCCAGGAGCCCTCAAGGGATGTCTGACGGATGTTTTAGGCCTGCTCCCCACTTAGAGCCTAAGTTGCAAGGAGCGTGCCTCAGTCGTCAGTCAGACGTCCTTAGCGCGGCCACGGAGGCCCGAGACGCTCCCGCCACTGCTGCTGCCCTCACCAGCCATGAGCCTGGCTTCTGGCTGAGCAGCACTCCCCCTATGGAAGCACACTGACCACCAGGGGGCAGCTCCTGCGTTGAGCAACTTCCCCCTGGTGGTCAGGGAAGTTAGAAATGACCATAGTCACCGATTGTTCCATCATCAGGCCAAAACTGGTTCTTCGACATCCCCCAAGGGTTCCCAGATTGTGCAAGGGTACAGGCCAGGCCAAGGGAATCCACAGGCGCATGGCTGGGGTCAGGGATGAATGTTGGAAGTTGGCCAGCTGGGGAGGGACTGCAGGAGAGCTCCAGGGTGTGTCCGGCCCATCTCACTCAGTCCCAAACTGCTGGACGCCAGCAGCAAGCTAACCTACCAGAGCATCTGCCCCCTGGTGGTCAGTGAACATATTAGCAAGCAGTTGAGTGGCCCTAGAATATTATTATCATACTAGAGGCCTGGTGCATGAAATTCGTGCATGGGGGGCAGGAGATGATCCCAGTAGGATCCGGCCTAAACGGGCAGTCAGACATCCTTCTCACAATCCAGGGCTGCTGGCTCCAAACTGATCACCTCCCTGCCTCCCTGATTGCCCCTAACCGCTTCTGCCTGCCAGTCTGATCACCCACCAACCACTACCCTGTCAGCCTAATTGATGTCTAACTGCTCCCCTGCGAGCCTGTTGGCCCCCAACTTCTCTCCTCTGCCAGCCTGGTCACCCCTAACTGCCCTCCCCTGCTGGTCTGATCACCCACAACTGCCCTCCCTTGCAGGGACTGGAACCTCCCAATGGCTCTCCTCTGCTGGCCATCTTGTGGTGGCCATCTTGTGTCCATATGGGGACAGGAACTTTGACCACATGGGGGCAGCGCTCTTGTGTGTTAGAGTGATGGTCAATCTGCAAATTACTCTTTTATTAGATAGCACTAGAGGCTTGGTGCACGAAATTCCTGCATGGGGGATGGGGAGTGTCCCTCAGCCCAGCCTGCAACCTCTCCAATCTGGGGCCCCTCAAGGGATGTCTGATTGCCTGTTTAGGCATGATCCCACTGGGCCTAAACAGGCAGTTGGACATCCTTCTCACAATCCAGGACTGCTGGCTCCAAACTGCTCACCTGCCTGCCTCCCTGATTGCTTCTGCCTGCCAGCCTAATCACCTGCTAACCACTACCCTGCCAGCCTAATTGATGTCCAGCTGCTCCCCAGGCAGCCTGTTTGCCCCCAACTTCCCTCCTCTGCTGGCCTGGTCACCCCTAATTGCCCTTCCCTGTAGGCTTGATCGCCCCTACTGCCCTCCCTTGCAGGCCTGGACCCTCCCAACTGCCCTCCCCTGCTGGCCTGATTGCCCACAACTTCTCTCCCTTGCAGGCCTGGAAACTCCCAATGGCTCTCCCCTGCTGGCCATCTTGTGTCCTCATGTGGGCAGGATCTTTGACCACATGGACGCAGCCCTCTTGTGTGTTGGAGTGATGGTCAATCTGCAAATTACTCTTTATTAGATAGGATAGAGGCCTGATGCATGGGTGGGAGCCAGCTGGTTTGCCCTGAAGAGTGTCCCGGATCAGGGTGAGGTTCCCTTGGGGTGTGAGGAGGCCTGGACGAGGGGTCTGTTGTGGTTTGCAGGTTGTCCACGCCCTCTCCCCCCGCCCCCTGAGTGACCCAAGTGGAGGCCCTGGGATCTAGGGATTAATTTATGTTCTACAATTGAAATTTTGTAGCCTAGAGCAGAGCCAAATCTTCTGCTTCCTCCGTGGCAAGTAGCCATTTCTTTTGGGATTTATATATCTTCTATAATTGAAACTTTGGAACCTTAAGCAGAGGCCTGGGCCAGCCAGGGTGTGCAGAAAGCTTGGCTTCCTCCATCACCTGGGAAACCCAAGCCTCCCTCCTGCTCTCTCCATGGCTGCAGCCATCTTGGTTAGAGTTAATTTGCATACTCTATTCTGACTGGCTAGTGGGTATGGCTTATGGATGTAGGGAAGTGATGGTTAATTTGCATATTACTCTTCTATTATACAAGCCTGGTGAACAAAATTCGTGCACAGGGCGTGGAGGTTGTCCCTCAGCCAGTCTTGCACCCTCTCCAATTGGGGACCCCTCAAGGGATGTCCAACTGCCCAGTCATAATCCAGGACTGCTGTCTCCCAACTGCTCACCTGCCTGACTTCCTGATTGTCCCTAATCTCTTCTGCCTGCTGGCTTGATCACCCCTTAACCAATCCCTTGCCAGCCTGATTGATGCCTAATTGCTCCCCTGACAGACTAATTGCCTCTAACTGCCCTTCCCTGCAGGCCTGGTCACTCCTAACAGCCCTTCCCTGCAGGCTTGGTTCCCCCCCCCCCCCATACACACACAAGTGCTCTCTCCTGCAGGAATGGGTCCCCAACTGCCCATCCCTATAGGCCCTGTTGCCCCCAACTTCCCTCCTCTGCCAGTCTGGTCACCCCTAACTGCCCTCCTCTGCAGGTCTTGTCCCTCCCAACTTCCCTCCCCTGCTGGCCTGATTGCCCACAACTGCCCTCCCCTCCTGGTCTGATCCCTCCCAACGGCCCTCCCCTGCTGGCCATATTGTGGTGGCCATCTTGTGTCCACATGGGGGCAGCCATCTTTGATCACCTGGGGGCAGCTATCTTGTTTGTTGGAGTGATGGTCAATCTGCACATTACTCTTTTATTAGATAGGACAGAGGACTTCTGCAAGGATAAGGGCCAGCTGGTTTGCCCTGAAGGGTGTCCCAGCTCAGGGTGGGAGTTCCCTTGGGACATGGGGCAGCCTGGGTGAGGGGCCTGTGGTGATTTGCAGGCCAGCCATGCCCCCTAGTGACCCAAGCAGAGGGCCTGGTATCTGGGCTTTATTTATCTTTTATAATTGAAATTTTGTAACCTAGAGTGGAGACCTGGACCAACCAGGGTGTGCAGGAAGCTTGGCTTCCTCCATTGTGGGGAAACCCAAGCTTTCTGCTTGTTCCATGGCCACAGCCATTTTTGTTGGGATTTATTTAACTTCTATAATTGAAACTTTGTAGCCTTGAGTGAAGTCCAGTGCCTGCCAGGGTGTGCAGGAAGCTTGGCTTTCTCCATTGCCAGGGAAACCCAAGCCTCCTGTTCACTTGGTGGCTACAGCCATCTTGATTGGGTTAATTTGCACACTCCTCCTGATTGGGTGTGGCTTGTGGGTATAGTGATGGTATGGTTAATTTGCATATTACTCTTTTATTAGATAGGATTACACTTTGATTGGCTGAACGGCCAACTGGATGACCAGACACTTAGCATATTAGGCTTTTATTACATAGGATCATATAGTTTTTCACAGGAGCAAATCCCTCATAAGCAAAGATAATAGCACCAAGAACTCTGACTCTTCGAGAAGCTCTGAACACTTGAGCCTTTTGCCAAAGTCTGGGATTGTGAACGCATATTTCTTTGCGCCCACAGGCCAGTTTGGAGACAGCCACCCTGCGGCAAAGGGGCCGCTGCCTAATTATATCATTACACTGAGCTTTGCCTCTGGACTCTTACTAAAGAGGAAACACATCTGGAACCTCAAAAGGGGCTTTGGGACCAAGCTCTGAAGTAGGAAAAAAAAAGGGGGGGGGCTATTTTAATAAAGAGGTGGTTTTTTTATCTGCTGTTAACCTTAATTTCACATCAGTGTCATCCTTAATTTTGTCTGCAGAATTTGCCATCAGCCTGTCCCAAGGCCAGTGATGCCTCAGCAAATAGGTCGTTATTTCTGTACCTATGCAGGTCTATTTGGACGGGGGTTCTCCTAACACCCACAGAAGCCAATACAATTAACTTTCATTAAAGGGGATCCCATCGCCTCAGAGAAGATGGTGCTGGAGACTCTCTGGGTTGCCTCTCTCTCTCTCTCTCTCTCTCTCTCTCTCACACACACACACACACACACACACACACACACACACACACACAGTCCAAACAGCACTAAAGTAATTAAAGTAGCTGGGATTGATTGGGGTCCTGCATGACCTTTTGGTAACTTACCTATGCTTGCCATTTAGAGGAAGAATAATTTATGATGTGAGTCAAAGTGCAGAAAACCGAGGCAGACAGAGAGAATTCCAATTAGCCTTAGAGGGGCGAACTGTCAGGAAGAGCCGGAGCCCCTTGTGAAAACAGGCGACAAAAGCAGTCGAGGCCCAGGTTCACCCAGACACAGGCGCCTGCGGCTGCCAGGGTGTGTCTGCTCTTCTGATTTGTAGAATCCAAGAGTTTCAGGGCTAGGGATGTCTTGAAGGTCTAACTGAGCCCATTCATTTGACAAATGGGGAAACTGAGGCTCAGAGGAGGAGCTGACTCTCTCTGGATTCAATCACAGGTCACCTGCCCCCGGGACATGATGGTTTACCAGTCAGGGCACGTGCCTGGGGTGCAGGCTGGCTCCCCAGGAGGGGGCGTGCAGGAGGCAGGAGATCCACGATTCTCTCATCATTCACGTGTCTCTCTTTCCCTTCCTCTCTCTGAAATCAATGAAAACACATTTTAAAAAATTATGGAAATGTCAATTAGGTCAGTGTCATGATGGAAGCTAAAGAAGCAGGCCAGTTAAATGCAAAACAGAAAGTCCTCGTTGAACATCGCTGTTCAGTACTGTGGCTTCAAGTGAAGTGACATATAATGAAACCAGTTTTCCCAAATTGATATAAACAAGAGTTAAGTTCCTACAGCATCTTATCGATATTATGATGAAATGACTTTGACTGAAATGATATTATTCAAGGACCTGCTGTACCTGATACTCGACTAGGCCCTAGTAGGATGCTAAGAAGGACGTTGCTGGGCCCCCTGGCAAAGCTGGGCGATGGATGGTCGGTGAAAATATTGTTCAACGTTAAATTCTCAAAGTTGGTACCTGCGACGTGGGTATATGAAGTTATCTGTATTCTTTGGAAGTAGGCACCGAAATATTTAGGGGTAAAAGGCATATCTAATATGAGTAACTTACTCTCAACTGTTTCAGAAAATTATATATATAGATACACACACACACACACACACGAAAAGGCAAAAAGCAAATGGAGTGAAATGTTAATCTGAATATCTGACCCTGGATAAAGGACATATAGGTGTTCTTTGCGCTGTTGTTATAGTTTGAAATTATTTCCAAGTGAGAAGATTTTTGCAAATTGTGGGGTGGATCTGGAGACGCCTCGTGCTATGGTCCTGGGTTTTCACATGATTATTACATATGGTGCACCACGGGACTGCAGAGGAGGCCAGTCCATGACCCCCTCCCTCTTCATGGCAAACAGGACTGATCCCCAGACACAGCCCCAGAACCCTTCTCAACACGGCTGCTGCCACTCACACCGCGTCGGCTCCCCGGATGAAACACCCATGGCCGGGCCCCTCTCGGACATGGTTCTGCTCCCGCTGGGGGCTCATCAAGATTCAAAGCCTTGCCGAGACCGGTTTGGCTCAGTGGATAGAGCATCGGACTGCGGACTGCGGGGTCCCGGGTTCGATTCCGGCAGGGGCATGTACCTTGGCTGCGGGCACATCCCCAGTAGGGGGCGTGCAAGAGGCAGCTGATCGATGTCTCTCTCTCATCGATGTTTCTGACTTTCTATCCCTCTCCCTTCCTCTCTGTAAAAAATCAATAAAATATATTAAAAAAAAAAAAAAAGATTCAAAGCCTTGCCTAGCCCAATGGTTCAATTCCAGGTCAGTCACATGCGTGGGCTGTGGGCTCGATCCCCAGTAGGGGGCGTGCAGGAGGCAGATGATCAATGATTCTCATCACTAATGCTTTTCTCTTATCATTGATGTTTCTCACTCTCCCTCTTCCTTCCGCTCTGAAATCAGCAGGGGGGTGAGGGTATGAGTGGGGGGAGAGGGGGCAATGGGGGGATAAGGACACATATGTAATACTTGAATCAATAAAGAAAGAAAGAAGACAAAAAGAATACATATTAAGATTCAAAGCTTTTCTAATGAAGGCACATCATTAGAAAGCCCCTGGAACACCGAGGTAGACAGTATTCAAACAGCAGCTCAAAGACCTCGATCCCTACCGAAACAGACTTGCTTTTACTTTGGTGGAGGGAGCTTCCATAAGGTAGGAAGATTCTAGCAGTCAGACCTCTTTGTGTTTGAATACCATCTCTGTCATCTTCTAACCTGACAAGTTGCTTTAACCTTCCCGTGCCTCAGTTTCCCCATCTACAGAAAGAAGCTAACGACCCTCAGCTAAGGTCACCCCCACGAGCAGCTTGTACCCTTTCCAACTCAATTATATGATTATGGTGATCGTGATTGCCAACGACATCGTCATCATCGTCTTTTCCCTTTGTCTTCTCTCCAATTACCCCCGCTAATGGAGCCCTGGTTCTCTTTAGAGGGTGGGAAGCCGCCTCTGCCCCAAACATTTCCAGCTTCGGTTTTTCAACAACCCACGGAGTTCTCCTGCCTTGAACCTGAACCACGCCGGAGCTTCGAGAGAGCAGTTACATGTCCATTTTCTTCGATTATCAGTGGAAGGTTAAGTGCCCGGCCCTCAGCCCCGGATGCCCATCTCGGGTTTCCATTATGAGCTGGAGGACCTGGACCGTGAGCTCAGCCTCTGGCCCCGGCCCTGCGGCTAATAGAGCCTCAGCCACTCTCCGGAGCATAAAGCTTTCTCCCGGGCACAGCCGACCAATTTAAATGGCACTCACAGCTCATGCCCGCATGTCATGGGCTCGGAGAGCTCCAAGGAGCCCGAGCAATAGAATCTATTAGGCCTCCTTTGTCCCATCTTGTCGTGAACTTCTAAGAAAAAGGCACTAAGAAGATCAGTACCCAGAAAAAGCTCCGTAATTGTGGCTTCTACACAGCGAATGAGGACAATTACCAAGGCAACCGGCCGGTCGTTCTGGTTAAGGGCAGAGGGAGTGGGAGTCAAGAAGCGGCTGCCGCAAACCTCCATTGTGCTGTAATCAGAGAGGAACCAACATTTTAAAAGGTCCTTGTGTAAAAACAGGGGGGACGGCGGGGGAGGGCCGCGGCGGGGAGGGGAATTAATTTCCTCTCATTTCCTGCCTGCCCCATTGATTGTGGTCTAAAGGCAAAATGATGCTCTGTGCCCTTGCACCTGGGGCCACAGGAGCGGCCGGGGTGCTGTCTGATTGCATGTGTGCTTATTTATTTATTTTCCCTCCGGCCCCGCATCTGCAGCGCCCACCCCGTGACAGGTGCAGCGCAGGCATCGCTAAGACTCTTTACGGGCAGTAAAGGACTGCTTCCAGGAGCTCCCAGCCCCAGGAGGGTCAGGATAGTAACTCGTTCTTCTTCGTTTTTTAAAAAATATGTTTTATTGATTTTTTAGAGCGAGAGGAAGAAGGAAGAGGGAGAGAGAGAGAGGAACATCGATGACAGAGAAACATGGATCAGCTGCCTCCTGCATGCCCCATACTGGAGGCCGAACTCAGGGAACTGAACCATGACTTCCTGGTTCATAGGTCAATACTCCACCACTGACCCACACTGGCCAGGCCACGAATTCTTCTTTCACCAGCTTTCGTCAGCTCAGGTGCTGGTTTGGGCAGATCATTTTGCGAGAAAGCCATCTGTCCCCTCAGAGCATGCCCGATGAATGCAGGTTAGAAATCCAGGTAACGCTGAAATAGAGTGGTAACCGGGACATGGGGGGCACGCTGAGCTCCAGACCTTTCTCTCCCCGGGGACTCCGGAGACTGTGGGTGCGGATGATGTCTCCCTCCTGGGCCTCTCGGATCCCGGAAGGGTTGATGAGAATTCGCCTCGGGCACAGACTCCTGGTGGGTGAGCCGAGCCACACCGCTGGGCATTTTGTCTTTTTTGCTGCGAGCCATCCTAACAGAGTTGTAAATTTTAAAAAGTGTATTGTGACCTAGCTGGTTTGGCTCAGTGGATGGAGCATTGGCCTGTGGACTAAGGGGTCCCAGGTTCGACTCCAGCCAGGGGCACATGCAAGGGTTGGGGGCTTGCAGTAGGCAGCCAATCAATGATTCTTTCTTATCATTGATGTTTCTGTCTCTAGCTCTCTCCCTTCCTCTATAAAATCAATAAAAATAATTTTTTAAAGTGTATCGTCCTTGCCCAGCCAGCATGGCTCAGTGGGGGGCCTATGAACCAGGAGGTCGCAGTTCGATTCCCGGTCAGGGCACATGTCTAAGTTGGGGGCCCGGTCTCCAGTGTGGGATGTGCAGGAGGCAGCCGATCAATGATTCTCTCTCATCACTGATGTTTCTCTCTCTCTCTCTCTCTCCCTCTGAAAATCAATTAAAAATATGTTTAAAAAACAAATAAGTGTATCATCCTTAAAACAAAAATAAATGAACCGCATAAGAGGCATATAAATTCTTACATAACATCATATGCCAAGAATGACCTAATTATTCAAGTTTCCTTGGATAACTGAAGAAGCAGACCACCAGGAAAAGAAGTAAACGCGGAACAGATGGGGTTCAGCAGAATGCACGATCCCTAAAACAGTCATTTCCTGTGATCCTCGGCTTCTCCATGGCTGTTTCTTCTTCACCCTCATTCCCTGTACTCATTCTCCACAATCAACTTGAGTCATCGTCTCAAAACACACTTTAGATCACCTCACCCCCTGCGTAAAGCTGCCCAGTGATTTCCCATCAATCACATTTAGAAAAGAATTCAAACTCCGGCAAAACCCTACATGGGCAGGACCAAGGATGGGCACATTTCCATAAAGGGCCGCATAGAAAATACTTTCAGACTGACGAGCCACGGGGGGTGTCGCCACTACTCAGCTGTGTGTCACAGCAGCAGTCACAGACAATGTGTAAGTGACGGGCACAGCACTGTTCCAATAAGACTTCATTTATGCACACAAGTGGTGGGCCAGATTGGCCCTACTAGCCGTGGTTTGCCAGGCCCCGAGATAGATTCTTGATACTCACTCACAGTGAGGCCCAAGGACCAGCAGCACCAACATCCCGGGGACCTGCTGGAAATACAGCCATCACCATAGACCAGTGGTCGGCAAACTCATTAGTCAACAGAGCCAAGTATCAACAGTATGATTGAAATTTCTTTTGAGAGCCAAATTTCTTAAACTTCTTCTAATGCCACTTCTTCAAAATAGACTTGCCCAGGCTGTGATATTTTGTGGAAGAGCCACACTCAAGGGGCCAAAGAGCCGCATGTGGCTTGCGAGCCGCAGTTTGCCGACCACAGCCCTAGACCTACTGAATCAGAATCCGCATTTTAACAAAATCCCATGACTCATACCCATAGATCCAGACTAATTTCCTCCTCTCTCCCCTTCCTTCCTTCCATCCAGGCCCACTGTCCTTCATGCCATTTTCCTTTTATTGAGATACACTGGATATATAACAATATATTACTTTCAGGTGTGCAACATAATTCGATATATATAATAATCACCACAATAAGCCCAGCTAACATCCATCGCCAGAGAGTTACACATTTTTTTTCGTGTGACGAGAACTTTTAAGAGCATATGCGGTGTTACTAACTGTGGGCACCAGGCTGTCCATTCCATTTCCAGGACTTCCTCGTTTACAGTGGAAGTCTGTACCTTTTGGCCACCTTCCTGCTATTTCTGAAATGTTCCAGGCTCTCTCTCGCCTCCAGGTCCTTGCACTTGCCTCTAATGTTTTCCCTCCAACTCTCCCAATGGCTCCGTTTCCAGCAGAGCCTTCATCACCTTCTCGAATGATCCTGCTGGCTTTTGGTGGTTGTTGTTGCTTTGTTTATAGCCTGACTCCCCCGCTGAAACAGAAGCTCTGAGTCCAAGGAATTTGTCTGGAGCCGTCACTGGTTCATCCCTTGAGTCTTAGAACAGTGCCTGACACAGGCTGGTTCTCAATAAATATTTGTGGAGTGAAAAATGAAAAACAAGGCCTGATCAGCGTGGCTCAGTGGCTGAGCAGCGACCTACGAACCAGGAGGTCAGAGTTCGATTCCAGTCAGGGAACATGCGCAGGTGTGGGCTCATTCTCCAGTGGGGGACATGAGGAGGCAGCCAATCAATGATTCTCTCATTAATGATGTATCTATCTATCTCTTCTTTTCTGAAATCAACAAAAAATATAAAATAAAATAAAAAAGATGAAAAACAGGATACAGTTAACTTTTTTTTCTCCCTCAAGGTAGGGAAGACAGAGACATATGAGTGAGAATGAGAAAGAGAATCCTATATGATAAAAGGCTAATATGCAAATCAACCAAATGTCAGAACAACCGGTCGCTATGACACACACTGACCACCAGGGGCAGACACTCAATGCAGGAGCTGCCCCCTGGTGGTCAGTGCACTCCCACAGGGGGAGCACTGCTCAGCCACAAGCCTAGCTCATGTGGGGCATGGGCCTACACCATTGGTTGGACATCCCCTGAGGGATCCCGGACACTAGAGGGCACAGGCTGGGCTCAGGGACTCCCTCCCCGCCATCCTTACCTCCACCGAGTGTATGAATTTCATGCACGGGGCCTCTAGTTTAATTAAGAGCTACCTGTAAGCCATCTCACCAAGCCATCGGTGGTGGGTTTCCTAAAAACATCACACCGCTCAGGTCTTGATTGCCACGAAGGACTGGAAATCATGGCAGGTATGGTCTGCCTCTCTTCCCAATGAGATGCAGAGTGCCCCACCTTGTGATTTGCTTGGACTGATAGAAAATGGCAGGAGTGACATTTGGGGGTCCCAGAATTTAGCTTTAAAGATACTTTCAACTTCCATGTTCATCTTCTTGGAACCCACCACCGGGCCAGGAAGAAGCTGGCACACGGAGGAAGAGAGGGCACAAGGAGAACCGAGGCCCCCACGAGCCAGAGCCGCCTGCCAGTTGTGTGAAGGAAGCCACCTTGCATGTCCCAGCCGGGCATGCTCTCAGAAGTGGCTCCAGCCCACACCCTGCAGAGTGGTCCAGCCCAGCCCCGGGCAAATCGCAGAATGGAGAGCCACTAAGCTATTTAAGCCACGTGTCTTATTTACAGCAAGAGATAACTGAAGTAATGCCCTATGAATATTCATCCCAAGGAAGGCTGTCCAATCAGTGTATCAGAATCTCGATTATGCAAATTGGTGACTCCCATCCCTGGGTGGGGTAGAGGGGAGTGCGGATGGGAGGGGCCTTCTCCGGAGGGACGGGAAGGTCCCAACCTTTTAGCTTTCAGGGTCCTGATATGCGTGAAGAGCTGCCTCACAGGCCAGTCAAAGCAGCTCACCTGAGTTGTTGGTTTAAAACTGTGTGAAAAGCCACGCAGCACACATGCCATCATTTTAACCGTTTCACTGTACATTTCCGTGACATTAGGTCCATTCACAAGATTGTGGGACCACCACCGCTGTCCAATTCCCAAACAGGCTCAGCAAACAGAGCCCTGGCCTGTGTGGTCCAGTCGGCTGAGCAGTGACCATGCGCCCGGGGCCGCCGGTCTGATTCCAGCTCAGGGCACTTGCCTGGGTTGCGGCTCAATCACCAGTGGGCGGCTTTCCGGAGGTGACTGAAGTTTCTCTCTCACATTGCTGTTTCCCTCTTTCCCTTCCTCTCTCTCTGAAATCAATGAAACCATATTAAAACACACACACACACACACACACACACACACACACACACACACACACACCAGAAACCCTAAGCCCACTAAACGGTCCCTCCTCCTTACTCGCAGCCTCACGCAACCACTGATCTACTTTCCTACCCCAAGGATTTGCCTTTTCAGGACAATTCATATCTATGTGTGCATTACATGGCATGTGATCTTTTATGCCTGCTTTTTGCAGTTAGCATAATGTTTCTAAGAGTATTCCATGTGGTAGCATGTATCAGTACTTATTCCTTTTTTTAAAAAATGTGTATTTTATTGATATTTTACAGAGAGGAAAGAAGAATAGAGAGCTAGAAACATCGATGAGAGAGAAACATCAATCAGCTGCCTCCTGCACATCCCCTACTGGGGATGTGCCCACAACCAAGGAACATGCCCTTAACAGGAATCGAACCTGGGACCCTTCAGTCCACAGGCCGACGCTCTATCCAGTGAGCTAAACCAACTAGGGCACTTTATTCCTTTTTACGGCTAAATAAATATTCCTTTGCTGACAGACCGTTTTGTCTGTCCATCCCCTGCTGACGGACATTCAGGGTATTCCCAGCTTTTTTTATTTTTTTCTTTTAAATATATTTTATTGATTTTTCACAGAGAGGAAGAGAGAGGGACAGAAAGTCAGAAACATCGATGAGAGAGAAACATTGATCAGCTGCCTCCTGCACACTCCCTACCGGAGATGTGCCCGCAGCCAAGGTACATGCCCTCGACCGGAATCGAACCTGAGGCCATGTCTGGAGGCTGCTCTGATGGCTGCAAATGAGGGGAGGTGTCAGTGCCCAGGGGCCGGGGTCTGGGTGCTGCTCAACGTCTTACAGTGCAAGGGAGGCCCCCCTAGACGTATCCAGCCCCAAATGTCACTAGTGCTGAGGGCGGGAGGTCCTGCCTCCAGGGGGTGCAGAGATTACCCAAAACTTTCAGAGCCCCCCAGTAAATGGAACCTGCACCTCCTTCCCATCTCAGGACTCACAGCCTGGTGGCCAGCGAGACGTCACGTGTGATTCTTTCTCAACACTCACCATCTCCAAGGGGGAAATCAAAACAAAACCCTCCAAATCAATTTGCAGGAAAAATAAAAGGATATTTCTGATGTTTTTCTAAGCTTTTCATCCTTTTTAAAAACGGGGGGATAAGTGGCAACTGAGGAATAAAAGCGAGTGTTCAAAAGCATCAGCGACCAAAAAGTCCGCAGAAAATTGAAACGAGCCCGGCTCTCAGTGTGCGTAATTACGGGCCAATCAAGTCATGAAAGCTTTATTAGTTTAATGTGATTCCATCAAGTACCAAAAAGTGGGAGGGAGCGGGGGAAGGGGGGAAAATGGATATGAAAGGAGAGGGGGAGAGGGAAGGGACGTGAGGAGCAGAGGGGTTAAGGGAGGGCCAGGGTGCATCTGTCATTAAGCACTGTCCCCGCCTCCCCGTGGGAGCCAGGCGGACCCGAACACCTTTCCCGAGACGGGGCCTCTGCGCGGCTCTCGTGCAGGCGGAGAGGATCAGGCAACAACAACAGAGGAAGGAAATCTCCGCCTTCGCCCTGCAGCTCACATTCCAGTGGGAGAAGGAGACAGGAGATGAAACGGGCCAAGTGCACCAGGCATCGCCCAGAGAAAAATAAAGCATGGAGGGGGCCAGGCAGTGTTGGGGTTGGGGACCGCTGGCACTTTACAGCAGGTGGCCAAGGAGGGGCTGACAGGCCAGCAAAGACCTGGAGGAGGACCAAGGGTGCTGGTCTGGGGAGAGAGCATTCCTGGCAGAGGGTAAAGGAGGTGCAAATATCCTGGGGTGGGCCTCGCTGTGGGGCTGAAGCAGGGCAGGCAGGGCTGGGGAGGCCGCGGGAGAGGAGCGCAGACAGGTAGGGAGGCCAGAGGCCTTTGGCTTTCCGGGTGAGAGGGGGGTGCTGGGAGGGCTGCAGTTGGAGGAGGAATATGGGTCCCTCCAGCTGCTGGGTAGAGAGGACAGGGAAGCAGGACAGGGACTTGGGGAGGCACCTGAGGCCCAACGTGTGAGAAAGACACAGATCTCAGGGTACTGCGGGCCTCACTCCTGTCACGGGCCCTGCTCTGGAGCGAAGGGCTACTGAGACCTTTATGCACTGAGTCCGGGGTGCACACCGACCACCCGGCCAAGAAGGCCTCGAGTGGGTGCTGCTGGCAAATGGCCCCCAGGTGTCAGCCCCCACGGTGGCCGAGATGCCATGCTGCCTCCTCCAGGCCGCCCTTCCCAGGCCGCCCTGAAAATCTAGATCACTGTTCAGGGGTGGGCGGGCTAGCAGGTCAGGAGGTGACTGCCGTTGACAAGACAGCTCATCATGGTCACAGATCCCAAGAGGAGGGTTCACCACACCTGGGGGCCACACGGGGAAGCCAGGCTGACAGGAGGCAGAGGGGAGGGAGCGGAACGTGGACAAGATGAGGTTCCCACAGGAAGGAATGGGTGAGGCAGGGCGAGAGGCTTAGGATCGGCTGGTTTGAGTCATTTCCGGGATTCTAGGGGGTAGGAACTGTCTCCAGGCACCTGGTGTGGCTTTGGGGTGATGGGGGGTGGACTCTGGGTAGGGTGGTTTGAATATAAAAGGCAAGCCTGCAGGGGGCAGTCACTATCCTAGGAATTGGCCAACCCCTGGGGGGGGCAGTCCCTGCAGGGTCCACAGGGCCTCAGACATCGAGACATCTGGATAGAAACACAGGCTGACACAGGGCAGCCCACATCCACATGACGGGTCCATGCAGGGGTACAGAGGCCTCCCTTGTTCACTGTGCATGGTGCTCCCCAGTACAATGGACCGCACGTTCCATTCCATTTGGGTCGACAGGCAGGTGGCAAAAGAACATCTCCCAATGGCCGAGAAACGCACAGAAAAGATGCTCGACGTCATCAGTGACCACGGAAATGCCACGTAAGGCCCGAAGGGGAGTTGCTGCTACCAGAAAGGCTAACCCCAAAGAAAGCGGAAAATGCCAAGTGTCGGCGACGACACCTCGCAACAGCCGTGCCCTCTGCAAGCGGAGCCGTGTGATAACCAGGCTCCTGGCTCAGACCCGCTGTGTTCGCCAAAACCCAAGGAAGGCAAGAATCGTGGTGACAAATCAGAGACTTGGAATCCACAGAGCAGCTCTTCCAGGTTAACACCAGCCAGGCAAGCCCCCCCCCCCCCGCCCCCCCATTCTCCGCCTGAGCCCCATCCAGGGGGCTTTCCGTTAAGGCAGTCATCCCAAGCAGCGCTGACTAGGGGCATGCACTGGGCAGCGGCTCAGCTCCAAAGCCAGGGGCAGAGAATGGACGGTCCTCTGAGACCCACTGCATGCCCCGCCCCAGCCCCCCGAGTCGGCCGAGCGGGGGTCCGTGGACGGGCAGCCCTTTGACGTGTGGCCTGAGTCAGAACTGCACAGAGCCCCGCTCGGGTCTGGCTGGTTTGATACGCATCCAAATGGCTTTCAAAAAATAAAAATAATCTAAGAGGTTACAGTGATGGATACTGAAATACAAATCCTAAAAGCCCCCTGACGCGGGTGCTCCAGGTGGCGTAGAGATATGGTGCGTTTTTGTTTTTTCTGTGTGTGTGTGTGTTTTTTTTCCTTTTAATCTAAATCATGTTCCCAGACAGCACAGAGCCTGGTATAAATTGTCTTCTGCACTAATCTTTTATATACTTTTCTGCTTGTCTGAAATGATTGAACATGACTCACTCACGGTTCTGTTTTCAACCACCACTGGGCTCCGCCAGTCGGCAACATCTGGTTTTTTGCAGCTAAAGGTTCCCTTTGTCCATCAGGAGCGTCTGCGGGGCTCCCGGGAGAAGGGCGTCCGCACCGGGGCTGGGCGGCTGCCAGGAGCTGCCATGCGCGATAGTGGAGGCCGGAGCCTCTGCTGTTTATTGATGCTGATCTGAAACTGAATGTCAGCCGAGTGAAAACCGCCAGCTGTGGTGTAGACCAGTGGGTTCCAACCCTTTTTTCCCCCCAAACTAAACCGAAAGGAAATTTTGAAGGGGATTCCGGGTCCGGGGCAGCACACCCTCCTCCTGATCTCCCCGGGAAACGGCCCGACAGGCCGGGCTCCTCCCCAGAGCACCTGGACAGCCACCAGCACACACAGTTCAGGGGCGCGTTCTGCTCTCGCACATGATTCTGATTTTTCGTCCGCTTCTGCCGTATTTTAAATTCTCTCTGATGAACATTTATAACTCTGTAATCATAAAATAAATTGAACGACTTAAAGAAAACGAGTATTGTTTGACGTTCCTTAAGCATACCTCGTAAAGCATCGAGCGGGTTCTGGCGACCCGTCCACACGCATTAACCAAGTGTTAAATGTGTGCCAGGCATCGTTCTTGGCATTGAAGACACGGCGGTGAACGAGATGGAGAGCAGCCGACCTCGGAGATCTGACGTTTTAATGGCAGGAAGACAGGCGCAGGAATGGCTCTGCTCACCGGCACCTCCCGGCAACTTGCCTGAGGAATTTGTGCTTTTCATCCCTGCGACGGGGAGTTCTGGGGGCCGAGAGACCGGAGGACCCCCGGGGAGGACGCTTCCACCGAGGGACCTGGGAATAATCCCAATTAACGCAAACCATGGCTGCCTCTGGCCAGTTGGCGGAAAGGCAGAGGAGTCACCATCCTGGCAACAAGGCACCATCCATTCTTCTGTAGATAAAAACCGGGGTTGTTTCCAAGGCTTAGCGGCAATGAATGAAGCTGCTATAAAAATTCTTGCCCAAGGTTGGGGGGGGGGGCGGGCGGTGTGAACATATGTTTTTATTTCTCCGGGTAAATTCCTAGGACAGGAATGACTGGGTCATTGGTGGATGTGAATTTAACAATTGTAAGAAACTCCCAAACGTTTTCCGAAGTGGTGGTACCATGACACATCGCAAAGTATGAGAGTTCTGGCTGCCCCAAATCCTCGCCAACATTTAGTATTATCAGGTTTTTTCAGTTTAACCATCTGGTGGGTGTAAAATTATCTTTTCCCTAAAGGCTCAGGATGGGGAGCACCTTTTCATTTGTCTGCAAGCCATTTCCTGTCTGTCTTCTTCTAAAATGTCTTCAAGTCTTTTGCCCATTTTATGGAGTTCTTTGTCTTTTTGTTATTGGTTTATCGGTGTTTTTCATGTATAAGGATACAACTATTTTCCTCCTCATCTGTGGCTTGTCTTCTTTTTCTTTTCTTTTTTTTTTCTTTTTGTGGCTTGTCTTCTTAATGGGGTCTTTTGGTGAATGGGAGTGTTTTGATGGAGTACAATTTATCTTGTATTTTCTTACATGGTTAGTGCATCGTGTGCCTTTGCTAATATGTCTTTTGGCTACTGTAAAGATTGGAAAATATTCTCCAACTAGAGGCCTGGTGCATGATATTCGTGCACAGGGGTGTGTGTCCCTCATCCCAGCCTGCACTCTCTCCAATCTGGGACCCTTCAAGGGATGTCCAACTGCCTGTTTAGACCCTATCCTGGTAGAATGGGGCCTGAACAGGCAGTCGGACATCCCTCTCACAATCCAGGACTGCTGGCTCCCAACTGCTCGCCTGCCTGCCTATTTGCCTCTGCCCACCCTCTCCTGCAGGCCTGGCCCCTCCCAACTGCCCTCCCCTGCTAGCCATCTTATCATGGCCATCTTATGTCCACATGGGGGCAGGATCTTTGACCACATAGGGGCAGCCATCTTGTGTGTTGGAATGATGGCTAATTTGCATATTACTCTTTTATTAGATAGGATGTTTTCTTCTAGAAGTTTTATAATTCAATTCTCCCATTTAGGTCCATGGGTCTTCTCAAATTACCTTTCGTCTACAATTCAAGAAAGGGATTAAGGTTCATTTTTCAAACGTTTATCTACTTGTCCGCATACAATTGGCTGAGAAGACCTTCCTTCTGTCCTGATGGAATTGGGGTATTGGCTAATAATCACATGTACGAATCAATTTCTGGGTTCTAGATTCCATTCCAGTGGCCTATTTATCCATCTCTGACATCAGAGTCTTGCTTTGCTTTCTGCCTTGTCTTGCCATTGTCCCTCACCCCTCCCCTCCTGAAAGATTTCTCTTCAATCACGTGGGTAACATTTTCATCACTGTGTCCAGGGACCTCGGCCTGAGACAGCCAACTACAGACACACAATGAGTGCGTTCACCTGTGTAGTTAAATGAGATGCATGTGTGGCTTACGGTGACAGGAACACAACAAATGATGACAATGCTGCCTAAAGGAACTGGCTTGGGGAGGAAGCGAGGGAGTGCAGACAAGGCCCCTGAGAGGAAGGGACTTTGAAATCAAGCCCTGAGCGGTGACAACATAATTGGGTGGTCGAGGTGGGACAAGGAGGATCACCATTTGGGCCAGGAAGCTCTAGGAACCGAGAGGGAAGAGTGCAAGTGTGAGATCTTCGAGGTCTGGGTTGAAGCCACCGAGGACGATGGAGAGAGGCGGTGGAGAGCGGCCGGACACCAGCTGCTAGGCCAGCAGGAGTCTACTGAAAAGCCCTTCAAGTTAGCTGAGGATTTGCAAGAGGGAGGAGGACAGACGGTTTTTAAGTGTCAGGGGGCAGAGAGGACGCCCCACCATTCCCAGATGCTGATGTCCCTTGGAGCTGAGAGGGAGCCACAACCTCACTGGAGGCTGGAGGGGAGGTGCCCAGGGGGCAGTCTGGTTCTCTAATGTGAGCAGGTGGCGGGGTCACCGAGAAGTCGGGTTAACACCCAGATTTCCAACCCCACCCTCAGGGCTTCTGATTCAGAAGGACTAGGGTGGAACTGAGAATTCACATTTCTAACAACTTCCCAGGGGATGCTGATGCTGGGGTTCAGGGAGCACACTCTGAGGACCACTGACATAGGCGGGTTCAGCGACTCAGCACTGGCAAGGCCATTGATGGTTTTTATTAATAAAGTTTTATTGGCACACAGCCATGCCCATTTATTCCCACGTTGTCTGTGGTAGCTTTCCCAATACCATGAAAAAGAGGAGTGGTTGCAACAGAAACCACAGGGCCCGCAAAGCCTAAAATATTTACTACCTGTCCCTTTGAAGAAATAGTTTACCAGCTTCCATTCTCGGTTCCTGCTAGACTTTGGAACGTTTTGATGTTATGTTGGAGGTAGGAAGTAAGCAAGGAAGTACCCAAGACGGGAGTCACTGCCTTGTACAACTTAATTTATTCTCCCCCGTTCTCTCTGAATGTGTAGGTTTGTGCTCTCAAAGCTTATTTTGCTGTCTGTTTTTAGTGTCTTTCCAGTAGGAGCTGAGACATATACTGTATGTTGTCAATCCATAAGGATAACAATGTTAATTTTTAAAAAATATTTCTTTGTTGATTTCAAAGAGGAAAGGAGAGAGAGAGAGAGAGAAGCATCAATGATGAGAGAGCACTGTTCAGTTGCCTCCTGCACGCCCCACACTGGGGACCAAGCCCATAACCCGGGCTTGTGCCCGGACCAGGTATTAAACCGTGACCTCCTGGTTCACAGGGCCACGCTCAGCCACTGAGTCGTGCCAGTCAGGTACAAGGCTAGTTTTTAATAGAAGTCTCTATGGGCCCATAGACAGGAGTCCTTACAAAATTCTGAGCTGGAAACTAATGCCTACAGAGAGGAAGTGGGACTCTCTGCATCCAAGGCCGGCGTCTCCCTCCTCCCACTCTGGCCACCAAGTACAGTCAACTCAGAAAGATTTGATGTGTCAGGTCAAAAATTAGAACAATAAGAAAAAATATTTTGTTTTCAGTAAAGTTAACCATACTTGTTCTTTATTCTGAAAGTGTCTTTCCAACTTTTTTGGTGTTAAAAATGTTAAGAAAGAAAGGAAGGAAGGAAGGAAGGAAGGAAGGAAGGAAGGAAGGAAGGAAGGAAGGAAGGAAGGAGGAAGGGAATAAATAAATAATAAATAAATAAATAAATAAACGTGATTTTTAATTGGCAAGGAATTTTTTATTTTTCAGTCTTTGTCCAACAAAAAGTTGACCACCTTATATGTTTAGTCACTGTAACTTTAAAAAATTACATTTATTGGAGAACCAAGATGGCGGCATAGGTAAACACCTATCTTGCTGCCATACACAGCAATTTCAAAACTACAATGTAATGAAAGAACAAACACCATCCAGAATCACCGGAAAGCTGGCTGAGTGAAAATTCCACAAATAAAAGTGAAGATAAGACACTGTGACTCAGAGGAGTGGCGGCGGACAGAATTAAAGATATGCGCAACAGAAGTTTGGAGCGTGCTCGCGCCAGTGGATAGGGCAGGCAGCCGAAAACCGGCCAGTTTTCTCAAATGGGGGAGACAAAGACGTCCCACTGGACTGATTCCCCAGCTCTGGGCGAAGTCCAGGGTACCCACAATCATACGGGGTAAAAACTGGACAGTGGGAGGGCATACCAAAGCTCGGGTGCTGCAGGGGTCTGCGGGCTTGTGGAGAAGGCGAGCTTGTGCGGAGTGTGCATGAACTTGGGAACAGTGCAGCTGCGTGACCGCGCAGAGAGCACTCATGACTTGCTCCCTCTTGTTCGGGAAACTGTCAGACTGCATTGTTTTGCAACTCTGGGTGAGATGTTGGGTGTGCAGACTCATTCCGGGAGAGTCAGAATTGTCCGACAGCTGATGGAGCTCGGCAGTGGCTCTCTCTCTCAGAGGTGCTGGCAGCCATTGCCACCTGGCACAGAGTCCCTGGGGCTGCATAGGGTGGAGCTGACGCTGCCTGTTTGGCCTGGAGACTCCGCCCATCCAACCTAGCACAGCTGAATGTCACAGACAATTGGCCTGGAGGTCAACCCCTCCAAGTGCTAACAACGATTAATCTGGGCTTACCTTCAACAAGACTGTGCAACCCATATCCACCTCAGGTAACTGGGGAGGCTGAGCCACTGTCCCTTGTAGGACGTCTACCACACAAAGCTAATTGACCAACTCAGGGAAGCAGCCACCATGCAGAGACATGGATAGAAATCAGATGTGAAGGAAATCAGATGTGAAAGAAATAGAGGGAAAAAAAACGACTGGGCATGGAATTCAAAACCATGGTTATAGGGCTTTTCAAGAGGCTCCTAGAAAAGGTGGAGACCTACAAGGAAATAAACAAGACCTATGAGGAAATGAACAAGACCAACGAGGAAAAGAACAAGACCTGCAAGGAAATGAACAAGACCTATAAGGAAATGAATGAGACCTATGAGGATATGAATGAAACCCTCAAGGATATGAAAAAGGACCAACCAGAAATTAAGCATACACTTACTGAAATAAAAAATATTATACAAAGACCTAAAAATACTCTAGAGTACCCCAAAAACCAAGTTAAAGATTTGAAATACAAAGAGGTAAAATCCACTCAGCTGGAAAAGCAAGAAACCACAAGAATCCAAAAAATTGAAGATAGTGTAAGGGGCCTCTGGGACAACCTCAAGCATACCAACATCCGAATTATAGGGGTGTCAGAAAAAGAGAGAGAGCAAGGTGATGAACACCTATTTGAAGAAATAGTGACTGAAAACCCACACCTGGTGAAAGAAATTGACTTAGGAGTCCAAGAAGCGCACCGAACCCCAATATATAGGAACCCTAAGAGGACCACACCAAGGCACATCATAATTAAAATGCCAAGAGCAAAAGACAAAGAGAGAATATTAAAGCAGCAAGAGAAAAACAGTTAGTTACCTATAAGGGAGCACCCATACAATTGTCAGCGGATTTCTCAACAGAAACGATGCAGGCCAGACGGGAGTGGCAAGAAATATTCAAAGTAATGAATAGCAAGAATCTACAACCAAGATTACTCTACCCAGCAAAGCTATCATTCAGAATTGAAGTCAGACAAAGTGCTTCACAGATAAGAAAAAGCTAAAGGAATTCATCACCACCAAACCAATATTATATGAAATGCTGAAAGATATTCTTTAAGAATTGTCAGTCCATTTCCTCTCTAATATTGGTTTGGTGGTGATGAACTCCTTTAGCTTTTTCTTATCAGCGAAGCACTTTATCTGACCTTCAATTCTGCATGATAGCTTTGCTGGATAGAGTAATCTTGGTTGTAGATTCTTGCTATTCATTCCTTTGAATATTTCTTGGCACTCCCGTCTGGCCTGCATCGTTTCTGTTGAGAAATCCGCTGACAATCGTATGGATGCTCCCTTATAGGTAACTAACTGGTTGTAGAGTCTTGCTATTCATCCCGTCTGGCCTGCATTGTTTCTGTTGAGAAATCCGCTGACAATCGTATAGGTGCTCCCAGAAACATTATACAGCTGTGTAATATTACATGCAACGTCAGTACTTTCTTAATAAAAGGCTGTTATTTGAGGCAACTCTTATGTGGCATAGCTTGAAGTAAAAACTCATCCAACCTATTCCGGCCCCTTATTTTCACCATATCCGGCCCACAGACCCCCTTTCCCCGCGAATGTGGCAACACCAGAACCAACACCCTCTGTGCCCGCTCGGTCCGGACTGTTCCGGGCACAGCTGGGAGAAGGCGGGCGCCGAAACTCCACGCCCCTGGCTGCAGCTGAGTTCCAGCCAGCAGTGGGGATGAATGCACACCCTCACACTAAATGGTGTTTTTACAAAGTAACCTCCCCGTTACTGGCATGTTAAGGGCTCACTGAGGTCTCAGACCAACCCTGCGAAGCAGCCACCACACCTCGTTTCACAAAGCACACGAAAGCTCAGAGCAGTTAGGTGACTTGCCCAGGGACACACAGCATCAGCCGCTGAGATAAAGTTCAAAGCCAGCTCAGCCACGCAGAGGGCACCCCGCAGCGCCCCCCCCCCCCCCCCCCCGGCACCGCTCCCTTCTCGCGTCTGTCCTCGCGCCGGGTCCTGCTGGGAGCATGCCCGCTGAGGGACAGGGACACAGCCAGGAGCCACAGGCCTGAAACTGCTCTTGCCTTCAGGGCTGGGAGTGGGGACAGGCCCTGGCCCATCTCTGGACCAGGGCCTGCTCCCCGCCCACAGCCCGATCGGGCTGGGGTTCACCGTTCACCCGGGCCCGCCGGGCGCCTGGTCCCCGTACAAATAAAACCTGGCCCAAAGGAACGATCCGGGCGCCAGCCCCCCAGGCCTGAGGGGTAGACAGGGCCCTGGGATGACACACGTGTGTGTTCAAGACGCAACCAGGCCATGCCTGCCCACCACTCCCCGCCGCCCCACCCCGGAGCCTGGAAACCATTTTTAAACACTGAAACGTGGCTCGAAGCGGGAGATTAAATGAGAGGCTGCCTTCTTATCGCAGGTGGAGATTCAGAGGCTGTCCTGGCGGAACCCTAACCAGATCCCGTCAGGAGGGGAACTAATCGCCTGAAAGCCTTGAGGGGCGGAGGGGAAGGGGAGCAGTGAGAGCTACAACCAGCCCGCCTCCTCCCCTAGGACCCAGATAGGAGGGTAAATCTTCCTGGTGGAACCTGGGACCACAGCGGCAAGGGCAAGGTCTGTGCCTGGCACACAGTAGGTGCTCAGTGAACTGTCATGGAAGGCAATCGGCCCCACTGTCCTGGGAGGCCATCAGCTCCCTCTAAGCAGCGGTGTCGCCAGCCAGCGGCCGGATAGATGTTTCCTTGGGAGGAGCCTAGAGAACTGGCCCTCACTCAGCCCGGGCAGCGCCCTTCAGGGGCGATGGCACCACGAGACCAAAGCCACCTCTCGTCACCTCTGAAAACCGCTCTTACGGGCCACAGAATAATAAGCCCCTGTCCCCCGAGGAACCGCGCACGGCCCCATCTCCCCGCATTTGCCTCAGGCCTCCCTTCCACGGGAACGGGGTCTCTTCCCCGCTCTCCGTCCTCCGAAGCTCAGCTCCCTGTCTCCCGCCCAGGACAGCGGCCCTCAGAGAGGAGGGACCTCCCTCTGGGTAGGGACAGTCACTGTTGACAGGTCTACACTCTCCGCTCCAGGCTGACACAGGCTCCCCCGACGCACCTGGGTGACCTTGGGCAAAGCATGTGACCTTGCAGAGGCTTGATTTCTTGAACATTTCCCCCGAGCTGCGGCAGGCATCCGAGGAGGTAAGAGTTTGTACTGAGCAGGCCTCTGATCAACAGGGTGGTTATTTTTATTTTACTTTTTCTTGGTTAGTCCTCATCCAAGGACATTTTTTTCATTGTTGTTTTAGGGAGATTGAAAGGGAGAGAGGGATGGAGGGAGGGGGAGAGAGAGACATCGATGTGAGAGACACATCCATTGGTTGCCTTGCATGGGATGGAACCTGCATCCCAGGTGCGTGCCCTTGACCTGGAATCAAACCCGTGACCCTTCAGTGTGTGGGCCGGCGCACTGACCACTGAGCACCACCAGTCAAGGGGATGGCTGTTATTTTTACTGAGAACAAGTCCCATTTTCTCCACCGCTACCCACTCCTTACCGCTACACACACATGCTCGCGCACACACACACGCAAACACATGCATACGCGCGCGCACACACACACACACCTGCCTAAAGGATGGACCACAGCTGCTCAGAGGTGGGCAGGCGGCAGGCCTCGCTGCCCTGGCCCGCGAGAGGGAAGCCAGCAGGGGGAGAGGGGAGGGGGGCAGCTGAGCAGAGGCCGAGAGGAGCTGGTGATCCTAGCCAAGAGCTCTGCCACACCGAATGCACTTTTCGTTTTCGTGTTTGAATACACTTTGTTAACCGTCAGGGTCCGCCCTGAAGGCGGGACCGAGAGGACTCCTCGTCCGTCCTCAGGGAGCTCCCTCGGCCCCACACAGCCACCCCCAGCGCAGGACGGCACCGAGGGGCACCGTTTGCTGTGAGCCTCGCCCAGCGCCCAGCACCTCACAGGCATCATCTCCTTCCATCGGCAGAACAACCTACAGGTGGGCTCCATGAAGACCCATTTTCCCCACGAGGAAACCGAGGCCCGGAGCTGGACCGAGGGAGCAGCAGGGTGGGCGGGGCGTCCCTGGAGCGGAGAACACCTGCTCCGTCCTGGCTCCCATAGCATTCTGTGCAACGCTGAGCAGTCCCCGCTTCTCTGGGCCTCAGCTTTCCCGTCTGGAAAAGGGGCGCACAGAGCTCTGGGAGAGGCACCTTCCTTGCCTGTGGCTCCCAAACGTGGCTGCGCACTAGAAACACCCGGGACCTTGAAATCTCTGATACTCCGCTCGGATCACAGGCGATTACATCGGAAAGTCTGTCTTGTTTGTCCTTGTTGGTCTCCAGGCGATTCCAACATGCAGCCACGCTGAGGGGCCCCCGTTGCTAAGGAGGCTAGATGGGGGTTGCCAGGGGCTGGGAGGGGAGAAGGGGGTGACTGCTGCGGTGGGTGATGAGAACTCGGCACCGGGTGGCTGCACAGCATGGGGACGACACTGGGGTGTACACTTTAAAATGGGGGGGGGGGGGCAGGAACCACAAAAAATCAAATTCTACAGTAATACCAACAGGGAAAGAAGGGATACCTGTAACACGTTCAACGAGATAAATAAATAAATGATCAGATGATACATCTTGTTATGTATATTTTACCACTATAAGACAAATAAAAAAGTTACCAATAAATAGGAATAGAGTAAATGAAAACGAAGGTGTGTTTCTTGTAAGGTCCGAACTCTGTGGTCCCGCGGGGCGACAGGAAGGCCCAGAACTTGGCCGCTGGGGGACCTGGGTTCAAACCCCCACGGGCCCGGCGGCCGGTGCTGTGTGACCCCAGCCGGTGCCCTCCCTTCTCTGTTCCCGGGCGCGGCCTCCGGAAAGGGGGGCGCCAGGCTCTGGGTGAGGAGCTCAGAGGCTCAGGCTGAGAAGGCGGCGCCGCGCCGGAGGAGGCCGGTTACCATGACGACAGGAACGCACCCCGGGCGCTAAGGGACCGGGACTCGGGGCCCAGCGAGGCAGGGGCCGGGCGCTCACGCGGCGGAGCGGAAGCCCCGGGGCCAGGAGCTCGGGCGGGCCACCGCCTCCCCCTCCCGCGGGGCAGCCTGACTCACCTGGGCCCGGGCGCGGGCGCCCCACACCCGCCACCTGCCTTCCATCTCCCTCCCCGAGGCTCCGGGCGCCGCTTTCCCAATCGCCCGGTGACGTCGAGGCCCGGGTGGCGACTCCGGGGTGCGGGCGGGCGGGTGCGGGGCGGGCGGGGCGGCCGCCGCCAGGTGAGGCCGCCGGCCCGAGCCCCGCCCTCCGAGCCGCGCCGCGCCGCTTCCTTCCGGTCTGTGGCGACACCTGCTGGCCGACCGCGGCGGTGCACCCTCTGCTCCCACCACCCGCTTCAATGGCCCAGATTCATGCCTGAACCCACAGAAAGGGGGTGAGCGTCATCCAGGCAGGGGGGCGCTTGTGCAAAGGCCCCAGGAGGGAGGGAGCCTGGCTGTTTGAATCCTGTGGGAAAGGCAAGCGCTGGGACACAGCGGGTGCGGTGTGAAATGGTGGCTTAGGTGACCCTCTGTCCCTGCCCTCACCGCCCCCCCCCTCGGGAGCAGAGACCTGGAGGGGACAGACCTCGCCCTGTTACAGAGGGAGGCAGTGCTGCCCAGTGTACTAGACTCCCGGGTGGGGCCTAGCAATTTGTGTTTAGACACCCACCTCCCAGGTGTTTTTTTCTTCGTTTTCTTAAGAGACAGGGGGCAGGGGGAGGCTCAGAGCTCCAAGGGGGCACACAGCAGCCTCAGGCCTCGCACACAGCAGCTGCTCACTGGAAGCTGAGGAACTGGTGGCTGAGCAGAGTGGGGCGGGAGGAGCAAAGAGCCTGGGCTGGGCAAGATGGCCTCCACAGGTGGCTCAGGACGGCATCTGGCCATGTCCGGGGTGTGGCAGCCGATTTGCCTCTGGGGGTGTGGGGTGCCCTGAGACTGCTGGGTATCAACTATGTGCCTGTGGCTAAGGCGACCCCCCTCTTCACCATATCATTCTGGGGGAGCTCCTCCCTGATCCCTCTGGGGGAAAGTATGCGGACCCCAAGAAAAGGGCTCCTGAAGGAAAACATTTGCCAGGTTCCTTCCCCCGCAAAGTCCCCCTTTCCTCCAAAAGCTTCAAGGGCCACCTTGGCACCCCAGGGAGAACCCATGCCTGGGTGACCCTGGCCCCAGGAGGCAGTATTAAAAACCCAGACTTCTCCCGCCTGTTGCCCAGAGCCCCCCCCTCCGCTTCCTGAAAGTTGGTCTGTTTCAGGCCCCCTTCCACGCCAAGTAGAAGCCACGTAGCCTCTAATTGTGGGGCTGATGTGTGTCCATTAGACCTGAGCTGTGAATTGTGCTCTTCCAGTCTTCCGTGTTCTTACCGTGTGCAGCTCTCCGAGGCTGAGAGGGGCATGTTAAAATCTTCACTGTAATTGTGGACTGGGGACATGCTAAGTGCGTACAAGTTTAAATTATTAGAGCTTCCTGTGAATTAAGTCCTCTAGCCTCGGATCGGGAGCCGGGTCCTGACGGGCTCGTTGCCAGAAGGTCTCTGGGTGGGTAGGCGCAGAGCCGTGCAGGCTTGCTCGCAGCATTCGCCTGGATTACGTTTCTGTAGCTGGGGTTGTCTAATCTGCGCCCTTACAGTGGTAGCTGTGTCTTTCCTAAACAACGGATAGGTGGCGATTATTTTCGTTTTTCTGCTTGATCCAGTAAGACAATGCTTCTCGCTTTATTTATTATTTTAAACTTATTTTATTGATTTTTTACAGAGCAGAAGGGAGAGGGATAGAAAGTCAGAAACATCGATGAGAGAGAGACATCGATCAGCTGCCTCCTGCACGCCCCCCACTAGGGATGTGCCCGCAGCCAAGGCACATGCCCCTGCCGGAATCGAACCCGGGACCCCTCAGCCCGCAGTCCGACACTCTATCCACGGAGCCAAACCGGTCTCGGCAATGCTTCTCACTTTTAAAAAAACATTTTTTTTATTGATTTCAGAGAGGAAGGGAGAGGGAGATGGAGATAGAAACATCAATAATGAGAATCATTGAATAGCTGCCTCCTGCACACCCCATATTGGGGACTGAGCCCACAATCCAGGCATGTGCCCTTGACTGGAATCGAACCCGGGACCCTTCAGTCCACAGGCTGACATTCTATCCGCTGAGCCAAAACCAGCTAGACAATGTTTCTTATTGGTATTACTGTAGAGTTTGATTTTTTTGTGATTGCTGATATATTTGTGTCTGTATCTAACTTTTTTTAGAACTATTTTTTACATTTTCTACACAGCTCTTTCCCTTCCTCCCCCCTTTTTTGCCTTGTACTGGACAGGCTGGGTTTCCTTTATCTCCCCCTTGTACTTTTCTGGGGTTGGAAGCTACACATTCCGATCTGAGTATTTCACTTACAGTTTCTACTTGGCCCCTTGGTTTCAAGCTGATCGTGGGAAATTGAGTCGGCCGATATTTATACCTGCCTCCCCACTACACAAAGCCCAGTGACACTTTTGCGCAGGTCACTCTGTGAGGAGTATTTAGTTCCACGTGATGGACATCCTCAAAAACACTCGGTGTTGTAATTGTTTCTTCGATACAATTGGTTTGCCAATTTCTTTTTGCCCATTTCCCCATAGTCCATGCGCCTCCTGCCTTTGGTTACCTTCTGAAATCACGGACATGAGTAGTTGCTTCAGCATGCCTGTTTTTTAAAAATATTTATGTTTTATTGATTTTTTTACAGAGAGAAAGGGAGAGGGATAGAAACATCGATGAGAGAGAAGCATCAATCAGCTGCCTCCTGCACGCCCCTCACAGAGGATGTGACCACAACCAAGGTACATGCCCTGGATCAGAATCAAACCCGGGACCCTTCAGTCCCCAGGCCACTGCTCTATCCACTGAGCCCAGCCAGCTAGGGCTGGTTGATGAAAAAAAGCTTTATCAGAACTCGATCAGAACTTTGATTTATTTGAATCTGTCTATTTCACCCTCCTCCGTGGCTGAGAGTTTTGCTGGGTATAGAATTGTGGGTTGTCAGCTGTCACTGTGGTCTCAGCACATCTAACACATTCCCACACGATAAACACGCCGCTGCTTCACGACCCGCTTTGAGAACCACGGGACCAGATTCGGATTCACATATCACATCTCTCTCAGGTGGAGATGACCTCCATCGCAGCTTAAAATTATTGGTTTAAACCCACCTGCTCCTTCACTGAGCTGTTCAAAGGCAGCCTTCCCAGCCCCAGACTGCAGCGCTGGGCGGGGCGCTGATTTGTAAACCGCCTTTGGTTTCGGTCAATCCAGGACTCAGGAGCTGGTTCAGAGAACATTCTGAATGAAGCCCCGATGACAAATTCTGCAGGACAATGACTGTGAAGAAGAGGCTGATGGGTGAGCCTGAGCTGGGTGGCCAGTGTGAACCGAGGACTCTCTTGCAAAAGGAAAAGGCCACTTTTTCTGGTCTGAGAACTGGGTGAACTCTTTTCCTAAGACACATCTCTGAGCTTCATCTGCCACCAGGGTTCTGGCAGCTGGGTTCCCCGCTCAGTCCCGCTGTGGCCTAATATTTCTTTTCTTCACTAAGGACCTTTTCAGCTGCCTGCAGTTCTTGTTTAGGTTCTGCGCAACAGATATATTAGGACATGGATTTATTTTTACTTATGCTGCTTGGGGATAGTTGTTCATGTTTAATCTGAGGGTTCGTCCATTAGGAAAGCCTCTGCCCAATGTTTTCTAATCTCTCCAGCTGACATTTCTATTTTACAGCTGCCAGACCTTCTCGTTCTAACGTCAAGGCCTTCGGACCTCTTTTTCACACTTCCTGTCTCTTGCTCTCTCTCTGCGTGGCATTCTGGGTATTTCCTCGCATTTGTCTTCTAGTTCACTAGCATGTCCTGTTTACTGCAAGGTTATGGTGAATATGAGCTCTGTTGGTACATCTCGTTTTATGCCTTATTCTTTTCCTGAAGAAGCTCATACATTACTATATCAGAACTTTGTTTTTAAGACTTCCCTTTTGTTGACATACAGTGATTTGTTTTCTTTGTATTCCTCTGTATTTTATTTAAAGCATTTCAGAACATCACTCAGAGGAGGGATTGCTAAGCTTCCGGAGGCTGCCAAAAAGGGTTACAGAATAGAGGAAGTTGAAACTCTGATAGAAGGGGGTTGTTCTTATATATGATCCGAGTGTATTTTGTAAGCAGGGGGGTGGTTCGGTAGTCCACAGCTGGGTTGCCAAAAGAAACAAATGAACAAAGTCCCTCAGGAGATGCTGACACGTGTTCCCAGCATGCCTGCCCTGGGCTCATGGGAAAGGACTGAGGATGGGAACGGGGTCAGGAAAAGCCTGGACTTTCAGGAACACCGAGTCTGGCCTCCAGGTAGCCCCTGGCTGAGCAGGCCACCGGGGTGACGAGAGCAGGCACAGGCGATGAAGAGGACTGACAGGGCCTCAGAGATGCCTTCTTTGGAGGGAATTCTCCAGGACTGGGGCCGGGAGAGGAAGGAGCAGAGCTGCCCTCGCCAGGGAACAGGGACGAGCAAGGTGTGGGTCCCACCTTGGGGAAGGAAGCTCACAACCCAACCTGGGACAGGGCCCCTGAGATGTCATGGGGAGGCGTTGCTTCTGAACTGCCAGCAAGTGCCAGGCATCTGGGAGGTGTCGAATGAATGAATGAATGAATGACACCTGAATAGGGTTCCCAGAGGTAATATAAGACTCCTATTTAACTTTGAATGTCGGATAAACAATGAAGATTTTATTTTTTTTAGTACAAATATGTCCAAGTATGGCATGAGCTATGCTTGCACTGAAACGCATTGGTCGGTTATCTGAAATTCGAATTTAACTGGACATCTTGTGTTTTTATTTGCTAAATCCAACAACCTTATAGCAGAAGCATTTGAGCGGCCAGGGACAGGAAGAGATGACAGAGGTGAAACTTAAACTCAGGCCTGGGCTCGCTGGGGAGGTGGCACTCCAGCCACGGCATCAGCGAGAACCGTGGCCTCTCAGGTGTGGCCTGGACACGTCTGACCCAGGGCCAGTGGCCAAGGGCCTGGTGCCAGCCCCTGCCTGTGACCTTGGAAAGAGCCAGTCAGGGACACGCAGGGTGGATGCCTGCCAGAGGGAAGGGAACGGAGTGAGGGCCACGCTGGAGAAGGGGATGTTCTCGCCCCAGAGCCGGGCGCTGTCTCGCTGTCAGGCCCCGAGTGGCACAGTGTCGCCGAGACGGGGGAGCTCAGCTCAACACACACACACCCTGCGCCCCAGGCTGTCTTCTCCAAACAGCAGCTTCCCAGATCAGCGGGGGAAGAGACACAAATATATCGGCAACCACAAAACAATCAAACGCTACAGTAAGACCACCAAGAAACATACCGCCAAGAAACAAGCAAGAGACAACCAACCAACCTGCCCGGCCCCACCTCTCCCCAATGTACAGGTTTTCAGATGTCACTCTTTTTTAAAAAATATATATTTTATTGATTTTTTACAGAGCGGAAGGGAGAGGGATAGAAAGTCAGAAACATCGATGAGAGAGAGACATCGATCAGCTGCCTCTTGCACGCCCCCTACTGGGGATGTGCCTGCAGCCAAGGTACATGCCCTTGCTGGAATCAAACCCGGGACCCTTCAGTCAGCAGTCCGACGCTCTATCCACTGAGCCAAACCGGTCTCGGCATCAGATGTCACTCTTTATTACGGGAAACTTCGAACTCCTCAGTGAGAGGCACATAATAAACTCGTCTCCGTCACACGGACGAGCGACTGTCAGCCCACCTGGTCGCATCTGTCACCTTCCCTCCAAGCAAACCTCAGACATCATATCGTCTCATCCAACTGGACAACGTGTCAGGCCCCGCGCACCACCAGGCTCCTCTGAGGTGAGTGATGGGTGTGATAACCCCACTTACACCTGTGGACACTGGGGCTCGGAGCGAGCACAGGGGTGAACAGTGGGACTCGCCCCAACCCTCCGAACCCCTAGGCCCTCAGGCGCCCTCCCTCCGAGAGGCCCCAGGCCAGGCCCATGGGGCACAGCTGAGCCACCCCTCACACTCCCCGCCCAGCCCTTCTCTCCCCAGGGCAGGGCTCCAGGCGGTCAGACTTTGATCTCTGCCAGGGCCGAATTCCAGATGGAGGCCTCGCCAGCCGCTCCGGCCACACAATTGATGGGGTGTTAATGAAGTCAGGGTTTACAGACAAACTCGGGCTGCTCCGGTGTGGAGGGCCGATTGTCAGCCGTGATGGGAACCAGACACCTCGCCCGGCTCAGGAGGAAGGCACAGCGGAGCGGGAGGCCCTGGAGTGCCTGCGCTGGAGCGGACAGCAGGTTTCCTGGGCCCTCAGGCTGGCCCTCCGGGGGCCAGGGGTGTCCTGACCCCTCCGCAGAGGCTCTGGCGGGATAGGCTCTGGACTCAGTCTGGTATAGCCACTGACAATGACCTTGCTCTGTCTTGCCCTCTCTGGACCATGGTTTGCTCATCAGTAAGGAAAGGAATGGGATTAGCTCAGAGGTCAGCAAAGGGCCAGATGGCCAGTACTTCAGGTGTGCGAGCCCCATGGCCTCTGTTTCAACCACCAGCCTCTGCCCTTGCAGCGTGAAAGCCACCACAGACCAATCTAACCAGGGTGGGCATGGCTGTGTTCCAATAAAACTTTATTTACAAGAACAGGTGGTGGGGCCGGATTAGACCCTCCCTTGCAATGTGCGGATCCCTGGACCCAACAGGCACTGATTTCTGAAAAAGGTACCAGTCAGAGATGAGGTCTCACAGGACCTATGCCTACAGGGCAGGCAGAAAACATGAATGAACAAAGCAAAGGCCAGCACAAGGCATTAGGGAGTGGTGAGGATTGCGGCAAACTGGAGAACCCAGGCCTGGACTAAAGGGGTGGGTCTCTACTTGGCTCCAGCTGATGGTTGCCAGATGGACACACGGACCAGTTGGCTCCCAGATAGAAATGGTTGTTCAAGGGAATCTGCTTTTTTAGAAATGGGAATTACCCAATTTTAAAACGTTGACAACTAATGCCAACTCTCTATGCCCAGATCCCATCACACACGGCCACAGGCCCGGGGCGCCCGCTGTGCTCTGCCCTCCACCCAGGGCCCCCCGACCGCAGAGACCGTGTGGAAACCTGTGGGCGCACAGAGACGATGGGAGCTTACCCTGCGTGTGCTGCTTTTTCTCCCACATTTGGCGTCCACCGACACGGGGAAAGGTGGAGAACGCCGATAAAGGAGGATCCAGCCAGGAACAAGTGCCCTGTCATGCCTCTTCACCTGGGACAGTGATCGGCAAACTGTGGCTCTCGAGCCACATGCAGCCCGTGAGCTGCAGTTTGCCGACCAGTGGCCTGGGACTGGGGAGGGAAGAAGACACGGATGGTCCTCCGGCCACCTGACCAGCAGTCCCCAAGTGGCCAGCCAGCTCAGGCCCCGAGGCCCCGCCCGCTGAGCGGCCGCCCAGGAAGGCCTGAGCTGCTCGGAAATCACCTTCTCCGGGTGGGGCCGGGTCTGCTGGGGTTTCGCTGCCAACTGTCTCGAAGGCAACATCCAACCAACATGCGAGGTTCCGGAAATGGCTGCAAGAGCAGGAGGCAGATGTGTGGGGCTAGCCTAGGATGGGGATGTTTATTTTTATTTGGGGGGCCTGTAGGCCTGGGAACCATTAAAAATGCCTATTAATCTTCCTGCTGATCTCAGGGGGCAAGCTCAGAGCCAGCAATGAGTCTGGAGCTACAGGGCTGGGGGGGGTGGTGTTTAAAAGCTCTGCCCACGGGCACTGGTGAGGAAGGCGGGACGCACCCTTCCCTACCCGACACGGGCTGTCAAATGTGTTCTGTTTTTAATCTTCTTTTAAAATCAGGTTTCCTGAGGTGTAGTTTATTTTTACGAAGTGCACCCAGTTTGCACAGCCACTGTGGAAAACAAGATGGCCATTCCTCAAAACGTTAAAAATCGAAAGCTCACCGGACGCAGCACTCCCGCTTGTGGGCATGTGCCCCACGGAATGGAAGGCAGGGCCTTGAAGGCTATTTGTATCTGTCTGTGGCAGCATCATTCGTACCCCCAGGGCGGGAGCAGGGCCGATGGCCGCCCAGCGGGGCCCGCAGCCTGGAGGGACAGAGTGCTGGCCCAGGCTGCACCGTGGAGGAGCCTCGGGGACGACAGCTACGTGAACCAGGCCCGCCACCAGAGGACGGTACCGATGGCCTCCGTACACACGGGCACGGGAGTCGGGGTCATGAGTTTAAAGGAGAACGGTGGTCGCCAGGGACGGGGGCAGGAGGAAGTGAGGGGTGGTTGTCTCCTGGGTCGAGTGTCCGTTGGGCAACATGAACAAGGTCTGGCGCGCTCTGGCACAACTCAGTACACACACTTAACGCTGCGGAACTGCACGCCAAAATGGCCAAGATGGCACGTTGTGTGGTGTGCGTGTGTCCACCACAACTAAAATTTAATTGGGGTGGTGAACGCACAATACAATATACAGGTGATGTATTATAGAACAGAACTGAAACCTATGTAATTTCATTAACCAATATCACCCCAATAAATTCAATAAAAATAGAAAGAAAGTTAACACGTAGAAGAACGCACCATTTCAAGTGTAAAGCTCTGTGGACGTTGCCAAACGTAACATCACCCCAGTCAAATGAGAAACCGCCCTCACCCCAGAACGTCCTCTCGTGCCCCACTGCAGTCAGGCTGGTTTTGAACATTATGCTGAATAAAGTTTAGTTCCACAGAGGGATGCCCACTACCCGGGGGTCTGGCCAAGCCTGAGCCTCCTGCTGCAGGAGCCGCTGTTTTCTCCGGGGGCCTTCCTGCCCGGCCTGGGAGACGCGGGGGCACAGAAGGAAGGACATTGGCTTTGGCTACTTAATTTCTAACCGGCTGCCCAGGTATTGAAAACAACAGTATTAACCATCTCCATCCCCAACACACACACACACACACACACACACACACACACACACGCACACTCACACATACACACACACTCTCACACACCAACTCACACACACACACACACACACAACACACACACTCTCACACACACACACACCAACACACACTCACACACACACACACTCACACACACTCACACACACACACACTCACACACACTCACACACACACGCGCGCACACACACACACACACCAACTCACACACACACATTCACACACACACGCGCACACACACGCACACATACACACACCAACTCACACACACTCACGCACATACACACACACACACCAACTCACACACACACATTCACACACACGCGCGCACACACACACACACACACACACACCAACTCACACACACTCATACACACACTGACACACTCACACACACTCACACACACACACACACACACACACTCACACACACTCACACACTCACACACTCACACACACACACACCAACTCACACACACTCACACACACACACTCACACACACTCACACACACACACACACACACACACACACCACCCTCAGGGCAACTGCCCAGTCTGTGCTCACTCTGGGACACACTATACATTTGCCCAGTAAGACCTGGATTGCTCTTCAAAACCACCCCCATACACGGCCCCAAAGCCCAGCCTGGAGTCTGTCCCCTGGAGCTCCCCTGGGAGAGTGGACTCAGACAGGGCTCCTGACCTGTCCCCCCACAGCCTGGACTTCTTGCTTTCAACCCAGGACTTTGGCCCATAAAGATATGTTGGAGAAGGTCGCCCCCTGGTGGACAATTTGGGTCATAACAAAAACAGGCCTGCTTGAGATGTTTTGTAGAAAGCACCAGGGAGTAATGACTTGGCAGTGGGGAAACCTAGAAGACACACCATAACCAAATGACCAAGGTAGATGTCACCTACAGCAAGACAGACGGACATGGTGGGCTCCTGCATGTGCTGCACCGAGAAGGTACCTCATTTCATAGGATTCTCGGCCCCAAACGCATAACCTCAGCTTAACTATGAGAGCACCTCAGACTAGCCCACTGAAACGGCCATCTATAAAATAACCCACTGACACACGCACAGTGCAGGAGCGCAAGACGCCAGGGTTTCCAAAGCAAAGGAGGCTGACGGTGAAAATCATCGAGATTACTCAGGGCCTGGGGGATGAACAGGCGGGAGGTTGTGCCATGATGTCAGGAGAGAAGGGGGACGGACTTGCACTGGTAGATATTAGAGGGTTTTTTGGTTGTTTTTCAGAGGAAGGAAGACATCAATGATGAGAGAGAATCACTGATCAGCTGCCTTCCTCACCCCCCCCCCCCAATGTGGGCATGTGCCCAGAGCGGGAATCACACCCTACCTCCTGGTTCATTGGTCGATTCTCAACCCCTGAGCCATGCTGGCGGGGCTACGAGGGGAGTTTTAAATCAGAATGGGCACACATGAAACAGAAGGGGTTTGTGGGCTATTTTAAGGTTACCACTAACGGAATTCAAAAGGGAAGGTTTTTTCCAAAATGCCTTAGAAGATAATGCACACAGCGGAATCAAGACACAAAAGGTAAAACTGAAAAGAGGAAGCAAATCAATAGGTATAGGCACTTATAAGAATTGGCTGACATGTCCAAGTGTAACACCAAACAGGAAATGCAAAAGGTGAAAGTTACCCTCTTGACATGAAATTATGATTCCGTCAAAAATAAAATGCAACAACTCGTATAAAGAACACCTAACACAAAATGACCAAGGTGAAAATAAATGGTGGGCCAGAGGGAGAACGCGGGAATTTTAGTAAAAGGAAATGCGCGGTAATATTAAGCAAAGGATGACTGAAAGCTGAAAGTATTAGGCAGTATAAGGGGTCATTACAGGGAGATAAATCATATCACAGAGATACAACAGAAACCGTTATGCACCCGTTATATAGCACCAATGAAGAAAGGATGACCCGCAGTTAGTGGGAAATTCCAGCTCCTGCTATCAGCCTGTGGCAGAGCTTGGGGTCTAGATGGGGGCATAGAAGATATGAAATATGGAATATAGAGTCAAAGCAGAATTAATCACTCTCAGAGTAATTCTAATATTGCCCTGTGTAACAGGAGAGCTGTGTCTGCTTTGAGAGGTGGTAAGCATGGCTGAGGAACTAATTTAAAAACTTTATTTCATTTTAACTCAAATTAAAATTGAAAAGCTGAAGCCTTTTGTGTGACATGTAACTGGATGGTTTTGGCAGAACTACATTTTGCTTTAGTCACTGAAGATTTAGCATCCATATTTAGATGTCTATAAACATGAAATAAATACTGGATTTTGAGGACTTATTGCAAAAATAAGAGTGCTAAGCATCTCACTTTTATATTATTTCATGCTGATTTATTTAATAAGAATTTGGATATACACTGAATGGCCAGATTATTATGATCTTTGAACACATAATAATCTGGCCACTCAGTATTAGAGGCCTGGTGCATGAATTTGTGCATGGTTGGGGGTCCAGCTAGCCTGGCCAGGGGGCAGGCACATGGACGGTTGGCCAGCCTGCCTGCTGGTTGAACTCCTGGTTGAGGGGACAATTTGCATATTAGCCTTTTATTGTATAGTTCTACACTGAGTGGCCAGATTATTATGCATTCAGAGATCATAATAATCTGGCCACTCAGTATATAGGATTAAATAAAAATGCATTATGAAAATTAATTTCACCTGTTTTGTTTCTAACTTTTTGAATGTGGCTACTAAAAAATATAAAATTACACTTTATGGGTCACGTTGCATTTCTATTGGGCAACCCTGCCTAAGAAATAGGACACACCTTGTTCGGAAAGTTTCAGAGAATGGTTTGCAAAAAGTGTGTGTGTGTGTGTATATATATATATATATATATATATATATATATATATATATGGCAGGAGAGACTTTAAATCCAGAGAGAACTTTCCTTTATTTTTTAAAGAAAGAACTAAGAATCTAAAAATACCTAAACATCAAAATTCTCAGGATGCAATCAACTTTAACATAGCCCCAAATCAGCCATTTCTCGTTGCTTTCAGGCCAGACACCTCTGAACACCTGATACATCAGGCCCTTCTCCCTGGAAAATGCATAGCAGAAGGCATTTTTCGTAGAATCCAAGGAGGCCACTTGGGTAGGGAAGCCCCCAGGCTACCAATGCCTGATCATCTAAAGTGAAAATAAATGAACTAAGCAGGCAATTAAGATTCAAGGAAAATGAAACAAAAGCTCAAGGAAACTAGGGAAAAGAACTGCAGGGTACAGGCCAAGATAAAAACACCAGAACTGTTCAATCCATGAGGTGTTTCTTTGGAAAAATCAAACAAAACTGAAAACCAGCAAACTGACAGAAAAAGAAAACATCCAGAAAAAAAATGGCATCAGTATTGTAAGAAATGAGGAAGGCCATAGATTTCCAAAAGTACAGTTTCAGAATTCAGGGAACACAACTGCAGAGTCATATGTTGGTAAAACAAAATTTCCCATGAAAAAATCTACATTACCCAACTTGACAAAATAGAAAATCTAAGTCAACAGCAAACATTCCTGTATTTTCTAAAAGGTAAAAAAATGCATTTTCTGCTCTCCCCACTGGCATTGAGATGTGATGGATTTGCTGGTAAATTACTTCAGATTTCCGAGGTGCATTCTACCCTTTCAACGATCTGTTCAACAACTCAGGCCACTCGCGACCCGATGTATCATCAGCTCAGTATAACATCCCTGTCTTGTGGGGTCGACTCCTGGGTCGCAGAAAATGGCTGGGAGGTCATTGGTTTATCTTGCGAAGCAAATATGACGTCGTTCCCCAGTTAATAAAGGAGAGAACTTCCTAAGCCCAGCGGAGACGTAAGTAGCAGGGGCTGGCCGGGGTGGCTCCGGGCTGAACATCCTCTGAGCAGGTTGCTGCTTCCACCCCCCGGTCGGGGCACGTACCCATGGTGCAGGTCCCAGGCCCACTCAAGAGAGCTTATGGAGGGCAACCAATCAATGCTTCTCCCTTTCTCATGTGGTGAGGGTTAATAAATAATAAGGGGGAAATGGGTGTGTGTAGAAAAACTATGTAAACATCATCTCCTCGCCAATTCAAAATTACTCCAAATTGTAAGGAAGCTGACAGGAAATTATTTATGGGACTGCTGCATGTAAGATCAACATCGAGACTTCAAGGAGCTCACTGTACGTGCTCACCGAAAGCACTCGGGCTGAAATTAAGTTAGACGAGTACTACCTTGGGGGTGGAAATGTTTAAACCGATTCTCCGCCCAGCCTCCGGGGCTGCACTTCGTCCAGCAGGTAGACTGAGACAAGCCCAACCTGCGGGCCAGGCTGCAGCGCCTTGGCCGCGCCTGCCCGTTCTGAGCAGGGGGTCATTGCAAGCACGCTCTGTGACAGACTGGCTTTGATGCCTATAAATGAACAAATGCCAGTTTTATTTATTAAAAGAAAATGTGTGCTGGTCTCACATCCTTGCTTGTTAAAAAAAAGAAAAAAAGAAAAAGGGAGCTGGACCCCAGGGTCTGCTTGCGCCTTCCCACACCCGGTAACGAATGCTCCTCGAGGAGACGACCTTTCTGGGGGAAAATCAATCTGTTAGTCTTATCCAAGCTCTTTCCCGGGGATCCAACTTTCCTCCTCACCACCTTCTGTTTCTCACCTGCTCCACTCCTTTGGCGTTCTAGCCAGAAGCAGTGAATGTCAAAAGCATCTTCTTCGAAGCTGACTTGAGCATTCGGGGGAGGCGGCGAGACTGATGGGTCTGGGTCCCGGCGGAGGGAGCGCAGCGCCCAGGGCCACGTCACAGCCACGAAAGGACTGGGCACAACGGGCTGTTCTGACGACGTCTCATTAGGCATTAATGACATGAAATAATTACTGTTCAAGTGACCTCTATGTCAAGGGGATATAAGCGAGCGAACCATTTAACACCGAGAGAACGCGGCGATAGACTAAAAGCGAGCCTCCCCGGGACTTCAGCCCGGGAGGCGGCGAAGGCGGGAATCTTCTTTATAGGCCGGCTTGTATAGCAGAGACAATTTGCAGTACGTGGCTCATGCCTGGGCAGTCAGTCCTTTATACACACTCTGCCTTTAAAGACTTCTATGGACCAACTGCACGTGCTGTAAAGGTGCGCACTGGCTCTCCGAGACCACCGGGAGACAGGCCGGCCGCGGGACTTCCTGGGCTGCAGGCGTCCTTGGGAGGTGGCTTGGGGCTTAGCAGAATCCAAGCAAGACAAATGGCAAAAGGCTGTATGGTTCCTGAGCACCAACTCAGATTTGTTGGCACTACTTTGCAACGTGTTTAAATGCATTCCACTCATAATTCTCCCCACCTCAGAGTTAGCCACTGTTGCCCAATGGGTACAATTGGCAGTGGATGCGAAAGCAAAATTCCTACTACAAATAAAACCAACACCCAGTAATGGTTGGATAAAGACCCACCGGTGCCTAGCAAAGCATGCCCGCTCACGAATGCGCGTAGAAATCCCGCCTGGCGCCGATTATCCAGCGGTGCAGGCATCTTCGGACTGCCCTCACGACACAGGGCCAGGAAACGTGTTGAGGCTCGTTAGTGAAGAGTTCTTGAATGCTCCTGGCACCGTGGAGGGTGCTGGTGAGGCGGAGACCAATATCCTCTTTGAATTGGAAATAGGGCCTCACTCTTCTCAGCCTCTTCACTGGCACGACCAGACTAGCGGGGCACCGCCTTGTAGTTGGCAAAGCTTTTCTCAGGGAACCATCTTCATCCTCATTTGGGGATCAAACAACTAAAGCTGAGTGGTCTCAACAGCTTTAGCTCTAGATGCAGGCAACCGTGGATTGGAACAATGTTTATTTCTAAGGAGATGGAGGCAGACCGACAGCAGAGCCTTCTGACTTACTCTGATTCAGGCTGTCAGCACAGTCCTGGGCCCGAGAGCACGTGGCTTTCCCTCCGCGATGGACTCGCAGGGGTAGTGCAGCTGTCCTGCTGGGCGGTGCGGTCAACAGCACAGGCTGCCCCAGCCTGTGAACCGGGGAACACGAAAGGGAGGTGTCTGCTATTTCTAAGGAACAGCAAAAAAGCAACTGGCTGGGGCTGCCGAGAGAAAGGTCGAATATGAACTTGTCACTTGTTTTGGGATTGACGGCAAGCCTAGAGTTGGGACACTATTAAATGTGACCTACTCCGAGCAGCTGAACTAAACACCAGGGCTCCTATTCAATGGTGTGTGTGTGTGTGCGCGCGCACGCGTGCGCGCTCTAAAACTTCTAGGTGTGACCTTGACCCTCGGAGTATGAGAATACTGTCTGGAACAGCTAGGTGGGGCGGTGGGAGCGGGTGGGGCGGTGGTGGGAGCGGGTGGGGCAGTAGTGGGAGCGCGTGGGGCGGTAGTGGGAGCGCGTGGGGCGGCGGGAGCGGTATACATCTATGTCCCTGGCCCTCGCCTTCTGGGTAGGTGTAGACCATCTATTTCAAAGGCAGGATGGGAGAGGGAAAAAAGCCACTCAAAGTCTCAGTAATTCAATAATTTATTCCTCTAAAAAAGTGTGTAAAAGTATATAGCTCTCATTCACAACGTATATATGAATGACATTTAAAATGGAGGCCTTTTAGTATTGTTTCTTTTATCAAAGTCTTTTAGTGTACTGTACCAGCGCTATACTGCAGGGTTTTTTCAATGAACTTCACATATTTTTGTATTCTTTCAAATTGTTTGCTATATATAAAAGAAGCTCACTGCAAAATGCTTGAAGGAAAAAACAAAACAAAAAAATCAGAACTTCCCATAAATGTACAGCTTTTACATTTAAAAAAGGCTCTGAGATATACATACAGGCATGCTGGATACCCCCTCCCGCCCGATTCCCCTTTTTAGTTCAAACCATGGTAACAGTTCTGATTTCTGCAGGATTGCCAAAATTAAAAATTAAAAAAAAATAATAACTTCCCACTCTGTAGCAAATCCAGGGCTTGTACATTTCAGATTAATTCAGTAAAAAACTCACAAGTAAAATAATGCATATTTAAGGGAAATATTATACAGACTTTCACACAGAAGTACATAATAAGATTTTTTAAAATCTATTGCCATTCATTTATTTTTGCACAAAAACGTATAAATATGTCACCAGCTTTTCTTAACTTAAAAAACTTAAATAAAAGACACCAGATGAAATCTACCCTTTGCTGCCTTTTTAAAAAAATTTTTGTAGGATTTTTTTTTGTTTTTTGTGTTTTTTTTTTCTTTTTCTTTTTTTGCTTAGAATTGGGTTTCTAGGGAAGAAAAGCCCCTGCATTAAAAACAGCCCATTAAAAAAAAATTCAAAGTTCTGATGAATTCTGGAAAAAAAAGCAACCCCAAAGTGGTAAAAGATTACAAATATCTACTTTACAATTTGTCTTCTCACCAAGATAATTTTATACAAGTTTACAATCTTCATCATCTTATGCTCTTCAAAAGGCCTTGAGAATTTTTCCTTTCTGATTAAGAAAAAATAGCACTGCAATATTTTTAAAGTCAATTTTACACTGTACACATTAGATACAAATGGTTTTGATATATCAGATTTTTTTTAAACCTATACATTGCGAAAGTCACCCCCCCCCCACCTCAATTGGTGGGACAGAGAACAAAATGATCCATTTACAAGTTATTTCTCTGCTTTCACATTCCCACCACACCACTTTTTTTTATATAATGTTTTAAACGTTAGATTATTTCAAGAAAAATACTTTTACAAAATCCTATTGTTATTACACTCTCCTTTCTGTGAACAACCAGGACAGGACAGTCTCTTGGAAGAACGTTCGCAGTTGCCCGGTCTCTGGCTCGGCGAGAGCGGCTCGCGGGCCAGGCCCCACCACCCTCTGGCTATACACCGCCGGCCGGCGAGGCTGAAACGGAATCTTACAGACAACCCTCTCGGGCCTGGAATGAGGAGTCATAAAATACTTCAATTAGCCATTAATGCTTTAAAAAGGCGTTTGTTTTTTTTAAAGTCCCACCACGAAGGCTCAACTTCAAGTACTAATTTAATGGTTAAGTTGTAATATTTCTTTGAAATAATATTACTATGGTCCAGAAAAAATTCACCATATTTGTAACTGATTTTATGAGCAAACACTCTCAATTGTAGTATGTACATGAGTCCCCTTTGACCTAATGAGAGGAGAGACCTGGCTTTCGGTAAGAATTCACTAGAAAACACACCCCTGGCGACTACATAAAACTAAGGAAGGGGCGTGCCTCCATGGCTCGAGGGTTGGGCTACTGCCTTCTGTATAAAATGCTATCCTCCATGAAACGCTAGCCACTTTCACAAGAAACAGGCAGAGTTCTTACCCAATTTGTTCTTAGCAAACCTGCTGCTGGGTGGTTAGAAATACGTTACTCTTTAGGCAGATCTCCCCAATTTGTTTCACTCCTTTTACGGTTGAGGACAGAGGTATGTAGTCAAAGAATCCTATGATGGGTCTGAGTTGGGTTATAGCTACTGTACCTGGTCCTCGCAAATTAAAAAAATTAAGTCACAAAAACCCTATGACAAAACCATTTAAAATAAATAAACAAAATGAAGATGTCTCCAGACTTCTGTATCTACACACAGGTATGGAGTCAGCCACAGCACGCACGCCCTGGCGCTGGGCGCGCTGGGGAGAAGCCCACGTGAAATCATGTACTTGAGCTGGTTCTCAACTGGGAAAAGTCCTAGAATATGGAGTTCAGGTAACCCCCAGGCCATACACCAACCAGAGGACTCAATCCAAAGGGCTAACCTACCCTTAGTTTTAGACAGAGACTGAAAATGCAGGCTCTTGTGTGCAAAAGGATACCGCCTCTTGTTTCCTCCTAAAAACCGACCCCAGCCGGAACTCCCCATGAGCCAGGGGTCCGGGCGCCCCCCCACGCCCTGGCTGGAGTCACTGCTGGGGAGGTTTCTGGTCCGTGAGGAAGTGTCCGGGAGTCACTCTGTGAGGAGCACTGCAGAGACAGCACGTGCCTGCGGGGGAGTCACAGTGCAGGCCTGTGCAGTGTCTGGGAAGTGGGCGGGCACCTGCAGGGGGCAGCAGGCTCCGGCTGAGGCTGCAGGAGAAGGAACCGAGCCAGAGGACAAGTGCTGTTCATTAGAGTATATTCATGATGGCATTGTACAACTGAGTGAGCACCACAAAGTGGACGGGAAGGCAGGAGGTGCGGTCCTGGGTGGCTGGATTGCACGTGAGCCAGGACAGAGCGTTGTACTGCTCCAGAACGAACCTGCGGAGAGAGGACTCAGGTCAGGGCACGGGCACGGCAGGTGAGGCGACCGCCAATTCTAACATCCAGGCCTTGCAGAAAGAGCCTAACACCCTCCTGAGCTTGCCCCGGCTGTCTCTGTGTTCCCACCTTTCACAGCCCCTCTTCCTTCCACCTGCCAGCCTCAGGGCAGCCACTGGCCACATGGAACTCACATATGCTGGAAGCATAAAACAGGCCCTGTTTTGTAAAGACTCAGCATTTAGCCAAAACCGGTTTGGCTCAGTGGATAGAGCATCAGCCTGTGGACTGAAGGGTCCTGGATTCGATTCCGGGCCAAGGGCATGTACTTTGGTTGTGGGCACATCCCCAGTAGGGGGCGTGCAAGAGGCAGCTGATCCATGTTTCTCTCTCATTGATCTTTCTTTGTATTCCTCTCCCTTCCTCTCTGTAAAAAATCAATAAAAATATATTTTAAAAAGTGAACAAATTTAACTTAAAAAAAAAGACTTAGCATTTAAAAAACATGTAAAGTAGTTCCTGAATATTTTTATGCTAATTATTGCTGAAATATTTTTGGATATATTTGATGTTAATCCTGATATATTTTTTTATATAATTGATGAATTTGCCACTAAATGTAACCTCACTAATTTTTAAAAATTATTTAATGTGGCTACTAGCAAAGTTTTCATTAGCTATGTGGCCCACAAGGCCAGGGAAGCCAAAATCATAATGAGCCAGTTCTTGCTGAACTGTAATTCCCAAATCAGTTAAGAATCCAAATACATGAAGAATGCTTATGGCCTCTTAAAATGCAAGAAACTTTGTACACACTGCTGAGAGGCATTCCCAACTATGGGGTTTATGTTATAATTAACTGCATTTATAAAACTGATATGAGAGGCTAAAGATATTTGCTTTAAATTCCAGACTGCCTTCTAACTAGCCAGCCTTCATTCTGACCTCTCTGTTACCATGAAACGCCTCCTCCTAAGCAGGGCAAGGCCAGCTGCACTCGCAGGCCACTTCCGCCGCCCTCTGCCCTGCGGCCACGGGGCCTGGCTCCACCGCACAAGGCGGCATCTCTCCACACACACCCACATCAGTGAAAGCCCTGGGAAAGCAAGAGCAAAGGAAATAACTTCAAATGTGCTGCTGTGCTGCCTGGGTCTCACCCACCTCAGAACATCAGATGTGGTTTTGGAGTCGAGAGGATGTGGAACCCACTGAGAGCTCCGGGTGGGGAGAAGTTCGTCCGTCTGTGCTACAGAGATGTGGTGATGCAGTGACGCCTGCGGAGGAACAGAGACAGTGACCTTCCTGAGCAGAGAAAGCCCCGCCCATGCCTGCTGGAAGCAGGCGCTCTTAGGGTCCTTAGAAGTCAGTGCATTTTAAGCTGCTCATTAACCCCAAGGTGAGCCCACATAACTCCATTGAAAAGAAAAGCTGGCATGGCCGAAACCGGTTTGGCTCAGTGGATAGAGCGTTGGCCTGCGAACTGCAGGGTCCCAGGTTCGATTCTGGTCAAGGGCATGTACCTTGGTTGCGGGCACATCCCCAATAGGAGGTGTGCAAGAGGCAGCTAATAGATGTTTCTGACTTTCTATGCCTCTCCCTTCCTCTCAATAAAATCAATAAAATATATATATATTTTAAAAGCTGGCATTGTCAGTGATTACATCATGTGTCCCTTGAGGTCTCATTCTACTGCCCCCAGTTGAATATAAGTGGTCACTGGATTCAATAGGTGCCAGCATGCTCCATCCACTATAAAGTTCCCCATCAATTTTTAACTTATTGGTTTTAGCATAGTTTTATTTATTAAACAGCTAAAAAATGTAATATGTAAAGGAGAGGCAACGAAGTTGCTGAAACCTTTCTCTTTAATTTTCAATTTTTAGGTTAATGAATTGCTGCTCTGGCAGCTTCAATGGGTGACAGATAATTGCTTTGCTCTTCAGCACCATTATGAACCCTGGACTTATTTCATCTGTTGCTGCCATCGTTCTTTTTGATGTCCAAATGGTATCCTCCTTGGGCAATGGAAACCCTCCACCGGGTATAGGACTCTAATAATCTCAGGCGACTTCCTTGCTTTTAAGGATGACAAGATGTCTCGGGTTCAAGTTGAATAATTCTTAATTCAGATCTGGAATCAGTCGCCTCTTCAGAGAATTCTGGTTCTTTTGAATGACGAATGGTATTTAGGAACTACGATCATGGCAACAGAGATACTTATTGCTACGAAGTTGTCAATGCTCCTAAGCCTCCCAGTAAACAGAGTTGAAATGTGTACATACATTTTTAGAGAGGAAACAATAAATGTAGGGTCATATTGACAATTCTAATTCAAAAATAAAGATTACAGGAACTTTCATATAACTTTTTTGATTTCATAACAGTATGTTAAAGTCATTAGGAAAAGAAAATTCCTTCAATTATTTTTGGTTTTAACATTCCAGATGTGTGTGTGTGTGTGTCTTATACATTACTGCACAATAATCTATACACCATAGATAATTACATAAAAATACTTCTCAATTTGTTATGGACAGCTAGTATTCCACTACTATAGTTTATTCAACCAGCCACACTGGTAGATATTTCAGCCATTTCTAATCTTTCACATATGTCATTTTTTGTTTTTGCCAAAGTTTCTTTTGAATAGATTTCTAGAATTGGGACTGCAGCATCAAAAGAGAAATGTGTAGGTCGTAGAATCTGGCTTCTCCCATAGCCCTGCAACAGAGTTCTGTTGTCAAACCTTTGGGTTTTTGCCAGCCTGTGACTAAAAAATAATTTCTTTCCAATTTCCTTCATCCAAACTGAAAGTGGAATTTCTTTTGTATTTAACCTTTAATTTGGATTAAAAGTTTCCAAGAAATACACAGGAAGAGCAAGTGTGAATGTGGAGTTTTTTTTAGCCAACTCCTGCCTTACTCTGATGAATGCTGGCAGCCTGTAGCAGGGGAGGAAGGACAGCTAGCTGTCACGGCCATGCGGGCCAACTTCACTGATGACAATGCAATGGGAACCAGCAGAGACCAGGATAAGAACCCTGTGTCCATCCTAGAGGTACCGAATGGGCTCCACTGAGTCCCCTCCTTGGGTTAACGTAATTCACTTCTTTGTGACATGGTTTTGGGTTCACTGCCTAAATCCTACTCTCCACTTATAACTGTAATTGAAATAGCCTCAGAGTATAAGTAGAATGTGAGAGAAGCAGGGAACAGAATAAGACTATGGTGACAGAAATTTCTAACCAAAATTGAACTTCAGCAAAAGTTACTCATTCCCTCTCCTCCCCCTAAAACTTCAAATATGATACCAAACCAACCTTTAGGAAGAGGGGACACTGGTTCTGAGCCTGGGGACACGATGACCAAAACCACTGGGGAGATTCTCAGCTTTGGCAGTTGATACGAAGTACCCCAGGGCCAGCGGCTGCTGCTTCAGCTCCTCCGGAGCCTCTCGGGAAAGAAGGCGCTCGCCCTGGCTCTACAGAACAAGTCCGCAGGCATATCAGCACTTGTCACCCAATCACACTCTTTTAGAAATCAACTTACAAACACACTGAGATATAATTGACATAACACTTGTATGAGCTTCAGGTGTATAATGTAGTAATTCACATTTGGATATTTATATCGATTGCAAAGTGATCACACAGTAAGTGGTTGACATCCATCACCACACATAGTTACAAAACCTTTTTCTTGTGATGAGAAGGTTTCAGATCTACTTTCTAAGCAACTTTCAAATATGTGACACTATTATTACCTATAGTCACCATGCGGTACATATGTCCCGTGACCAATTGGTTTTACAACTGGAAGTTTGTATCTTTCACCACCTTCACCCACTTTTTATCAAGTCACCCTGCACACTGTGACTGCTCTGGCAGCATCTCACCCCAAAATGCCAGGTAACTGAGAAAGGTCAATAAGGGAGACACTATCTGCTGCACACAGATATCTGAGGGAAAGTACTGTTTTGGCAGACGGTACCAGCGAAACCAATGACATCAGTCAATTAAGTGCCAATTTATTTTCTTTGGTTTCTTGTCTGCAGAATGGTAACTGTTGCGTGGCATTTCTAGGTATCAAACAAAAAATGCAGAGAGCAAATCTCTGACAGCTAAAGGTATCTCTGCAGCCAACCCCAAATACACAGCACACCTGGCCATGTGCTGTCAAGGACAACGCCAGGACACGCAGCCCTTCCCCACTGCCTGCAGGCGGGACACTGTGAGCTGCTCCCGAAGAAACCTGTGTGAATGTCAGCAAACCTTTCCTGATAGGCTCTTGTAAGACTGCTGTGCATTTCTGAAATTGGCACTTCCTCACCTTTGATTCTTTTAGCAATAAGTAATCTGTATTCACCAGCTTTCTCTTTCAAGGGGGAAAAACTCTCAACTACAAAACCAAGTTGTACTATATCTGAGATGGTTAGAGATAAAAACTTACTACGACCTTGAACAAATTCTTTCCCCTGCTGTAATTTCTTAACTGGATATCAAAGAATGTTAACGGCTCAGAAAGAAGAAATGCTAAAAACCTCTCAGGGTCACCTGGCTATAGGTGCTCTGGATTGAGAAAGGCCACCTGACTAGCTAGCTTCAAAGCAGTGCAGTTTAAACTGTGGCATTCAGTGAAAGACTTTATTTAGGGTTGGGGGCTCCAACAAAGAGAAAATATATCACACCTTTTCTTATAAAACTAACAACACAATTCAATCATCAACTCTAATGAATAGACTGAATGACTGTGATCAGTAGTGGAGGCCGTAGAATTACTTCCATTTCACAGAAAAGGTAACTAAGGCTAAGAAAGGTGAAAGCAGCTTGCCCAGGGCCACAGAGCTAGTCAGCCACATAGCTGTAACTCAGAGCTATATCTATCCACATTCAGGGCATGCATTCTTAGCTGATAATATGCTATTTGCCTCTAGAATTCACAGTAATCTTAAGTTTAAACTATCCAGTGTAAAATCTCCAGGAAACTAATGTCATTAACTAGCAAATGATTTTTTGGGGGAAATAAAGACATTTAGAATCTCTCCTTCCAGAAGGAGGTGGGGACAGGCAGTATCATGAGGGCAGCCATGGAGTGGACCTCCCCTAGTTTCACTGCTCTGTGACTTAAGTTTCAAATCTTCTTTCTCTTGGTTAAACTCAGGGCTGGCAATAAAAGTCCCACCTGACAGAAACCTAAGTCCTCTAAGTACACCTTTGTGTCTAAATGAGTTGAACGGGGTTGCTTATACTTGTCCAGGTCAATATATTAGATATAGCATTTCTTCTGTGTCTTAACCCCTCAGTCTCTTAATATTTTAAGTAAAAGTACAATACAGTGATAAGGCATGAGTCCTCAAGCATTTAAACAAAGCATGAGTAATGACCGAGCCTTTGACTCTACAATCCACATCCCTATGACATTTAAAGATGAAACTAATTGTAAGCTCTGTTTTTTTCCTTAATATTCCAGCATCACCCTGAGCATCTCTCCAAAGGCAGCCTCCTGTGGGCTGCCTTTCCTGCGAGCTGGCAGCAGAGGAGATGGGGACCCCAGCAACAAGGCACCATGGCACTGACACACAGTCAGGCTCCTTTCAATAATTACCCATCAACAATGTGCTCTTCTGTTAACACAGGCCTGTCGACCTAGCCTCTGGAAAACCACTCTCTGAGCAAAAAAATAACTGGGAAGCAACAAGTAACCAAAATTAACTTTTGATAAGAAAATAGCGATGGTACATAATCCTTCCAGCATTAATAAGACTATTCTTCTGAAAAAAAACTATTGAGCAGGAATAATATACTTCTTTCAAATTCCCGCTTTTATTCGAAATGGAACAACTACAGAGTCACTTTCCCACATATTTCTCTTGTACCAAGACCAGACCAACGAGAAGAAAGGTGCCTAGAGTAAAAAGCTGGCCATGCTTCCGGACTGTTTTCTGGAAGTCTGAGATAGTTTTACACAGCCAGCCCACTTCACACCATCCTTACCCGGCTGTGCTGGAAGTGAGACCCCACACCGATTCCAGAAGGAGAGCCGGGGGAAGGGACCGGGGAGGAGGTGGGGGAAGAATGGAGGTTCCCAGTCATTAATATGCCAATGTCATTGTCCATATCATCTGGGAATGGAAGGTCAACAAACATGTCATCTAGAACAAAGGGAGAAAAAAAAAAAAAGCACAAAAATTTAAAAAGTGATCCATATCCCCAACTTAAACAATATACTCTTTTTGGGGAGCTATGATTATTACAGGCAGGTGCTGTTAACAAATTAGTAAGATTTAATGTGTGTGTACTGAGTGCAAGGCGCTGCAAATTATTCTTTCACTTTACACCCTCTCCAGTGATATCCTAATGTGAAGTATTAACAGAATGAAGAAATAAAGAATATAAAATAAAACTCCACATTCTGTATAGACTACAAAGGCACATAAAAAGATGGCAAAACAACTAAAGCAGCAATTTAATTATTAAACAAAGTTAACATTGATACCATCTAAGAAAACACAGACTCCATCTATGCAGTCAATTCGCCTCTAAATCTTGGAGGCTGAACTAATGCATGTTAATAGGTGTGAGCTCACCCTGAAACTAGAGGCCTATTCCACAAGCAGATCAAAGCACCACATTTTCATTAAGAAATCCTCTCCCATATTATAAAAGTAAGATACTCTCACAGCAGAAAATTTGGAAAGAAAAGTACAAAAGAGGAAAACCATCACCCATAACCCAATCACCATGAACATTGGTTCTTTGATTCTTTTTCTCCTCTGTTATTACATTGTGCTCACACTACACATGGTATATAGTTTACATATATAGTGTGGTGTCCTTTTATCTTCTCCCTTTAATAGGAGTAAATGCTGGTAGCTGTAAAAAATTCTTCAAAAAATGCAAATAGCTGCATAATATTGAGCATTTATAAATAGCCATTTCTTAATGAATGCCTTAATTAAATAAAAAAAAAACTCTATTAAGCATTATCAAGTAAAAAGTTGTTTTTGAACAAATTCTACTCCCAGTGATTAGCTAAAGGCAGTTGCTATCATCATATTGCCTAGTAGTCTTCCTACTTTCAAATTAGATAAAGAAATATTTATTGAAAGAGTAACACCCACATACAGTACACTACCAAGCAGATACCACTTTTTGTCTCATGAAAAACAAGAGAAAGTGAATTCCCCAAAAGAGGAAAGTATTTATTTGGTATTGGTAACAGAGCAGACAAATTAAACCTTCAAAGCCAAACAGATTCTCCAACCTTCATAAACCCCTCTTCATACTCATGTGTCATCACAACACAGAACAGCCTGCCGCGGCCCCATGACTCCACGCTCTAGCTCTGTCTCTTGCGGAAGAAGCTGCGTTCTAGGCAATCACGTTCCCCACTCACCATTGTTGGGACTAAACCCATCTTCATTGGGATAGTTGGCTGGAGCCACTTGGATGGTTGAAGATGTTGGGAACACCAAGATGTGTGTACAAGAAGCATCTTGAGGGGTGTTAAGCTGAGATGACTGCATGTTTAATGCAGTACTTCGGCCAAAAACAGAGCCCATTGTGACAGCATCTTAAAAAAAAAAAGTATCAATTATTTTTGTGCAGGAGTGAACAACTCCAGAAATGACGTGTTTAAGAGGACCTGAGCTGGAAAGGTAGGAGTCTGATACAACTGCCATGATGAACACACATTTAAAGTCGAGCCCAGGTAAGAAACTGACTGAGAACATACAGCTACAATAACTCAAGCCTCATTTCATATTGGAAAAGTTAAGATAAAATTGGACCGAGTCTACCAAACATGTTTTAATTACTTATATAAGAAGTATTTCTAAAAAGAAATCTCCCATGTCCCTTCCTCCTGTGGATACTCACAAATTGTAAAGTACTGTTCTCCTAAATGATACAATTCTGTAGAAATGGTACCACTCAACTAACAATTATTATAACTAACACTTATTAAATCTTACTACATTCCAGACTCTGTGCTACATTATTCATTCATGTCACCTATTTCAATTATCATGGCCACCTCAAGGTAAGAATTATTATCCCCATTTTGTGATGAGGACAGAGCACAATAAAGTTTTGTAATCTGCTCAGGTGGTGCAGGCAACCATCAATCTAAGGTCTACCGAGCAGGCCCCTGCAGGCCACCTGTCTCACACCCAATACTATTACCTTTACAGGGAGTGAGAGGAAAGGGTCTCCCATTTGATGAAAAAAAATATGTGGGTGGTAAAAACAGCTTTAAAAGTATAAAATTGCTTTGTCATAAAATTATAATATCTTAATTGCTAATTTGTAACAAACAAACAAACAAACAAACAAACACTCCCTTCCCCCCTCAAAAAAAACACTCTAGCCTGGCCATCATGGCTCAGTGGTTGATTGTCGACCTATGAACCAGGTCACTAGTTCGATTTCCGGTCAGGATACATGCCCAGGTTGTAGGCACAATCCCCAGTAGGGGGCGTGCAGGAGGCAGCCGATCAATTATTCTCATCATTGATGTTTCTCTCTCTCTCTCCATCTCCCTTCCTCTCTGAAATCAATAAAAATATATTAAAAAAAACATAAAACAAAAACTCTGTGGTCATAATGTTTTGGCTATCCACATACTGGTACTAACTGAGAATTTACTGTGGTCCAGGCACTAAACTAAATGCTTTACCCGTATGTGCCTCACCATTCATCCAGTAAGAAGAGACTATAAGTATGCTCTCTCTCGAGGTGCTTAGAGATTCTGTCAAACATCTATCTCCAAAAGGATATTCAAATATGTATCATGCTGGTGTCCATTAATCATTTTTGGAGGGTGATCTTGATAACCTACTGGGGGCAGGCAATAGTCATCAGCCATGACTCTAAGACCTTTCAGTTATAGCCAGAGTGTAGGCTCTCTCCAAGGTGTGATCAATAAAGGTAAGAAAATCATAAGCTACCTCCTCTGGAAGAGACCAAGTGGTTCCCATTTTTGAACCTTAAGTACACTTATAAAAATAAAAAATACAGATACATTCTACACTTGTCTATAAACTTAAGTTTGAGTGGACAAACTGATGTGATATGTCATTAATTAAACTGACAAGAAGAGATTTACCTGGCATCACTACAAAGGACCCCTGGGGCTCCATGGCAACCAGGCAGGCACTAAGGATAGAAGGAGAGTCTGTGGCAGAGATTCCACACATCCGGCACATGTCCTTGAGCCGTTTACTGATTGTCTGCAGTGAACATTCTCCAAGGAGGATACTCCAATCTGAAACCAAGTATCACAATTATATGCAGTCTTTAGGAATTCATGTTGCTGTGACGTTTGAGTGTTTTACCAGTTTTGCCTGGTAAGTGATTTTCCAGGATTGAGTCCTACTGGGAATGTGGCTTCCCACAAGTTCCTCTCCTTGCTACAAAGAACATGTTGCTTGACCTTTATTGCACTTCATTAACAAAGAAACAAAGGTCCTCTATTCTGTAGACTGAGCCATGTCTGAAATGACCTGTGAGCCTCCAGCACAGACCCAGGTGATTACACACTTCAGATGCTCTCTGGTGAGGCTACCAGTCTGTTCTATCCCTCCTCCTCCTGCTCCAGATCTGGGTCTTTCATAGCCCCTATCAGCACTTTCTTCATAGGTGAGTACCACTGGGAAAACCAGTTCTGTTTACCACTTGCTGTAGACTGGTTGTTTCCACGAAAGGCAAGCAGCAGCAGAAGCGAGGGGGAGCCTTTCTTAGAAAGCCCCAAAGCACTAATAAACAATGGGTGAGTGAAGTGCTCCAAATGAAGCTGCACTAATTATACAGATTAAAAGTTGGTGCAAATTTCCTTTCTAATATTTGTGTATTGTCCCATAAACAAATGGCATTATGTCATCTCAGAGAGCTGTTGTGGGTTATGTTAACTCTGGGAAATAAAAGTACGTGGTCACACTCCTGCGGCCATGTCAATGCCACTAATAAAATGCCACTCCTGCAGGCTTCTCTAGCTTATATGTTTTCAAACAAGCAGTTCTTTCCTGAAAGAGAAGGTGACAGGAAAAAATTTTTCCTATTTCATATTCCTAATGAACCTCAAACTGAAGTAGCTGAAAAAAAAGTGGACAAGAACACAAAGCTATTTTTTAAAACCACAGAAAAATAAAATAGATTAGGTTTTGTAGTTAAAAATCAAATAAGAAAAGGTGGTGTAAGTATTTCTATCACAAACACTCTGGTGATAAAGAACAGAAATTCACAAAGCTGACTGACATCAACAGGCTCCTCGCTGATACTGCCCCACAGAAACAATGTGTGCAGGCTGATTCCTGAAGGAAAAAAGCGTAGGTCATAAACTGATTTCCTGCGTGCGAGGCTCTTCTCTGTGTCTTCATTCCTTGAAAGCAAGCACATTTTCTCTCGGTCACACTTACACCCTTCCCCCCTCAGAGACAAGAGGAGTTGCCTTCTAATAAATCACACAGGGCAAGCAATGGCCTAATAATTTCACCAAACAAAGTGACGAGGTTAAATTCTGATCCCCTCTTCTTCTTCTCTATTACATTCTGACTTTCCCCAAGGGTTAAGAATAGCTCAAAATCTTTAAGAAATAAGATTGACTAAAAGGCATACTAGAAGAGAAGATAGGAATTCTGACAGGAATAAAATGATGAACCCCCTAATGTAATAGGCCTCCAGGCTACTGATATCAGATTCATTATAAGTACGATAGTCTTTAGAAAATGAAAAGGGTACTATTTTATACTAGTCTACAATATAATTTATTACTAAAACAATGTATGTACAATGGGTTCTAAGAGAACATTTAATACATATTACATATTCATATAATTGCTGTTATACCCTAATAACTCAATGTTATTAGGGTATAACAGTGCTATAACAAGGCACTTTCTACAATGCAAGTTATATCTGTATTACTTATTTGTGGAATCGCTGAAATGAAATATAAGTTTTATGTAAAAAACAACAACAACATGTGCACCCTAATGCAAGTGTCAACAAACCATGGTCCCAATGCCAATTCCTGCATGCCAAGTTTTTGTAAATAAAGTTTTATTGGAACACAACCTCACCTATTTACTAAGGTGTTGTCTATGGCTGCTCTGAAGTTACAATGACTGAGTTGAGTAGCTGTAACAGTGACCAGCTAGCTTGTAAAATACAAATATTTACTATCTGGCCCTTTATAAAGAAAGTTTGCTTTTCTATTCTAATACACTTGCAAGCACCTGTTTTTGCTTTTGTGCTGACCTTTGAAAGAAACCACTCCCATTTCTAAGCAAATTCTGAACTTTTTATAAATGTGCCATTAATTAGTAAAGTTTAAAAAAAAATCTAGGCTGAGAGGAGGAACCAAGATGGCGGCATAGGTAAACACCTATCTTGCTGCCCCACATAACAATTTCAAAACTACAACCTAACAACAGAACAAACATCGTAGAATCACCGGAAAGCTGGCTGAGTGAAAATTCCACAAATAAAAGTAAAGATAGGACACTGTGACTCAGAGGAGCGGTGGAGGGCAGCGTTTAAGATACGCGCAGAGTCAGAGGTTTGGAGCCGTGCGTGTGCACCAGTGGATAGGGTGGGCGGCTGCAAACCTGGCTGGTTTTCTCAAACAGAGAGGGAGACAAAGGCATCCCACTGCACTGATTCCGCCGTTCCAGGCGAGGGAGGTCCAGGGAACCCACACTCATACGGGGTGAAACTGGACAGTAAGGTAGCGCACTGAAACCTGGGCGCGGCAGAGGTCTGTGAGCCTGTGGAGGGGGAACGGGGACTTGGAAGCAGCGGAGGTGCGCAAGCATACGGAGAGGACTTGTGACTTGTTCTCTTGTTTGGGAAACCACCGGACTGCATTGTTTTGCAACCCTGGGTGAGACTTTGGGTGTGCAGACTCATTTGGGGAGAGGCTGAGTTGTCTGGCAGAGGGTGGAGATAGGCGGCAGCTTTCTCTCAGAGGTGCATGCAGCCATTACCACCTGGCATAGAGACCCAGGTGCCGCATAGGGCGGACCTGATGCTGCCTGCTCAGCCTGGAGACTCTGCCCATCCAACCTGAACACAGCTGACCCTCACAGCCAATTGGCCTGGAAGTCAAACCCTCCTAGTGCTAACAACAATAATCTAAGCTTAACTTCAACAAGACTGTGCAAACCATAAAAAGCTGTACCAAGAGTATCCACCTCAGGTAACTGGGGAGGCTGAGCCCCTGTCCCTTAGAGGACATCTATCACACAAAGTTAATTGACCAACTCAGGGAAGCAGCCACAATGCAGAGAAATGGAAAGAAATCAGATGTGAAAGAAATGGAGGGAAAAAGACGACTAGACATAGAGTTCAAAACCACAGTAATAAGGTTTTTCAAGAGGCTCCTAGAAAAGGCCAATGAACTTAATGAGACCTACAAGGAAATGAACGAGACCTACAAGGATATGAAAAAGGACCAACTAGAAATTAAACATACACTGGCTGAAATAAAAAATATTACACAAGGACCTAAAAGCAGTCTAGAGGGCCACAAGAATCAAGTCAAAGATTTGAAATACAAAGAGGCAAAATCCACTCAGCTGGAAAAGCAAGAAGCCAAAAGAATCCAAAAAATTGAAGATAGTGTAAGGAGCCTCTGGGACAACCTCAAGCATACTAACATCCGAATTATAGGGGTGCCAGAAAAAGAGAGAGAGCAAGATAATGAAAACCTATTTGAAGAAATAGTGACTGAAAACTTCCCCCACCTGGTGAAAGAAATTGACTTAAAAGTCCAAGAAGCTCACAGAACCCCAAAATATAGTAATCTAAAGAGAACCACACCAAGACACATCATAATTAAAATGCCAAGAGCAAAAAATAAAGAGAGAATATTAAAGGCAGCAAGAGAAAATCAGTTAGTTACCTATAAGGGAGCACCCATACGATTGTCAGCGGATTTCTCAACAGAAATGATGCAGGCCAGACGGGAGTGGCAAGAAATATTCAAGTGATGAATAGTAAGAATCTACAACCAAGATTACTCTATCCAGCAAAGCTATCATTTAGAATTGAAGGTCAGATAAAATGCTTCACAGGTAAGAAAAAGCTAGAGGAGTTTATCATCACCAAACCAATATATTATATGAAATGCTGAAAGATATTCTTTAAGAAGAGGAAGAAGAAAAAGGTAAAAATATAAATTATGAACAACAAATACACATCTATCAACAAATGAATCTAAAAATCAAGTGAATTAAAAATCTGATGAACAGGATAAACTGGTGAATATAACAGAATCATGGGCATAGAGAGGGAATGGACTGACAATTCTTGGGGAGAAAAGGGGTGTGGGAGGTGCAGCAAAAGACTGGACAAAAATCATTCACCTATGGGAGAGGACAGTGGGAGGGGGGGTGAGGGCAGAGGGTGGGATGGGTACCAGGTGGAGGAGAGCTATGGGGGGGAAGGGGAACAATGTAATTAATAAACTGAACAATAAAGTTGAAAAAAAAAAAGAAATCTAGGCTTTTAAAACTGTACAAGTAGTTGCACTAGGTTAGTAAATGAGCTAGGCTTAAGGCCTGGCAAGACAGCTGCTAGTGGTCAACTGTGTTATGTTAGTTACTTTCAGTACTTTGTGACTGTTCTATTTGCAACAAATAATAAGCAGTTGGTATCCTAATATATAAAAACACTGGGTCGTAACGACCAATAAGGACCGAGGCTCAACCAACAGGAAAGTCAGTCCTGCAGTCAGCATTGGGTTGCAGTGGCACGCCAGAACTGACAGCAGGCGCGGTGCCCCAGCACTGACTACTGAGGGGGTTGTGAATCAGGGCCAGAGAGAGACCTGAAGAGAGAAGCAGGGACTGATCCGTTGCATCTGAGGCAGCTTTTGATCAGCACGTGCCTCTCTCTTTCTCTCCCAGTCTGGCCAGCAGCTGTGCCTCCATTTCTCTCCAAGCCTCCATTTGGGGCCCCGCCTTTCTGATCAGGCCCCATTGATAGGTCCAGAAACACTGACTGGCATAGGAACCGACCAATCAGAACCAAATCTGGGTGCTGTGAAGAACCAATGGCTGCCTCGGAGGTGGAGCTTTTGAGGCTGACTGGCATTGAAACTGACCAAATCAGAACCAAATTGGCCAGTAGAGAAGGGCAGTTGGGGGCGAGATCAGGCCTGCAGGGGAGGGCCATTGTGGGCGAGATCAGGCCAGCAGGGGTGGGCAGTTGGGGGCAACCAGGCCGGCAGGAGAGGGCAGTTAGGGGTGACCAGGCTGGCAGGCAGAGGCAGTTAGGGACGATTGGGCAGGCAGGCAGATGAGCAGTTAGGAGCCAGCGGTCCCATATTATGAGAGGGATGTCCCCAATTGGAGAGGGTGCAGCCTGGGCTGAGAGAACTCACCCCCTACATTCACACATTTCATGCACCAGGCCTCTAGTGTTTGTGTGTTTGTGTGTGTGTGTGTGTGTGTGTATGAATTCAGCTTCCAGACTGAAGAATATCAGTCAGTGGCAAGGTAGATAAAGACCATTCCAATTTACAACTACTAGTCCCTGAAAATCAGAATTATCTTGCTATTGTGCTGCCAAAGCAAAATCTAGAAATACCAAACTTGTCACTGTCAACCACCAAAACAAAGAACAAAAAAAAACTGAAGGCTGTTCTTAAATATGACTTCTTCTATCATTAATGACCTCTGACATAAAATCTATGTTAACACTGACTTGTACTTTTCTTTGAATCAATATAAAAAAAATATTAGAAATTCTAATATACTTTTTATATTAATAAAACATTCTGTTTTATACAGTGGGGTTCACTATTCAAGATTTTCTTTGATTGAGTACATGGTTTTGTTACCAATGAAAAATTTAAAAACCACTGGTTTTTTGTACACTTAAAAGAATGTGAAAATATAATCTGCTTTATTCTTACTACCAATTGTACAATGTTCTCCCTCAGCTCAATTAATGCATCAGCTCAGCCTTTTTCCTTTGTTTGTTGTGCATATTACCTTCAAGAATTTCTCACCTTTGAGCTCCCCATGGCCAAGACGCCCGAGTCGCCCAATAACAACTCTCCAGGGAAGAGATGTCATTTGGACAATACCTATACACCATTCCCATAACTTCTGCAGTCCAATTTTACGTGCAGATACTTTACTCTTCCGTGACCTAAAAAAAAGAAAAAAAATGGGGAAAAGGTCCCCAAATGAATCAAAGTTATCACTCGGACAAAACCAAAAGGATTCCAAAGAACCCACCCATATGGTACCCAATGCATTTAGAAAGAGAAATGAGAAAGATTTCTATCTCACAAAGGCACAGCATCAATTTACATGCACCACAAACACCAATGTTGCTCACCTGTTTGGTAAAGCAATATTTACAATGCAGGTTTCTAGTAACTCCCCATGGAGGTCAGTGCAGGAAGCCAACAGCCAGCGCTGGTCGTGAGACAAACAATAGCCCACAAAGAGCACATTGTATTTCTGGCTTGCTTCACCAAGTATCTCTCCCAGCTCTGTCTGCTTGTCTTTGTTTGGGGCTTCTGTCTGCTTGTTTTTGATTGGGGCCAATATGAAAGGAGGGGAGTAAAGCTGGATAGGGCTGGGCCGCTGAAATCAAAATCAAGATCAAAATCAATATCAACACAAAGCCACTCAACTCCATGTTTACAACACAATCCAGAGCAGTACTGAATGAAACCAAGAGGGAATAATGTCAACACCATATATATAAATAGCAATGATAACACAGGCACCAAAAAGATTGCTTAAATGATAGAAACTAGGGCATCCAACCAAACAACTATTTCCTTATTAAAATAAATTACTATTTTAGAAAGTAAACTGGCCCAACTTCATTAATCATTAGAAAAATAAAATTAAAACCATAATGAGACACCACCACAAACGCACCAGAATGTCTGAAATAAAAAGACAGACAATACCAAGTATTGTTCACAATAGTGTTAATCATATTAGTGGCAAACAGAAATTGACCTAAATACCCATAACAGTACTAGTAAGATGAATGATGCACTGTGATACAGTCGCACAACTAGAAAATAAGAGAGCAAAGGAAATAAACTACCACTAAAACCAACAAAAAGGATGAATCTCAACATTGAATGAAAGACACAAAAGGTTACAAATTATATGATTCAATTTATATAAAAGTAAAAAAACAGATAAAACTATGTTGTTGTAAGTCAGAATAGTGATTACTGTTGGACTGACAGGGACCAGAAGGGAGAGATTTTGAGGTGCTTGTTACATGGTATTTTTACTTAGTAAAATTCAGCAAGCAGTACACTTAGGATTACTTTTCAGTTTGGATATTATACTGCGTGTGTGTAATTTAAGAAATCAGAGTAATAGCTATTACCTAAGACAAACATTTTAGATAAACTGTGACAAAATTTAATAATCGACTTTTCAATCCTATCTAATAATGAGCAGTTGGGAGCCAGCAGTCCTAGATTGTGAAAAGGATAGGCAGTCAGACATCCCTTGAGGGGTCCTAGATTGGAGAGGGTGTAAGTTGGGCTGAGGGACACCCCCGCAATGCACGAATTTTGTGCATTGGGCCTCTAGTCTAATAATAAAGCATAATATGCAAATTGACCATACCTCCGCTACACCCACCAGCCAATCAGGAAGAAATATGCAAATAAACCCAACCAAGATGGTGGCCACTGAGAGTAGGAGGGAAGCTTGGGTTTCCCTAACAATGGAGAAAACCAAGCTTTCTGCCTGCCCTTGCTGGCCTAGGCCTCCACTCAATGCTATAAAGTTTCAAATAAAGTGACAAATAAATCCCAACAGAAATGGCGGCAACTACAGAGCTAGAGAGAACAGAGGCTAGGATTGCCCCCAGCGATGGAGGTAGCCAAGCTTCTGCAGCCCTTGCTGGCCCAGGCCTCTGCTTAAGGCTACAAAGTTTCAATTATAGAAGGTAAATTAATTCCAACAGAAATGGCTGCTGCCACAGAGCGAGCTGAAGGCTTGGCTCCACTACAGGTTACAAAGTTTCAATTGTAGAACATACATAAATCCCAGATACCAGGGCCTCCACTTGGGTCGCCAGGGGGTGTAGCCAGCCTGCAAACCACCACAGCCACCTCACTCAGGCCGCCCCATGCCCCAAGGGAACCCCCACCCTGACCCTAGACAACCTTCAGGGCAAACCAGCTGGCCCACATCTGTGCATCAGCCCTTTAACCTATCTAATAAAAGAGTAATATGCAGCTTGACCATCACTCCAACACACAAGATGGCCATCACAAGATGGCCAGCAGGGAAGGGCAGTTGGGAGGGACCAGGCCTACAAGGGAGGGCAGTTGGGGGTAATCAAGCCTGTAGGGGAGAGCAGTTAGGGGTGACCAGGCCGGCAGAGGAAGGAAGTTAGGGGTGACCAGGCCTGCAGGGAAGAGCAGGTGGGGGGACCCAGGCCTACAGGGAAGGGAAGTTAGGGGTGACTAGGCCTGCAGGGGAGGGTTGTTGGGGGAGGGGGGGACCAGGCCAGCAGGGGAGGGCAGTTGGGGGCGATCAAGCCTGCAGGGGAGGGCAGTTAGGGGTAGGGAAGCTGGGGGCAAACAGGCTGGCAGGCGAGGAGTTAATACATCAATTAGACTGGCAGGAGAGTGGTTAGGGGGTGATCATGCTAGCAGGCAGAAGCAATTAGGGGAAATCAGGAAGGCAGGTAAGCAAGCAGATGGGAGCCAGCAGTCCTGGATTGTGAGAGGGATGTCCAACTGGACATTTAGGCCTGATCCCACCAGGATTGGGCCGATTCAGGCAGTCGGACATTCCTTCAAAGGTCCCAGATTGGAGAGGGTGCAGGTTGGGCTGAGGGACACCCCCCACCCCACCCCATCCCATTCACGAATTTTGTGCACCAGGCCTCTAGCATTTAATAAACAACATGTATGCTATGACATGAATAAACCTCAAATATTATGCTAAATGAAAAAAGTCAGACATAAAAGATGATATATTGTATGATTCCATTTACATAAAATTCCAGAACAGGCAATCCACAGAGACAGAAAGTAGATTAGTTGTTGCCAGGAGCTGGAGGAAGGGAAAAATGAGGAGTGACTGCTAATAGGTATAACGTTTCTTTCTGGATTGATGAAATGTTCTAAAGTTAGGCAGTGATGATAGCTCCAAACTCTGTGAATAAATGAAAAATCACTGAACTATATAATTTTTAAAAGGTGATTTTTATTATATGTGAATTATGTTTCAATAATTTTAAAAAGAGTCCAGTCAAGGTTGCCTGAAAAATTTTGTATGAAACAACAGGTTAAGTGTCAAATATATGAGGTGCAATAAAAAAAAAGAAAAATAAATATCCGAGATGCAATAGACAGCTTGTGAAAAGACACTAGGTAACACATTCTTCCCAAACTCTATTTTCAAGATGCTGGATGTTCTATGGAAAACAAAAGTGATATCAGTGTAAGATTTCTTCTAAAACTTGTATGATCAATTCTAAGATACAGTCTTCCTTATGTGGCAACATGCTTGCATGAGACTGTACCACTGTGGAGAGTTAGACTTTCCAGAAGCAGGGGCCTGGTGGCTTGGTTTCCCACCGGCTGCATCATCATCACCTAGAACAGGGCCTGGTGCACAGCAGACGCTCGGCTTTGATTAATGAGTGAAAGGTGGTATTCTAGCTGCAGACTGAGGGAGAGGCAGCATTTGGCATTCATCATTACTGCAATGCAAGTAAAAATGTACAAACCTCAGTAACTATTCATATTTGGTTCTTTTGTTTTTAATAAAATCAAGTGATTTATTTCTTCCTGTTTCAAAGCAAAGAGGAAAAAAATCTCATTTTTTCACTTATTTTCTTCTAAGCTACACTTTATCTCATGAACTCCTGATGGTGCTTTGCCACAATGTTATAATCTTAAAAAATGTTACATCATGCCTTGGTATATCCTTTACTCTCAATGAAAATGCAGAATACTATTAATTACCAGTTGAGGTTGTGATAAATTCTTACTAAAGCATAAGAAATGACTGTATCTGAACTGTGGAATAACCACAAAAAGTAAAAAATTAAGTTTATAAAAAAAGCAGTAACTCATAATTTCTGAGACAAAATAAACAGAAAACATAACTGTTTTTTTTAATTTTAGAAAAGCTAATAGGAGAAAATAGATGAACTGCTCACAAAAATAAAGATTCAAACTCAAAAGAATAAAACTGCCAAATATAGAGATTGTATGTAATCCAGAAAGAATGTAGGTTGTCAGCTAAGCAGCTTCCTCTCTTGGAACCAAGGTGACGTGAACCAAGTTACAAAAAACGCAGTATTACCTAGAGCTGCATCATTTTTCCATTTCTAAGTTTTTACTTATTGAAGGGAAAGCATTTTATAGGGTTTTTCACAAAACACTCTTTCATTACCTACTAAAACCAGTTTTGTTGGCTTTTACTAATGGGTAATCTTCCATGCAATAAATTTATGGGAACTGCATTCTGAAGGCTTTTAACATGGTAAACTTTGCCCTGTGCACCTACCTTTAGTGTAAGGAGATTAGAAAAACAAAAGTGTACAATTTTGTTTAAAAAAGTTTGGTTTTGGTGTTTTGGAATTCCCCATGTGGTGCCTATCTGTGGGACATAGGTTACTAAGATGGAGAGAAAAAGCATTCATATGTATACAGAAGCCCTGAGACAAGAAGTGAAGAAAGAAGCCCCTGTTATAATGTGCATCAGAAAATGAGGGACCTTATGAAATAAACACCCACACAACTGCTGATCAAGAGAGAACTGGAGAAGGTAGAAAGTTAGTGACTGAAGACACAGATTCAGTTCAAAAAATAAAGAACAAGATAGATATAGGAGAGTAATAAACATATTGTTGCCTTAGGCCCTAGATCAAAAAATAGCAAGAGTCTGCTTGCCTCTTTCTCAAAAAATCTTACAAGTTCAGATGAGTATCTCTTTTATTTGACTTAAGGATTTAACAAGCATTCTTAAATAAAGGAGGAACAATCCAGCTACCGACTCCCCTGGCTTTCTGCAAAGGTCTACCCTGCTACTACCCACCTCCGGGTTCTTGAGAGTCATCTCAATGCTGGCGGCAGGCCCGAACCCCGTGAGGGACTTGATGTGGATCTGTGTGGGCAGAGGTCGCCTGCACTGGCAGTACACTGAAAATGCCATGGACTTCAAGTATTGAATGTAGAAAACTTGTTCATCCTTCATTGTCTGCAGCATGGACTGGCAAGGCACAATCTACAGACAAAACACAAATAAAACTAGAAACTGAGATCAAACATGCTAACAAGAAAGTTGAAAACGAAATGGCAGGAATTCTTAACTTGAATGGGGAAGAGAATTTTAGTTATAAAATATATGAATGCCAAACATCATATAATTCAATCTTAATACTTCCAGTGACATAAAATCCTGTATTCCAAAAGTACACCAGCAATTTAAGAAGAGGTGCCATTGTGTTGATCAAGTTACACTGTCACTTAGAAATAACCCTGTTTCTATTTTAGGGGTAAATTCTTAATGTACTGTATCTATGTCCCCAAATTTTAAAACTTGTTTTTTAATAGATCTATCATGTATATATACACATAGTGTGCATAGCATCTTTGGAATTATTGTCTAGTCATTTGAGAGACAAATGTCAAAACAATAAAAAACTATTAACCATCTATTCTGGTAACTTTAATTTTGACCTTTTAATTCTGTAAGATAACTTTATTTAAAGTAACAGTAAAACAAAACCCAAGCAACTAAGACATTGTTTTCTACCAATTAAATGATAAAATTAAAAACAATTATTATGCCATCAAGCTGTCAAGGGTGTGGTGAAAATGGGCATGCTCACTCATGCTAAAAGAAATGTAAGCAAGTAGAACCTTTCGGGAAAGGAATTTGGCAAAGCTTATAATGCTTATCAGAATCTATATCTAGAAATCTACTTTAAGAAATGACCTGAAATATGAGAAAGATATTACATATGAAGATGTTTGTTATGGCTTTATTTATAATACTGGAAAAGTGGAAGCTAATTAAGTAACTGTACAGGCATGATTAGATAAAGATATACAGTCATTAAAAATGTTGCTTGTGAAAATTTTAACTAACATGAAAAATATTCACGAAGAGCATTAAGTATAAAAAGAATATCTATACTAATAAAAGGGTAATATGCAAATGGTTGAGACACGCTCATGCATAAAGACCGATCAGCAGGCTGAATGTACAGCAGGCGCGGGTGGGAGGGGACTTGGAGTTTTGGGAATTTGCATCACACCATCACAATCCATTACCTGGGGCCCGGCAGAGGTCTCTGCACGGCTCCGCCCAGTCCGCGGGCCTCCTTGTAGCCCAGCCCAGGAGCGGGACCTGGCAGAAGCCTCCGTGCACTTGCGCTGGGGGCCTGGGGGCCTCTGTGCAGTCCAGCCTGGGAGCTAGGCCTGGCAGAGGCCTCCACACACCTGCACCAGGGGTCCAGGGGCTTCTGTGTGGCCCAGCCTGGAGGGAGCCCTGGTGGAGGCCTCTGCGCAGCAAGACCTGGGCATCCCATGGGCTCCATATGGCGAGGACTGGGGGTCCTGCAGCTCCATGCAGCGTGGAGGCGGGACCCTTGTCTCTGGCCTACCTCTTTGGGGCAATTCATCGAGGAGCCCCATATGGGTGGGTAGGGCCTACCTCTTTGGGGCAATGGATCACAGGGCTCCTGCACTGTGACAAGAATTTCGTGCACCAGGCCACTAGTCCTATATATCCTAATAATAAAAGGCTAATATGAAAATTGACTGAATGGAGGAATGACCAGGCACTCACTGCAGGAGCTGCCCCCTGGTGGTCAGTGCGCTCCCACAGGGGCCGCACTGCTCAGCCAGAAGCTGGGCTCATGGCTGGTGAGCGCGGTGGTGGGGGAAGACTCTCCTGCCTTTGTGGCAGTGCTAAGGATATCCAATTGATGATTTACATCCACTCCCCACAAAGCCATCAGTTAGACATCCCCCAAGGGCTCCCAGACTGCAAGAGGGCACAGGCCGGGCTGAGGGGACCCCCCCCCAAAGTGCACGAATTTCGTGCACCAGGCCTCTAGTAAGTTATGTTAAGGGCGATCTCAACTTGGTAAATAAACATACAGAAAAAAAGGCTAGAAATACACTAAAATGGTAATGAAGGCTGAATCGAAAAGATACAATTATGAATACACTTCCTTTTATATTTTTATGTACTTCCAATTATTTAAAAAATCATGAAGTTGTATTTACTTTCATATACTAGTAAAAAACAACAACAAAGGCAAAAAAACAAAACAAAAAACTTGCAAATACTTACCTGGAGAATGAAAGAATTTCTCATATGCTCAGGTAAATTATCCAGCATCTCTGTGTAGCAGCGCATCAAACTCAACAGCCAAAAGTTTCCAGAGGTAGAGTCTTCCTCTGCAGTGTAGGTGAAGGGGTCCACCATGTAAATGACAACAGCCGGAGGATAAGCTTGGCTGTCTGCGGAGTCAGGCTCCGTGGGAATTCCTATTCTCTCCCTCTCTGTAACACTGTAGAGAAAGTCACTTATGAGATGGAAAAGTAAACGTAAATTATATAAAAATAAAGTCAATTCTAGTGCATTCTGACTCCTTGGGCATTGATTACAGATGAAATGTAACATTAACATGTGTCATATTACTGAAATAAAGGCAAAGCAAGCCAATTAGCACCCAAGATAAGATATAAAAGACAGTAACTACCTCTAAATGGGAGATATTTTTCTTTCTGTAGCTGTAGACTACAAAGATAGTTTATAATACTATTATATTAACAGTAATAAGTTAGTTTTATCCATATATTATGTTCATATAATAACAAATATGTTAATAGTAATAGCTTACTATTAATATATATATATATATATATATAATAAAAACATAATATGCAAATCAACCAGATGATGGAATGACTGGTCGCTATGCTGTGCACTGACCAGCAGGGGGCAGATGCTCAATGGAGGAGCTGCCCCCAGCCCGCAGGCCCCGATTGCCTGATTGGGACCTGACAGACAACCTCTTTTCTTCCCGCTGGCCAGCCGGCTCCGATCTCTCTCCAGAGAGAACTGGGGGTGGGTGGTAGAGCAACTGGTGCTGGCAACTGGGGAAGATCACCCCTGATCGCAGGCCAAGTCTAGGGACCCTATCGGTGCAAGAATTTTGTGCACCAGGCCTCTAGTAAGTTTAATAATAAATAGTTAAGTTAGTTTACAAGAAGTCTCATATTTTTAAAAAATATAATTTTATTGATTTCAGAGAGAAAGGAAGAGATAGGAACATCAATGATGAAAGAATCATTGATCAGCTGCCTCCTGCAAGCCCTCTACTGGGGATTGAGCCCACAAGCCCTTGACCAGAATCGAACCTGGGATCTTTCAGTTCACAGGCCAAAGCTCTAGCCACTGAGCCAAACCGACTAGGACAAGAAGTCTCACATTTCTTAACAGTGAAACTGCTGATTGATAGCTATTACTTTCTCTTGGGAAGAAGAAAATCAGAGTCCTTTACTGGATTTAGAGACTCTTGAGGCTGACGGGGAGAGAAGGGTATAGAATAAAAGTAGGTAAGAGTCCACATGGAAGCCTTCCACCTCTATCAATAAGTAACATACCTTTCTTGTCCGTCCTGTGAGGGCTGAGAGCTCTGCCCAGGCTCAGGGTCTCCACCACAGCCTGTGTTCCCTTGCGTTCTATCAGCAGAACTGGCCCCAGAGCTGGGGTTCTGCCCTCCAACACTACCACTGAATCCTGACGAAGAGGTGGTGCCTAGCTGGTTAACGACGGGAGCAGAGGCAGACGATGAGACCGGTGGCACGGTGGAACCAGACGCAGAACTACTTGCTGCAGGGTTCGCAGAACTGCCATTGGAGGTGGGATTAAATGCACCGCCAGCGGAGGGAGCTGCAGATCCTGCATTTGAAGCTAAAGGCCCAGTGTTCCCAGGAGTAGCTTGTCCCTGTGCTGCTGCTGGTGAGGTCTGGTACTTAGGTGGTATCAACAGGCTGCTATCAAGCTGCAGAGTGGCTAAATAAGGTGCTGAGAGAATATATGCAGAGAGACGACATTAGTGAGGTTCTGTAGTGTTAGACAGTCAGAAATTCAGAATGGTCACTTTTTTTAAAACTATGATTTCAGGCTGCAATATTCTGGTTATAACACCCAAAATGCTATCTCCACACTTAAACACATGCTTATATATCATGCAAACACAGAAATGGACATGGAAATACTTATAAATACTGAAAAAGAAACTTGCTTGAAAAGAAAGAAAATCATTTATAACATTTTCCTTTCAGGCTGAATCCATATGTCACCACTGGAAAATGGGAGACCAGCCATTGTGGTATATTATGCTCTTATGCATATAGGGCTTTACAAGCTTCTTAGATTCTCTTGGGAATCTGGGTTAAAATTAAGCAGTTAATCTTAAATCATGTTGTTAAGTTTTTGAACTCCAGAGTAAATTAGATATGACTTCTTTAGGCAACTTTAAATAGCTTTTTAAGAATATATATATTTTATTGATTTTTTACAGAGCGGAAGGGAGAAGGATAGGAAGTTAGAAACATCGATGAGAGAGAAACATCGATCAGCTGCCTCCTGTACACCCCCCACTGGGGATCTGCCCACAACCAAGGTACATGCCCTTGACCGGAACCGAACCTGGGACCTTTCCGTCTGCAGGCCGACGCTCTATCCACTGAGCCAAACCAGTTTTTAAATAGCTTTTAAAGAATATACATGCACATGAAAGTCAGAAATTAAACAGAATGTAAAAATAAACACAGTAATGGAACATTAGACAAAGGAAATATAATGTTGCACCCTAACAGGTGTGTGGGGGGTGCAATTTGCTTTTTTCTCTCTCAAATTCTACTTTTTCCAAATAAGTTCTCATTTACCTAGGTGATGGCGGCAAACTTGCGCATAAAGTTTGAGTCTGGAATGATTGTCATTCTCCTCGCTGCTCCACGGCTGGTTAAACCACTCACTCACAAGCTCGTCCGTCAGCTTCTGTGCCACGGTCTTCCCCACACGCATGATCCCGTCACGCAGCACTTTGCAGATGGGCTTGTGCTGCCCAAGCCTACACATCTGATGCCACAAACAAGACCATTACTTAGGACAGAACGCATCACCTTGTTCAGCACATAGTGTTAGTGAGGCACATTCTGCACATACACATGGGAGGCATTTTCCTCTTTCTTTTTAGTGTGACCACATGCAACCATACTAACATTATAAACTGGTCCTATTTGGTAATTATCATGTACCCTGATACTGCTGTATATTTCTCCAAAACCTGGAGTAGCTCCTCTACAGAAAAACAAGTGTTTCTTCTGAAGAAAAAGAAATGTGTCTGCAGCCCAGCCCATTCATTCTTCCAGCCTGAGGAGAACTGCAGAGCACTACCTGACTGACTGCTAGCCGTCAAAAAGGAACCAACAGGTCCCTGCCTACTAAGGCTGACCGAGACGTCTGTCCACTAAAACCTCTTAAGTGACCCCCACTCAAAACATTTTCCCATAAGATAACATTAAAATGTATGGGCCATCTGTTAGAGTGTTAGACATTTGGAGATCACTAATAGCGGAGGCCACGGAAGTGCTGATCACTTTTATAAAATAAATGGTTGTTTTAGCACGAGATGCTGTTGTCAATTTCCAGGACACTAAATGGCAGATAATTAATATACCTGTCAAAAGTAAACTACTTAACTACCTGCTCACCAGCAGAGTGCCCCGACTATTATCCCTTGCTAGAGTTAATGAACTGAAGGCTTACAAAGACCCTACAAAATCTTAAGCAGGTAAGTGCTGCTGCCAAATGCAAGTTCTTAAGATCTAAAAAGACATATCTGGCAAGCCTTTTATGTTCTGTAACATGGGTAGGCTTCCTGCAAGAAAATGGCTAGGCTTTGAAACTGCTTAGACAAGTTTTCTGTGTTAGGGTAAGTATGACTTAATATTATTCTGTATCCATGGGCCAGGCACTGTTAGAAATTACTGTATCCAAGGATTTCCTTCAGTGGCTTAATTGATGCCATTACCTAATATGTAGCATCGCCTCATTTCTTCAGAGCAACACATACGTCTACTACTTCATGTATACTCATGTTTATAGAAAGTGGATGCTCTGCTATGGAATATTTTTGAAACTCAATTTGGCATCTTATTTAACAACCACATTTGTAATACTTATAATATGCGTGTCACAGTTCTAAACACTTTACAAAATCTCATTAACCAATGTCACCCCAATAAATGTAATAAAAAACTTACTAAATTTAATCTTGCCAAATATGATATCAGAAGTATAAAGTACAAAGAACTTAGTGTGTGTGTACTTTGGCAGAAGAAATGTGGTCCTTTCTCTTCAAATACAGACATGATTCGAATTTTTCAAAAGCAACAGGAATTTATGTACTAAATATACAAAATCACCTACCTGGCTGTTACATTATGATGGCTATTACATTCTTAATGTGCATCAAAATTTCAGTAATAAGATGAATGTAGTGTTAAACAAAACATAACAGGAGCATGATTCATTAAACGTATCTTTTGATTTAGAAATTTTCAAGCTTAACATTTTTATTCAGGTCTGCCCTCCCCACAAAAAGGTAGCCACGCCCTCTTTTTGCACAGACCATCCTCTGAGCTGCCATTTCCCCTGCTGAACAATCCTTTCAAACCTGTACACATCAACGGGGGGAACAGCTAAGAGGACTTTAACACATTTCGTACCGCTCACGAGTTGTCTCGTGTTTTGCACGTCATCTGTTATTGACATTAGATGTCAACACACTGTCTTGTCCACATCGAATGAAGCAATCTCATTGAAAAACAACACCTAAAGTGCATTATGATCTGTAGTTATGATTTAAATAACGTGCAGTTTGCCCAAAAACGTGCGGTCCCTGGCGTGTGTCTTAGAGATTTCTATGTGGTAAACAATGTGTTAACATGTATGGTAAGGCTGGTAGAGGAGCCTTCTAAATCTAATGAAATAAATATAAAGCAAGATGGGAATGTATTTTATTTCTAGAAAAACTTCCCAATTTAATTCTTTCCTTCATCTTCCAACTAATTGCAAATTTTCTTTAAGATCTATTTTGAAGATATTTATTCTTTTAAATTAAGTCATAACCAGAAACAATCCGAGAACTCATGTCAAAGAAATGGTTTCCAGATCTTCCTCACCTCATATACAGCGCTCAAGTCCCTGAAGAAAGTTTTGGCTCCTTCGAGCAAGGCCTCATTTTCTGGACACACCACAATATAGGCAACATCCCGGTGGCCCCCATATGGGTCCAACAATAGCCTCTCCCAGAACGGCAAGGAGAACGGCGAAATGGTGAGGAAGTCTTTGTCACAGCCTACCAGCAGGGTGGGGATGGGCAGCGGCTCGGGAGACTCTTCTGAACCTAAAACAACAGTGCAGGTTAGGAAGGGGCCTGGGAATCCGATTCCCACAGCCGAACCGTTTGGAAGTTCCTGGTGCCCTCGTCATAATTCTGGCAGTGGAAATTTCATCGGAGGTTGACATGATACTCTTAAAAGTATTCTCCAAAGCCTCTCATTAAATGGTCCCTGATGAACAACTTAATTAAATGAGTCTGAACATGTTTTAATGGTTCAATCGGAGGGCAGAGCAGAAGTTGAAGTTCATTTCCCAGCAGCACTACGTCACTTCCTCTGAGATAAGTGCCATAATCGGGACCTTGACAAAACCAGGTCAGAAGTTCATCCAAATGAAAATGCCACGAAGACAAGGAAGAGGGAACTCTTAATAAATGCTCTACTTAGGGATTATTTCCCTCATTGACCCTGATTATGCCACCAATGTTTAGAAAGCTTGACTCCAATATAGAGTTTAGAAAACAAAAAGAATATAAACTCAAGATTATTTTGTCAGGGAAGCAAGGACTTGACTAAAGCTGCTTTCCAGGAGACGGGAAGTTGAGAGGGCACGCAGACAGGAAGGAGACTGTACCGTAGGTGCCCCGGCCCGCCATTTTGTGGAACTGCTGCCAGGTGAGTGGTCCCTGCACATGCTGGATGTTCTCCCAGGTCCTTCCCGTGCGCTTCTTCTGGATGGCGTCTTGGAGAAAGGGCTGCAGGGACAACAGCATACGGACCACATCCTGGGAGGAGAGCATGCTGATGTCCAGCACTGGAACGGACAGTAAGTGAGAATAAATGGAAATCATAAAGGAGGACTGAACTGGCACTCTCCTCTTTCTGGCCATCATTTTGGACCTCAATTATACTCCATGACAAAGACATTATTAGTGACAGAGTCTATTTTTAGTAGACTCTAAAATGCTTGACTCAGGAGTCAGAAGGAAAGAAATTCTTCTACTGAAGTGGAAAAAGTAATTTATTATTTATTATTGGAAAGAATACAATGGAAAAGAGGTTGCTCTATATAAGTAACGTGGTTAACTATAGAACTGTTTAAGAGCAGAAAGATTCATAGGCCTGGCTTTTTAAATCATAAAAAACTGTTTCCAAGTTGCTTCCCAGAAAAAACAGTTGCAAACATTTCTTATTGTATAACTTTAATTTAGAAACATCAATGGTTAGATTATATGATGAATGGAGAAAAGAAACTTACAAGGTTTTGAAAACTTTAAAATGCTCTTACTATAAAATATTTTCACAAAATGCATCTTCAGAAAGAAAGCCTTCCCTGCAAGGAGAGGTGCCTGAGAACACAGCAGAAGCAATGATAAGACTGAAAGCCACCTGCACACAGAGGAAGGGAGGGGACTCGTGGCTTCTGACCAAACACACTCTTCCTTCCAAACTGAGTTTTGGAAGTTGTAAAGATCCTTTTGAGATACCCAGGCAAAGGAGGGATCTTAACCGGCAATTTGAAAAACTTCTGAAACTCTAAGCAAAACTGCACATGCATATGTGCATGAACATATGTGCATTTTCCACAGGAGAGAAGGGCCATAATGCTCCCCAAATTCTCAAAACAATCAGACAAACGAAATAATTTTAGGGTGATCAGCTCTTAACCCGCGCAGCTGGGTTCCTGAAGACCTTTCCTTACTCTTACTTTTCTACTATTAGGAAAGGGGCATGGATGAAAATCTAAGATTTAGCTACCAAAGAAATCCAAGACAGAGTGCTGAGGGTTCTTAAGACATTTTTAGACTGTGTCCTTATATCAAACATAGTTTGCAAACTGGTGGCGAGAGTTATTTTTTTTTAATTTTGGAGTAAATCTCCAGGACATTTCATACACAAATCTGGATTTCCAGCTTCTCTTGACAAATTGGGAGGCCTGGCAGCGCCAGCTGAGACCCCACACAGCCGCCCGGGCTGGAGCCGAGGATCAGCGGCCCCTCAGACAGTTCTCCGCGGTTCCTCCTTGGCTGCCTGCCTGAGACTGGAGCAATGTTCAAGTCTTTATTTCCAAGCCTGTGCTTCTCATTTTTCTTATAAGTAAAAATAAACAAAAACCCCAGTAAAGGACTTTTTACTCTATCAAAAGCAGGAAAATGAGACCGAGAGAACCAGATTAAAAGCAGACACAGTGCTTTGTGAACCCTATTCTTGTGCAAATAACACAGAAAGTGTGCTGTGGAAGGACACACTTCAGGGCATTGCCTTTTGCCAATCTGGCTCCCGCATCAATCATTGACATGACCTGTCTGCTACCTCCAAGCATCTGAATTTGGAACCCACACCTTCCCTACCATAAGAAGTGCTATTCTTCAGATGCAAAGATGACACTATTTCTCCCACACAGACTGCTTTTCTGTCTGAAGGCCACTACCTAGTTAAAAGGAACTACCAAGATAATCATCCACATTTCTTTAGAAGACTGCGCTTTCTTCATAAATTCATCCAATTGATATTAAAGGTCTAATAAGTATAAGGCACTATGCTTAAACCAAGCAGTCATAAAAATAAGTATGACTTGAACACTTCCTTAGGAGTTTCCACTTCCAAGAAGTCTCCCTGCTTAACCTGCTCAGAAAACACCTGCCATTCCCTACTCCACTGAACTCTGTCCTCTAAACATTCTTTAATTATTCCAGAGGCCAATTTAAGACGCTCATATAACCTCCTCCCTATAGGACTGAGTTGTTCAGAAGCAGGATCCCTGTTTCATCACATAGCCCCACCAGCCTGGCCTCTGCCCTCCCCCATTCTACAGAACCAGCTCTCATTATGGGTATATTACTATCCTTACCTTAAAAGCTCAGCTGCATTTTAATGCTTGTTGAGCACTCTCTTTCTTGAAATGTGGTGACTTGGCAGATTTCACCAAAGCCTGCCCAGACCCTGCCTCATTCTGTGCTCTCCTCTCAGGGAGCTTTCCTTCTCCCCTGTGCCCTGTCATCATTTGTGTGGCCCACTACTCTTTACTCTGAGCTCCAGACCCATCAACTCCCAAACGTCTACCCTACACTTTATCTCAAATCGATCTTTACAACTTCCAAACTCAGCTTATGAACTTACTCCTCAGACCTGGTCTTCCTCCAGTCCACCTACCTGTCTTTCAATGACACCACTGTCTGTCCAGGTATACAAGTCACAAACCTGGGTATCGTCTTTAAGATTTTGCTCTCCCTGAACCCCCCAATTCAACCTAGTACCAAGTCCTGCAGTACTACTTCCTAAACATCTTTTTAATGCTTCCACCTCTTTAGTGGTTTTGTTGTTGTTGTTGTTGCTAAAATGCTAATCAAGCCATTGTTTCTTATCTGGTCTCTACTACATTACCCTCTTCATTTCCCGAAATCCAGTCTGCCATTTTCTAAACCACAGTCCACATTAGAGTCAGAGTACATATTTTTTCTTTTTTAACACAAACATGATGTCAATATTGCTTCATAAAACCCATTAGTGACTTGTTAGGGTTTTATGAATGAAGACCCAACCCCTAGCATGTTTCTAAAGGCTCATGGTCATCTAGCCCCTGCTGGCCTCTGTTCAGCTTTTCATAGGCCCACACTCTGGAAAACTCTGGGCCTTCACATTCACCACTCCTGCTGGGACATACATAACTCCTTGCTTCCTATCCTCTTTGCCCATTAATTTATACTCATGGTTGAGATCTCTAGTGTTAGTACTTCTTCAAAGAAGTCTTCCTCCAGCCCAGTGTTCCTCTTCTCCTCCATGCTTTTACCACTTGTAATGCTTAGTGATAATATAAATTATTTCATTAATGTCCATTATCCAAAATAGATTAGAAATTTCCGAGGACAGGTACCTTATCTCTTTCAGTCAACATTTTATTGCCCAGTATGCACCACATTATCCTATCTAATAAAAGAGTAATATGCAAATTGACTGTCACTCCAACACACAAGATGGCTGCCCCCAGGTGGACACAAGATGGCCATCACCAGAAGGCCAGTAGGGGAGGGAAGTTGGGAAGGACCAGGCCTGCAAGGGAGGGCGGTTGGGGGGGCAATAAAGCCTGAAGGGGAGAGCAGTTGGGGGTAGGGAGACCAGGTTGGCAGAGGAGGGAAATTGGGAGCAACTGGGCCTGCAGGGAAGGGCAGTTGGAGGGGACCAGGCCTGCAGGGGAAGGCAGTTAGGGGTGACCAGGCCTGTAGAGGAGGACAGTTAGGCGTGACCAGGCCCTCAGGGGAGGGCAGTTAGAGGCAAACAGGTTGGCAGAGGAACAGTTAGGCATCAATCAGGCTGGCAGGGGAATGGTTATGGGGTGATCAGGCTGGCAGGTAGAAGCAGTTAGGGGCAATCAGGAAGACAGGCAGGCAAGCAGTTGGGATCCAGCAGTCCTGGATTGTGAGAAGGATGTCTGACTGTCCGTTTAGGCCCAATCTTGGTAGGGATCCCAAATTGGAGAGGGTGCAGCCTGGGCTGAGGGACGCCCTCCTCCCGCATGCACAGATTTCATGCGCTGGGCCTCTGGTTGATAATGAATGCATAAGGGAAGGAGAGAGCAAGTTGCTTGGCCCTCTTAAAGCTCAACTCCAAAAATGTTTGTCAACTGGAACTTTTAATAGAAGAGCCAGTGACATGACCAGTAACCATCGGACAGAGGAAAAGGTGATCACTATTACAAGAGAGAAAATACTGTGAAAACAGAGGAAGAAGAAAATGACCTGTAACTGGGTAGAAGACTATATGGAAGAAGAAGCATGAAAACTTGACCTAGAAGAGTGAGTGGGTTTAAACATGAAAGGCTGTGTAAATTATACTCTTGATGACTTTGATACTCAGCAGTCACAGGCTTCCAATGTGAAATGCCTGTATGAATTAATAAAGAGGAAATTTCCACAAAGCAAGTATTCCTCTCCAAAGGTGTTTCAATATAAAACATTCCCTTAGTTCTTAAATTTAGGACGATATCAACGTAGCACTCACTTTAGCTATCTTATTATTATTTTTTAATGAAATTTAAAATTTTGTCAGAGAAAAAGTAAAGAAAGTGTGTAAGCCACCTTCACGCCAAGTTCATTTCCAAAAGGCATTACTATTCTGGGACACCTACCGTTGCTATGAGGCCAAGAGTGCACAGTGGCACTTCTCACCAGTGCTTCATCCACTTTTCCACCTGTGGGATTGTCCACATACTGCCGCCCCTGCTCCAAGGCATTAAAGCATTCCGTCCAGTAATCGTTATTATCTGCTTGCACCCGGTCGTAACTCCAGCTTACGCAGGGAAGAGTTTGGCGATTGTGAGAGGAAATGTAGTCCAGGAAACTCAGTGAAGCGAAAGGTTGTGTATGTTGATTCTGGAGGAGGAGGAGAAGGCTTATAGGTGGCTCCTGCGGTTTTCTGACTGCCTCCATCTGAGGAAGGAAGGTGGTCTGACACATCATTAAGCGCCTCTCTGCAGCCTGACCGATATCAGAATTCTTCCCAAAAATATCCAACTCATCTTCCAGGAAGAGTCCCGAATTGTAACCAAGTTTGCGATTCATAATCGCACTGAACCCACAGGTACAGCGGTACTGGTCCTCATTGGAAGAATCGGGTATGTAAAGCCCGACATCTGCCCCTTTGATGTTCATGTTGCAGGCACAGATGCAACAGCTGTCAAAGTTTCTGTCTTTAAAGATATTCATCACAGAATCAGAGAGAATCAGGGTGACGTAGAGACTGTGGGCTTCTGGAATTGGCTGCATGGTGGCAGGCTCCACAGAGTTAAGGGGCCGCGTGGTAGAGGGGGTAGAGGCTGGTGACCCCTGATCAGTGCTGTCATATTTAACAGACCCTTGACCACTGGCAGTACCCCCACCTCTGGGAGTTCTTGGGGTCCTGGGGGTTCGCGGTGTGGGGACAGAGAAGCGAGGGGTTGCTGGTGATGGCAGAACTCCTGCTCCACTGTTGCTGGCTGGGGCAGCACTGTTCAGCGTCACGGGGGTGTTCATCTGCGGTGTGTTCAGATAGTCTGGGTCTGCTAGGCTCCCGACGCTAGGCACATTGCTGCAACACACAGACAGCAACAAGTGAGAATCAAAGGCAGGTAGCAGAAGCTGGAATACATACCTATCACCCCAACCGGGCCTGTGCATTTCTTATCATTTATGTGTGTTATCTTTTGGTGTACTCAACTTTCTCTTAAAAAAAAAAAAGGATTCAAAGGAGGCAGTGCAGTATGTAGGAAAGCAAAAAACGAGGAATAAAGGAAAAATCAATATGGCATTTTTCCTTCTACTCATTTCACTTTGAAGCAATACTCACCTAAATCTTTTGAGGAAACTTTTAATATTTTTACAGAAAACACGATGCTGGATTTGGTCAATGTAATTCTGAAAAACTGTAACTACTAAATGGAACCTGAACATGAGTTCAGGTACTAAATTAGCTAGAAGACTATAAGATGGAATTTCCATCTAATTTGCAATTACGTTTTTGTCATTTTTTTTTAAATTGAAAATCTGCCAACATATTTGTTCTCTGAGGCTATAATCCATATATGATTCTAAAGTAGTTATAATCAAATGCACAAGAAAATTTAACATTTTCCTAACTTTCAAAATGCAGTCCTAGCTAGGCTTGCATTTTATTAGTAATGTGTGACCATGAGGGAATTCTATTTTGGGAAACCCACTGGCCCGAACTACACTACGGTTAATAAAAATATTACATATACTGCTAAGAGGCCTTCGTACTAATTAGGTGATCGCACAGAAGTACACATATTGTATTATAATTCCCAAACTTGCAAGATTTCTGTGGGATGAAAGGCAATTCTAATTCACTTATTAATTTCAAATCGCTATGCATTACCTATAGCACAATTACTTTTAGTTCCCAGAGACTTGAACGCATTGCGCTATTTTCTCATAAGCAGTGACTTCTTTTTCGAATAGCCACATAGAAAACAAAATAGTATCTGCAATGTTCTACTGTTTTATTACTGCAGAAAATTTTCTTGATGAACATTCTTACAGATGTATATAAACCAGCATATGAGGCCATTCTTTCCAATTAGAAAAAAACACATATTTTTTTTTAGTGCTTAGTATTATTTTGAAATCTATTAATAATGTACTTAAACTAATGTTCCTCCAATAAACTACATATTCATTCACTTATAATTTGAAAGAAAAATATCATACAGTAATGGCTATTCAAATAATTTTCTTGTGATTTTTAATTAGCTATGCCTAAACGACCAGCCTAAAAATCTAAATCAGGCACTGTAAAGATATTTTAAATTAGAGACATACTGATATCTTTGAATATAAATAAAAAAATGACCCAGAAACCTTGAATAGCAATCACTGCTATCTCAGAGACCAAAATAATGTGTGTAGTAATGATTTTTACTGTAATTGGTGTGCCGAGTGTGACGCGTGCATGCGTGTGTAGGGGAGGAGAGTAATGGGGAATGTCCAGAGTGATGGAGACCAGGGCAGGAGGATTTCGCAATGCTCAGAAAGGTGTTGTCCAATAAGGTAGGCACTAGCCCATGTGCTAAATTTAAATTAACTTAAAATTAAAAATTCAGTCTTGATCTCAAATAACCACATTTCAAATGGAACATAGCTACAGCATGAGAATAGCAGATGCCATATTAGAAGAAAAGATATAAAACATTCCATCATAGCAAGGTCTATGAACAGCATCAAAAATGCCAAGTCCTTTGCTTTACTATGCATTTCATCTCTATATTGCTGACTTGGTACTGATAGAAATTTGAGCTTGTGGTATTTTATTTTATAGCACTGAAACTATTGTATTAAGAAATTACTCATCATACAGGAAACTGATTGTACACTGCTGATTTAAGTACTATTTTCTGGATAGTATGAAACATGCCCAAGCTACAATAAGCACCTTCTTTTCCTTCCCCATATCACATCACCATTCTTTTGCTACTTTCCCCAATGATGTGGGTCAATGATAGAGATATTGCCTATGTTAATACTTTGTTTTAAAGGGCCTTAAGTAAACACATTTAAAAATCACCAGTTTACATAAAACAAAGCATTACCACTATCAAAAATTATTACTAATTCAATCTAATGCTTGATTCTGTGATAAACAATAATTTGACACTGAATGAGCATGAACACCATGATTCTCTATACCCTTGGTTCCTAACCTTTTTTGGCCATGCCTCACCTAAGCATCTCTAAAATCCTGATGCCTCCCCTGTGACATATAATTCTAATTATTCAAAAAGTGAACTCCTATTCACATGAAGGATGCCTAAAAAACCATTCACTTGGTCTAAAAAAGCTTCCAAAGAACATGGTACCCATGAAAAAGAAAAAGATGAAAAGATAGCTGAAGTACTGAGGAAAAAATCACTGAAAAATTGTTAAAAAATAATATGAAGTGATATTAAAAATAGCAAAGTTTCAAAACATATTAATAGAGAACTGAAATGTATAAATATCACAATACATATATTTATATACTGTTTACGAGACTCCTAGAACCCTAAGAAATGCAAAAAATTCACTGGCTAATAACTCATTCTTAAATTACCCCCTTAAAAATCAAATTGCCTCCCTGTGGGGCACGTGCCCCACATGTTGGGAACCACTGCTCTATACAAGTAACCTTAATTTTTCCATGTACATAAAATTTGGTTTAGAAAATAATGTACATTTTCAAGACAAAATAATGTGACCCAAAACATGAATGACCAATAAAAGCTTCAAATCATATGCTACTGTCATCATTTAAGATAAATATTTAGTTGAGATAAAAATCACATGAAATATGGCGCATACTTGTAGCCATCTCTAATGAAAGTGGCTGCAGGTGGCATGGGCAGTTGTTCAATTTTAGGAGGGATTGCCCACGAAGGCCGAAACAGACAGGCATCAGGTATCTTCAGAGGTAGCAGGCATTGGCTCGGCAACATCTTCAGTGGAGCAAACATGGAGGATCCCACAAAAGGTTGAAAAGTTGGAACTTTGTGCACATATGAGAAGTCCTGCAATGAAAAAGTGAGGTCAGCAATAATGTTGGTAAATGACTTAGTACACAGCACAGAAGTGACAAAAACTATTGTAATTCAGTATTTCTCATGTCTGATCAGTAAAAAACCCTAATACTAAAGTTTTATAAATTAACCAAAAGACAGTGTAATTATCTCATGATCCAATTCAGAGGATAGAAACTTATGTATATTTGGCATAAAAACAGTATTACTTTAAAGACGATGCAGAGAATCCACTTGAAAACTACCCTGCTTGGTAAAATTAGTACATTGGCAATTACCTTTATTTCCTCTGGCTTGGGGCTTCCTAAGCCGTCTTCCACTTCCATTCTGAATTCAGTGAGTTGTGTGGAAACCATACTGACCATAGGACTCTCCATCATGCCTAACGCTGTCGCTGTCTCGGAACTGATCCCATCTTTATAACTCATCACAGGAGAAAATGCAGGGTGCTGTTCCAAAGAAGGAGGGGTGGGGAACATCCTTTGCAGGTCTGCAACTGCTAAAAAACACAACAAAAAGATGCAAACCATTTCTTTTAACAGGCACGACTGAAAAGGCAAATCCAAGTTCATAGCCAGATCAGTTTCACAACAGAATATGAATAACGGAAGTCTATGAGAAAAAGGCCATAAGCAGAAAGTTATCCTTTCCTGGAACTTTATCACTATCCTCTTGATCCTTCAGGATTTGGCCTCACATTAAGGGAGCAGAAGTCTACAATATTTTTTTCCCAACAACTGATTCCTTGTGAAGCCTAAGAAGCTGGAAGCAATCAGATGGAGTAACCACTTTATTAAAAGTTCTATCGCTATTATAAGTATGTATGACATTATAATTCAGAATTATAATTGTTATGCAGCAAATTTTACATAGAAAAATCCATCAATCATTTATGTTAGAGAAAAGAAAACTTGCCTAAGCTACAATAATGATTTATATGTAGTAGGGTTACTTAGCTAGTTTTTGACAAATCCACAACACTCACTGCTCTTTGAGAAAATGATTCCACACTCTCTTTCCAAATTGACAATAAAATGAAACTTCATAGTTAAGATTAACAAACCTACCTAGAACCAAAAGACAATTTACTGAGAATTAACTTTTTAAAGAGTATCTTTCAAGAAATGTTTAGAACCAACCATTTAAAAAGTCACTTTAATATACCTGAGATTAACCATCATCAACAGTGGCTCATTAAGGCACTGTTTCTTTTTTTTTCTTAATATACATTTCCCATTTATCTGTTCTAATGACTACTTTTCAGTTTACAGTATTTTATGTCTTTCCTGATGGTTTCTAAAAAGTTTGTCAAAAAATGAGTTTAATAAAAACTTTTTTTCCAAGTACAGAGTAGTTAAATAAAAGTTACTTAAGAAGTTAAGTAAACAAAATCACAGGAGCAGGCCAACCAGAATTTAAAATTTATCATTATTCTCTGGCTTACTCATATTTAACTTTGATACAATCATCACAAGCAATAACTTATAAAAAGTTTCACAATTAATGTATCAAAATACAAATATGTTTCTAATATGAATTAGAACAAAAATAGAAACTTAATTTTTAAAAAAATAAGTCTTTAATGTCGAAAGTATTACATATGTCCCCCACCCCCACCCCCATTGCCCTCTTCTCTCTTCTCCCCCACAAGCCTTTTTAAAGTAGGAATAAATGGAATGAAAACACAAGTTGTGGTTGTGAAATCTGGCCACTAGGGGGTGCCCTGTACAGCAAATTCATTTACTAATCTGGAGCCACAAGTTTGATTTGGAATGGCATCTGATAGCCCAATTTCCAGTCACGTTGCTCTTTCTAGCAACCTGAACATTTTAAGGGGCAAATAGTAGCCACGGAATAAATTAAGGTGTGACTTTTAGCTCTGAATAAGAAATTAACAAAGCACAACTGTACCATACTGTCCCCTGAGCTAGAGCCTAAGGCACAGCTGTCTAAAGTGGTAGTGGGCTGGGTTCCACAACCCAGGCGCTCCCAGCATAGCATTGGTATGCTCAGATCACTTCCTTTCTTGGCACCAATGCTCTCATCGAAAAAGGAAGGCTTGATTGATTAAATGTGTGATTCTCACCAGGCTTTCTGTCACTCCCGAACGGGGGGAGGGGAAAGCCTCCACTACATGGAGGGAGAAAAAAGGTGAGAACCTCTAAACTCAATAATCTTTACCATGGTTCCCAGTTAAACAATTATATAATTCTACATAATTTACCCTTTCTTAGCCTCAAGTACTTAACATATATTAAATTATACCTAGTTGTTACTGTGTGTTTTCCGCATTATTACAATCACAAATGAATAATTATGGACCTATACTTTCTAACACAGGACCTGCTAGCCACATGTGGCCACAGAGCACTCAAAATGAGGCTTGTCCAAACTGAGATGTGCTTGTGTGTTGAATATAACCAGGCTCCAAGAGTTAGTACAAAAAAAAAAAAAAGTAAAATGGCTAGCTTTTTACTTGTAAAAATGACAATTTTTAGATATTGTCATTATTTAATATATATTATTAAAATTAATTTACGTGGTGTTTTTGTTTTTTTTCTGTAACTACCAGAAAATTTAAAATTACTTATGGGGATCTCCTTTGTGGCTCACTCTGAATTACTATTGGATGATGCTGTTCAAGACATTAAATGTTGTGTCTGTCTTTTCACCTCAGTCCTCCTATATAATAAAAAGCTAATATGCTAATTAGACTGGATAGTGGAATAACCTTCTGGAACAACCAGTGGGTGGGGGGCGGGGCTAAGGGGCCACGAGGCAACTGGGCCTATGAGGGCCTACCCTTGAAAGAATTTCATGCTTTGGGCTTCTAGTGTATAATAAAGCAACTGCAGAGATGAGAATTTCTTGCCATATCATTTTCATTGTCATGTCTTGGGAGGAAATATTGCGTGTATGTCCACACACACATACTTTGTACACATTAAAACAATCTTCTTGACTCATTTACCTGTGTTTTCCTGATGCTAATATTTTTGCTACATTTCAAATTCATTATTTTTTGTAAACTTTACTTTTTCATAAAATATTGAGTAGCTTCCTTTTAAAACAATCCCATCTTGAACAGAAATTAGGGAAGGAAGAGTGGATACCATATACATTATTTACTGGGCAAGAAACTAACCAGCAGGATGGTTTGTGAGTGAATAATCTTGGACAAGTTATTAGACATGTTAACATGTAATATCACTGTGTATCACTTAATGTCAAAAAGGCAGAGGATTAACTGGTTCAACACAAGGGGAAAAAATTCACTCATTTAACCTATTCCATATGTATCTGCTTTAATACTGGTTCTTTTAATCTGTGAGTTCCATGTTTGTAAAATTCTGCAGTACAGAGTAATAAAAAAAGAAAAATGTTTAATTAAAAAAACTACAGCAACTGGCTGGCTATCATTATTCATTTCCTTACATGTCATGCTTGAGAAAGCTTTGCATATTTTAAAAAGCTATGGAACCATTAAAGCTGTCAAAATCCAATATCTGTATACTTCATACTTGTACATTTGAGTAAATCAGTTCTACATTTATAGGTTCATAAAACTTTTTGACTCATCCCTATGACATGGTGGTTTTTCCCCTCAATTTGTTCTCATAACGGCTGAAGTTAATGAGAAGGTATTACAGAATGATTTGCAATGGAATTGTATTTCTGCTGCAGTGTCCACGCAGCTACTCTGACTTTCTTTTCTCTTGTAGAGTAATGTGTTTTCTTAGGGCAAAGAATAACTAGAAGAAAGGAAGCTGCTCTTCTAGTCAGCACAGATAATAAAGCTAGCTGCTCTCAAAAGGAAGCACAAAACTTCAGTATGAATCCGAAAAAGGACCTCAGAAAACAAACAGGATTCATTATCCTCATGTGAATTAAATTTCTGAAAATTGAAACATTTTACACAAGTGTTTATAGTTGGGTATTGCTCTGAAAAATCACTCTGCAGTATTTATCCTACTAGGAAAGGGCTACTCGAAATACAAACCTAGAACATGTTTTTCCACATTTTAAACTATAAAAGTTAATTCTTAATTTAAAAACAAAGAGCAAAGGAACTCGAATTACTAGTAAGATGGACTCTTAGCTGCCTGCCATCTTAGGAATGCCAACTTGTACAAGTTTAAATCATAATTAGTATTTTTTAAACGGAAATAAAAAAGGAGGGGGATCTCAACTAAGGCATTGCTGGGTGTGACAACATTACATGTAAGGTATGAGCAGTAAGCCAAAGCTCAATCTTTTTCTTACTTGGTGCGTAATGAACAGCAGCTCTTCCATCCTTCCCAAGAGGTCGGTCTTCAGTCCCAACCAGGGGCATTTTTGATGAACGAAGAGCAGGTGATACAGCCTAAGAACAGAAAAGATGCTTCTTTATTAAGTGTTCACCACTAGAAATACCAGCAGACAGTGAAACAAAGGAGTGGCTTCAAGCTCATCAAGTATGAGAAATGGAGTGAGGAGTCTTTTTAGAGATCTGGTGAGGGCAGATTGTGCTATCAAAGCAGAGCCTGCAGACCTTAAGCAAATCTTCCCTCCCAGGTCATTAGAAACATAGTTTCAGGAACACAATAATTACATTAGGGTGGTGCTTCTAAGTAGTAATTGGCTATCAGTCTGGTTTTCCTTCTGTTTGGAAGAAAGCACCTAAAAGAGATTACCTCAATCTCCCTCCCTCAACTATTATTCTTTTATTTTTACACACACACACACACACACACACACACACCACACACAAATATATATTATTTCTTTTTATGTGTTTTTTAAATCCTCACCTGAGGATGTTGTTTTCCATTGATTTTCAGACAGAGTGGAAGAAATGGGGGGAGGAAAGGAGAAAAAGAGAGAGAGAAAAACACTGACGTGAGAGAGACACATTGATTGGTTGACTCCCCTACACACCCCAACCAGAGCAGGCAGGGCTGGAACCCACAACCAAGGTACATGTCCTTGTTTGGGAATCAAACCTGAGACCCTTTGGTTCATAGGCTGACCCTCTTAACAACTGAGTCAAACCTACCAGGGCTATATCTAACTAATAAAAAATTAACATGCTAATTGACCATACCTTCAAGACACCCACCAGCCAATCAGGAATGGGTATGCAAATTAACCCAATAAAGATGGCAGGTTAATTTGCATATGCAGGCACCCAGTGGCCAAGGATGGGGCAGGATGTTTGGGTCAATGCCATGGCAACAACACAGGCGTTTCACACCACCCTAGCTGCTCCGGGCCTCTGGGCAGCATGGGAAGGTGGAAAAGCAGCTCTGGCCACAGCAAAAGCAGCACTGGCAGCCAGGAGAAGAAAAGCCCATTCTTGCACAAATCTTTGTGCATCGGGCTTCTCATATTTAAACACTGAGTGGCCAGAGTATTATGATCTCTGAATGCATAATAATCTGGCCACTTAGTGGGTGTGTGTATGTTTATGTGTGTATATATCTATATATATATAGAGAGAGAGATATACACACACATATACATATACATATACACATATACATATATATATACATATACATATATATATTTTAGAGGCCTGGTGCACGAATTCATGCATGGTTGGGGTCCAGAGCAGCCTGGCCAGAGGGAGGGTACATGGGCGGCTGGCTGCCCTGCCTGCTGGTCGAACTCTTGATCGAGGGGACAATTTGCATATTAGTCTTTTATTATATAAGATATACACAGAGTGGCAAGATTATTATGCATTCAGAGATCATAATAATCTGGCTACTCAGTGTATATTTCAATATCAGAGAGTTGAAGTATAAAATTAAATTCAAAGACATTAGAGGTGAAGACTGAAACAACAGCCTCCCAACTCCAGATACTAGCAAAGTGAATTAGCAAAATGATTCTAAGATAAACTGATGACTTTATTAAATGTCAGGGTAGAAATTAGAGTAAAGTAGAAACAATCATTTCAGAGAAATAAAAATTATATTAAAAATGTCCAGCTCTCCTTTGTATAGTGACACTACTAAGAATATAATTAAGAAACAAAATGAACATTACTTCACTTAGTCCAACAGTCATTCCTAATTGATACAGAAAATAAGCACAATGGCTCACAATCACTAAGGAAAGTGGCTGTGAACAATGCTGGGCTATTCCACAGTGCTTGCCTTTTTTTTTCTTCTTTTCTTACTTCTCCCTTTCTACTTCTTTTTTTATTCCTTTTCTTTTCAGTCTTCATTCCCACCATCACCAGCCGAGTATCTAACCTAACCCTCAGGATCATTAAACCCAATAGTAGGCAATCCTTGGCTTCAGAGAGATCAAGTTAAAAAAGGATCTCCCATGCTGAAATCGGTTTGGCTCAGTGGATAGAGCATCCGACTGCGGGCCGAAAGGTCCCATGTTCGATTCTGGTCAAGGGCATGTACCTTGACTGCGGGCAAATCCCCAGGAGGGGGTGTGCAAAAGGCAGCTGATCGATGTTTCTCTCTCGTCAATGTTTCTGACTTTCTATCCCTCTCCCTTCCTCTCTGCAAAAAATTAGTAAAATATATTTTTAAAAAGGATCTCCCGTGCCTGGATCAACAGTAAGGAAATGAATCATTTCTTCTACCAAAGTTTGCCACTCTGCCCTGTCCTTTTCCACATGCACCCACGGCCTGAATCCCGATTCTCATGTGTTAAGCCTATGGTCGGTAAACTGCGGCTCCCAAGCCACATGCGGCACTTTGGTCCTTTGAGTGTGGCTCTTCCACAAAATACCACTGCCTGGGTGAGTCTATTTTGAAGAAGTGGCAAATTTTTAAGTTTAAAAATTTGGCTCTCAAAAGAAATTTCAATCGTTGTACTGTTGATATCTGGCACTGTTGACTAATGAATTTGCTAACCACTGTGTTAAGCTGATGAAAACCAGCACTTACTTCTACCAGGTCAGTTCCACTCTGAGCAGCCTTCAGAGAAATATTTTACTGGTAGAGTTCAAAGTCCACAGCACTAAGCATGGCCAAATCCTTCCTAGCCCAATCAATCTTTATCCCATTCAGAAAACAGACCAATGGAATGGCCTGTTCATTATCCCTCAAAGCCCAGCCAGTTCATTATGCAACCAAGGCACATTCTAGGCTCAAAGTAATGTTTCTTCCCCCACCTCCTACTAGCCTAGTTTTTCCACATTTCAAATCATATTGGTCCTTCAAGGGTATTATAATCTCACTAGACACCCGGTACACAAATTCGTGCACAGGTGGGATAAGCCAACCTGCCCTGATGGGGGCTGATCGGGGCTGGGTTGGAAAGAGAAAGGGGATTCAGGAGGTTAACTAACCAGCCTCACCCCCTAATTGGGGTTGGAGGATTGATCAGGGTGAAACCAGCTGGGGGAAGATGTGGGTTAATTGGGGTCGGAGAAGCCAATTGAGGGTGGACCGGCCAGGGAAAGGGGTTGTGGGAGGTTGGCTGGTCCCACCCCCAATCATGATTGGGAGGGGTCAGGGGTGGAACCAGCCAGGGGGAGGAGCTGCAGGCCAATCAAGGGTGGGGTGGAGGGACCCATCAGGGATGGGGCCAGCTGAGGGGAGGGTCTGAGGGAGGATGGCCGGCCAGCCCCACTCCCGATCAGGCCGGTTGGCCAGCCACAGCGGTATCATAGCAACTGGTTGTTTCTGTGTTCTGGTTGCTAGTTTTTTATACCCTAGATCATAAAAGAGTAATATGCAAATTGACTGTACCTCTGCTATACCCCCAGCCACGCCCACCAATCAGGTGCAAATATGCAAATAAACCAAAACAAGATGGCTGGGGCCTGGAGAGCAGGAGGGAGGCTTGAGTTTCCCCAGCAATGGAGGAAGCAAAGCTTTTCGCCTGCCCTTGCCACTCAGGCCTCTACACCAAGCTACAAAGTTTCAGTTATAGAATCCCAACAGAAATGGTGGCAGCCATGGAGCTGGAGAGAGGCAGGAGGTTAGGGTTGCCCCCGGCAATGGAGGAAGCCAAGCTTCTACAGCCTAGGCCTCTACTCCAAGCTACAAAGTTCAATTGTAGAAAATACATAAATTGCAACAGAAATGGCTGTCAACACGGATCGAGTAGAAGGCTTGGCTCCGGTCCAGGCTACAAAGTTTCAATTGTAGAAAAAAACAAATCCCAGATACCAGGGTCTCCTTTTGGGTTGCTGAGGGGTGTGGCCGGCCTGCAAACCATCACAGGACCCTCGCCCAAGCTGCCCCACACCCCAAGGGAACCCCCCACTCTGATCCGGGACACCCTTCAGGTAAAACCAGCTGGCCCCCACCCATGCAACAGGCCTCTATTCTATCAAATAAAAGAAAAATATGCAGATTGACCATCATTCCAACACACAAGATAGTTGCCCCCATGTGGTCAAAGATCCTGTGCCTATGTGGACACAAGATGGCCACCACAAGATGGCCAGCAGGAAAGGGCAGTTGGGAGGCACCAGGCCTTCAAGGAAGGGCAGTTGGGGGTGATCAATCCTGCAGGGGAGGGGAGTAAGAGGTGACCAGGCTGGCAGAAGAGGGAAGTTGGGGGCAAACAGGCTGGCAGGGGAGCAGTTAGATATCAATCAGGCTGGCAGGGGAGTGGTTAGGGAGTGATCAGGCTGGCAGGCAGAAGCAGTTAGGGGCAGTCAGGAAGGCAGGCAGGCTAGCTGTTTGGAGCCAGCAGTCCTGAATTGTGAAAAGGATGTCCTACTGCCCATTTAGGCCCCATCCTACTGGGTCATTTCTCAAAGGGTCCCAGATTGGAGAGGTTTCAGACTGGGCTGAGGAACAACCCCCCACCCCGTGCACAAATTTTGTGCACCCAGCCTCTAATCGTATCTAATAAAAGAGTAATATGCAAATTGACCTTACCTCCGATTGAGCCATGCCCACCAGCCAATCAGAAACAAATTATGCAAATAAACCCCAACCAAGATGGCTGCCACTGAGAGCAGGAGGGAGGCTTGGGTTTCCCCAGCAATAGAGGAAGCCAAGCTTTCCAGCTGCCCTTGCTGGCCTAGGCCTCCACTCAATGCTACAAAGTTTCAATTATAGACGATTTATCCCAACAGAAATGGTGGCAGCCACAGAGCTGGAGAGAGCAGGGGCTAGGATTGCCCAGGTGATAGAGGAAGCCTAGCTTCTGCAGACCTAGCACCTAGGCCTCCAATCTAGCCTACAAAGTTTCAATTATAGAATTTAAATGAACCCAAACATAAATGGCTGTCAGCATGGAGTGAGCAGGAGGCTTGGCTCTGCTACAGGCTACAAAGTTTCAATTGTAGAACATACATAAATCCCAGATACCAGGGCCTCCACTTGGGTCACTGGGGGGCGTGGCTGGCCTGCAAACCAACACAGGCCCCTCGCCCAGGCCACCCCATACCCCAAGGGAACTATCACCCTAATCCAGGACACTCTTCAGGGCAAACCAGCTGGCTCCCACCCATGCACCAGGCCTCTATCCTATCTAATACAAGAGTAATGTGGTCAAAGATCCTGCCCCCATGTGGACACAAGATGGCCACCACAAGATGGCCAGCAGGGGAGGGCCATTGGGAGGTTCCAGGCCTACAAGGGAGGGTAGTTGAGGGTGATCAGGCCAGCAGGGGAAGGCAGTTGGGAGGAGCCAAGCCTGCAAGGGAGGGCAGAAGGGGGTGATCAAGCCTGCAGGGGAGGGCAGTTAGGGGTGACCCGGCCAGCAGAGGAGGGAAGTTGGGGGTAAACAGGCTGGCAGGGGAGCACTTAGACATCAATCAGGCTGGCAGGCAGAAGCGGTTAGGGGCAATTAGGGAAGCAGGCAAGTGAGCAGTTTGGAGCCAGCAGTCCTGAATTGTGAAAAGGATGTCCTACTGCCCATTTAGGCCCCATCCTACTGGGTCATTTCTCAAGGGGTCCCAGATTGGCGAGGGTGCACGCTGGACTGAGGGACATCCCCTGCCCCCTGTGCACGAATTTCGTGCACCGGGCCTCTAGTAGATAAAAAAAGAGGGGAATATGCTAATTGACCATCATACCCTCACAGAGATGGCGGTGCCCACAGTCAATAAGAAGGAAATATGCTAACTGACTGCCATGCCCTCCAGGATGGCGGTGCCCACAGCCCCAAGATGGCGGCACCCAGTCCCCTCAACCCTGCCAGGGCAGCAGGCATGCACCATGGCAGGGCCCACCTCCAGGTGGTCCGGTCACTCCACATGCCTGCTTCCAGAATCCTCCAGTCCCCTCAGCCTCCCAGCTGCCCAGGGCTGGCCCAACGTGCAAGCAAGCCTTGGATGGTGGCTGCCCAGCCACCCAGGGCCGCTGAGGCTCAGATAACCAAGGTTGGCCAAGGCTTGTGCTGCTGGCAGTGGCAGCAGCAAAGTTGGAATGGGGTGTCGCCTGTACCTGATCGCCGGGTTGCCTCCCGACTCTGAGAGCTCTCAGACTGTGAGAGGGAGCAGGATGGACTAAAGGAACCTCCTCCTGTGCATGAGTTTTCATTCCCCAGGCCTCTAGTATACAGATAATCTTCAAAGTACTTACAATACTCACTAGAGGCCTTGTGCACGAAATTCGTGCAAGAGAGGGGTGGGGAAGAGTCCCTCCACCTGGCTTGCACCCTCTCGCAATCCAGGACCACTCTGGGAATGTCCCACTGACAATTTAGGCCCAATCCCTGCAGCTGGACATCTCTCTTGCAATCCAGAACTGCTTACCCCTAACCGCTCGCCTACCTGCCTGCCTACTCGCCCCTAATCGCTTGCCTGCCTGCCTGCTTGCTTGCTCACTCCTAACTGCTTGCCTGACTGCCTGCTCAGTGTGTCTCATAGTGACCATTTGTTCTGGTCATTCCACTCTTACAGTCACTTAGGTTTTTATATATATAGATGGTGTATAATACCTGTTAATCAGATACATTTTATTTTAAAGTGAGAAAAGGTTTTAGAAATGTGATTCCTACTTAACCTTTAATCCTTCAGTTCAACACTGCTTGCTTGTCACTTTGTACTTGAACATCTAGCATCTTTAGATTCGGGTTAATTACTCCTCTCATAGCAATAAGTATAAATTTTATTTATACACTATTTCTTCTGAAGTCTGTGGGTGTGTCAAGTATAAGGATGGTAAGTTAATATTTCTAACTTCGAGTTGCTGACACAAGGAAACTAATCTTCAAATGATTAACAAATATGTAAAATATATGGATGGGAAGAAAGCCAAATTCATGAGTGGAAGAATAATAAACTGATTTCCTTGAAGAGCAAGCCTACCTTACTAATCTCTAGTCACCCCAGAAATAACAGCATTTCTATTTGCCCAAACACCAGAGCTGGTTTGGAGGACAAGAACACAAACTTCCTGACTCAGGTCAGCTATTCTCCAAAGAACTGCAATTCTTATCTGTCACTTTAATTACATAATGCCTGGGGTTATTTAACTTCCATGTTCATAAACTCTACTTCCTTACTGTGATAGCATCATCTTAAAAAGTACAGACTACTCTTACGTATCAAAATGTAGACCTAAAGGAACTACATAATACTTTTTTATTAGACTTATGATATCTAAAAGGATCTTAAAAGACAAATGTAAAAGATTTTAGTATTTACACCAGGAATAACATTAATGAAAAAAAGCCATCAACCAGCAAAACCCAAGGAATGTTATAGACTAATAACTTTTTGAATTCTTTCCAAGTACACGATTATTTTTTAAGAACATTCAAGAACCTGAACTAAAAATCCCTAAGTTCAGCAGGCCAATTATAAAGAAATACTGAGAAACCGACATAAATCCTTCCATTTAGGGAAATTTTTGTTTGTGTAGTTATGTCAGACTCACCCCAAGTTCGTCGTCATCAGAATTATCAAAGATGTTGTCTAAGTCGTGCAGGGAAGGTGCCAAATCCGTCACCTGTGTAAGGCTACCGGAGCCAGCTCTGCCAGCAGCATTATCTTGCCGGACATCTACAGGAAAGGAGACAAAATAAACAGAATGAGCATCTTCATTCAGGAAGAAGAAATGAGGAGAGGACATGGATCTCAATGAGCAACACCTGCCTGTGAATCTTTCCCTATGTGTTCAGTTAAATTTAGAGACAATTATTTCCTAATATGTTTATCAGTTTTGAAAGCAACTGAAAAACTATAAAAAATATATTAAAGATGAGAACAAATTATTGCTATTACCATAAGAATATAATTTGAAATTGAGAAGCATCTCCCTCGCATTTTACTTTAGCAACAATCCAAGTGAGGCAAATAATCATTGTACACACCTGTTTTAGTAGCAGAACTGAAAATAGACATGGCATTTTTCCCATCAGGCACCGGCGTGGAATGACCTGGTGTAGTGACATCCTTGGTACCAAATCCATCCTCTGACTGTATAATAAATTCAGCCAAACAAAACACATGAACACCAACCCAAAGTGTGGAATATGAGGGAGAACACAAAGAATTAGAGGGGAGAATGGAACTTGTTATGAGCACAGTATGATAAACCATGGTCTATGCAACCAAAAGAAATAAAAGATATGTCCTTTCCCCTGAATTTAAACAAAACCCAAACTCTCACACTTTCCTCTCCATCCTACGGAGTATTCTGAGTCAATCAGGGTTTTATGCCTAAATGGTACTGGTGGCATTTGATTATAGACCTGCCATGGTGTTACAAGCTGTCTTTAATAAATTTTGGATGCTGAATTATGGTTCAAGCTTTCTAGATCTGTATACATCTCTGTATAGAATCTAACAAGCAGTCCCCTGAATTATACTGGCATCCTTTAATTGTCTTATTTCCTCTATACTCAAGAATACCTCTTTAAATGGTCTAGTATTTTACAATGTTTTAATATTTAAGGCTAAAGACAGCTGATATACCCAGTACTCATTTTTGTGACAATGAAACAGTATAGTCAATACTGACACAGTCCAAGAGTGATATTAATATTAATCCAGAAGAGATATAGGTAAAGCGCTTAGCACAGTAGTCACAGTAAGCGCATAATAAACAGTAGATATTGTTAATCAACATTTTTTCTTTACATTTTGGGTATTTTGGAATCATAATTGAAAGAAATAAGCAGGGAGCATAGGCCAACAAGAATTAGCATATGAGAGGAAACATGCGCTGTACAAGCTATAGCCTGGAAAATATGAGGTTTCATTTATGTTCGGCTGACTTTTCAACAAAGGTGAGCCATGACATAAAAGGGAACAATACGCTGTTCAATACGATAGTACCAAGAGCATGAGTATGGGGACAGAGCAATCAGGCAAGACTATCTCAAACATTCTGCCTCAAAAGTTCTCCCACACATGCTGTGCTGACATAGGTCAAAACCCACACCACATGGAACTCTCTCCATGTTAATGGTACCTTATTCTTTTTCAGGGAATCTTTTTCTGTCCCTTGTTTGCATTTCTTGTTTGCTGTAAAGATGTATTTTATGTCACCGTCCTCAAAGGTATATGGGTCATTGACTTCTCCCAAACTGTCTCCAGGTTGTTGTGACAGAGGCAATGGGTCAAGGAAGTGGAGTGGCTGCATCTGGGGCTGCTTGTCGTGCCAGATTTTAAACCGTTTATTAGGTTGTGCTAAGAGTCTAAAAAGGGAAAATAAATGACACTTTAGACTAGACAAGATAAAGTAAAAAGAATGATGTTTTTAAAAGAAAAGCATTTATTATTTAAGGCATTTATAAAGCTTAAGCTGAACTTAAAATTAATTCATCTACATAGTGAATTTCTTTTAGTGACTGTATTCACAATTAAATAAAACTTAGTAGCCTTTGTCAGGAATATATATTTTTGTCTCTGATTCCATGGATTCCACTTAAGAGCACAGATGGGCTCATGACAGATTGTCAAGGTTCAAATTTCAAGTGTGTCATTTACTAACTGCATGACCCTAGTTTCTTTCTCATCTGTAAAGTTAAGGTAGTAACATGAAGATTCAGTGAGATAATCTGTGTAAACTGCTAAAAATCAAAGGTAGCTCAAAAACACTAGAAATGTTAAGCATTATTATAGACACATGATACATAACTAAACACATATAAATCCTTTCTTAAGGCCAGCTGGCTCAGTTGTGTGGAGTGTTGTTCTGTACACCACATGGTGGCAGGTTCCTTTCCTGGTAAGAGCACATACCCAGGCTGTGATTGGGATGTGTACGAGGCAATTGGTCAAAGTTTCTTTCTCACATCGATGTTTTTCTCTCTCAATAAAAATCAATAAATATATATCCTGTCCCAGCCAATTTGGTTCAGTGGATAGAGTGTCAGCCCACAGACTAAAGGGTCCTGGGTTCAATTCTGGTCAAAGGCACATGCCTGGATTGTGGGCTCAATCTCCAGTAGGGGGTGTGCAGGAAGTAGGTGATCAATGATTTTCTCATCATCGATGTTTCTCTCTCTCTCTGAAATCATTAAAAATATATTTTTTAAAACAAAATATCCTTGAGTGATGATCCTATATAATAAAGATGTAATATGCAAATTGACCCTCACATCCTCACAAGATGGCTGCCTAAAACCAGGCTGGTATGGGGGTTAGTGAGGAACGACCAAACGACTGAACAAAAAGGTTGTGTGGGGCAACCAGGCCAGCAGGGGTGGGGGAGGGGGGCAGTAAGAGACAACTAGGCCAGCAGGCGGAACAGTTGTGGGCAATCAGGCAGGGGGGACAGTTGTGGGTGACCAGGCTGGTGAGGGAGGGGGCAGTGAGGGGCACCTAGGCCGGGGGGGGGGGGGGAGGGAGTTGGGAGAAACCAGGCTGGCAGAGGGGGCAGTAAGGGGTGATCAGGCTGGCACACAGAGGCAATGAGGGGTGATCAGGCCGGCAATGGGGGTAGTTAGGGGCAACCAGGCAGGCTGGCAAGCAATTAGGAGTCAGCAGTCCAGAACTGTGAGAGGAATGTCCAACTGCTGGTTTAGGCCTGATCCCCGGGATTGGGCCTAAACCAGCAGTCAGACATCCCCTGAGGGGTCCGGATTGGAGAGGGTACAGGCTGGGCTGAGGGAAACTCCTCCACCCCATGCAAGAATTTCGTGCACCATACCTCTAGTTTTCTTTTTTTATAAACTGTCAAGAAACAGGAAGGTACTGACCATAGTAACGAAAGTCTTATAAAGCTAAATTCTTTGACTGGTAACAGGACCAAAACAAAGTAATGCTAGTACATTAAATGCCACAATGAGACCTTTATATGACAGCATGTTTACATAGCGACATGTGTGTTAAACCTCAAAATGACAAAGCATTTGACTTTTAAACATTTTCCAAATGCAGAGTCTAAAATGATGAAGCAAAGCCTCTTTCATTTGGGATCTGAAAATTTGCAGGGAGAGGTGAGGAGGAAAGCCCGGTTCATGGGTTCTATGGCCTTTAGCCTTATTTAGGGGGTGACCAGGTGGAGAGTTCCGAGAGTCGTCTTACCTTTGCAATGCAGTGCTCTCTGAGTTTACCTCCATTTTGGCATCACACCTCTCACCCTGAAGCTCTGGAGGCCGGAACTCAACATCATCAATGGGTGGGAGACAAAAACTATACCACCACTTATCTGATGACTCCGGGTTCGAGTGCCTAATACCACAATATAAGGCTGTCTCGCTGACCTCTGCCATCAGAGGCAGTCTTTGACCTACGAGGACAGTTCTGTCATCCAGAGTAGACAACTGCTGGAGTTCCAGCCCATTTCCATAGAGGGCTGCATTCACAGGGACAGATGGTGGGTCCAGAGTCTCCGTTTCCTGACCCCGTGGCTGGGGGCTGAGTGTTGGCGGCAGAGGGGAAATAGGGGAATGAGGTGAATCCATAGGATTCAGATTCATTTGCTTGCTTGTGTTTCTGGAAGGCACGGCCATTTGCTTATCATACTTCCTACTGCTGGACACCTCTAAGGAGGAGTCTATCCCTGCCAACCCTAGCTTCTGCCCTGGTGTATCCTGTTCCATGCATAACTCTTCGGCCACAGAGGGCCTATGGTGAAATGGTATCAAGGGTCTTTTTTGCAACTTGTCTCCCTTTTCCTGTCTTTCTGTTGTTTTGTGCTTAGAAGAAGCAGGAGGTGGTAACGATGAAGATGATGATGGTCCTGCATTGAACCCTGGTTGAGATATTGTGGGAGGTCGGTTGGTTCCTATGGCACAACGTTTTAAAAGTTTATGCCTGAAATGAGAATTAAAACAATGTCAACAAATACACAGATGAGAATGACTGCATCATTATAACATTACAAAAGAGATGCCTCGGATGAGGTTATGTCTTGTTAAGTAATCAGCAGATGCACTAATACACCAAAAAATACTCTGAGTGTTGTTTTTTTAATGACTAAAAACTGCAAACACCCTGATGAAAAGCAATAAATCAACCACATACAAGTTAAGAAGAGATGGAATCATGAAACATAAACTCATACATTGCTAACCCCTACAAAATTACTGATTTGAAAAAAATCTCCAAATCTTTCCAACTTGGTAAGAGTCTCTATTCATACTCCATCTTAAAGTCAAGAGTTTTGAGATCATCTGCCAAAAGAAAACTTTAAATTTCTATTTCACAGCACTTTACTAACTCCAATATAGAATGGTTTATAATGGCTTGTAGTGTTATAAATCAGGAATAAAATAACTATGCTACTCTCTCCCAAAATGTGAAATTAAGATAATAAGGGTGAACTCTAATACCTAATACCTTAAACAAACCTGAAACCTTATATAACACTATTATCTGAGAAACAAGGGGAAAAGACAACTTTGGGTCTTACATAGGGTTAAAATGAGTCAGAAGTAAAAAGGTCGTTGGGAGTGAACACATATCCAAGTGCACATGAAGTATCGAGGCAGGAACAGCAAGTCTGCTCACATTCTTTCTGGCAAGATGGCTGTGAGGAACTGCTCAGGAAGAACCCTAGATGATGCCAAGGCTTAATCTGTGCAACCAAGTTATACTGCAAGGCGGCCAGTTCCTCGCAATGTATAAATCCCTCCCAGGGAAAAATGTAAGCTCTCCAGTAACTCTCTGAGGCCACTAGGGTGGCATTAAATTACTGCTGCATTGGACTCAATGATGCCCTAGTGGGCAGTAAAACGGATTTGTGTGGCATAATGGGATGGTTTAGTGGGACAGCAGGATGGCCATCCTGCCCCAAAAGGCCATTAAATAGAGTGAGGAGTAGGCCATCCCATAATGGGTCTGGTAATCCTAAAGTAGATAATCTGAAAAGTCTTTGCTCCTCTAAAAAAAACCAAAAATCCTGACTTTAAAGAAGGTTGTCTAACCATAAAGCTATTGTCAATAAGGCAAAAACTGTGCTTTGAGTCCCAAGGGCACAGTACTACAGTAAGAGATGAATGTCTTCATCTGAGAGTGTCTCAATGGTATCTTCTAAGGGCGCTTATTTTAAAACTGAAAGTCTTTTAGATAAAACTTCACGATTTGGATTTTCTCAGAGCATTTAACCACATCAGTCCTTTGATAGATATTTTCTAGTAGCCTCTTCAAAGTAAGGGCTTTTTGCAAAGTGTATACTCTTATAATGTCATATTTTTTTCAATTATATTTAATGACTCAGCTACATTGTGAAATGGTTAGAATTAGGAATATGCCAGTAAGTAACAGACAAGTATTGCAAATTTCTGAACAGAAAGGGACCCCACTGAAGCAGGCAACAGGAAATCAGCCTCAGAAGGCTGACTATAGGGGTGGTCAGGGGTGGGAAGGAACCAGAGGCAGGGCCAAACAGTGCTGAAACACATGGAAGCTAAAAGAATGAGGAAAGTAGAATGACATTACAATACATATTTCAAAGAAAGTCATTATAAAATGCAATGATAAAACTGATCTAAAAAATAAAGAAAAATAAATGATGTAGTTTCTACACTGAGAAGGGAAAATTGTGATAAAAATGACCACAATAGGGTACCTGATCTGGGAGGAAACAGACATGTCAATATAAAGGATATAAATGGCACCCCCCAAAAATATAAGTACACGTGAGAAGCCTGGTCTGTAAATAAATATTTGGAAATCAATGTGCTGCAATGCATAACTGTAAGAAAGACCTGAGGTATTTGAGGTTTTTGTGAGAAAATAGAACAGTAACTTGAGGACAAAAAGAAAAGTGTTATTAGTTTATTTGAACTTCAGGTAAAAATAATTCAAGGTAGTAAACAAAAACATGATATAAATCAGAAAAAGGGTTCTTTTTTATAAGGAAAGAAATCTAACATAAGGAAAATAGCAAAAAAATAAGATGAAGGAACTAATAAAGTTAAATATACTAAAATTTACAGCCTACATACTTTCTAAAGGTGAAATAAACCTGGGCTATGAGCTGTTTAAAAACCAATGTTAGGAAAATACTTTATGTCACACTATTTACAATGGTCTAGAGACAAAAGCATTCAACTGGTATACCACACCTATCCTAAGACTAGAGCTTCTCACATGCTCAGAAAGAAGACCCTTGATGAGCCAATAACTTCTTAAAAAACATCCTCTTTGAAAAATCAATCATGGTTTTCATTAGGCTTTTAGAGTATCTCTCAACAGAAAGCTGACTACCAAGGCAGAGCTTGATAAAAAGGGGATCAACTTAAGGGGAATCAGGCAGGTGCCAAAACTGTTGTGTAAGTGTAAATACACACACACACAAGCACACCCCTTCCTCCCAAAGCCAATAAGCCAAATCAATTTATGCCACACTAAGAGCCCCATCTACAGTAGATAAATGAATGGCCATGTTTTAAATATACTTATCTCTTCTAAACTTTCTGTATAAGTATGGAGCAATATCAAATGTGAAAGAATATACTTTGGAAGCAAAGCTACTCTAAGCTACTCATTAAAGAGATAATCAATAGCACAGGTTCTAATAGTCAGTGAGCTGGGGTGGGGTAGGGAGAGCAGTTAAGGCTGACATATATTTAATCAAGAACCCAAATGAAAACTCATGACAATAAGATCCTTTACCCCCACAAAAAGTGGTAAGTCAAGGAAATATCCATGAAGAGTGTAAAATCTTTCTACAAAAATCAAGTTGGGTTCCTATTCTAATTTCTAAATGAATGAGCAACACCTTGGGCAGGTTTTATTACAAATATCTGCCTCAGTCATCAAAAAACACCAGCACCCACAACAAAACAAATTATCTATGGAATGTATATTTAATCCAAATTCTATTAACTCAAGACAACTTGTTTACTATTTATCTCTACTTTAACATTAAAAGTAGTTAAGTAAATTCATGTAAAGGGCAAGAGATTATCTTGTCAAATAAATGCCTTTAGTTTTGACACAGCTGCCCTAAGAAATCTGTGGGTGCAATTAATATCAGGGCCAGTTGTCTAAAAAAACTCTTTTCGAGTCCTGACAATAAAACTATGTCAACTGGGAGAGAACCAAGATGGCGGCACAGGTAAAACACCTATCTTGCCGTCATACACAGCAATTTTAAAACTACAATTTAACAAAAGAAAAAACACCGTCCAGAATCACCAGAAAGCTGGCCGAGTGAAAATTCCACAAATAAAAGTGAAGATAAGACACTGTGACTCGGAGGAGCGGTGGCGGACAGCGTTGAAGATTCACGCAGAGAGAGGTTTGGAGTGCGTGCGCCAGCGGATAGGGTGGGCGGCTGAAAACAAGCCAGTTTTCTCGAACGGGGGGAGACAAAGATGTCCCACTGGACTGATTCTCCAGCTCTGGGCAAAGTCCAGGGAACCCACTATCATACAGGGTAAAAACTGGACAGTGGGAGGGCACACTGAAGCTCGGGTGCTGCAGGGGTCTGCTGGCTTGTGGAGAAGGCAAGCCTGTGCGAACTTCGGAACATCGCAGCTGCCTGACCTAGTAGAGAGCGCTCGCAACTTGCTCTCTCATTCGGGAAACCGTCAGACTGCTTTGTTTTACGACCCTGGGTGAGAAGTTGGGTGTGCAGACTCATTTGGGGAGAGTCTGAATTCCCCAGCAGCTGGTGGAGCTCGGCAGCGGCTCTCTCTCAGAGGTGCTGGCGGCCATTGCCCCCAGCATAGAGTCCCTGGGGGCGCGTAGGGCGGAGCTAACGCTGTCTGCTTGGCTCGGAGACTCCGCCCATCCAACCTGAGCACAGCTGAGCTTCACAGACAATTGGCCTGGAGGTCAACCCCTCCAAGTGCTAACAACCATTAACCTGAGCTTAACTTCAATAAGACTGTGCAACCCATATCCACCTCAGGTAACTGGGGAGGCTGAGCCACTGTCCCTAATAGGACATGTACCACAAAAAGCTAATTGACCAATTCAGGGAAGCAGCCACCATGCAGAGACATGGAAAGAATTCAGATGTGAAAGAAATGGAGGAAAAAAACGACTGGACATGAAATTCAAAACCACGGTTATAGGGCTTCTCAAGAGGCTCCTACAAAAGGTCGAGACCTATAAGGAAATAAGCAAGACCAACAAGGAAATGAATGAGTCCCACAAGGAAATGAACGAGACCCTCAAGGATCTGAACGAGACCTGCAAGGAAATGATCAAGACCAACATGGAAATGAATGAGTCCTACAAGGAAATAAAGGAGACTCTCAAGGATATAAAGGAGACTCTTAAGGATATGAAAAAGGACCAACCAGAAATTAAGCATACACTGACTGAAATAAAAAAATATTATACAAAGACCTAAAAGTGCTCTGGAGCACCCCAAGAACCAACTTAAAGAGTTGAAATACAAAGAGGTAAAATCCACTCAGCTGAAAAAGCAAGAAACCAAAAGAATCCAAAAAATTGAAGATAGTGTAAGGGGCCTCTGGGACAACCTCAAGCATACCAACATACGAATTATAGGGGTGCCAGAAAAAGAGAGAGGGCAAGACAATGAAAACCTATTTGAAGAAATAGTGACTGAAAACTTCCCACACATGGTGAATGAAATTGACTTAGGAGTCCAAGAAGCGCACCGAACCCCAATATATAGGAACCCTAAGAGGACCACACCAAGGCACATCATAATTAAAATGCCAAGAGCAAAAGACAAAGAGAGAATATTAAAAGCAGCAAGAGAAAAACAGTTAGTTACCTATAAAGGAGCACCCATACGATTGTCAGCAGATTTCTCAACAGAAACGATGCAGGCCAGACGGGAGTGGCAAGAAATATTCAAAGTGTTGAATAGCAAGAATCTAAAACCAAGATTACTCTATCCAGCAAAGCTATCATTCAGAATTGAAGGTCAGATAAAGTGCTTCGCAGATAAGAAAAAGCTAACGGACTTCATCACCACCAAACCAATATTATATGAAATGCTGAAAGATATTCTTTAAGAAGAGGAAGAAGAAAAAGATAAAAGTGTAAATGATGAACAACAAATATACATCTATCAACAAATGAATCTAAAAATCAAGTGAATTAAATATCTGATGAACAGGATAAACTGGTGAATGTAACAGAATCATGGACATAGGAAATGGACTGACAATTCTTGGGGAGAAAGAGGGTGTGGAAGTGCAGCAAGAGACTGGACAAAAATCATGCAACTATGGGAGAGGACAGTGGAGGGGGGTGAGGGCGGAGGGTGGGATGGGTACCAGGTGGAGGGGAAAAAAGGGAACAATATAATTAATAAACTGAACAATAAAGATTAAAAAAAAACTATGTCATCTGCATATAAGAAAAGAGCTATCCTTTTCTTACTTACTAGAAGAGGAAGGTTTAAAACAAAACAATGGGGAAGAAGGGGTCTGAGAAGACAGGTCAAACGGCTGCTCTGCCTTTTCTCCACCCACCTAGAGCAAGAACAGCTGACTCTTTGGGTTGGATCCACAAAATCCCAAGTAGCAGGATTGTTAGCAGGTTCTTCTTCAAGAGTTGGAGTTGACACTTGGTTCCTCCTAAAAAAGATTAAAAATGTGAGCTGTGTAAATATAATCCCTGGAGAAAAAAACTGTTAGAAATATTTATACCTTTTACACAGTAATGGTATCCTGCAGATAATGGTTCAGAACAATCTAAGGTGGGGAGATGGACTACTACTTGTTCTTTGCATCAGAAGAAGCAGGATTCAAAATATATCTATTTAAGCTTAATGCACATTTAAAATGGACAGTACACATAGCAATTAAAACACTATATGGCACTATTCATTGTTCCTTTTTAAAAAGTCACATAAATTTTGCAGAAATACCCTAAATTTAAAAAAATTATCTTTTCACAGCATCTGTGAATTATTTGCCCTCAGGCTGCTGAAATCACCTTTACAACTCCTGTATTTGCTAGCATCAAGGAAAACACTCCATACTTGGAATGTGAACTAAAGACAAGAAACAAAAATATTTCCTACACATCACTGACAATTGGTAGGAAAAGGGAGATGCTAATTATTACATAGTAAAAATAAGACTAGGCCAAATTTTTTATCGCTGATTTTGCTACAGCTGACACTGCAAAGTGTTTTGATGATGGCTCTGCAAGGAATTCTCTTGCTCTCTACCCTCTCCTGCCTTTCTGGGTGTCTTGCTACCTTGTTCTATGCTATTGATAGAGGGGACACTGTTAAGACTTGGTAGAGATAAAAGGTTAGTGGTAATAAAAAAGAAAAAAAAAGGTGAATGAAAGGAAAAGAAAAAGTTAACTTGGAAATGGTCTAGGCATTGCAGATAAAAGGAAAATTATTCTTCTATAGGAAAGGATCATTTTTAAATGACTAGAGATAACTTTTAAATTCTAGAATGTGACATATGATTTTTCATGGCAATTATTTTAGTTTATTTACTACATCTTCAGCAGCCTATTCTAGAACCAATTCATTAAGAAATAAATACATAGTGTCGAATTACCTAAAAGCTAGGTCCAAAGGACAAGTTTTAAGTCTGTCTATAAAGACTGCATAGTAGTCACTAGACCATATAACTGACTTCTAAATGAATAGAGTTCTTAGTTACTGGCAAGAATGCCCATGTCCATATTTATTCTATTCCAGAGAATCAAGGTTCATTTATTTACATGTGTCTGTTAAGGACAGACTCCCCGTTCTCAATCATATTAAATAGATATGAAAATAAGCTGAATGATATACCTAAATCCTGGTAAGTAAAAAAGCATTTATTGACTTCTACTGTCATTATTATTCATGCAATTAAAATAATCAACAGTAATGTCTTCTTATAATCAGTTCTTCCTTTTTCCAAAAATATGTTAAGGGAGGGAGAAATAGAGGGCAGAAAAGAAGGGAGAAAAGAAAGAAAAGAAGAAAGGTAAGAAAGTTCGATAGGGGAAAGAAAAGAATATAATTTCCCCAAATGAACAAACAGAAGCACAGAGGCTGGTACACACCCCCCTGTCATTAATTCAGTTCAGAAATGTAATGTCACTTAAAACATAAGGTCAATATAAAATCGAAAACATAGCAAAGAAGGTAATTTCTCCGTACAAAAAAGAAACATTCATAAATTGGTATCAGGAGCTTCAAAATTTCCTGAATAATCAAGTCAAGTGATCATCTGTACTTTAACATGTTTATGTTAATTTTATCCTATTCTGTCCTGGCCGGCATGGCTCAGTGTTCAGGGATTGACCCATGAACCAGGAGGGCACAGTTCGATTCCAAGGCAGCGCACATGCCCAGGCTGCGGGCTTGATCCCAGTAGGCAGCAGAAGGCAGCTGATACATCATTCTCTCTCATTATTGATGTTTCTATCTCTCTCCCCCTCTCTCTTCCTCTCTGATATCAATAAAAACTTTAAAAAAAATTTTTTTAGCCATATTATTATTTTCAAAATAAAGAAATACCTAACTAATGACCCCTCAGGCTCTGTCACACCACAATGTAATACGACTGACCCTCTTTGTGTAATAATCAAAGAGATGGTTACTAAGCCACAATCCAGACATAATGCAAAAACATACTTGGACTGAGTTCTGTTGAGGATGCATTCCTTCCAGGCTCGATGGACCATATGATTGTGGAGTTTTAGAGGAATCTTCCCCAATCTCTTTGGACTGTGCATAGTTATCGTCCCCCCATCTTGGGAACCTAAGTGACTGACAGCACTCTGAGCACCTCCACTCTCACCTGGAAAAGACAGATAATTTGAAATGTCATTTTTCTGAAAAGCTAGCTTATTTAACCTAAACATTTTAATTGTTAAGACTCCTATTCATGTTACTTTGCCCCTACCTCCCCTTGCAATAACAACATTCTCTGTAGCTATAATTTTCGACAGTACAGATTTTTGTTGTTATTGTTGGCGTTTTGTATGATTCTCTGTGCTCTCACTAAAACAGTTAATCCCATCAATACTCACATACTCATACTCCCTTCATGGGCGTAAACCACAGAGAGGCATTCCTGCTCAAATGGGGACTAGAGATAAATTACACAGAAGAGTTCATACATCATAATATCAAAGACATAAACATGCATAGACTGTTCTGAATTTTGTAAATCCCAATGCAGTAAATAAGTTCCAAGGCAAAACAAAATAGTAGAGGGAACTTTATGCTTCTTTAGCTAAATGGTTGTGCATCAACTGTGTACAATGCCCTAGTAGGAGAAAAAACTTAATGGCACAAAGCTTTAAGAAGGTCAAATTTCAAATCTGTGTGGGACTGTTTATCCTAATGTCTGACACTATTTATGATAGTGTAGTACTAAAACATTGAAAGTGTTATCTCGACATTTTAATAAAAGTGAATTAAAAATTCACTGGTTTCTTTCTAACTCCACTTTGTTTCTTCAATTATAGTTGGTATGTTATCCATTTTTTTCTATTATAACCATTATGACTGCTGATTATAGTGATTATTGAGTCATGAGTATTTTATTACTTCTATCGCATACAAAACAAATACTGAAATCACTTTCCAGTATTAAATATCAATTACTTTCATCGATCTGATTTCATAAATATATTGTGGGTTTTATTCTGAACAGAAATAGGATGCAAAACATCCTGACCAAATCATCTAATTTCAGAACTCTGGAAACCTCTATTCTCATCTGAAAAATAAATCAGCAACCTATATCACAAACTAATATTCTTGGCATCATTGCAACAAAATGATGATGAGTTGAATGGTTAGGCTCAGCTCTATTTTTTTTTTTTTTAAAGAAAGAAACCCACCCCAAGTGCGTACTTTCTAAGAAATGGAAGCTTCCTTGTTCCCCAGAAAAGTATTGTTACATTACAAATGAGATAAAGGAGACAATAAATTTGATCTTTCATTGCTACCTTTTATCTTACAAGTGCCCTGCCTCGGTTCATGATGCAAAATAATTCATTTCAATTTTACAATGGACTTTCAAATGCCTATTCTAAAACAAAGCAAAGTGAAGAAATAAACAGCAGAAGTAGATAAGTCAATATTTGCCACCAAACACCCTACAATATAGCTAAAGAAATCATATGCCCATGGTATTAAAGGAAGTAAGTCTGACCAATAAAGGAGAGGAGTACAGAAAACAAGCCACGGTCTTTTCTGATTAAAGTTGAGTCAATGCTTTTCAATAGCTTTTAATGATTTAACTAAAATGTGGGTGATATCTTCATGGAACTAAGATTTGTACTTTGGTTAAATGCATGTTGAATGTTATTTCTTATAAGTGTCTTCATAAACAGAAGAGGCAAGCTGATGTGCCTTTCACAAGTGACTTCACCAAAACCAATGGCCCTCCTAGGTCCCCTGTTACTCTAGGCAAACTTGGCCACTTTAGGGGGCAAGGTAACCCATTTCATCCTGTAACTAGAAAACCATGGCAATGCTCAATGTTAGTCAATTGCACAATGACAAGGCTTAGCAAGACTCTTTCTGATGGAGCAGTAAAGAGTTTTAAGCTGTAATTCACATATCATGTGCACATTTGGACAAGTTCATTTTACAACAAAGATTCCAGTGACTTTTATTTCATTGTGTTTGGTGTGTGTGTGTGTGTGTGTTTTGTTTTGCTTGCTTATTTTAGGGAGGAAGCATCAGGGGACTTATTTACCCAGGACCTAGTACAATGACTTACACAGAGTAAGAGGGAAGGAGCTGTAAGATCTATAGCCATGAACTCCACACTGAAGCCCACCATAAACAAAACCTCTCAGTTTTGAGTTATGACATTTAGAGTTCTGAACTTATCCATCAAAGGTCAAGGCCTTATTTATGCACACAGTAAGTCTTCAATTTTAAGTTGAATACAAATTTCACTAAATACTGGGCAAAATAAATAAAACAAAAAGGGATGACAACTTACGAAGTGCAACTGTTAAAAATACAAACCTTTATATGAAATGTGATTAAAAGTTCAAAATAGTGATAATTCTAATCTTTCCTTAATGTATCTTCGCTATGGTGATTATTATAAAAGTAGTTCTTCTTTTTCATCTTAAAGTAATTTAATAAAAATTGAGCAAATCCTTTCACAAGGAATCATCCAAACTCTCTGTTCTACCAAGTTACAGCCACGTGCATATTTTTCCACCACCCTAGCAACTACACAGCCCTTAGAAACAGAGGCTACATGTTGTCCATTTCTATGTCTCCCACACAGGATCAGAGTAATTCATGCATATACTGTGAAACTGTTTATACAACTCTGTCAAGTATAATACCTAATACATATAACAATCTTGTAAAGAATGGAATATTTGTGCCCACTGGTGTGCTCAGTGGCTGAGTGTTGACGTATGAACCCAGAGGTCACGGTTCGATTCTCAGTCAGGCACATGCCCGGGTTTGGGCTCCATCCCTAGTGTGGGGCATGCAGGAGGCAGCAATCAATGATATCCTCTCATCATTGCTGTTTCTATATCTCTCTCCCTCTTCTTTCTTCTCTGAAATCAATAAAAATATAATTTAAAAAAAGAAGAATGAGGTATTTGACAGAGAAGGAAACTGAGGTTTAGAACAAATATGAGAATAAATAAGCTCACTCACTTAAAAAACTACAGACAGGCTTTAAAAATAGGTGTGTTCAATCACAAAATCTATACTTTTCCCAACATACTGTTTAACCATGAACTTCTACTGAAGGCCCACTATGTGGCAAGCACTATGCTAGAAACTGAAATATCAAATCCTCCTGAAAACTGCCACGTTGGTGTATAGCATGCTTGAGAGTGTTATCAAAGCTTAGCAGCTAAGACTTTATTTTGATGCTCCTGCCAACATGGCCCACATTAAATGCCTATAAATAACCCCACTGAGTTCAAGTACAATGAATATCTTTTCTTTAGTGACTAGATTTCCAATGAAAGTCAACTACTACATAATTTAACATATAATATACACTGTTTAACAAAAAGGCAAAATCCTCTCAATTTAAACAATTTCTGAATTTTTCCATGAAGAAAAACCATTTTTATCAAAATTTTCACATTTTGGATAACATCATTGAGGGACAAAAAATAACTGACAGGCCAAAGCATTTATTCAGAGCTCCTGGATGCTTGTCTAACTTTATCAAAGTAGAAAAAGAACTGTTCAAGACACATCCCTGTCTGGCAATAGTCAACTGAGCAAAAGTTCCAGCCACTGTCTGATGTAGTGCTTCCCATTTGTTTACAATAAAGAAGCAGCCCTTCATCTTGTTTCCTGAAAGTCTGTAAGCACATGCATGCACATGTGTTAAAAGAGGCAGATGTGTGTACAGAACTTAAGAGAAACAACTAAATTATTTAACTGGATAATTTAGAGACTAAAATTCTAAAACATATAAATTCTGTTTGTTTAAATTTTTCCTTTTCCATTTTGTAAAATTTCCATGTTACTCTACTTCCAGCTCTTTTACCAGGAATTTTTCAAGATGAGTTTTTTCTCTGTTCTATGGCAAGAAAACTATGTGATTTTCTGGGATCTCGTCCACCCAGAACATTCCTGGATTGTACTCACCTGTGGCAGCCTGTTCTGGAGAGGTGGGTGGGGTAAGAGGCATCCCACAGTTACTTGGGTCCTTCACACTACCAAGTCCCTGCTGCCCAACTGAAATATGGCCTCCAGCACTTGCAATGCTCTGAGGAACCGGAATGTCATTCTGAGAAATCAGAACAAAAGCTGAAGGATAAACCATCCGGACACCACCTGTAAGGAAAGAGCAAGGAGAAAATCAGGGCTGAGAGAAAGTTCACACTAGACTGCCAACTTTATTATTCCAGTGGTCAGAGTCAAAGCTCTGGTGAGCATGGGATACTCATTAGGTCCTGCAAAAAGTGATATGTTTCATTCTTCCATAAGTTAATAGCTGCTTAACCATGTGTTCCAAAATTATAATAATAGCATTTGGAATCCAGGGACCATTCGTGCTTCAGGCAAGATAACTATTCAGTATAACCATTGTGTCAAGAGAATTTTAAAAATGGGAAAATTAAGGAGATTATTTTTGATGAATCTGAGTGATTATCTTTTTAAATTAAGGAAGAGGAAAAGAGAATAAAGTTCTTCAGGCAAAATATTTTCTCTTACCAACAATTACTTCCACTGCCACGGGGAAATCATTGTCATATCCCAACTCCTCTTCTTTCAATTCTTCTTTCTTTTTCAGCACCATTGGGTAGAAATACTGCCATTCCTCGATCAACTTACGGGTGGCTGGGTCGGACATCTTGTATGCTTGGCCTGTTAGCGTGCCATTTAATCCATAAGGACTTACCAGTACTAAGGCAGGGAGGAGAAACATACGTTACAGATCACAGAAATAATTCCTACTAAAATGCTGTGGTATTTTTAGGTTAAAGTATAGCATCACTTAGTGTATATTGCTCTTTAATTTGCTAACTCCTTTCAAAGTGTAATTTTTTATAGTTTTTTTTATTTTATTATTTCTTATTTATATGCCTCTCAACTCACATCAATTTTTGAAGGAAGTCAAATGGGGGAATATAGTACTATCAGATAGCTATATCAACACACAGTATATAAATTATCTCTATGTTAAAGCTTATACTTATTAATTTGTTAATAGCTCATAAAACATAAACACTGAATCTTCCATAACAGAATAAAACCATTCAATACAACCTCAAAACTTGCCAAAAACTTGAACACTTTTCCTATGGTTCCTGATACTTCCTAAAGGCTGTGGTAACCAAAATATTATGCATAAATAAAACTTCTAATAGCAGAAGCCTTAATTTATCTACTATAAACATGATGCTTCATTATTCAGGTATATCTCTACTGTTTTAGAGATCTGTTGATAAAACAACTCCAAGTAAATTTATTTTACTAAAGTAAAGAACTCAAAATCCTTCTATCTTTCTCTTTCAGTAATTGACCCTGATGTCATTTTCACTGAGCTAGACACCAAAAAATGTAGTTAACATAGTGCTGTGTGTAACCCAGCCAGTTCTTGGCCTCAGGGTAAGTATTTCAACCTTCCGAATAACACTTTCCTGGGATAAAGAGGTCACTTTACCTTATTCCTAATTTAAAAAAAAAAATCTCAGCATAGTTATTAAATGGGATGTTCTTTTTTTATTTAACAGCTGGATGGTATAGCATATCAATCAAGACATATAGCTGTAGACATCACATATTTCTTGGTGCCTTTCTGCTGTTCCTCACTGATTCAAATGGCATAAAATTACTGACTCCAAACACAGTTATCAAGGGCCATTTTCCTATATTGACACTTCTAGGAAATTCCTACATCAATGTCTTGTTCACTACTGTTATCTATAGGCCAGCACCTGCCCTAAGAATGTACCTCCTCACACTAATCTAGGGAAATAAGCAGGATAATGTCCCACAAAGGTTTTCTTTATGATTTGAAGCATTAGCAACAAACCAGTAAGGTTTAAAATAAGTGGTCTATAGGGACTTGGTACTCCTAAAGGTATCCTTATCAACTCAGATTAGTTACCTTCCCTAATGACTAGTAATTCCTTTTGTAACTATAAAGAAATGCTGTTCTTTTGAGTGGTAACATCTAGAATGAGGTCAGATGGTCCTAAGCACCTTCAGAGCCAAGGAAACATAGTATTTAAATAATTTTGACAATCCATAACATGTGCATAATGTATAACTCTCAAATGAACAGTCTGAAAATGGGGCTGTTTTTTATAGCAGCTCATACATAAAAACACCCCAAATTACAGAATAATAATGAACATAGTTTAAAATATGTTGCAAGTGGGAGGAAAGGGAAAAAGTAGGTAATACTTTAGGGCAATAAACAAATGCTTTATCAAATTAAGTAAGAATCACCTATAGAAAACCAAAATGGCAATCATAAATAATATGAAGGATAAACATCCACATTTATCTAATATAACAGGCGGTTATATTAATAAAAATACTTCAGTCATGTCTGTTAAAATATCAGCATTTTAAAAACGATATTGTGTACTATACTAAGACTATTTTAATCATACATCTTTAGCAAATACAAATTGGACTTTAAAAAAAAAAGACTTTTCCATATGGTTCAAACTAATATTGAAATATTTAAAAGTTTGTTCATATAAAATTCTGAATTCTAACACAAAACCAAAGATATATAGAATGTACAATTAGAGAAAAGGGCCATGGAGTTATTATGGTGATATTTCGGTGATAAGTTGAGAATCAATAACAATATGAATGTCTATTAAATTACACCAAATGCCTATAATCAATGTAGCCTATAATTAAGAGAAAATAATAAAGTTATTACCATCACTGAAGAAATTATATATTACACAACTCTAAAAATTTGATTTTGATTAAAATTTCAAATACTAAGTCCAAGAGAAATTATCTGCAAATGATGGCATTCTTGAAACAGTGGAACAAACAAAACTAACCTTTAATTTATAAGAATTATGTTTTTCAAATACTGATTCATCTTTTTTTCTGAAAGAATTCTCTACATTTTACTTCTCAATTCAAGTTCACATAAGCCCACCTTTTATATGTGATAAACTTTCAGCAAAAACAAACCAACAAAAAGACCAGCAAGCTATTATAATTCAACTAGAGACTCGATGCACAAATTCATGCACCAGCAGGGCCCCTTCACCTGATCTGTGGTATCCGGCTGAAACCAGTTCTCTGACATGCCCCAAAGGGTCCCAGATTGCGAGAGGGTGCAGGCCAGGCCGAGGGACCCCACTGGTGCACGATCAGTAATGGGGAAAGATGCGGGAGGTTGGCCAGTCAAGGAGGGACTGTGGAAGGGCTCCAGGGCATGTCTGGCCTGTCTCCCTTAGTCCCAATTGGCCAGACTCCAGTAGCAAGCTAACCTACCGGTCAGAGCATCTGCCCCATGGTGGTCAGTGCGCATCATAGCTACTGGTCTACAAGTTGACTATCAGTGAACATCATAGCGAGTGGTTGAGCAGCCTTAGCATATTATGCTTTGATTGGTTAAACAGCCAACTGGATGACTGGAGACTTAGCATAGTAGGCTTGTATTATATAGGAGGATTGTGAAATGTAGTTCTTCTTCAGAAACTGACCATTATGCTTAAAAATGTCCATTCTATCTAATAAAAGAGTAATATGTAAATTGACCATCACCCCAATACATAAGATGGCTTGCTTCCCCATGTGATCAAATATGGCTGCCACCATGTGGACACAAGATGGCTGCCACAAAATGGCTGGCAGAGGAGGGCAGTTGTGGGTGATCAGGCCAACAGGGGAGGGCAGCTGGGGAGGGGGGACCAGGTCTGCATGGGAGGGCAGTTGTGGGCGATGAGGCCAGCAGGAGAGGGCAGTTAAGGGTGACCAGGCCAACAGGGGATGGTAGTTGGGGGGTATCCAGGCCAGCATGGGAGGGCCATTGCGAGGGACCAGGCCTACAGGGAAGGGCAGTTAGGAGTGACCAGGCCTGCAGGGGAGGGCAGTTAGGGGTGAACAGGACAGCAGGGGGGCAGTTAGGGGTGACCAGGAAGGCATGGAAGGGCAGTTAGGGGTGACCAGGACAGCAGGGGAGGGCAGTTGGGGGTGACCAGGCTGGCAAAGGAGGGCAATTAGAGGTTACTAGGACAGCAGGGGAGGGCATTTGGGAGCAACCAGGCCTGAAGGGCAGTTGGGGGCAATCTGGCTGGCAGGGGAGCAGTTAGGCATTGATTAGGCTGGCAGGGGAGTGGCTAGGGGGTGATCAGGCTGGTAGGCAGAAGTGGTTAGGGGAAAAGAGGCAGGCAGGCAGGTGAGTGGTTGGGAGCCAGCAGTCCTAGATTGTGAGAGGGATGTCCAACTGCCTGTCTGAATGACCAGTCGGACATCCCTCGAGAGGTCCCAGATTGGAAAGGGTGCAGGCTGGGCTGAGGGACACCTCCCCCCCCCCCCGCCCCATTCACAAATTTCGTGCAACCCAGCCTATAGTTAAAGATAATATCTCATTCTGCAAAACCTAACTGGGCAGATGGCAGGCTAGCCAGTAAGGTGGAGGGAGAGGGCAAAGAGGGAGAGCAGAGCATCACTATTTACTTACCTTGAAATGGTGCAGGTGAAGACTGAGCCATGTGTATATGCTCCTCATTGATCAAATAAATTGGCTGGTGTTGGGCAATCTCCACACTTGTGCATACATTGCTTTCCCCATGAAGAAAGAATGTGAAAGCACAGGACAAATGTTCACTGGAAAAGAAACAATGAGAAACTCAACTATACATACAAGAACTACATAGGGACTACAGCTTCACTTTATCAACCATTCAGCAAAACTTGTTTCTGATAATATTAACAGCATACATTTCCAGTTGATTGTGGATAAGTAATATGACAATAACTTTTTGGCAACTAACTAAATTAAAGCTGTCAGATAAAGTCTGAAAAATTAGTTATGTAGCATTGTGAAATTTTGAAAGCTGTTGTGAAGAATGCTTCCTGTTTGATTTGCAAAAAGTCTCCTGTGCTGACTTATACATTCCTGGGAACAGAAAAAGAATGACATTTTTCTATCTTCTCATGTACTAGTATCTGAACTGGCTTTTAATTGAGTCTAGGGACAATGACAAAACAATTTTGCTTAGGTTTGGTATGTTATAACAATAACACCAAACTTACAAGCTTACAACATTACAGTATGGTTAACACTGTTGACTTTAAAATAGCAATTAAAGACACCACTGTATATAAATTTGCAATATATAGCTGTTAAGGTAAAACAAGTGTCTAAATGAGCTGGTAATCTATTATATTTATTTTTACAATTTACTTTTGATCACAAAATTTTATTAAAGCATTCAATACATCCCCCGTTTTCCACTCAATTAGCTAAAAATTTCACCAAAAACCATGTGTCTTGGAAAAAATAATTTTAAAATTCCTACAGTGGCACATTATTTCAAAGTTGTTAACTTTGGCCCTAAGCCAGCCATAACATCTCCACTTCTCAAGACAGCTCACAAGAGCATGTGCCCGATGAACCAAATCACTGCAGGTGCCAGGCAATCATGTAAAAATTCATCGCCAAAATTTGCTTCTTTTCAACAGTCCTTTAAAATATTATCAAGTGTATTTTGAGTACCAGTCAAAAAATTAAATTTTATGAAAGTATATAATTATAAGGCTTTAAGGAAAAATAAAAATAAAAGTGATAAAATGTCCATTCCATCACATACCAAAGCATATATATTCTTTCTTGGCAAGTATCTTAAGATAACCTGAGAAAATTTTGTGTTTTACTAGAATGTGAAATTTCAATCATTAAGAAACACCTAGAGTTGGCATGTGGGTATTCAGCACAACACAGTAAATAAGACAGTAACTATAATCTTATAAGAATTTTAAAACATTTAAACATCCTCTTGACACTATACTTCTTATGTTTCAAGTTTACAATAAAAAAATAATAATATATTGTATTTTCTGTATGAAAATTACACTAGAAACAGGTCACCTTCAACAAACAACATTATGCCTGGCATATAACAGGACAAAATATAAGTTCTGGTTAAATTTCCATCTGTAACATTTCAGGAAGAGGTTGATATAAAATGAATGCTTATTTGTACCTACGATCTCAAGTAATCAATAGCATTTTACAAACAACTAGGGTTATAGACAGAGAGGGTAGAACAGAATACATTCTCTTTTCCATTGGTTCTCAACTATGCATAAGAACAATGTTAACCAGCATTTATTTATTCACCAACTAGTAAATGCAAAGGTTGGTGCAAGAAGCCTGAAGTGACACTAAATGAAACATGACCCTTGCCCTCAAGGAGCACATAAGCTAATAAGACAGATATGAACAAACATCAATAAAATGGAGCCAGGAGAATACATAAACAGGATGGGAAAAAATGCTATAGGGATGGTAAGCCATACTGATCTGTTCAATCTCAAAGACCCAAATACTTCAAGAAGACAAGAACCAGTAAAAATAGGGTTTTAGTAGTACAGAGAAAAGAAAAGGTAAGAGAGACAACACGTGATAAGGAGTAGAGTGGCTAAGAGCAGAATATAGCTTGGAAATTCTAAAGGAGGAATGGCATGACAGGATGGGAAAGGAGACACAACAAGGAAACCTGTATGTGAAAATACCAGGAAGCCAATTTAAGGTTTGGTTTTTAAAAGTCAGCTAAATCTAAAGAATCATGATGAAACTTCAAAACAGTATTAATTTGAATTTGTTATGTCCCAAAAAACACAGCAGAAAAGCACAACTGAAAAAAAAGTAGGAAAAATCAATAAACTATTTTTATGTTGATAACTTTAAAAATAAAATGTCTTTTTAAATTAAAACAACATAAAAAAAACAGCAAGTTATAATTGAAATTTAACAGAGGCCACCAATCTATATATATATAAGGCTATTATGCAAATGTCCCCTTGGGAGTGCAATCAGGGGATTAGGAATTCGAGTGCTATGATGTACACTGACCACCAGGGGGCGACATGAAATGAAGGAAGGCCCCGGCTGCGCAGGTGGGGAAGGAAGGCCCCAGCCAGCAGATAGAAGGCCCCAATTGGCCTTGATTGCCTGCCAGACCTACGGACCCTACCTGTGCATGAATATTGTGCACTGGGCCTCTAGTAATTATATAATTTTTGGTTAAGTTACCTCACCTTCCTGATTATAGGTTCATTATATGTAAAATCAGCTGTTGGCACAAACTGCTAGAACCAGAAGTTCTGATTCAGGAGGTCTAGAGTGTGCCCCACAAACCTGCATTTGTATCAAGTTCCAAGTGATGCTGCTGCTACTCCTAATCCAAGGACCACACTTTGAGAACCACTGAACCTGATGGTGCCTAAATCCCTTTGCAGCTCTAAAATTCTACTTTTTCTAAGATTATGAAAAGCAAGAGGGAAAGAATGACAATACTGAGACTGGAAAGTGAAATTCCCCTTTGACCTAGCATTATCACTTCTAAGACTTTATTCCACAGAAAAAAACTATTATATAGTGACTGCTTATAATAATAGTTAAAGACTGAAACAGCCATTATGTCCATTGTAAAGGACTGGTTAACTACACTATGACATATCCCTACAAAGTAATATTGTGAAAACATCTAAAAGAAAATGATCGCATTGATATATAGACAATCCCAAAATACACTCCAAAGTCCAGTTTCCTAATGACATTCTTAGAGGCACAACTGCAACGAGACCTAAAATTTAATGTTCATTCCTCTAGCTAGCTTACTATAAATGGGGATATTAACTATTATCCCTACCACCATATATTTTTATATAAGTAAAATGAGATCACATTTGTGAATGAATATTAAAAACAAAGGGCTCAACAAATACAATTACAGATATAATGTTAGATGGTGTTATGAGGAAGTTAGAAGGTAAAAGCTATTATAAGCTCCATACTTATTCTTTCTTCTTCTCACCTATAAATCATTTTCATCTGAACCCTTTAACACTCAATTTTATCTATTTCATAAGGTCTCATCATTTGACAAATAAAAAGGGATTTACAGATGATATAGCTCAACCCCTTTCTAATTCACGGTGAAGGCAGGTCTGGGCCCAAAGTTATACAAGCAGTTCAGAGGACAGTAGGGAATAAGAAGTCAGGTCCCACTTCTTAACATAGTGTTCATAGCACATTCATAACGTTCTACCTTAGACCAGTGGCTGGCAAACTGTGGCTTGCAAGCCGCGGTTTGCCGACCACTGCTTTAGACCAATGCTACATTCACCCCATAATACATGCATTCATCAACATGATCACACATGTAACTTAAACCAGTCCCTGCACCATTTCTAATAAGATCCTACTAGTATAGACCAGAAGGTACTATCAAATGAATACACAGAACCAAAAACATTGTAATTTCACTCAATCAAACTAAAATTGGAACCACACTCCTATTCCTTTAGGGCACTCTACTTGATAAATATTCTAAGCCTTCTCAACTCCTTTTATTCTTGGTAAATCAGGTCTGATTCAGGTAATTCTTTATTTAACATCTTTTTCACCTTAAAAATGTCAGTAGTTTTATTTATCTCACCCTTCCCCAGAGTCCTAGAAGACTACACCTTTTCTTTTCTTTGTAAAGGTACTCCTATACTTATTCTCTTTCACTCATGAAAAGTCTATTTCCAACCCTGAAATACCTTCTGTTTACCATGTCATTCCCTTTAGGGCTATTGTCATATCTTTCTCCCTATACTAATCCTATATAATAAGAGTAACATTCAGATTGACCATCACTTCAACACACAAGAGGGCTGCACCCATGTGGCCAAAGATCCTGCCCACATGTGGACACAAGTTGGCCACCACAAGATGGGAGGGCCATTGGGAGGTTCCAGGCCTGCAAGGGAGGGCAGTTGGGAGCCATTAGGCCAACAGGGGAGGGCAGTTGGCAGGGACCGGGCCTATAAGGGAGGGCAGTTGGGGGTGATCAAGCCTGCAGGGGAGGGCAGTTGGGAGAGACCAGGCCTGCAAGGGAGAGTAGTTGGGAGGGACCAGGCCTGCAGGGGAGAGCAGTTAGGAGTGACCAGGCCAGCAGAGGAGGTAAGTTGGGGGCAAACAGGCCAGGAGGGAGCAGTTAGACATCAATCAGGCTGGCAGGACAGTGGTTATGGGATGATCAGGCTGGCAGACAGAAGCGGTTAGGGGCAATCAGGAAGGCAGGCAGGTGAGCAGTTTGGAGCCAGCAGTCCTGGATTGTGAGAAGGATGTCGACTACCTGTTTAGATCCGATCCTACCAGGATTGGGCCTAAACAGGCAGTCGGACATCCTTCGAGGGGTCCGAGATTGGAGAGGGTGCAGGCTGGGCTGAGGGACATACCCCATCCCCCATGCACGAATTTCGTGCACTGGGCCCCTAGTCCTATCTAATAAAAGAGTAATATGCAAATTTGACCATACCTTCGCAACGCCCACAAGCAACACCCACAGCCATGCCCACCAGCCAAACAGCAGCAGATTATACAAATAAACCCCAACCACTGAGAGCTTTCCGCCTGCCATTGCCGGCCTAGGCCTCCACTCAATGCTACAAAGTTTCAATTATAAAAGATACAGAAATGGCGGCAGCCACTGAGCTGGAGAGAACAGAGGCTTGAGTCTCTGGCAACGGAGGAAGCCAAGTTTTCCACCTGCCATTGCCGGCCTAGGCCTCCACTCTAGACTACAAAGTTTCAAACAGAAATGGCTGCTGCCACGGAGCAAGCAGAAAGCTTGACTCTGCTCCAGGCTACAAAGTTTCAATTGTAGAGATAAATTAATCCCAGATCCCAGGCCTCCCCTTGGGTTGCTGGGGGGCGTGGCCAGGCTACGAACCTCCACAGGCCCCTCACTCAGGCCGTCCCTCGCCGCAAGGGAGCCCCCACCCTAATCTGGGACACTCTTCAGGGCCAACCAGCTGGCCCCCACCCATGCACCAGGCCTCTATCCTATCTAATGAAAGAGTAATTTGCAGATTGACCATCACTCCAACACACAAGAGGGCTGTCCCCATGTGGTCAAAGATCCTGCCCCCATGTGGACACAAGATGGCCACCACAAGATGACCAGCAGGGGAGGGCCGTTGGGAGGTTCCAGGCCCTGCAAGGGAGGGCAGCTGTGGGCGATCAGGCCAGCAGGGGAGGGCATTTGGGAGGGACCAGGCCTGCAAGGGAGGGCAGTTGGGGGTGATCAAGCCTGTAGGGAAGGGCAGTTAGGGGTGACCAGGCTGGCAGAGGAGGGAAGTTGGGGGCAAACAGGCTGGCAGGGTTGCAGTTAGACATCAATTAGGCAGGCAGGGTAGTGGTTAGCGGGTGATCAGGCTAGCAGGCAGAAGCAGTTAGGGGCAATCAGGGAGGCAGGCAGTCGGATATCCCTCGAGGTGTACCAGATTGGAGAGGGTGCAGGCCAGGCTGAGGGACATCCCCCACCCCCTGTGCACGAATTTCGTGCACCAGGCCTCTAGCATTAAATAATCAACATGTAAGTGATATAGTATAATATAGTATTAACTTGAAGCCCGGTGTGCAATATGTGCATGGGGGTTGGGAGGTGGTCCCTCAGGCTGGCCTGCACCCTCTCCAATCCGGGACCCTTTGGAGGATGTCTGACTGCCTGTTTAGGCCCGATCCTACTAGGGGACCATAATCTGGGACCACTGGCTCCTAACAACTCACCTGCCTGCCTGCCTGACTGCCCCCTAACAGCCTCTGCTTCGGCTCCCGCCACCCATGGCTTTGTCTGAAAGTTGTCCGGTCTACCTGATCTAATTAGCATGTTACCCTTTTATTAGTATAGATATTACTATCACTAAATAATCTATCCCTAAATAACTTTTGTGTTATAAAAGAAATAAATATGTATTAAGGTAGAAAATAATGGGAGGGGTACTGTTTTAGAAAGAGTTCAGTCAGAGACAAGCTTCTTTGGTAAAAAGGGGGAACTCTGAAAGTGAATCTTAAAAAAAAAGTAAGTGGTAAGTTTCTTCCAAGAAGAGAAAATTGTATTTGCAAAAGCATTGCATTAGACAGAGTTTGCCATTTTAAAGGAAATTTTTGAAAAGAGGCAATTTAGCTATATCATTGTGAAAATGAAGATGAATATAAGTCATTCATTCTCTGCCTATGGAAAAGACAAAGATCAACAGATTGGCTGAAAAATTTTAAGAAATCCATCTATATATATTCCTTGCAAAAGACAAAGTAAAATCACACCAAAAGAATGAAAATAAAGGTTGAAATGATATACATGGCAAATCCAAATAAAAGTGAACCTGGTATACAAATAACAATAAAAACTATTTTTTTAAAATAACTTAGGTTCATCAGTACATTATAAAAAAGGAATTCAATTAAGAAATTTAAATAATCTTGAACATAGGGCATGCAATATAACAAATATATTTTAAAATGTGGAAGAACTACAAAAATAAAGTGACAAGTCCACAATTAATAAAGAGTTTTAACTTACTTTTCTCAGTATTTAATAGAAAAAAATGATTAAGAATACAAAAAACTGAAATGACAAAAATATATGTACTTGAGTATATACACTGAGTGGCCAGATTATTATAATCTCTGAATGCATAATAATCTGGCTACTCTGTGTGTGTGTGTGTGTGTGTGTGTGTGTGTGTGTGTGTTAGAGGCTCAGTGCAAAAATTTGTGCATGAGTGGGGTTCAGCCAGCCTGGCTAGGGGGATGAAACATGGGGGGTTGGCCAGCCTGCCTGCTGGTTGAATTCCTGGTCAAGGGGACAATTTGCATATCAGCCTTTTATTATAAAGGATATACTCTGAGTGGCCAGATTATTATGCGTTCATAGAACAAAAGACAAATGGAAAATTGAAAAGTCATTAGTAAGTAAAATGTTGCTTCAACAGCACGAAAGTATTTTTTGCATTGAACTGTAACTGGCAATAAAAAGTGGATTTATTTTGGGAATCCCAAATGCACAAAATCATGGGTTGATCCAGGTCAACCATCAACATCGACTACAAGGCCAAATCGCTTGAGAAAGAACACAATGTTCTGTGTTTGGTGGGATCAGGAAGGTGTGGTGTATTAATGAGCTTCTAAAACCAGGTGAAACCATTAATAGTGATCACGACAACAAATAATTTGAACCATGCTTTGATCATGAGACGACCAGAATGTGCCAGAAGTCATGACAAAGTAATTTTGCTTCATGATAATGTACCATCACATACTTCAAAACCAGTTAAAGACAGGTAAAAGATCTTGCCTGGAAAGTAAATAGCCCACCTCCTGTAGTCACCAGACCTTGCTCCTTCAGATTACCACTTGTTCCAATGGATGGCACACGCACTGTCTGAGCAGCACTTCAAAACGTACGAAGAAGTGGAAATTTGGGTCTCTGAATGATTTGCCTCAAAACAAGAAAAGTCCTATTGGGAAGGTATCCACAAATTACCTGACAGATGGGGGAAATGTGTAAGCTAGCGATGGACATTACTTTGAATAAAACACGTTTGATGTTTCTCTTGAAATTATTGTGTTTTCTTTGATTACAAAATCCGCCTTTATTAACTAGTACACCTAATTTACTCTTATATGCCTAAAAGAAAATTTTAAAATAAATGAGATTAAGTAGTCAAGTCACAAAAAAGTAAACTCAATAGAAACAGAAATATGAAAATAATGGCAAAAATATAATCATAAAGTTAAAAAAAGTAATAGAAAGGATTAACAAAATCAATACTTATTCTTGGAGCAGTCTAAGACAGACCACTGAACTGACTGATCTGAGGAAGAGATGTAGGGAAGATGCTTGTGCAAGGAGGGAGGGGGCAGAAATAAACAATCCTGGGAACCAAAAAGAGGAAGTACCCACAGATAAAGAGGAATGTTTTAGTGATAAAATGCTGTAAGTAACTTTATGTCAATAAATCCGAGTACATATGAAACGAACAATTTTCTATAGAAACGGAAAACTTTAAAAATGACTAAGAAATCTAAGCAACAGCTTAGGAGGTTTTACAAAACTTTCAAAGAACAATCTCTAGTCAAATTGTTTCAACAAATGATAAACAAGGGAGTGCCTCCCAATCCTTTCCATTAGGTCTATACACTTTGACTGCAAAAACAAAAACTGCCACTAAAGTAGCTAAGACTTTATCTATCCTTTTACTTCTTTGCCTGAGAGCACACACTAGGTTTCTCCATTGCTGCCTACTGCGAAAGTGAAACACTATCTTCCCAGATCACAAAATATGTATGTGCAGTCCATCTTAAACTCATGAATGCTTACTTATACTTCACACCAACACCCAACCACTATGACCGATTTCCAAGGAAGAGCCTGAGCGGCAGATGTGGTGGAGCTCTTGCCAGCTTGAAAGACACCTAGGGACAGACCTCGGACACCTGCCTACATTCCCACACCCAGCTCACAGTGGTAGAAGTGACCATCTGGGAATTTCAATGTGCTGATATTCATCAGGTGAACAACAAGTAAGTCAATTCACCTACCCAGTCAAACAAACAATGGCAAAAAAAAAAAAAAAAAAAAAAAAAAAAAGGGAAATCTGTTAAATTCTGGTGCTAGGTGTACAGCATTTACTTTCATAGTTTTTTTTTCTCCATACTCCTCTACTGCACTTTTCATCACAAATGAATATCATTACTAGTGGCCAGGTGCACTAAATTCATGCATGGGGTTGGGGGGCGGGGGAGAGCGGGTGGTCCCTCAGCCTAACCTGCCCCCTCTCACATACTGAGAGCCCTTAGGAGATGTCCAACTGATGGCTCACCCCCAGCCTACCCAAGACCATCTCCCTGCTCAGCTCAGCCCCAGCTGCCTGTGACCACCTGGCCCCAGAGGCTGGGCGCTCACCTCCACTCCCATGCCCTGGCTGCTTGCCCCGACCCCTGGCCACCTCTGTGCTTGGGTGGCCTGGGCACTCCCCTGTTTGCCTCACCCCACCCCACCCCCCAGCCGCCTCCAAGCTTGGGCAGCCGGAGCGCTCCCGGGCTCACCACGCCCCGGCCACCTCCAAGCTCAGGCAGCTGGGACGCCGCAGCACTCGCCGCTGCTGCTGCTTCGTCTCCACCCCCAGGGCCCCGCCCCCTGCTCCTGATTGGCTGGTAGCGTAGCAGAGGTACGGTCAATTTGTATGTTACTCTTTTATTACATAGTATATGTAAACTACCTTAAATAGTTCTGGAATGAGCGAGGCAGGACAAAAAGAGGGGGATCCATACTGAGATGTTCCCTTTTATACTCCAATTCTATTTAAGGAACTGACGGTGTTATAGCATTATTTTATAGTACTTATTTAATGGAAGCAGATATATAAACAGTAAACATCAGACAATTGTTTTATGATCCTATCCACAGTAAAGGTTCCAGTTATATTTTTAGGAGACACTGTCTACAATAAACAAGCAGGAAAAAAGTCTACCTTTTTACATTGCTCCATTTCAGACTTAGCAGCTGACACTCAATGTGGCCTGGCAAGGCCTTTAAAGGCTTTCCCCCATTTGGCATTCACCTACCAGAGAGCAGGGCCCTTTATATTGAGCACTGTTGCAAACTGTCTAACTCACCAGCACTCAAAGGAGGTCACAGTTTTCCCAGCAAAAGGAAAATAAAATTGGAGCTGACATTTATTTGGTAGAATGCTGTTATCAGCAAGTATTTATCTTCCATACTCTTCCCATGCTATGGGTCTATACCAAGAGCTAGGTTATCTTTTTCTTTTTTTAAATATATTTTATTGATTTTTTACAGAGAGGAATGGAGAGGGATAGAGAGGGATAGAGAGTTAGAAACATAGATGAAAGAGAAGCATCTATCAGCTGCCTCCTGCACACCCCCTACTGGGTATGTGCCCACAACCAAGGTACATGCCCTTGAATGGAATCAAACCTGGGACCCTTGAATCTGCAGGCTGATGTAGGGTCCAAACCAGTTAGGGCTTTTTCCTTAAACAAAACAGTACAGCCTTTAATCAGCAGCACTGCTTGTGATCCCAACTTCCCTATCCCTAACATAAGGAAATAAATCTGATGGCTGAAACCAACAGAAAAATAAACATAAGCTACTTCCATCCTTATCTTATGGTCTATTTAAAATTATGAACTAAAGATAGCTACGTACATGTTTTGTAATATGTTATACAAATTCTAAACAGAATTAACTTTAATTCTTAACAGTTAAAAGCAGTTTCCCCTAATGAGCAAGATTCAACTGAGAGGATATAAAAAAAAGGAGATATTGAAACTAACAAAGAATCATTAGGTACTGAAATATGAGGGAGGCTATTCAATATAATAATGGTATTAGCATCCTATTAAAGGGATAAACAAAAAACACAAGGTCCTTCAGATGATGGAGCAGTGAAAAAGTCAGTACCTGCTCTTCAACTATTCTTATGTGTATCGTAGTTATGTAGCTACTTATTTAATGACAAACACTGTTCCCTTCCTCCCCCTTTCTCTCTCTTCCATTTGGAGTTTAATAAATTTAACTAAATCAAACAAACCCATTCACATTTTATCCCTTCAAAACTCTTTTTAAAAAGTAGAATTCACTAAGTTTAGTAGCAAAACATACTGAAAACAAATGAAGTTATAAAATACTATTTGAATCAAATTATTTCTGAATAAATAAGTTTTTCTAATTAGTAATCACACCTATGAATCTGATTAATGTCACAAATGAAGCAATCACACATCTATTTTACATTAAATTCAGAGATTTCCACTTAAAATAATTTTGCTCTTTCAAACTGCTAATAAATGTGTGGGAAAATGTGATAGTTGCTTTTCTCTGGATTAAGCTGAGTCATTTACTCAAGAATAAGAGACTTCATCAGATCTACCACTTTCTTACTGAATGACACTGCAAAGTCTTACCTACTAATTTTCAACATTTATCAAGACTGTAAACTACCAAAACTCCCATCAATAGTAGAATGAATAAATTGAGGTATAGTCACACAATGGAATGCTTTTAGACAGTAATCAAAACAAATAATCTACAACTACACACACCTTGAATGACTACCACAAACAACATTAAACAAGACAAAAACAAATTAAACTGTTAGAACTCAGAACATTGGTTATGCTCGGGAGGGGATGGCAGTGACTTGTCTGAGTAAATTTCTATTTCTTTTTTACTGGTTTTATCAATTTGTTTTCATATCTATATTAATAAATGGGTAATATACTAATTAGACCAGATAGACCGGACATCTTCCAGACACCCTTCTGGACAAAGCCACGGTGGTGGGGGCTGAGACAGAGGTGACTAGGGGCAATCTGGGACCCCTAGAGGGATGTCCACCTGCCCGTTTAGGCCCAATCATACTGGGAAGTCAGACATCCCTCTCACAATCCAGGGCTGCTGGCTCCGAACTGTTTGCCTGTTTGCCAGCCTGATCATCCCCTAACCACTCTCTGCCAGCCTGATTAACACCTAACTGCTCCCCTGCTGACTTGAGTGCCCCTAACTGCCCTCCCCTGCTGGCCTGGGTGCCCCCAATTGCCCTCCCTTGAAGGACTGGTCACCCCTAACTTCCCTCCCCTGCAGGCCTGGTCCCCTCCAACTGCCCTTGCCTGCAGGTCTGGTTGCCCCCAACTGCGCTCCTCTGCCAGCCATCTTGTGGCGGCCATTCTGTGTCCACATGGGGGCAGCCATATTGTATGTTGGAATTATAGTCAATTTGTATATTACCTCTTTATTATATAGAATATATGTATATATACTATTGATTTCAGGGAGGAAGGGAGAGGGAGGTAGAGATAGAAACAGCAATGAGAATCATTGATAAGCTGCCTCCCGCATGGCCCTTACTGGAGATTAAGCCCATAACCCAGGCATTAACCCTAGCCAGGAACAGAAATGCAACCTCTTGGTTCATAAGGTGACATTCAACCACTGACCCACACCGGTTGGACAAATTTCAATTTATTGATCTAAGTGCAGATTACATAAATGGGCTCAACTGGGGAAAGCTCACTGAGCTATATGCTATGTATATTAAATGCAGATGGAGTTACCTAAAATTCTACCATGGCTTGTGTAAGTTCAGGGTTTTCCAAAGAACAATTAGAGAGGGTTTTAACTGGTAACAGGAGGGATCTAAATGTAACTGTCTTTTTAAAAGCAGCAATCATAGAATGCAACAATAGAGCCGAAGCCGGTTTGGCTCAATGGATAGAGCGTCGGCCTGTAGACTGAAAGGTCCCAGGTTCGATTCCGGTCAAGGGCATGTACCGTGGCTGTGGGCACATCTCCAGCAGGGGGTGTGTAAGAGGCGGCTGACCGATGTTTCTCTCTCATCGATGTTTCTGACTTTCTATCCCTCTCTCTTCCTCTCTGTGAAAAATCAATAAAATATATTAAAAAAAAAAAAGAATGCACCAACAGAACTAGGTCTGTATTTACCCAGCATATGCACAACATCAGTGTTGCGAAGTGGATGGCAACTAGAATCCCCATGGGAGGTTGGTTTTCAAATCAGAAAAGCCCATTCCTCTTAAAAACTACTGGCCTAGTGAGGAGCTACTATTACTGATGAGCATTTGTTCTGTGCATCAGATAGGCTGAGGCGAAAATGCTAAAAATCTTTGGGTGAAAACAAGGGAGCTAATGATCTATCCTGCTCGAACTCTAAGCTAGTCACAGCATGCTTATAGAGTTTAGTTTAATTCTGTATGCCACACTTAAAAGAAAATGAAGCAAACTGGAACACATTCAAAAGAACTTAAACCACCCAACAAGGCAACACAGAAGTGCAGATATTTAACCAAGCGATAAGACAACTTAGGAAAGAAAAAAACAATATCTGATGCACAAGCTACTCTCAATTATACCATGACATAAAACCTGTTTTGCTCAGCATGGTGTTTTACTATCACTGATGGAATAGTATATGCTGCTCTTACTGTAAATATCAAGTGTACATACTGATCAAACTGTAGCAACATACTGGTCGACACTTCATGGTACACCTGAACCATGTACACCAAGTATACAAAACTCAGGCACAAGGGTCAAACACCACTGATGTAAAATAAATACTACAGAAAATATATTTCAACTCATTATAACATGTAAGCTTACTAACCTGGCTATTTAAAGAGAAAATGGACTCACAAGAATGATTTATTTGCTAGCCCTGAAGGTGTGGCAGAGGAAACTCAAGTGCATTGAGAGGGGTGAGGGACAGGATGACCTTTATTGGTGTGTCTTCAATTCTGAGATTCTAATGATTCTGTATCCCAATTCTCTGATAAGCTATGCCTATTTTAAAATATCCCACACTGACTGATTACAGAGAACAGAGAGAACACTGAAAGGCAAAGCACATTAAATCATAAGATGTACTGCAACAGGTAAAGGGAAGTATCTTGAAAACACTGATCTAAAAGTGGGAATGTGTAAAGCCTCAAGTACATGAATTCTTACATCAGTTCGATGATCCAAAACTTTTCTGCTCTCCTTTTATTACCAGGATTATTATTTGAAAGCAGAACTTACATGAATACCTATATTAATAAAAGCAGCAAGTGACAGAAATGAATAAACCTACATTTATTCTCCATGAAAAGGAGACATGAGGCTGATAGTCTTCAAGAGCAGCATCCTATCAGACTGAAGTATCAGTCTGTGAGTTGGAATGAGAAAAATCAATATTGTTTGAATAGAAAGTTATAAAAGAAGAAAATTGTCCCTGAGTATGGTGCCATTACACTATTTACCCTCAAGGGCTGAAGGCTCAATTAAATTCTTTCGAGGATAAAGATCTGTATTTACCCATTGTTAGCTAATGTTCATCTTGAATGATGAGTTCACAGAATGTAAGATTTTACATTTCTTATTCAGTAACACTTAACTTCTGCACCTGGGGTCACACTGGTAAGAGTTCCTAGAAATATTCCTTCTCTGGAGATATTTTCAGCTATCCTGGAAGAACTGCCATCTAAGTTCAATGGGTGCTTCTATGCCTCTATCCTATTTAGTCATTATACACAGAATACCCTTTACTGCAGTTAAGCATACAATAAAGTGCAGTACATAAACCCATAATAAGCAACACAGGGGAAAAAAAGGATTAAAGCCATGAAATGCATTAATTTACTCTATGCAATGCACTTGTGATTCTTCCACTTCCAGTCAGGATCACAGTACACTTTAATAGTCTGGTTCAGGGACCAATTAATCCTTTTATATTTAAATCAATCACCGATTCCTCTTCGAATAGAATAATTTAGCTTCTACTTACAGCCTCCCATTTGATGTCTTTGGGGAAATAGCACAGTTAACCCTATATGGCACATTAATTATGTTTGATAATAGCAAAAGAAATGCATTATTAGAGAAATCTCAAACTGAAAATAGGGCATGCTCTAAAACATATTAGCATAATCAGTACATGTCATCATTTTCTTAATTAAAAAAGGCAAGCTAATCTGGAGCCAAGAGTGTAGCCTTCACCTGGCTTTTCACAGTATGTGAGCATGCATGCCCATATTTATTTTGATTATGTATAAAACACATATCCAGGAATAAAACCACTCTACACAACCCCTCTCCCACTCCTATCTGAGTCCGCTTTCCCATCCCAACTGAGAGTAGAATGACTTGATGATGCTGAAACAGCAGGAAAGGGGAGAAGTAACAGAAAAGCATGTATTTTATTCAAACTGGCATGTGTTTGGCACCTTGCCACAAAGCTGTGTCCTTTTCCTTGAATAACTCTGAAGCCTAATTAATAGGGTAAATTCAAGGCAATAACATGTATAGTCTAAAGATTTTTAGCAATGCATGTAAAGCAGGTGTTCGTGTTCTAAGAATATTTCTTCTAAAAAAATGTGTCAAGAAAGCATTAAGAGTTCATGTGACTAAGAATGATAACATTGTACTCAATGCTACTTTTTATTTTGATTAATAGCAAGAGAAAGAGATCCACCCTCCTTTTCGTTCCTAGATCTAATTCACCACAAGAATAAGATAACTTTGTATTCTGGGGGCCAGACCATGTATTACAAATGAATTGTTTAGCTTCAGAAATTTCAAAGCAAAATCAGCACTTTTCAAATGGTCCATAAGTAAGTGTTTTAAAAAAAAATTTAGCCGAGTAACTTTGGCTGTAGATCCAGCAGTGAAAAAAGCGGAGTCTGCATGTGGCATTACCAAACGCGCGCTGACTCAGGGGCTCGGCCAGTCCAAACCATTCCTGAGGGAGGAAAGCTCACAGTGAACGTTAGCTCTGTGTTCACTTCACACTGACACAGAGAAATCAAATGGTAACGTTTAAGATCAGTTCTGTGATACTTAGAAGGAGAGTTTTAAAAACGTGGTGCTATAGGCAGTAATAAAAACTCATTAAGACCACACAGCATCTAAAGACAGAAATTCAAAAGCCTAACTACATTAATCTCTCTAGGCATGTGAATTGTGACAACCTTTGAGAATCCTGTTAACTACTATCACCTACAAATAATCATCAGGTGGAAAATATTGAGTGTCATTTCTCTCTAATCCCCAGAATAGTCCTATCAAAGAGACATCTGGAAAGAACACAGCCTTTTTTTTTTTTTTTTACCTCAAAGTAGAGCAGAACACTACTACTCAAGATTAAACAAGTGAACCAAAGCACATCATCAAAATTCATCATCCTGCCCAACTGGCATGGCTCAGTGGCGGAGCGTCAACATATGACTCCCAGTCAGGGCTCATGCCCGAGATGTGGGCTCCAACCTCAGTCAGGGACATGCAGAAAGCAATGATCAATGATTTTCTCTTATCAATGATGACTCTATCTCATTTTCTCCCTTCCTCTCTGAAATCAATAAAATATCTTTTAAAAAATTCATCATCTTGTCCCTAGAATTTGAAGTCACACCAGCTAACAAGCTACCATCAGCAGGATGTGTCTGTCTTATGTCGATTGCATGATGGTTTGAATAAGTGGGTGTGCATTCCACCATACCCCCCTACCCAGTTTTCCCTGGCTAAGAGATAATCTGAAGTGCCACACATAGACACAAATATGTTAATAGACTCTACAGTTCATACAGAATACAAAAATAAATTCCAGCAGTTAAATGCAGGGGGGCTGGGTCTGAATGTGTTTGGGTAAAATGAACTCTCATTTCAGGGACTGTACCTCTCAGATGGTGAATCCCAAGAGAAAAATGCTACATGCTCTTTCTGGATTCAGTTTAGGATAGTATTCAAAACCAGATCATAAAATGCTAGAAATCGTCCTTTTGAACACTGCCATTATCTTTTCTTTTTTTCTCTTTTCTGCTTTTAAGCTAGCTGTCCCAATTCCAGGCTGAGAGGGCATGGATACCCCTGGCTGAGACAACCACCAAAAGCCTCAGTACAGGCCCAAAGTCCTCCTTGTAGGCTCAATTCCCATCTGAGCTGATCTGGACAATTCCTTCCCATCATCCTGCAACAGAGATGCACTCAACTTCCAGATGGAATCTCAGGAGTTTCTTTGTAAAAAAGGGAGTAAGGGAGATGTGAGAGGGAAACATCAATCAGTTGCCTCCCATGTGTCCTGACTAGGGATCAATTTGAACCCACAACCTTCTGGTGCATGGGACGACCTGCCAACTAACTGAGCTATACCAACCAGGGCTCAGAGCCCCTGACCTGCTATGTTCTCTTCTTTACTAGGCTGCGTGGACTTATGACTGCCTATTTTTACATTGAAGGCAATGTATAAAGCCTATTAAGAGACTAATGCTTAGCGATTCTATGTTTCTGGATCTATTTTGTCCATCAGTTTATTTTGTTCATTAGATTCCACATATGGGAAGGTAGGGGTGGGAAGAGATCAACCAAACAACTTGTATACATATATGCACAACCCATGGACACAGACAATAGTGTGGTGAAGGCCTGGGTGAGAGGTAAGGGTGGGATAGGTAATGGGGGTGGGGGTAAAAGAGGAACATATGCGAGAGAGGGGGGGTAGGAGGAAGGGAGGGGAGATACTAATGCTTAAAAAAGAAAAAATAGGTTTATAAAGTATCTTATTTGTAAGGTGATATTAAAATTCAGTCTTATTACTCTAAATAAAAATATGATAGAGTGGCTTATAAGTCATTCATGCAAGTGAAAGAATTCTCAATTATTCTCTTATTTTCAAAAGTTGAATCAGTTAATTTTAAACAATCATTGTAAAAACAAAACAAAAATACTGAGTATCAACATGAAAAGCAATGGAATACCCTATCTGCTGACCCATTTATTTTTAAAAAATCATAAAAGAAATACTTAATACGATGATGCAAAATCCAAAGTCAAAGAATGTAAATAATTCCGTCACCTAAAATAATAGCTGTAATGGCCATTTAAAAGAAACTTTAGATATTTAATGCCTTTATCTTATATTTTATCTTCGTTAAATTTAACGTTCAACACAACTTCAATAGTACTTTTACATGGGTGTGTGTATATATGTAAGTATTTTAATAATTAATATATAAGTTACAGATAGCCATTACTTAGGTTGATTTCTATTTTTTAAATTACTGTTTTTTAAAAATAGGTGTTTTTTAAAAAAAAACTGAGGAGAGACAATTAAACGCTAGTATTCTTACATTGTCTCTACTTAAACCTTGTTCCCAAGGTAACAGCTAAACTACTCAATATCAGACTCTGCATAAGTATTGACTACAAAGGAAGTATACTACAATGAGACATTTGCAGTTTAGCAGATTGAAAATGATCAGCTTGTTTTTTGCCTTGATATTTTCATATACAGACTAGTACTTTCAACTAAACATGCTGACAAGAATAGGTTCCATTACTTAACATTTCCTCAGGAGCAGAATATTATTATTTTCAGTGGTGTTCTATTCTAGATTAAAACAAAGACAACAAAAACCATTTTTAGTTTTAGGCCCTCAGTGATGGCCTCTCTTGGAAGAGGCTCAGCTTTGAAGTCATTCTGTTAAAGCATAAATGGAAATAACTGCACGATGGAAATAAACCATCAAAAATGAACACATTTCTCATGACCAAAAGGTTTAAATAATGTTAGTGATTAAAAAGTAAAAAATAAGGAAATAGACTATAAGATGATGGTAAAATGATTTAAGTTAAATGACCAATTAGAATGCTTTAATTTTTTAAAATTTATACATTTTACATTACCAAAAATTCAAATAATAAGCATAAGCTTTCTTGAATATATTACATAATTTCTGTAACATCAACTATAAATCTCCTATCCTTTTTTAAAATATATTTTTATTTATTTCAGAGAGGAAGAGAGAGGGAGAGATAGAAACAGTTACAGAATAATTGGGAAGATGCATAAAATCTGAAAATTTGCAGGGAGAATCATTAACTGGCTGCCTCTTGCATTTAAAGTTTCAGCATAGCAAAAACAAACAAACCAAAAAACAAATGGTGCATGTGCGCGCACACACACAATGATACACGAATCATTTGCAGAGTTAAAAAAAAAAAAGTAAGTACAATATGGAGACTGCCTTTTCACAATTACTGTCAAAACCTCTAATTTATACTCATGAATAAATGTTTTTGTTAAGGATTTACAAATATTCAAACATGAATGGACATTTTATTTTGCCCCAAATAACTAATGGACAAAGATAGGATGGCTAACTGAAAATTCAGCCTCATTAAGCACTATACTTGAAGTAATTAAAAATAAATATCGAGTAAGAAAATACCTGGGAAATAAAATTCTAAGACAGGGCTTTTCAAATGGTAGGGGGTCATGAAATCAATTAGTGGATTTCAACCAGTATTTTTTATTTAACCAGAATAAAATAAAATAGAAAATAGCCCTAACTGGTTTGGCTTAATGGATAGCCTGCAGACTGAAGGGTCCCGGGTTGGATCCCAATCAGGGGCACGTGACCAGGTTGCAGGCTTGATCCCCAGTAGGGGGCGTGCAGGAGACGGTTGATCAATGATTCTCATCATTAATGTTTCTCTAGCTCCCTTTCTCTCTAAAATCAATAAAAATGTATTTTGAAAAATAGAAAATAGAATTTTTGGCTTAAAAAAAGTGAGAGAAAGAGACACAAACACTTAATGCTGGGTTGCAAGGTAAGACCCATTTCTTTTAATGTACTCAAGAAAAATTTGAAAGGTTTTTGAAATATCAAATATTGTGATACACCTCAATTCTATATCTCAATAACAAAGATTTTTCATTATACTGGCCTTTTAGAATGTCCTGTTAAAACACCAAAATATAATTCACAACTATATTCTTTCAGGTACAACTCCATGAAGTTAAAATTTTGACTCAAAGAGTTCAATCAAGTCCTTCAGGAAACAAGATATATCACAGCTTTCTTAATACTGGTACTTTACCTACGTCAGGATGGTATGTGAGTTACAGAATAATTGGGAAGATACACAAAATCTGAAAATTGAAATGACAATTTCACCAAAACTTTACTAGACAAGTTGCATGCTATAAAATTTCTTTGTGTACTCATGGCAACAGGCCCCATCAATATTAAAACTCTATCTATAAACTAAATGTATCATCTGAATGGGAGATTAAGAACAAACACCAATGAGACATTCTAATAACCAGTGGCAGGAAGTCACACCTAATACAAAGGCAATAAAATTAACTAAAGACTTCTCCCTCTGAATTAAAAGCACATCCTACTTAGAAGATGGTATTTTTTATTCAATAGTTATGCCAGCTTCATTTTAAATATCAAAATTAATTTAAGTGTATAAGTCAGGAAATGTATATTCTTCAAACATAATGAAACTGCCCATTTTTCAAATCGTTAACAACAAACTTTAAAAATATATTATATCAAACTGTATGCATCAAACATATTACCTCTGTCATTGTGGAGTAAAAGCTGGCTATAAGGTCAAATGCAAGAATAAAGATAAGCAGCAACAATTATAGCAAAAGACAGAGCCACTGAGGAGACACATTCACTGGCTGAGGGTATAAGGTGAGCCAAAGCCATACTTCGGCTTTCAGAGAGATGAACATCAAGAAATCACATGCCGAAAGCCATAATCAAATTCTTGCCTACCCTTCCATTTAATAGCAGCAGTAGCCAACCAGTTTTCTGTCTTTTAAGTCTAAAATTAACTAACTTTCAAAAGCAAAATTCATATGGTTGAGAAGCAAAAAGACAGTTTCTCGGGGTAAACATCTTGCACAACGCAAATGAGTCATTAGGGGGCAAGAATTAGAATTCAAAGCTCTGAGTGACTTGTCCTTTGTTAGCTCAAAGACATGACCTGATGACAGGACACAGAAACAAAAAGGTCAGCATAAAGGATGACTAAAGTCACTGAAAACAAAAGGTTGAAAGGGAATGTCACTAGGTCCGGTATTCTGGAAGTGGGTCTTACTAGGCCAAGACCTCGATTTTGGATGCCTGAGGCACCTGGCTCTGCAGGAGGCAGAACCTAAAGGCATAAGTAATAAGAAAACTGCTCCAAGATTTCACTGAGCTCTGCTGTAGAAATTAATGCTTCATCATAATTGAGAAAAACGTATTGGTGTCATTCAAAAAGTGGTAAATCAATTGTGATTTTTTAGGAGAAAAGCTGGAAAGCATCATTCACTTTTAAATGTCAGCCAGTGAAGAACAAAAATCACTAATCATGTGTTGGACTCTGGTTTGCATTACATGGTTTTGACAAATGAAACATTCCAATCTTGTTTTGCTTAAGCTAATATTACAACTGCTTATATACTCAGACTGGGAGGATGGGGCAGTGGGGCAGCGTGCTGAGTGCATAGGAGAAGCTAAGCAGGTATGAAAGATGAATAGGAAGAATTTGCAAGAATAATCCATAGATGAATAATTGAGATTTTGGTGTATTTTGATTAAATGAGGAAATCAAATACATTTCAATAAAACAATAGGCAATGTAGTAAGTAATATAAGGTAAGCTTCATCATTAATTATCTTACAATAGCACTGAAAAAGTCTAAGACATTTTCTAGGAAATAAAATATATTATTCATTATTCATTTTTTATGTAAAAGTCTGTTTCTGAAAGATTTACAGAAAACATTTTCTCAAAAAAAAAAGAAAAAATTTTCTCCACGTGTATGATCTATATAAGAAATCAAGAAAACCATAGTACTAATTTTAGAGTTTCTTATTAAAGTATAAAATTATTTTTTATTGGGTAACTTCTAAATTCTTGGAATGATATCACATAATTAGAGAGTTAATAACATGAATAAAACATAAAATCTATTCTCAAAGAACTTAAACTATAGGACAAAATATAAAATATAGCCACAGATAAATCTAATAACTCCAAACTGTCAATAAACAAATGTCAATCAACAGAATACATAAATTAATTGTGGAACAATCATACAATGGATTATATAGCAACAGAATGAACAAATTGGAACTGCACACAGCATAGGTGAAATTCATAAAAACAATGTTGGGAAAAAGAAGCCAGACACAAAACAGTATAAACTGACTAGGATTTCACCTAAATAAAATTCAATAACATGTAAAATAATCTATAGTGTTATTGGGATACAAGGTCCTATGAAGGGAGGTGGTGACAGAGGAGGCACAAAGGGGACTTCTAAGGATAATGGTAATGTTCCATGTCTTAATGTGAAGGCTAGACATAAGGGTGTGCTCATTTTATAAAACCGGATGGGGCTAAACAATTCTGATGTGCAAACATAAGTTGTATATCTATTTCAATAAAGTATTTAAAATTCCACTAGGAATGTAACTACTTATAGAAGGCCCGCTGCAAGTAGGATAGTTAAAATACGTGCCACTGAGAAGAACATATTAACATGTAAACCTATTCTCTCTACTTTCAGTGAGATTAAGTGAAGAAGCAAAGCATGCTCACATGAGTGGTTCTTTAGAAAAAATTTTTCTCTCAACCCCCGACCCCCAACATTCTAACCCTGGCTGGGTAACTCAGAGAATGGTCCCAAATTACACCACGGTTTCAGGTTTAAGCCCTAGTCAAGTCTCTCCCCCCCTCTCTCAAATAAATTAAAAATATATATTTTAAAAAAAATTTCCTCCTATGCACACCGAAATTTTTAATAATGTTTGCAGTTGGCCTTCCAACAGAAAACCACAGAACTAATGATTTTCAGCACTTCAATGTCCTTAGAAAATGTGACTATTACCCCCTAAAAGAGATAATTTACCAACTCTAATAAGCTTCATTTAATACTTGAGATGCTAATCATGAGCAGACAACCATTGAAAAGGTAATTAAAAACAAGGTCTGATGGGCAGTACAGTGAGCTGTTGGTAGCCAAAAGATCAGCTTTGTTAGGATAGGACCCTGACCACACCACCAGCAACACTCTTGAGGAAGAGAGGAAAGTAGTAGAGTATAGCAATCACAATTAAGGGTGTTAGAATCAGACCCAAATTTCAGATCTGGCTATGTCACTAACTAACTGTGTCATTTTGCATGAACTACTTTTTATTCTTACTTGTCCAATTAGTACAATAAGATATACATGCTAGATTATAACCTAGGATTATTTTTAGGTTTAAAGGAGAGGGCATATGTAAGTATTTTTACAGAATACACAGTGTTTCAATGGTGATGATGAGAGTGATATATAAAGATGCAGTCAGTAGCAGTAGTGTTCTGGATATAAAATATTAAGAGAACTGGATCTGGGTAAAAGTACCTAATTTCTGAAGTGGCTTTCTGGTATCAGAAAGAGCATGAAAACAGTAAGCGAGCATGGCTGAAATAGCTCTAAGGGCTCTCATCAAGAGAGAACTATCATCTGGTTGTATTACATCCCAGTTGACTAAATAATTTTTACCTACAAGCACATGCACTTTCTAACTGATTGATAAATAAAACTGCTTTACTAATAATGTCTATCTAGAACTGTAGGACCTTCATTAAGACCCTGTTAAGTATGAGAATCAGTTCCATCTATTGTTGGTGATGATAAACTCACAATCTAACTATATTTGTTTTCTTTGAATTCTCCAAGTAGCAATGAAAGAAATATGATTCTCTAAGATAAAGAAACTACTTTTTACTTATCTTAATAATTGCATATAGGCAGTCCTCGGTTTACGTGGGACTAGATGTAAGTCATTTCGTGGTTATGTACCATTTCCCATTTATTTATTTATTTTTTAAAAGTTCCATCAGTTGGACGTTTGCACATATGTGCTTTATGTTTTTTATTATTTATTATATTTACCACAGTAAAGGTCAGGAATTGTTACCTTTCTTTTAATTTTTTTTTTTTTTTACTGTTTCATTTCATTACTGCTGTGTATGTGCTCCATGTGAGTGACGTAGGTGCTTAGGTAGGTGGGTTTTGTCTTACAGTGAAAATCGAGTTACGTCACGCTGTAGGAATGGATTTTCAACATAACCTAAGGACCTACTGTAATTATAGAATAAAATACATATTTTGGACACTAATTCAAATTGCACTTAATGGTCCTAAAAATTTGAATATAGATAAAAAATGAAATTTTTACTTCTGATCTTTTCTTTCCTTAAAACTTAGTAAACCTCTTGAATATGTGTTTCTTACTTTCTAGATTTATTGGAATTTGGTTATATACTGAAGTTACTTATATGTTTTTGGTTACTGTATTTCCCCTACAACTGACATAGATAGTTCTTGTAAAGGAATACTGTAGAGAGCACCTGGGAAAGCACACAGGCATTTCTTTAATTATTGTCAGCTGAATCCAGTGACATTGGCAAAGCCATGTCTTCACCAAAAGACAAAGCGTGTTGTCAGCTTGACCTTCAGCCCAGGTGCCAAGCACCAGGAATGAATACTACTTGGGCCCACTCAAGAATGCATATAATCTCCTTTGTCTTGACTTTTAGGACAACTTCCTGTTTTTTGCTGTATTGGCTATGGGTCACTGTCCCTGTCCACCTCAGAGGACAGTGGTCCCACCCATCCCCAGCTTTTTCCTTCTATTTCTGTGTCTGTCTCTTTCTTTCATTTTCTCAATCCCCAGCGGCCCCTACTCAGGAATTGGACTGCTCTCTAGCAGAAAAAAAGAGAAATATTTACAGAATACAGATTGTCATTTTCTCTCACAGAATAAATAAATACTTGTGTGAAACGAAGTTACCATATTTTCTGACATATAAGACGACTGGAACTGATGATGATAGGAGGAAGATAACAAACAACAGAGAGAGAGCAAGTGCCAGACAAGTCCCTGGCGATTTAGCAACGCCAATCATAACTGCAAGCTACGGTGTTTTTACACCCAGCATAGAGCACCCCCAACTTTAGAGAAGATCTTCCTGGGTTAAAAAGTCATCTTATACGCCGGAAAATATGGTACTAGTAAGTTAGAAGCAAAAGAGGACAGCAGCAGAACTCTGAAGAAAATTAGTGGAGTCCTTTAACAAAAAATGAAGTTGATTAATAACTGAGGGAATAATTGTACCAGATTGTTCCAAGTTTGCCCAAACTACACCCTATAAAATAAAGCCCTATAAGGCAGACAAAGTCTCAAGGAGATTACATTTTAATAATCCTGAAATGGCAAAGGCACATTCCACATGAACGTAGGTACAGTATATTCTTAAAGGATAACAAAGACAATAGCAGTAAACTTGAGAAGAGATGCCAAATATCCAGCATCCAAACTCCAAAGTTCTATCTAATAGATCACATCTTTTGTTTAGGGGTAGAACTAATTAGATACACTATAAGTGGCTCAGTATCCACATGACATGCAAAGTTGCATACCATCTGACTAATGCCACAATACTCTGTCATCAGAACTTATATTCCAGAAAGCGCTTTCTAGGCAATCTATCTATACAATAGAGGAATATGCAAATTAGCCAGGATGCCATAACTTCACGACCGAACAGCAGGGACCTGAGGCTGCATGGCGCCTGGCTGGGGTGAGGGACCTCAGGCCACACACCCCCACCCAGCAGAACTTGACAGGGGACCTCAGGCCATGCCTTCTGCCCTAGTGCCAGGCCGGGGGACTTTGAGGCTGCACTCCCCTCCACCCAGAGGGGCTTGACAGGGGTGGGGCCAGCCAGATCTGGACCTGACCCAATGGGGGTGGGACCAGCCAGGTTTGAGTCTCCTGCATTTTCGAAGCATGTGTGGATGGTGAGCAGGGACTTGACTTTAGGTCAATGATGGGTAACCTTTTGAGCTTGGTGTGTCAAAATTCACCAAAAAAACCCCGAGCATAACTGAGGTGGTGTGTCACTTCGAGAAAAAAACCATAATTCTCTGTATGCAACCGCATGCAGCCGCGTGTCATCAAAAATGGCTACACGTGTCAGTGTTGACACACGTGTCATAGGTTCGTCATTACGGCTCTAGGTTCCTGTGGCACGCCCCAGACTCTGACAGGAGGGGGATTTTCATATACATTTTACTAATTTTCTTTTATCTCTGACACTTCTATTATAGAGAAAGGGCAAACAGAAATACTAAAATATTCTCTCTAATACCCTTTTAATGTGCACGAATTTTGCACACTGGGCTACTAGTGATCTGATCAATGAAGATAAAGCATTCTATTTATGAGAGACTGGTGACTACTGTTCTCTTGCTGGACAAGCCTAGTCTAACCCAAATTCAAAGTAATGCTCTTTGTTATGATCTCTGAAACCAAGTTTACACACGGAGATAGACAGTCTAAAAGTCAATTTCAGTAACTTTATACCCAGCTGGCAAAATGTGACTATTTCCTTCTACTTTAAAGTTGACTCTCAGCAGTCAAAAATCTGCCCTGATTTTAAATTTTGGATATTCAAAATACTTTAATTTAGAAAAAAGACTTAATTTAAAAAAATTTACAAAAAATTACAAAAGTAAACTTTGAAAGCTGATTTTAAAATCAATGACCTATCTATATCTAGTACTTTTATAAATAGCATTCAGTTCATTAAAATGTATTACATCATGTTTTTGGAGTCAACATCTTATGTACTCTGAGATAGCATTATGATTTAGTCAAGGACATACAAAAAAATCCAATTATTTTTATTACTTATTTCTGGCAAGAAATATACTAGAAAAGGTTTTTAACTCCATAAAGTACTAAAAGGAGTCACAAAAGACATGAAATATACTTTCTTTCTGACCAAGGAAAGGAATCCGCTAACACATTTACACTGAAAAGTGGACATTATTTCCTATTTAACAACTTCTAAAAGAAGTGCATCAGACTAAAACTCAGAATGCTAAGACTGGGTATTCCATTTGAGGCACACATCCTTCTCAGCTGATCTGATTTCTCATTTTAAGACATGGACAAGTATACAAGGAAAATATACTGTTATTTATTAATTTTCAACCTAAGTAATATTAAACTTCTAAAATTCAAAAACAGTATTTCCCTCATATATATCTGGAAATAAGTCTCAGTATTGAACTCATAAGTCCATACATGTAAACAAATGTTGAGATTATTAAAAGTAAAATAGAAGTAAAACAGCCACAGTAAACTTGAGAAGATAGGCCAAATCTCAGCATCCATACTACGAAGTTTTATCTAATAGACCACATAATTAGCTGCATTTTAAATGGCTCAGAATCCACATGACATGCAGAGTTGCATACCATCTGATTGACCAATGTCAGAATAAACCAACAACAAGACCTTTCACTTTGTGATCATTATCCATAGTGGAAGAGAAACCAACTATGGGTTAATCTACTAGTACTATCTTTTAAATCACTTATATAATTATTTTTAACTCCCAACTTATTTTTTTAAGATCATTAAAGGATGAAATGAGAAAACTTTCTTTTATAGATAAGTTCCTAATAACTGTTCTTAATCAATGTTGCTGGAAAAAAAGAATGCCATCCAATAGGAAAAGATGAATTTAAAACAATCTATCCAGCCATGACTGGTTTGGTCCAGTGGATAGAGCATCGGCCTGCGGACTAAAGGGTCCTGGGTTTGATTCCAGTTAAGGGCATGTACTTTGGTTGTGGGCACATCCCCAGTGGGGGGTGTGCAGGAAGTGGCTGATCAATGTTTCTCATTGATGTTTTTAACTCTCTATCCCTCTTCCCTTCCTCTCTGTAAAAAATCAATAAAATACATTAAAAAAGTAAAACAAGTTAGTCAAATGAAAAGTGACAGAATACCAGTAATAGAGTACAGCCCAGCTGGCATGGCTCAGTGGTTGAGCATCAACCTATGAACCAGGAGGTGATGGTTCGATTCTCAGTCAGGGCACATGCCCAGGTTGTGGGCTTGATCTTCAGTGAGGGGGGAGGAGGGGACATGGAAGAGGCAACTGATAACCCTTCCTGTGAAATCAATAAAAAAATATTTTTGAAAGAATAATAGAGTACATGTTTATGGACTTCCATATTTAGCATTTAAGTATTCTCAAATATCATATACCTCTATCCCCCTGAATAACATTCTAAAACACAGTTTTTCATGCCTTTTAGTAGGTAGGACTCATAACCACAAATGTAAAATACATTAAAGATCATAACATGATAACAAGTATATACAAATGTTACAGTAAAGTAAGAAGCTACCAGAATGCTGTAATGACCAAAATGACCAATCGCTATGATGTCCACTGTGGCCAGCAAATTGACCCGATTGGGGGTGGGGCTGGCTGGCCAACCTCCCTCAGTCCCTCCCCCAAGTCAGCCCCACCATTGATTGACCTCTCCCACCCCAATGGAGGGTGGGGTGGCCAGCTAACAACCCTGAGGCCCTTTCCCCAGGCCAGCCACACCCCCAATAGCCTGTCATGGGCCCGCAGCCCCTCCCCCAAGCTGAACCCCACTCTTGAATGGCCCCCCACACCTATAGGGGCAGGGTCAGTCTGCCAGCCCTGCCCCCAATGGGACCCCCCACTCCAATCAGCCCACAGTCCCTCCCCTTGGCTGGCCCCAACCCTGATTGAGCCCCAATCTGGGCAGGCTGGCCAGCCAACCTCCCACCATCTCCTCCTCCTGACAGGTCTGAATCCAATCCACCCCGATTAGGGCCAGGCTGGCCACACCCCACCTGTGCACAAATTCATGCACTGGGTCTCTTATTATGCTTATAAAAGGCACATGAAATAACCATTTCCATTTACAGATTTACAGAAGACTTTCTTTGACTTATGATTTTTCAATCTTATGATGTATGAAAGCAATATACATTCAATAGAAACCATACTTTGAATGTTAGTCTTTCCCCAGGCCAGCGATATGCAGCATGCTACTCTCGTAGCAGCAAGCCTCAGCTCCCAGTCCACCACAGGATGAGAGTAATCAACCAATACTCTACAGCAGTAATTTCGACCCAGGATGACCTCCCCTTCTCCGAACTTTGAGCCTTTCTCTGTGTATCACTAAAAGTATCTGACCTGGTGCCAACTCTGATCCAACTAGGCACATTTCTAATGTTTCAATTTTTTTCTTAATTTTATTTAATTGATTTCACAGAGAAGCAGGGAGAGAGATAGAAACATCGATGAGAGAGAATCATCCATCAGCTGCCTCCTGCTTGCCCCCCTACTGTGGATTAAGCTCACAATCTGGGCATGTGCTCTGACTGGGAATTGAATTATGACCTCCTGTTTCATGACTGATGCTCAACCACTGAGCCACACCAGCTGGGCAAGTCTCAAATGTTTAAATTGTGTTAGCCCTAGGCAGCCCTGAAAAGAACCTAGAAGACCACTTTTTTTGTATTAGTAGTAGGCACTAAATAGTGATTTTAATTAAGCATTGTTTGGAATTATCTAAGCTACTGCTTTGTTCAAACAGTATTAATTATCTAGTTTTATATACCTAAGAAACAGACTTTCATTTAGCCAGATGAATTTAATAGCAGCAGGGCCTAAGACTAATCAGGCAAAAGTCTTTTTTTAACCACTACAACAATAACAAATTTTAACTGAAATTCATAACTTTAAAATTGTGCTATATATGTACTTACTTAGTGCCACTAATTATGATACTGCTGTGATACTACCAACACAAAAATATAAACAGTAGTTAGTATTTATTATGGAGGGAGGTTAATTTGATTAAACTTCTCTGCTCTTACAAACTTCAGAATCTGGTGCCCCAGATGTCTGGAGTCTGCCTGCCTGCCTGCCTGCCTGGGAAGAAAGCATGAGCGGGAAAGCAGGGGCTTTGACAGCACACGGCTTAGTTCTGTCTTAGAGTGTGAAGGGTGTTCCCAGGGTCTCATTAATACTCCGAATGTCTCGAGGGCTGCTCTGGCAAAGGCAGACAGGAAAGCTGCTTAAACATACAACAAAGAAAGTGAGACTCCTACAGCACTCAGCTGCCAAAAGAGCACATCCTCTCCTTAGCGCTCTTCGGAGCCCTCCAGTACGAGCACCTGACTGACACTCACTACACGGTCCATCTCCACTCGGAACCACTGATGTGGCAGGAGGACAGGGACCACATCGACTTTGTTCACTGATATGGATCATTGCATCTAGGACAATATATGGTATATAGTAGGCTCCTTTTAAAGAAAGGGGAAACAAAGTGTGTGTGTGCATGTGATCACAGAGTAGAATAAATGGATAGAAGTATAAAGAAAAGCATTTTCACTCTCACCGTGTCATATTAATTTCTTACATGACCTGAAGATAGTGTTAAAATCATGTTAATTTTATCACATTAATAAATTTTTCAGCAATGCAAGACTACATGTAGAATATTTTATAATATTTCTGATCAGATCTGAGTTTTACTTATAAACAGTTCAGTATTATCTGAAGAAAATACGACTGCAATACAGTAAAATCTCCTTCTGCATTCTGGCAGCACATCAAAAACCTGCCCCAACTGGCCTAATGCTGCATGGTCAGCGAAGAGGAAAAGTGAAAGAGTCTTCTACTTTGCTGCTTCTCTGAAAAGGAAATCACATTAGGCCACTAAGTAGTCAGATACATTATTTTATTGCTTGAAAAACCCTTGGGTAATAGAGAATGAGTACAAATTGCCACAGGCAGTATTGGAGGAAAAACAGAACTGTGCAAAACAATGACAGCTGCTCGACTGCAGCACTGGACAACTGCAGTAAACAGTGCGGCAGTTGTAGTTTTTCTGCTCAAGTAGAGCACTCGGCCATGTGTGAGAAGGACTACACAAGCACATAATTCTGCAGAATCTAGGGTAAAGGCAAAGTAGGAGCAAGGTGAGAGGACAGTGTAAATGCTTTCATAAAATCTACCACTAGTCAGATTCAGTTTCCATCCTATTCTCAATAAGGAAGACTTATGGGCAGCTACAGTGAAAAGCACATGCCCGTGGGGGACACACAAGAAAAAAAGTAAATACTTTGAATTGAGGGTAACATTAATGCTTTTCAATGAAAATGCAAGACATAAAAATAAAAAATGATATTTATTTAACATGGTCTATAAGAAAACAATGTATTCTCTATGCAAAGAAAACTAATTTGTGTCACATCTTTCTTATACACATAAATGGCAAGAATGCATGCTTTATTTTCATGGGATTCAGAGAATAAAATGAGACTAACATCTTTAACCTTGTTTAAAGGGAGTTGTAAAATGCATTTTCTTCTAGAGGCCAACTGCTTTACTCTACCCTCTTCACTGTGCTATTTTAAAGCACTACGTGAGGACTTATTTAATACACTGCTATAACTTAATTTTTGAGTCCTTTACCATTATGTTTATAAACGATGTAAAAGCTTTACTTTCAATTGCATACAGAATCTCATTACAAAATCATGTAAGAGTGTTATCTATGACAAAATACAGAAAACCCCTCTTTCAGAATTTCCAACTTTCAAATTTTCATCATAAAGGAGGAAGAAAAACCTCTAGAGCCAAAGAACCAACTCTACTGGCTTCCAGCAGATGGCGTCAGTGGTCACAGGCAGCCACTCCAGTACCTGTATTTCATCCTCTACAGCCATGCTTAGCTTATGCGGTTTTAATTAAGATGACTGACCCTATCATTTTTACAAACACAAAAGTAATACAAATAAGAAATGTATAATCAACAGAAATAAATCAGAGATCATTTTCATAACTAAAAGTGATGAGAAAATAATGTTTGTCAGCAGAAGTAATTGTGGAGGACAAAGTGAACCCTGCAGTATTGGAAATAATCAACATGAGATGAGGAAGTTACAAGATGGGAAGATATTATAGTATGATGATCAGCATCAATCGTGTTTCAATGCTTACTGGCCTAATAATATTAATCCAGGAAAATACAGAAGATCAACAGGGTCAAAATGTCATAGAGGAAAAGTTCAATGAATGGGTTCAGGGCCAAATGAAATGTGCACAACACTGAAATGAGTGCTAAAGCAATACTACTCTCTGACACCTTTGCTAATCATGACATGACAGGTGATCACCTGCCTCAACAATTCTAACACGGGCCACAGTAGTGCGCCTTGGGAAAAGGCACGTGACAGTACGTATACTGGCAAGAATGCACTTGTTAACATAGATGACGGGAGGAATTCTAGGCAGGGGAGATAAAAAAAATTTTTTAAACCCACACATTTTGATTACACATTACTTTCTATAAAAAAAAATAAGCACACATCTCTAATATGTACCTGTTTGTTTCTGAATTTTCTACATGTACCTCTATACTTAATTGAATCTAAGACATCATCATTTTAGACACAGTCATTTTATTAACTACTAGGAAAAAAATACTCGTAATAATTCTTAGATAGGAAACATCACGATTTGATGTTAAAATGTGGAGAGAAAATACATTTTAGAAGCAATGAAGTGCAGTACTTGACTAATACCAATGTATTTGTATGTTCTAAAACATACACAAATTTGGAATTCTTAACAGGAAGAGAAAAACAGACACAAAGTAACATTTTTTAAAAATAGTTTATTGATTTTTTACAGAGACGAAGGGAGAGGGATAGAAAGTCAGAAACATCAATGAGAGAGAAACATCGACCAGCTGCCTCTTGCACACCCACTACTGGGGATGTGCCCACAACCAAAGTATATGCTCTTGACCAGAATTGAACCTGGGACCTTTCAGTCCGCAGGCCGATGCTCTATCCATTGAGCCAAACCTGTTTCAGCCAAAGTAACATTTTTGTCTAGCACTGTAAGAGACTATCTTTTGTACACCAGACTGGAGGTCTACCAGCAGGATGAAAGAATGACCTGGTAGAAGATAATGATAGATTTCAATAAATACTTAGTTGAAAAAAAATAGGGAGGTGCTTTATCTCTTCTATGAATATGATCTATGACAAACTCAATGAGGAGAAAAACCAGACAATAAATATTTCTCATCGTGTCCCCCTCCCCAAGTTTTTCATTTTGGAAAATGATGAAAAACACTACAGATACTTCAGTGTTCTCATCTATGCAATGAAGATAATAGTTCTTACCACACAGGATAAAAATGGGGAATTAAGTAAGCAAATGCACTGAAAGCTTTCAGCAAATGCTCAAAACACAGCAAGATTCAATAAAAATGGCAATGAAGGTATCATTTGTGAGATTTCATTTCAACTATTAAATTACTTTAGATTATCTGAGGTATTAGATGGAAAGATGACATTTGAAAGTATTTGACTTAACACCAGTATTATTCATTGAGGTCACTCTTAGACATCACAATCACTGAATATGACACACACGTACTTAAGGGATGAACCCTCAGATCAAAATCCATTTTTTGCCAATAAATTTTAGTGAAGATCAATTAAGGGAGTCACCAAAAATGACATGTTGCCTTCTTTATCTGCCTCGGGTTCAGGTGGTGGAGTGCTTTGTTACACCAGCGCTGGAGAGTTACTTCTCTGGGCCTCAGATGCCTCTGCCAGCAAACAACGCTAACGGGACAGCGAAGCACACTTCAGCAACATGAAGCCTGGAGAATCTCCAAAACAGCAAGGCTCACTCATTTTAACAGGACACTTTTCTTAGCCAATGCTTTTAAAATAAATACCAGTGTATTTTTTATTAATAATCTGTTCTCTAAGACTGTATTCTGCTGACTGCCCCTTTACAAATACTAACACTGTTCACTAATATTTTTCAAATACAAATATTCCTGATATATTGTTTAGGATTTCCAAAATGGTCAACTAGAGCATTCTACAGTGGCATAAACTCCAATGTGGATGGCAAAATATTGACAATATTTGTGGTAAACAGGATAGTGGAATCAGGATACAGGATGAAAGAATGGCCTATAAATTTGTTTGCTGGCCCCTGCCTACCTTCTGTTTATTGCCTTACGATTGGCAATAGCTATTTTCAGAATATGAAATTTGAATTCTATCTACTACCTTGAGCTGAGTTTTCACGTATGCTTTCTGGAAATATCAGTGTTTTGGATTTGAACTGTTAATTTAAATTTTAAGGACTCTCAGTCTGTGTTTTCTCTGGAACTGTTAAGATTCTGACCTGAATAATACCTGTTTGTTATTTTTCTGCACAGCCATATGCCACACTGGCATCACCCTTTATGCACTCATGGTGGCTCACATTAAAAGTGTTTCTTCAAACTATAAAAACCTAATGGGCAGGGGCCCTAATTTGAGGGTCACAACCTGAGCACTCTGGGTTCTCATCTAGGGAATGATCTGGATATAAGAGCCAAGGTACTCAAGAGCATGCAGCACTGAGGTCATGACCTAGTCCACAAGAAAGATAAAGGCTCTGCGTCCCAACAGTGATTGAGAAAAGCTCAAGGCCCTAGGAATAGAAAGGCAGGCTCTACCTCATTTCACTCAGACATACTCTCCCTGCAACAGCCCATACACTAGATGCTTTCTAAGCCAGAAACTCAGTGGAGAAAATGGAAAATAATGCCAAAGGAATCCTGAACAGCCTATTAAGGATGATAATTGGAAACAAGACCTATTGGCTGAACTCATCCCCCATTTAGAACAATCCTAGCTTTTGTCTTTTTCCCCTAAAAGATGCTATTTAGCCTAGCTTCCTTCATTCTTCAAGTCCTGATGAATTTTTCCAGCTAGCTTGGGTAACCCATCTTCACCCAGCATGTGGACGACCTGGTATGGTGGCAAGCCCTCTCTGACCCACATTCTTGCCCAGGCTGCCCAATTTCAACACATGGCTGTCAGACCCCAAGCAAGTCTAGGAAACTGAGGCCTGAGAGGCTGTGGCAAAGTGGTAGGGATAAGCGCAGCTTCCAGAGCCACACTTCCTTATTAATAAACTTTCTCCAGAATGATTATTATAATGTTTCCTTTACCAATGATTGTTACTTTACCCAAAGAGGTATTTGTTATACTCACATAAAGTTGACTCTAAACTATGTGTCTTATTTAACTGTATTGGAGGTGGCGAGGGGGCAAAGGGAAGAGTATTATAAATTTTAGACAACTTTCACTTTCTAATATCTTAGAAACAGGTAAGGCAATCCCACATATATCCTTTTTACCCATTAGACATGTCTAATTATTTTTCTACACCTACTTGACTATAATTATGTCAAGCTTTATAAAACATAAGCCTCACTCACTCTTGACATGGTGCATTAAGGCCTAGAATAGATAAAATGACTGCCAGGGACATGTTGAAGTGCAAGGGCTATTATAAGATAGGCACTTATAATCCCAATACATTTTAGAGTCTGACAGCCCAGAATCTAAATTCCAAATCTACATTACTAGATGTGTGGCCTTTAGCAAATTACATAATCTCTCTGTGCTTAACTTTTAACATCTATAAAATGTGAGCTCTATTATCTCTCTCTGGAGTTCTTATGAGGATTAAATATTTATTTGACTAATAATCACACATAAACTATGTCAGGCACTCTTCTAAGCACTTTGTAAATATTAACTCATTTAATTTTCATAAAAATTCTATGAAGCAGGGACAATAATTGCCTCTTTTACAGATAAACTGAAACGAAGACATTAATTTTTAGTAGGTGGGAAAGCCAGGATTTGAATCCAGGCAGTCTGACCTCAAAGTCCATGGCCTCTCACAGCACCTAAAGAACATGCCTGGCACAGGCATGATAAGGATGATGGTAAAATACACAGGAGTATGCAGCATTCTAGAGGCCCAAAGATGTGACTCTCATTTTATCAAAATGCGTTTAAATTGTTTACTAAAAACGTTTTGGGGACTACAATGTTAATTAAGATGATTCATAAAACATAAGTGCTTCCAGGTTAAGTTTACATATTACAGAAATCTCTAAAAATACAAATTACTACTACCGCTTTAGGAATTTTTAAGAAATCACTATAAATTAGTTTTAATCACTCTCCCAGCATTGAGAGCCTGGCTTTTCTCCTAGTATTGTTAAGTAAATCTTGCAAGTAATTAGCGGTTAATATTTTGGTCCTATCCACATTTAGCACTCGATTTATAAACTAGGTGCTCATTTTTATTCTCTTTTGTTGTTTTTGTTTGTTTTGTTATTTCTCACCTGAGGGTATTTTTCCATTGATTTTTAGAGAGCGTAGAAGAGAGAGGGAAAGGCAGAGAGAAACAGCGATGTGAGAGAAAAATACCGATTAGTTGCTTCCTGCATGTGCCTGACCAGGGCGCAGGCTGAGGAAGAGCCTGCAACCAAGGTAATGTGCCCTGACCGGAACTGAGCCCAGGGCCCTTTGGCCGCAGGCCAATGCTCTATCCACAGAGCCAAACTGGCTAGGGCAGAGGTGCTAATTTTTAAAAGGAAGTACTCAAATGTACTGAATATTAAATGTATTACATTTACTTTTTATAAAAAGTAGTATTATTTTATCTGATTACTCCTATAGAGTAAAAGGGTAATATACAAATAGACCAAACAGCAGAACAACTGGTCTCTATGACATGCACTGACCATCAGGGGGCAGACACTCAACGTAGGAGCTGCTCCCATTGGGGCCTGACAGCCAACCTGTTGGTCCCTTCCCCGTTGGTAGGCTCCGACTGCCCAATGGGGAACAGAGAGCCAAGGTGGGTGGGTGAGGGGGAAGGCAGCCTGGCAACGGGGGTTGGGGGGTGCAGGGCTGGCTCCCAGGGAAGATGATCACAGGCCAGATCTAGGGACTGTACCCATGCACGAATTTCATGCACTGGGCCTCTGGTAATGTAATATATGCTCATTGTAGAAAACTAGGGAGTATAGAGAAGAAAACAAGAATCACTAGTAATTCAACATTATCTTTACTTTTCAATGTAGTTTTGGATATTTAATTTTCAGATGATGACGGCTTCTTTCTTTCATTTCTAAAAACACATGAAATTTCATGAATTGAAGTAATTATTGTCAAGGTGCCTCAAGAAAGAAATGTTATTCAAATAGCTGAGAAACATTAGCTCCACTGATCATTGTTTTAAATAATGAATGCTTTCTCCGTTTCTTATGCTTAATGAAAATTAAGCCCAGTTCATAGACATGATTGACTGAATTCAAATAAAACATTTCTAAAAAACAATTTAAACACATTTTGATAAAATGAGTCATATGTTTAGAAACTGATTACTAATTAATGACAAACTTTGGAATTAAAGTTCATTCTCTTCCATATACAGATAAAGCCAATTCACTCAATTGATACGATTAAAGTATACCATGTTTTAGCTTGGTTCCAAATATGCTAACAGATAGGAACAAAAAAGTAACTTTCAGACAAAACCAAGACTATTTAGATAAATACCTATTTGGAAGGCATTTACATTTTTAGTATATTAACATCAATAGCCAAAGGCCAATGGCAAAATTAATAAAAAGCAAAGAAGCCCAGCCAGCATGGCTCAGTCGTAGAGCATCAGCCTATGAATCAGGAAGTCACAGTTTGATTCCTGGTCAGGAAACATGACTGGGTTGTGGGCTAGATACCCAGTGTGGGGCATGCAGAAGACAGCCAATCAATGATTCTCTTGCATCATTGATCTATCTCTCTCTTCCTCTCTGAAATCAATAAAAATGTATTTTTTAAAAGCAAGAAAAATAATGCTAAAAAGTAATTAAGTAAATTGCCCTTCTCCCCTCCTCTACAACCTGACAGTCTTGTGGAATCTTTCTGGGGTTCCTACCAAAAATATACCTAACGGCTATTTAATATTATTTCATTTTGCTCTAATTTATAGGGCAGATAAGACTCTTTATGCACCTTTCAATTTTCTAAACTAGCAAAAATATGTAATGTTTAAAATGATTCTCTTAAGTATCTTTTGTCATTTTGAATCTGTTAATTAAATCAGTGAGCTCACAAATCAATTTAGTTAAAGCACTGTGATACTGTGGTGATTCAGTAGTCACATCAGTTCTGGGAAGGGACTCCTTCCACCTCAGGAAATTTAACTTGCAAAAATTTTCGGTTACTACATCTTATTTGATTTTATGTAAATCAAGCTAGCATGGGTTTTTCTTATATGCTCAAATGGGTTTCTAAGCAAGTTGCTGATTTGCTATTTGAAGAATAAGCAGGTCTGTCATTCCGCAGATACTATTAATGGCCCTTTATGCCCTTTTTATTGGAGTTTTTAAGCACTAAAAATATATTCATCATATTTCATTAATAGTGAAGAAACAAAGCAAAAATTATTTAGCTGAATATTATAAAACCTAGAGTTCCCATAAACTTCATATACGTCTGGGTTCCTAGGCTGGTTAGCACACTACATTATATTGTACTATGTCAAGGAAACGAGTAGATAGATTCCTGATCTTGATTAGTGAGAATCATTTTACAAGGGCCATGTTCTGTATCCCTCCCACTACACCACCACCAGCACCACCACTTAAATTCCAGTCAGCTTTCTGCCCCAAACTTCATGCCCCATTTTCAACACTACCACCCCCCCCCCACCCCCCCGCCGTGTAAGAGGCATTCCTGGCATATAAATTAGCTCACCCAAGTATGCTAATCAAAGCTGGGATCTGATCTGAAATATGTGGAATTAGATTCTTCTTCACACTGGATATTGCCTAACCAATCCTGACTCCATTTTGCAACTTTCCACATTTGCAAACTTTAATTGGAACCAGAAACTGAAAGAGAAGGATGACTAGGAAACCTGGCACTAGAGTGCAGCAAACCCTGCAGAAAACAAGCAGATACATGCCTGCTGGGAAATGTAGTCAGGACTAGTCTCTGAACACAACTGCTTTTGAGTCTAAAGAAACAGCTCGATTCCCTGAGGACAGAATAAAACTACAATCATAGACCTTTGTTGTGAAAAGATCATTAAGAATGACCCGACCAAACCCTCCTCCACCATTTTCTTGATGAACTGTGGTGAAGAATTAGTTTAAATTATTGTAATCCAAATATTCAAATATCTGCTATGTTCTGGGTATTATTAGCTCATGGTTATTTTTTAAAATATATTTTTATTGATTTTTTACAGAGAGGAAGGGAGAGGGATAGAAAGTCAAAAACATCGATGAGAGAGAAAGATCCACCAGCTGCCTCTTGCACACCCCCTACTGAGAATTTGCCAACAACCAAGGTACATGCCCTGACCGAAATCGAACCTGAGACCCTTCAGTCCGAAGGCCTACGCTCTATCCACCGAGCCAAACCGGTTTCGGCTCAGGGTTTCTTTAGTACAAAAGCCAGACTAAGCTTTGAAAAACAACAACAAAAATTATTCATAGGACTTTTTTTTAAATGGGGATACATAAAAGGTAAAGTTTATGGTACAAAACCGGCAACAGTCGATGAATTGAGGGCACACAAATACCAAATGAAATGGTTCTTAATGCTTGGAATTCAACTGCTTTACATTATCAGTAGTGCCTGGACCAGAAATGGTCATCAATTTGAAAACAGGTATTGACAAATTATTCATTTTTGTAGATTCTTTTAAATTTTGAAAATAAACTGTATGGTAATAAACACTAACTTTATAATAATTCCAAGTGTGTACACATTTTTTTGGGAACACCCTATTTATTCAGACCCTGATTTGAAAGTTTTATTAGAATGCTTTCCAAACATATGTAAGTAAAGTAATTAAATAAAAATCATTCTCAATCACCTAAATTACAACTCTGATGGGGGTAGGATCTTATCTTGTGTTTCGTTACAGATTAATGGGTCATACTTCCTGTCTCTAAATACTAACTCAATTATTGATCTTCTAAAGATGGATCTGAATGCCTGAAATTATTCTTTGTAGCTTAACATTCATCCTACATCAGAGAAAAACGAAGTTTGCTACTGTGTTTTTTCTTCCCAGCATTAGATGGTCAGTAACATGGTCATGTGGTTATTTAAACAATGTTCTCATAATTTATTATTATTTATTTTTCTATTATATCACATATCTTGAAGATAAAGTATGACTGATTTCTGAGCTTTAAAAGAATGCTCTTTTTGGAGAGGAGTCAAGATGGCGGCATAGGTAAACACCTATCTTGCTGCCCCACACAACAATTTCAAAACTACAACTTAAGGACAGAATGAACATCACCCAGAATCACCAGAAAGCTGGCTGAGTGGAAATTCCACAAATAAAAGTAAAGATAGGACACTGTGACTCAGAGGAGTGGTGGAGGGAAGAGTAGAGGATTTGCACGGAGTCAGAGGTTCGGAGCTGTGGGCGCACGAGTGGATAGGGTGGGCGGCTGGATACCTGGCAGGTTTTCTCGAATGGGGAGGAAGACAAAGGCGTCCCAATGCACTGATTCCCCAGTTCCAGGCAAGGTCCGGGGAACCCACACTCATACAGGTGAAACTGGACAGTAAGAAGGAAGCACGCTGACACTCGGGCACTGCAGAAGTCTGTAGGCTTGTGGAGAGGGCGCGTAAACTTGGGAACTACAGAAGCGCGCGAGTGCATAGAGAGGACTTGTGACCTGCTCTCTCGTTCGGGTAGAAAAAAAAAAGAAGGGAAACCACCGGACTGCATTGTTTTACAACCCTGGGTGAGACTTTGGGTGAGCAGACCCATTTGGGGAGAGGCTGAATTGTCCAGCAGTAGGTTGGCATCAGCTTTCTCTCAGAGGTGCATGCAGCCATTACCATCAGGCACAGAGATCCAGTGCCGCACAGGGCAGAGCTGACGGGAAATCAAGGCTGCCTGCTCAGTTCGGAGACTCCATCCATCCAACCTGAGCAGAGCTGAACCTCACAGCCAATTGGCCTGGAGGTCAAACCCTCCTAGTGCTAACAACAATAATCTAGGCTTAACTTCAACAAGACTGTGCAACCCATAAAAGGCTGCATCAAGAGTATCCACCTCAGGTAACTGGGGAGGCTGAGCCACTGTTCCTTAGAAGACATCTACCACACAAAGCTAATCAACCATCTCGGGGAAGCAGCAAAAATGCAGAGACATGGAAAGAAATCAGATGTGAAAGAAATGGAGGGGGAAAAAATGACTGGACTTGGAGATCAAAACCACAGTTATAAGGGTTTTCAAGAGGCTCCTAGAAAAGGCCAATGAACTTAATGAGACCTTTGAGGATATGAACGAGACCCTCGAGGATATGAACGAGACCCTCGAGGATATGAAAAAGGACCAACTAGAAATTAAACATACACTGACTGAAATAAAAAATATTACACAAAGACCTAAAAGCAGTCTAGAGGACTGCAAGAATCAAGTCAAAGATTTGAAATACAAAGAAGCAAAAACACTCAGCTGAAAAAACAAGAAGCAAAAAGAATCCAAAAAATTGAAGATAGTGTAAGGAGCCTCTGGGACAACCTCAAGCATTCCAACATCCTAATTATAGGAGTGTCAGAAAAAGAGAGAGAGCAAGATAATGAAAACCTACTTGAAGAAATAGTGACCAAAAACTTCCCCCACCTGGTGAAAGAAATTGACTTAAAAGTCCAAGAAGCGCACAGAACCCCAAACTATAGGAATCCAAAGAGGACCACACCAAAACACGTCATAATTAAAATGCCAAGAGCAAAAGACAAAGAGAGAATATTAAAAGCAGTAAGAGAAAAACAGTTACCTATAAGGGAGCACCCATACAATTGTCAGCGGATTTCTCAACAGAAACAATGCAGGCCAGACGGGAGTGGCAAGAAATATTCAAGTGATGAATAGCAAGAATCTACAACCAAAATTACTCTATCCAGCAAAGCTATCATTCAGAATTGAAGGTCAGATAAAGTGCTTTGCAGATGAGAAAAAGCTAAAGGAGGTCATCAATGCCAAACCAATATTATATGAAATGCTGAAAGGTATTCTTTAAGAAAAGGAAGAAGGGAAAAGGTAAAAATAAAACTTATGAACAATACACATATATCAAGAAATGAATCTAAAAATCAAGTGAATTAAAAATCTGATGAACAGGATAAACTGGTGAATATAACAGAATCATGGGCATAGAGAGGGAATGGACTGACAATTGTTGGGGGAAAAAGAGGTGTATGAGGTGCAGCAAGAGACTGGACAAAAATCATACACCTATAGAAGAGAACAGTGGAGGGGGAGGTAAGGGTAGAGGGTGGGATGAGTACCGGGTGGAGGGGAGCTATAGGGGGAAAAAAGGGGAACAATGTAATTAATAAACTGAACAATAAAGATTAAAATATTAAAAAAAAGAAAATCTTAAAGGCTACACCAAAAAACTATTAGACTTAATAAATGAATTTAGCAATACAGCAGGATACAAAATTAATACCCAGAAATTGACAGCATTTTTATGCATTAATAATGAACTCTCAGAAAAACTAAAGAAATAAAATAAAATAAAAAAATCCTATTTACAAAAAACAACAACAAAAAAAACGCTCTTTTTCTTACACATCACCTAAAGAATAAAATGAATAAAAAGGAAAACAACATTTTTTCCCCTTCATAATTCTAAGTTTGGTTAAATGCCACAAATAAATTGTGTCTTTTAATTTACTAATAAGCACCAGTCACTGATTTTTTTCGGTACACCTTCAGGAGGCACGCTGAAAACCTTACTTCTCGCTACCCCTTATCTCTAGTCCTTTGTCCCCCGGATTCAAACTGATCTGAGATACCTGACTACATGATTTCATGCATGACAGCTCTAGAAGAAATGCAAACCATGTGACTACCACAAGGGAACCCTTGACAGAGCAACTTGCAGCTTAGCCCCTTAGGGCAACTGCCAAGACCATTGCCTATTAATTGAGGGAATGTACAAGGATGGAAACCTCTTTCTTCCTTCTAAATATGCATTTAAATATCCTAGTTGGGGCTTCATTGTGCCAGCAAGGCTCACACTACTGGTCTTCACAAATAGTTTTTTCCATTATTTGCAGTTAGATGTTCTAGCCTAGAAGCTTAAAAGTGAATCATCCTTGCCCTATCCTCTTTGGTTTGGTGGAGAGAGCGTCAGCCTGCAGACTGAAGGGTACCGGAACTTCAATTCCTGTCAAGGGCACAGACCCAGTTTAAGGGCTCCATCCCCACTAGGGGATTATGCAGGAGGCAGCCGATCAATGATTCTATTGCATCACTGATGTTTCTATCTCTCTTCCTCTCCCTTTCTCTAAAAAATCAATAAAGTTATTTTAAAAAGTGAATCATCCTGTTTATTTGTTTGTTCTTATTATTTCACTTAACATTAAGCCTCTACAATTTACCCTTCTCTGACATTTTCATTTTGTGAGAATAAGGGCAAGAACCTTTGGAAGCAACTCAATCTTAGCTCTGCCCACAGTAGTAGTATGATCTAGGGCAAGTTACTTATCTCTCTGTATCTCAATCCCTTTTACTAAAATTAGTAGTAGTACTACTACTACTACTACTACTACTACTACTAATTTCACAGGGCTGCTGTGAGGAATAATAAGACACAAAATACCTAATAAGCAGTATGCATAAAGGTCCTGCCCTTCTAGAAAATATGTTCTTGGCTCTAGCTAGCACTTTCTAACTCTTGTTACTGAAACTGTCTAGGTCTCCATTTTCGAATCTGTAAAACCAAAGAAAATAACACAAAGCCCAGGTAGGTATGCAGTGACGAGGAGAAATAATTTATGTAGAGCCGTTAGCACAGTATCTCAACAAATGTTAGTCTTAAATTAAAAATATTAGCTCCCCCCCCCCCCAAAAAAAGAGCTCCCTTCCTTCCCAGTTGTGTTGCTGAGTGTCCCTAAATTGGTTGCTTTTCACTCAACCATTTTGAATTATCCGTAAGTATATATCTAAGCCTGTACTGTGGACTCCAGGAAGCAGGACTGACTTTCTGCTGGTGCCTTCCCTTCCAGTTTGAAGTAGACGCCAACTGATTAAACACATATATAGAATCAAGAGAGGCTATAGCGGCACCAGTGAGCACTATAAAGAAATTATAGACTTTAATAGGGTTTAGGTGCTTCTCGAGTGCAATAATGTGTGCTGTAATCAGCTTTAAATAAATTAACATGAGAGATAGGAGCCTATAGACAGTAAATGCTTAAATTCTTGACAGAAGATCAAGTAAGATAATACAAAAGGCACTAACTAAAAACAGTCGCCAAACTCCAGAAGCAAGGAGTCAAAAGCAATCGAGAAAAGTTATACAAGTAGCCATAATTTAGTGGCCAGTTTGGACTGAGCCCTCAAAAGCAGCTTTTGTTTTTCTGAGTTTTTTTTTAAGCTTTTAAATAATAATTTTTAACTCTCAAGACAATGCTTATCTCTGGCTGTGCAATTTTGCAATTCTTAAAATTCTAACAAGCAACTATTCTAATGTGAACAATGTAAGTCTCTATCACAATTCATCTAAGCTTCAAGACTTCAGAATTTTATCATGGTTCTAAGCTTGTAGATGTTACATGGATCCCAAAGAGTATATTCTTTGCCACATTCATTCACCAAAATACCTAAACAAAAACATCAATAACCTATCATTATGGCATTCAGCAGTATAATGCCTAGGGGCAAAGTTCAATCACAAAAGCTCTCTACCATAAATGAACACCCAGACAGTCTGTAGGCGATTCACAGTACAAGCATATGACTTCAGTCATATACAAATCCTACAAAGCAATTCATCATCTTTTAATATCTTGGGCCCACGGGAGAGAGGAAAAAAATAAAAAGAATTTCTTTATAACTCTCTGGATTACTCAATGAGTTCTGTTAGACATTATCTCTTCTTGTCTTTCATTGCTGCTAAGCATGCACTACTCTCTACTCAACCAAATCTTTCCTTAAGAGAAACCATGGTGATGTCTTTGTTACGCTGTTTCCGTCACTTTGTAACCCAAGCCATTCAAACCTTAGAGTTGTCAAAACCCATTTAACTTCATAAATCTCTGCTCTTCACTAGAACGAACCCACACCAAGATCTCCTAATTTTCACATTCAGTGCTTATTTATTGCTTCATGTCTTTCTTTCCTAATCATACTAAATTACTTGACAGAACTTTGTCAAGTTATATTACTCATGTCGACCAAATACCAAAACAAGATCATTTTTTTAAATTGTTATAAAAGATACTAATGGAATGTAAATAACAAAACAAATTCTAAAATTAGTAAGTCTGATAAAACAAATATTCAAAATGAATTTAAGCAAGTTTTTCTTTCAAACAGTTAATAATTCTATATGCATATACTTAGGATTGATCTTCAACATATCATCACTATCTAGTAAGTAAAATAAAGCCGTGGGACAATGGGTAGAGTCTGTATTCCAAGTTATACAAACTATCTGTATGAAAGAGAAATGTATAGATGCATGCTGATGTATATCTTCATAAACTAGTATCTGGAAAGATAAAAAGAAACTGGTAATAGGAATTAACACTAAGAAATTAGCTGACTGGGAAGTGAGTGGGGAAGAGACTTACTTTTTCATTTTCACCTACCCATTTTGTGCCATTTAAATTGTATACTATATACATGTATTTACCCCTCTAAATAATATTTTAAATAGAATAAAACAATTACTTAGAGTCTGTCTGTTGAAAACATTTTTAGATATGTGTTTTAGTGATTAACACAAGGATTAAAATGTTCCACGGTACATGATTCATTGTGATAAAGACCCTTACCCAATCATTTATTGGGTAACTAGGCAGAGTATATATCCCCACCCCTATGCAATGTCAAACTTAGATACATTTTTATCCTAAAAAGTTATCTATAACAAATAATTAATAATCCCATCTACATTAAATTTGTAATAATTAACCTTTTTAGTGAAAACAGCATGAAGAAATGAGAAAGATAGTGGTTGCGAAACTAGAAACACATGAAATTAAATCCTCCACTTTCTAGCTTATAGCTAAATATTTAACTTATCTGAACAGCAATTTCCCTCTTAAGGGCAGAGGCCAGGGCCAATTATTTTTTGTAAAGTTTTATTGGCGCAAGCTATGCCCATCTGCTTGCATAATGTCTATGGCTGCTTTCGCAGTAGAACGTCAGACTTGACTGGTTTTGGCAGCGACTATATACCCTGCAAAGCTGAGAATATTCACTCTCTGGCCCTTGACAGAAATGTATCTGCCCCTGCCTAACAGGAGAACGCAGACATTGAAATTCTTTGTAAGCACTGAGAATGTAAAGCTCCACACTGAGCAGGCAGCAGTCAAAACTATTTTCAGAATAACATAAAGACATTGTTCATCTTTTTCATCTGATTTTCCCCCAAGTACACATGGAGTTTTCCAGAGGCTACATGATGTGTGATGTCACAACAGACTACATGCAGAAGCAGACACGAGATACAGGTGTTTTCCCTTAAGCCAGACATTAAAGAGATTTGAAAAAACTATTACTCTTCTGACAAAATATTTTTCTCTTTTAGAGAATTAGTCTTTTAGTTAAAAATGGGCTATTTGCTTTAACATGAAATGGGTTTGTAATTGCTGTTTTAGTTTTTTTCAGTTTTAGCTCTTTGGAGTAAAAATTGGTAAGTTTAATCCACATAAATAAAAGCTATCTTGAGTGCCTCGTAAGATTTATAGGTGTTTTGAGAACCAAAAGTTTGAGAAGCCATTATACCAGTGGTCAGCAAACTGTGGCTCGTGAGCCGAGGTTTACAGCCCATTTGACTAATTATTTTGCCAACCACTGGGATAGGGGCTTAATCACAAGGAACAACAACAGCCTGTAATTACTGGAATCGAGAGTGTAGGTCAGTGGTTGACAAACTTGTTAGTCAACAGAGCATCAAACAGCAGCTCAAGAGCAGCAGTTTGCTGACCACTGCAATATACTATATCTCTAATGCATCAGAAGATTAACTGGCTTACAAAACAGCCTAAGACTTGGCAGGGTTTGGATAAAGTAGAGTCTACCTGGACGTCAAGAACACCACCACCATCCAGCAGGCATTTTAAGGAGAGAAATTTAATAATTCTAATTAGAGGCTCCCTGGAGTACTTGTAAAACTTTTTTATTCAAAACTTTGAAATAAGACAACTTGTCCTATCAATGTTATGCAGGAGAATTACCTATTGCCTCCTTTACCCACTGTGACCACAGCACCCCAAAACTGCAGCAAATTCACAGGGGTGTGGTGGGATATTTCTAATCTGGGGGTAAAGAAAACAGCATTTGTCAGAGCTATGCAAACTACTAGCTCAAGGTACTACAGTGTCAACATCAAGCTGTGCTATTTTCCTTGCAATCAAGTCAAGTCTTTGTGAAACTGGATTTTCAGAGTTGTGTTATAAAGTAAAATCTATATGGACAGAAAATAAAAGTAGAGGTGTCCATTCTGATTCCAAGATTTGAGACATTGTACAGTGCCCAGCAGGCATGCATGTCCTAATTAATAAGCAATTGTGGTTATTTTAGACTAAAATAAATTTTCCCTAGCTGTTATGCCTCAGGTGATTAGAAAGGCGACCTGTACATCAAAACCTGGGGGGTTCGATTCCCTCTCAGGACATATACCCAGGCTCTGGGTTCGATCCCCAGGCAGGGCCAAGTAGAAAGCAGCTGACTGGTTTTCTCTCACACATTAATGTTTCCCTCTCTCTCCCATCCTCTAAAATAGAAATTTTAAAAATAATGAATTTATACACATTATTTGTTCAAATAGCTACTGCATAATAGGTGCAAAAACACATTTAATTTTCTATAAAATCTAGCTGCTCAAATGCTCTCTGACCTGGTGTTTACATCTCACCTATTCCTTCACTAATTAATGACTTGATTAAAATGTTTGGCATTTGTTCATTTTATATTTGCATCAGAGTCCCAAATTTATCTTACTATAAATTATACTTTAGTATACTGAAGTTGTCCTTCTCCAGTGTATCTAGGAATAACTATTTTAAAGAGTTAAATACTTAAAGATTTCACTAATTCATCATCAAGTATGTGGATGTACAGGAATACAAAAAGGATCAAAAGACTTCATATATACTATACTACTAGAGGCCCAGTGCATGACATTCATGCACGGGGGGCAGAGGGTGTCCCGCAGCCCAGTCTGCACCCTCTCCAATCTGGGACCCCTCGAGGGATGTCCAACTGGCTGTCGGATATCTCTCTCGCAATCCAGGACTGCTGGCTCCTAACTGCTCACCTGCCTGCCTCCCTGATTGCCCCTAACCGCTTCTGCCTGCCAGCCTGATCACCCCCTAACCACTACCCTGCCAGCCTAATTGATGTCTAACTGCTCCCCTGCCAGCCTGTTTGCCCCCCAACTTCCATCCTCAGCTGGCCTGGTCATCCCTAACTATTCTCCCCTGCAGGCCTGGGTCACCCCTAACTGCCCTCTCCTGCAGGCTTGATCGCCCCCAACTGCCCTCTCTTGTAGGCCTGGTCCCTCCAAAATGCCCTCCCCTGCTGGCCTGATCACCCACAACTGCCCTCCCTTGCAGGCCTGGAACCTCCCATCTTGTGGTGGCCATCCTGTATCCATATGGGGGCAGGATCTTTGAACACATGGGGGCAGTCGTCTTGTGTGTTGGAGTGATGGTCATTCTGCATATTACTCTTTTATTAGATAGGATAGAGGCCTGGTGCATGGGTGGGGGCCAGCTGGTTTGCCCTGAAGGGTGTCCTGGATCACAGCGGGGCATGGGCAGCCTGGACAAGGGGCGTATGGTGATTTGTAGGTCAGCCACACCCCCCAGTGACCCAAGTGGAGGCCCTGGGATCTGGGATTAATTTTATGTTCTACAATTGAAACTTTGTAGCCTGGAGCAGAGCCAAGCCTTCTGCTTGCTCTGTGGCAACAGTCATTTTTGTTTAAATTCTATAATTGAAACTTTGTAGCCTAGAGTGAGGGCTAGGTAATAGGGCTGCAGAAGCTTGGCTTCCTCCATCGCCCGGGCAACCCTAGCTTCTACTCTCTCCAGCTCTGTGGTTGCGCCATTTCTGTTGGAATATGTTTCTATAATAGCATTGAGTGAAGGCCTAGGCTGGCAAGGGCAGGAAGAAAGGTTGGCTTCCTCCATTGCTGTGGAAACCCAAACCTTCCTCCTGCTCTCAGTGGCCACAGCCATCTTGGTTGGGGTTTATTTGCTCTTGATTGGCTGGTGGGCGTGGCTTGGTCAGAGGTACGGTAAATTTGCATATTACTCTTTTATTAGATAGGATGTGTAGCAGTTAATAATGCAGATTTTGCAATCAAGGAAAACACAATAATTTCAAGAGAAACATCAAACATGCTTTATTCAAAGTAATGTCCATTGCCCAAATTGGTTTGGCTCAGTGGATAGAGCATCAGCCTGCGAACTGAAAGGTCCCAGGTTCGATTCTGGTCAAGGGCATGTACCGTGGCTGCGGGCACATCCCCAGTAGGGGGTGTGCAAGAGGCAGCTGATTGATGTTTCTTTCTCATCGATGTTTCTTTCTATCCCTCTCTCTTACTCTCTGTGAAAAATCAATAAAATATATTTTTTTTAAAAACACAAAAAAAACAAAGTAATGTCCATCGCTAGCTATACATTTCCCGCATCTTTCAGGTAATTAGTGCATACCATCCAATAGAACTTTTCTTGTATTGAGGTAAACCATTCAGAGATCCAATTTTCTGCTTCTTCATATATTTTGAAGTGCTGCTCAGCATGGTTCAAATGGATTATTTGTTGTCAGTAGTGATCAGTATTAATGGTTTCACCTGTTTTTAGAAGCTCATAAAACACCATACCTTCCTGATCCCAACAAACACAGAACATTGTCTTCTTTCCAAAGCAATTTGGCCTTGTAGTTGATATTGATGGTTAACCTGATCAACCCATGATTTTGTACATTTGAGATTCTCAAAATAAATCCACTTTTCATCACCAGTCACAATTTGATGCAAAAAAGACTTTCTTTCGTGCCACTGAAGCAACATTTTACTGATGACTTTTTGATTTTCCATTTGTCTTTCGTTCAGTTGATGTGGCAACCCATTTTTCTTCCTTCAAAATATTTCCCATTGCTTGTAAACGATTGGAAATTGTTATCTGAGAACACATAATCTTTCTGCAAGTTGTTTTTGAATTTGACATACATCTTTATCCAATAATGCTTGTAATTGTTGGTCTTCAAACTTTTTCAGTTGACCTGGATGTTCTTTGTCTTTCACATCGAAGTCATTTTTAAAGCGTTTAAGCCAGCGTTCACAAGTATCTTGAGATGAAGCATGTTCACTGTAAGCTTTCCAAAGTATACAATAACTTTCAGCAGCACTTTTCTTCAAAATAAAGTAATGAATTAAAAATTCCCGCAAATGGTCTTTTTTGGCACAAAATTTGACATTTTTTAGTGTAAAAACATCTATGATGTTAACATCTTCAGCAAATTTGACATATAAAGTTTTGAAGCTTGTTGTCAATAGAACAAAACAGCATACATATCATATTGCACACAGATCAACATATATGTAACTCCATCTATTGAAAAAAATCCACATTATTAACTGGTACACCTAGTACTCTCGAAGTCAAATGAGGACATGTGTTAGAATAAAATTATACCGTCTCATAATTCTATTTGGTTTTAAGCATTTTCCAATTTATAATAAATATATTAATCCTTTTGTAATCAGAAAGATACACTCTATTTCCATTTTTTATAGTGTGTGGGATGATTTATGAACACATTCTCCAAAAAAGCATTATTAATGAAAGTTTAAAAAAAGTGAATAAGTAGTATTAAATTAAATTCCTTCAAATAATACATTTTCATATTTTTATTAAACTAAGAACAAAGAAATAATTGTATATATTTGTACAATAAGCACATTTTAATGCCAGTAAACTAAAAATATAGATGATTCATTTTAGCCTCAATCTTTCACTTATTTCTTCTATATATTTTTATTTCATATCAAGCATTCTTAACTAGATCATTCTCACTTTATACTACAGAAATGACAACTGTGTTTAAGAAGTTAAAAGGATAGAAAAAACATCCCCCCTTTCTGATGCTCTTATGAGGAATGGGTAGGGAAAAACACAAAGTAAGGGCAGAAATATGTTTCTAGATGTGTTGAATGATGCCCATCCAAAAAAAAAAAAAAGAGAGAGAGAGAGAGAAAGAAAATTCTTGAGGTGTTGGTGGTTTGTAAGTAGCTTCCTCCTTTTTTCATCTGACAAATGTGAATACTGGATCCATTTCTCTCTGGATCACTTTTCACCTATGCTATCTCCTTTATTACCCAGAGTAGCTATCTTATCTTACTACTAAAGATACTTGGTCTAACACTATTTAGAACTCTCTTTAATACATGAAATATCAAAACAGACTATCACACTTGATGTGAACCCATAACATCATATGTATCGAAGACCAAAATCAAATTTATGAAAATACTTGGTATGAAATTGGTGAATTTTAAGGAAATTTCACTATCTTTTATTAACTATATAATTAGAGTCTAATATGTTAATTGTCTGGTGGTCCATTCAACCAATCAAAGGGTAATATGCTAATGGTATGCTGAGGCCACTCAACTGCTTGTTATGATGTGTACTGACCACCAGACAGTTATCGGTTGACCAGTCACTATGATATGCACTGACCACCAGGAACAGACAGTTGTACTGACTATCAGGGGGCAGATGCTCCAACTGGTAGGTTAGCCTACTGCTGGTGACCAGCCAATTGGAACTGAGTGAGATGGGCTGGATGTGCCCTGGAACCCTCCCACGGTCTCTCCCTGGCTGGCCAACTTTCTACGTCCCTCTCCAGCCCCATTTGTGCACTGGTGGAGTCCCTTAGCCTGGCCTGTGCTCTCTTGAAATCTAGAACCCCTTAGGAGATGTCGGAGAGCCAGTTTCAGTACAATCCCACAGGTCAGGCCAAGGGAAACCACTGGTGCATGAATTTGTGCACCTGGCAGCTAGGAAGATCCTATCTAATAAATGATATGCAAATTGACCATACCTCTGCTATATCTACAAGCCACACCCACAAGCCAATCAGGAGCAAATATGCAAATAAACCCCAAACAATATGGTTGCAGCCACTGAGAGCAGGAGGGAGGCTTGGGTTTCCCCAGCAATGGAGGAAGCCAAGCTTTCCGCCTGCCCTTGCCAGCCTAGGCTTTCACTCAATGCTACAAAGTTTCAATTATAAAAGATACATAAAACCCAACAGAAATGGCGGCAGCCATGGAGCTGGAGAGAGCAGAGGCAAGGATTGCTCCCAGTGATGAAGGAAGCCAAGCTTCTGCAGCACTGGCCAGCCTAGGCCTCCACTCCAGGCTACAAAGTTTCAATTATAGAAGGCAAATGTCCCAACAGAAATGGCTGCCGCCAGAGTGAGCAGAAGGCTTGGCTCCGCTCCAGGCTGCTACAAAGTTTCAATTGTAGAACATAAATTAATCCCCAATACCAGGGCCTCTGCTTGGGTCACTGGGGGTGTGTGGCCAGCCTGCAAACCATAACAGGCCCCTCGCCCAGGCTGCCCCTCACCCCAAGGGGACCCCCACCCTGATCCAGGACGTCCTTCAGGGCAAAACAGCTGGTCCTTATCTGTGCACCAGGCCTCTATCCTATCTAATAAAAGAGTAATATGCAGATTGACCATCACACCAAAACACAAGACAGCTTCCCCCATGTGGTCTAAGATCCTGACCCATGTGGACACAAGATGGCCAGCAGGGGAGGGCAGTTAGGGTGACCAGGCCAGCAGAGGAGAGAAGTTGGGGGTAAACAGGCTGACAGGGGCACAGTTAGACATCAATCAGGTTGGCAGCAGAGTGGTTAGGGGGTTATCAGGCTGGCAGGCAGAAGCGGTTAGGGGCAATCAGGAAGGCAGGCGGGTGAGCAGTTGGGAGCCAGCAGTCCTGGATTGTGAGAGAGGTCCCAGATTGGAGAGGGTGCAGGCTGGGCTGAGGGAACTCCCCCGTCCCGCCCCCCACGCACAAATTTTGTGCACCAGGGGTCTGGTTTAAATAGAAAAAAAGTATCAAATTATCTGAAGGAGTAAAAAGAAAACTGTGCACAATGCTATTCCTGACTTATGATTACTTCATTTTAAAAAGTTTATCAGTTTCATTCATAATATAGTGACTAATATAGAAAGTATATAAAATGTCGTGGAACTAGAAAGAAATATTTGGAACAGGATTTAAATAATTTGTCTAGTCATTCATTTAGCCACTTACAACCTATTTAAAGTAGACATCATTATTATTACCTTTATTATTATTCTGTTCAGTTCAGGAAACAAAAAATCACAGGAACAGAAACGTAAGCTATAGTGAGTAGACTGCTGTGACTAGCACACTAAGAGCTTGATTAGATTAGGACTTATAATAAAGTCCTAAACTTCAGTCATTTATTTCCAAAGCAGCAGCCTAGTGGATGGCAGATTCTGGCGCATCAGTAATCTATGTAGTAATGTGTATGTGTATCACTTTCTTGAAAAAGTCACATGTACAAAAAGTTCTAATTCCTGAATGCAAGATTTACTAGTACAATCCTAAATACTTCTGTGCGCTCATCCGCTTTATCCTATCTGGTGTCACCCTAGCCTCAGCTCCAAGTTGGCTCCTCAGTAACTTCATTTGTTTCTGAAAATACTTGATTTGTTCAAAGGAGTTACAGGATGTACTGCGTTCTTCCTTAAGACATAACAAATACAAGCCGTCACTCTCACAATGGAAGGCTTCTCTCCCTGATGTACTCAGCAGAATTAAAAGAGCTCTGAAACTTGGAAAACGTAGTTTACAGAAAATCAAAGCACAAACATAAAATTCTTTGCCCTATGGCATCTACAGAACATACCCTGTATTGCACTTCATACACTGAGCCATGTTCCAATGTGCCAGTGCTATCCCTCAATTGAAGTATCTTCTGGTTTGAAATGTACTACCAAGGATTTTATTGAGTTTTCACTGTGTGTGTTTAGCACCATGCGCTTGTAGGAATTGGAGGAGAAAAAGAAGGCGTTGCCTGCAGTGTCTTGTATTAACTTACTTTTATGAACTCATAAAACATGATTAAAACTAATGGTGATAATTTCTGTTTGGTTATAAGAAAAAAAGAAAAGAAAAAAATTACAAAACCACCTGGAAAGCATTTAATTTTTTAACTATCATCACCTCTGAGTGAACTGATGTTTCAATGTAACATTTTTTTCTATGCATAATGTTTGTGAAAATACAGAGCAGAGTGCCTTGTACCTGAAACATACTTAAACACCACAGACAGGCCCTAGCCAGTTAGACTCAGTGGATAGAGTATTGGCCTGCGGACTGAAGGGTTCCAAGTTCAATTCCAGTCAAGGGCATACACCCAGGTTGTGGGCTCGATCCCCACTGGGGGGGGGGGGGGGGGGGGGCGCGCCTGTGCATAAGGCAGCACATCAATGATTCTATTCTCTCTCATCACTGATGTTTCTATCTCTCTCCCCCTCTCCCTTCCTTTCTGAAATGAATAAAAATATATTTAAAACAAAACAAAACCATAGACAGTATCACTTAGTTTCATCGTGGGCTCTTATTAAATGTTTATCTTCTCCCTTCTTAGATGCAACAGTTTTCACCTTGCAGCTACATGTAACAAATATAGCAAGAACTCCACAATCAATATATTTATTTTCCAGTCTCACTGAAAGTTAACTACTACCTGAATTTCACCACTCCACTGAAACTGCTAATTATGTTCACCAAGTCTATATAATTGCCCAATCTAGTCTTCTTAAACTGGATTTTACACAGCCTCCATGGTAGTCACAGCTGATTAATCTTGAAACTTTAAAAACCCTGTGTTTGGTGACACCAATACTCCTTGTTCTCATCTCTCATTGACCTTTCTTAGTCTCCTTTATATGTGCTTCTTTTCTAGCCATCCTGTAAATGCTGATGCTCTCCAAGACTTGAACCTCATCTCTCTTCACACTTTTCACACAATTCTCAAGTATATTCAAGTGACAAAATACATAGTATTTTTATATCTTTCATCAGATAAACTAGCAGAAAATGACTACATATTTTATAGACCCAGGGAAAAAAGAAGCTGCAAAACTATGACACATGATGGGATAAATCCAAATTATCCTATTAATATTCTTTTATGGACTGCCCATCAGCTAGCTCTTGTTCACAGATAAGTGGCACAAAGCACCACATGTACCAAGTACATTTATGGGGAAAACTGAAAAAAATGATCACTAGTGATCTTATTTTTTGAACATTTGGGGAAAATTCCCTTTACCTTTCACAGTAAGTATTTGTTTACATGTCTGCTTAACCTCTAGATAAGATATACCTTTCCTTGCCTTTCTATCTTTGCAGCTCTAGAAGGAAACACAGATAACTGGCCTATAAAAGGAGAGAAAAAGGAAAGAGAAAGATGGGTAGAAGAGTGAGCAGTGGCTTGGCTGGTACAGCTCAGTGATTCAGCCTGGGCCTATGAGCCAGGAGGTCTTGGCTCAATTCCCCGTCAGGCACATGCCTGGCTTTCGGGCTCAATCCCCAGTGAGGTGCGTGACATAAAAAAAGTAATTAGAATATTTGAAAGTATATGAGGCTTTCTGAACTATCATCTAAGAGCAGGGCAGGTTTGCAAATGAATAAGAGACAGCTAATTAATTCAGAAAATGGACTAGCAAGTTGGTTATTTGTGTTTACCAATATTTGTGTTAGCCCAACCAATCAAAGGTGCAAACTGTCATTGGGGGCAATCAGTTATTTTGCAAAAAAGGCATTCAAAGACTAAAATTAATAGCCTGAAAATTGGAATCATCAAATGTGGGCTGGAATTAGACTAAATTAGAAAATGAATAGCTCTCTAAAAGAAAGAGATTCTATGATTGGAATAATTTCTAAATCATTTATAAAGTATTTATTTCCACTGGTCTGTTTTTTAGCAGCTAGTTAAAGGCTTTTTCAAGTCCAACATATTTTTGAAACCATAATTTTTTAATGTTTGGTGTTAGTTGTCATAAATCTTCAGGACAAAGCCAAAGTTTTCTTTCCTACTTATTACATTCCCAAGGATATGAATAACCAAACAGATTTTACTACAGAGAAAAAATGACATGGATATATTTATTTTATCTTCTTGGACCTGCCTGGTCAAATTTATTATACATACACATATATATAATAATTTTTCTAAAATTATCCTGAGCATTATCTCAAACACTGAGAACTCTATTTTATAATCCACAGTAAATGATTTAGTTTTGCTATCAATATGGAATTTATAGCTCAAGAAATTATATGCTATTAATCCAACAGGGGAACCCTGTTCATCAATGTTCATTTCTTCCCATTACTAGAATTATTTTAGCTATATGAAATGTCATGTTTTCAATCATATTTTAACCTATTCAACAAAATTAAATGTTAGTATCACTATACTTTATACATAGAGTACTATTCTTTAATATATATTCCTTTTATTTGTATCTAATGGCATCAAATAAGAGTATTTCTAAAAATTTGTGCATATAATTTGTTTAGCACTGGGCAGCAAAATCCTAAGATACTAACTGCTATTCAATAACAGCAAAAAACAAATGTTCAGCCCAGGAAAACATTATCTAAAGGCAAATAACTTGTAAAGAAAGGTATGTTATGGACTGTGATCCCAAATCTTATCATTCTAAATGTCTTTCTCCACAGTGTCACTCTATTCACAGAAAATGACTCAACCACTGAGATCTTCTGTCAACATCCACCAAGAAGCTCTATCAGTACTCAACAAATAAAAGTGGAAAAGTAGTTACACTTAAAGTTTTATAACAGCAAATGCCAACTGTTCAAATTCAATCTTCAGTTTTAATTTTTTTAACTGTCAATGTGCTTAAAAAAATTTTTTTTAATCATTAACATTTAGGGGAGTTAAGGGAGGCAAAATGGGTAAAAAGGGCCAAATGTAGGATAACAGAAACTAGACTTTCAGTGGTGAACATGCAATAGAGTAAACAAATATACAATTGTAATGTACATGTGAAATTTATGCAATGTTATTAATTAATATTATCCCAATAAAAGCATTAACATTTCTACACTACAAAAAAATTCCACATTCAATCATGAGCATAGACTCTAAATATAATAAAATAATTCCATTACATTGCTCAGAAATATTTACATCTATTGGTTGGCTAAAGTTAGGAAGACTTTTGGGATCTAAATTAAGTGTAAAGGTACATAAACTTTGTATAAAATAGATTCTTAACTACATTTGACTTTTGCACATTATTTTTTAAACATTAAAATACAAATTGCTGCCCAGGTGGTGTGCTCAATGGTTGAGCATCGACCTATGAGTCAGGAGATCACGGTTTGATTCCTGACAGGGCGTATGCCTAGACTACGACTTTGATCCCCAGTGTGGGGCATGCAGGTAGCAGCCAATGATTCTCATCATTAACGGTTTGTTCTCATTCATTCTCTCTCATTCTCTCTCTCTCTCTCTCTCTCTCTCTCTCTCTCCATTTCTGAAAGCACTAAAAAAAATTAAAATATTTATTTTTGAATTGCTCCTCTTTCAATCATTATTTTATCTCTACTTTTCCTCTTCATCCCTCAAATTCCTGTCACATCATCACACATTTAGGGCCGGGACTGTGTGCAGCTGTGGGGTTGCACACTAAGCATAGCGAGCCATACTAAGAATGGTATAGAGATCCTTGTGCTAAAGCAATTCCACAGTTAACCTTTTAGACTCACCAACATTAAAAGCCACAACTTAAACCATTCAGAAAGTTGAGGGGAAATGCAAAGACTAATTATATCCTCAGAACATATGCACTGGTCAGACCAAATCAAAATAAATAAAAGAAAAAATTCTTCTTCCTCAAACAAAGCATCTGTAAATAGAGTCACCCATACATACACATAATGGCAACTCTTATCCTTTCCAGAAAAACTCTGATATTCATAATACCTACGATGTTCTATTTAAATATACTTCCTAAATAAATCCTAAAGAATTTAAATGTACTAAAGGAGAAAAATATTTCAAGGAACTTCATGGTGATTTGAGTAAATGCGGGGGGCAGCAGCCAGTCCCCATTTTATCAGATTTGAAAAAAAGAAACCAAATTTTCATAAATTAGATTTGGTTAATGAACAGATTCCACAACTTCATCAAAGCTTTAGACAAAAAGCCTACCAATTGAATCTCTGGTAGGAAATTAAGAAAGTAAAGGTTCCAAAAGAGACAAGAGTTGACATCCAAAATTCTGGCAAACTACCCAAAAGATCTAACCTTAGAGCTACCACAAAAGACTTCAAGAATTCTTATCTATAGCCAGGAATTGGGACTTTTAGCTTGGGACAAGTATGGCAGTAAAAAAATAATAATAATAAGATAAAGATTGCATACCCTGCTCTTCAGAAATGAAATAATCACCATCAACTTATGATTCTAATTAAATCTATCCTCTGTTCAGAGGTAAGTGGATAAATATTTGATTTTAAGTGTTTTATTGGTTCTGGTTTGATTAATCTAAGCCTCCATTTCTGTTTAGTATCAAGAACTGCCTTTGACAGTTAAAGTTTAGCACTGTTTAGAAGTAATTCACAGTCCTTATTTGACAATTATCAAGGATGTGTTGATTAAAGGGCGTCAATCCTATAAATATTGTCACTATTTGAATTCATTTGACTATTTTAAAGGTTATGCCATATAATACTTTAAAGAAGAAAAATAATGAATAAAAATAATATTTCAATTCTAAGTAGTGTGGTAATAAGAAGCTTACACATAGGCAATAGTGATAATCATCTTTCTAGTTCAATTTTTAATATTCCACAGAAATTTTATAATGCAGTGTTTAATAAAATGTGACCCAGAAATCTACTGTAGTACATATAAACTACTAGCATTATTAGAAAGTAAATAAGCTTCTTCTCCCATCCACCTCTTCCCCAAAGATAGTTGTAGTCAAGCAAAAGCAACCAAAAAGACCAAGAGTGTTCTAAACACTCACCTTTTGTTGACTGGCTTTTCATCCTTTTCATATGGTCGAACAAACCATTTCCCAATCCTAACGAAGTTCTTATCCATTAGGCACCTATGACAATTACATCAAGAATTATTTTTTAGTATCAATAATAAATTAGGAGGTCATTGCATCAATAATCACAAATGGTATACATAATTGGAAATAAAAAACACCAGCAATTAAACTGTCAAAATGTTTCCTTATCACTGACATTTTCAAAATTTCCTTACTATGACAAAATTCTGTAAGATAGTATAAATTTATATTGCAAGATCACTTGCAATATTTATAAAGTGTTCTTCAATCAACAGTCCTAGGAAAGCATTTCTCTTTAGGAATAATTCCTAGTTCCCTAATACCGCTCAAAATTCACTGTTTCACGGGAAAAACAAACACACACACACACACACACACAAAACAGCTGCTGAAAATGTAAATGATAAATGAATTCAGGCTGTGTGTGTGTGTGTGTGTGTGTGTATACATGTGCACACTCGTTGCCATATGGCTCTAAATAATTAACTACACAAGCAACTTGGCTCCAAAGTTGGCATGCCCCCAACTCTAATCTTAAAGCCATGAGCAGACCCCATACTGGATTACAGGTGCCACAGCAGTGGCCACAGCCTAACTCCACAAGCCATTTCCCCCATGGGACAGTTAGGACCGTTAGAAGGGAGCCACCACAAACTTTGGGTACTTTTGTGTCCCTCAAATTATTAAATTATAACTTGACAGTTTTCATAGATTAAAAAGTGCAAATACAGTTTTCCTCTACCACACTCTCAACCAGACTGCACTTTACGTTATCAGTAAGTATAGTGTCTGGCGAGCGTGGCTCAGTGGTTGAGCAGGAGGGCACAGTTTGATTCCGTCAGGGCACATGCCTGGGTTGGGGGCTTGATTCACAGTAGGGGATGTGCACAGAGCAGCTAATCAATGATTCTCTCTCATCATTGATGTTTCTATCTTTTTCCCTCTCTCTTCCTCTCCAAAATATATATGTATATATATATATATGAAGTTATAGAGGTGTGCAGGCACACTAAATTTTATATAACTTCATAACAGAGTAACTTCACCAGTATCAAAGCCTTTACCTTACAACTCTAATCTATACCAAACACACAAGCAAAGAAGTCTCCTTTCTAGAAACCGCAGTGCTCCCAAGCCCGAACCAGATAACAGAAACCCATATAATTTAAGGGCTGAAGAAAGTTTTTCAGCTGATTCCTTCTATTAGGACTCCGTTACATTGGGTTTCTACTATGTCCTAGAGTAGTGGTCAGCAAACCGCAGATCACGAGCCACATGCGGCTCTTTGGCTCCTTGAGTGTGGCTCTTCCACAAAATACCACGTGTGGGCGTGCACATACAGTGCGATTGAAGGAGTACCCTAATTAAGTTAATAACAATGTACCTACCTATATAGTTTAAGTTTAAAAAATTTGGCTCTCAAAAGAAATTTCAATCGTTGTACTGTTGCTGTTTGGCTCTGGTGACTAATGAGTTTGCCGACCACTGCCCTAGTGGATGCTCCCTCCTCTAGCCAAGCACACTCTGTTATTCCTCTCCAAAATCTCCTTAAGGTGGGCTCTTTTGTAGGCCTACTCTCTCCTGAAACATCCATTCTAGTGCAATTACAAAAACCCACAAAAAAATTTTACTTTTTAAAAATTTTAAAGTCTTAATTTTTTCCACCCTAAAAATATTAAATACATAAACTGTCTTAAGGTGAACATGTTTCTATATTCATTCACAATTAGACATGTGCTTTCATCCACTTGTGTCTACAATGTCTAGTGCCTCTTCCTTTAAAGCAGTGGTCACCAACCTTCTGGACCTCACGGACCACCGTGGTCCGTGGACCACCAGTTGGCAACCGCTGCTCTAAAGCATATATCACTTAGGTCTAAAGACTCATTTTCTTATTGTCCTTTAGAGAATTGCACACTGTTACAATTCTGTGAAATGGGAACTCACTGATTAAGCATGTCCTGCTCTTGTTACTACGTTATACTCAAGGACTCTTCAATGTTGCAATGTCATATCGTCATTTCTTCACTGAGGGCTGACCCTACCACTGTGCTCTAATGCAGTAGTTGGCAAACTCATTAGTCAACAGGGCAGCAAACAGCAGCTCACGAATCTATGGGCTTGTGAGCCGCAGTTTGCCGACCACTGCTCTAGTGAATACGAACACTGCTCTAGTGAATACGGGAGTGAGCAAAAATAAGTTTACAGTTGTAAATATGCAAAACACAGTTTATTCTTGTATTATTATTCACTAATTATTGTATTCTTTAGTTGTATTACAACTGCAACATACTTTGCACATCCCGTATATTTACTATTTTGAAATCCTTGACCCAACACATCCAAGGACAATGCTCATTTACCCTCTATGAATACCTCTATTGGATCACAATACCACAGGACATTAAAAGCTAGTCATTTACAAACATGTGATCATAACTATAATTCCAATTTTCATGTATTTCTAACTGTACTTTTCCAAATGAATATCTTCACTCTAAACAACAACTCTGGCAAATCAAGAGGCTCTGAGCCAAAGGCAATTTTACAGCTGTGTTTTAAACTACCGAGGGGTGAATATGCTGACAATCCATTAGGAGAGCAGCACCAGTGGACTACCCTGAAGAGCCATTATATTTAGAAACATCAAATACCCTTAAGTAAGTACGAACAGGATAGAGCAAAACAGCTTCAAAAGACCCATGTAATCTTCTATTGTGTGCAAAGCAATGATTTGAATGTTTGAGGGGGAAAAATATCTTTCCATGAAAATCAGCTTATGTTTCATTCTGAAAACTTAGGAAGGAAGGGGGAAGGAGAAACAAGTCAAATTAGCAGAGATTCTATATAAGTAAAAACCAAATTAATGATCTTTTTATCATTCTGGGCATTTTGCCAAAAGGGATAATCGATCATTAAGAAAATAGGAAGCAGTTACTTTCTCAGAAGAAAAAATAAGCATGATCTAAAATTATAGAAGTTGGAAGGCCTAAATATTCAAATACTGACATTCTAAATCATAAATGAAGAAAACACCCCAAAAAGCCACTATGGCTCAGTTTTTAAAAACATGTATAAATACATCCATAATTGTGTTTTAGAAACATATCTGTGTTTAAATAATATAACCAGCACCTGGTTGGAGGATAGAGTATTAGAAGGGAGAAGACCTCAACTGACAGGTATGGTAGGGAGGTTGTATCCTCTTCCCAAATGTGTGCTATCCCGCCTTCTCTCACTGACAAGTTTGGCCATGTGACTTTGGAACCCTCTACTAATGGATTTTACTTTCTCATCTATTTGACTTTGGTGGTAAATATCTTGGTCAGTAAAATGTGAGCAGAAATGACATATCCTACTTTGGACAGAGCCTTTGATGGGCTATTACATATTTTACCACTGCCTTCTGCAAACAGCCCAGCAAGTCTTTGAAAGGGCTGCCTCATCAGCAGATTCCTGCCTGCAAGAGAGTGCTGCAGTAAAGGACTCACAATGGACAGCAGCACGAGCAAGAAATACACTTCATCGAGCCAGTGTGGCTCAGTGGTTGAGAGTCAACCCTTAAACCAGGAGGTCAGGGTTCAATTCCTGGTCAGGGCACATGCACAGGTTGTGGATCATCCTCAGTACGGAGCATGCAGGAGGAAGATAATCAATGATTCTCTCTCACTGATACTTCTATGTCTCTCTCCTTTCCTCTCCCTTCCTCTCTGAAATCAATAGAAATATGTTTCTTAAAAAAAGAGAAAAAGAAAGAAACCTCAATTGTTATAAAGGTAAGGTCTTTCATATCTTTTGTTACTGAAGCATAACTGAGCCTAACATGGTTGGTAAAAGAGATCACTGCAATATTTCATGAGACACATGATACCTAAAAAGTAGGCCAGTGGCAACCAAAATGAAGAGAATGGAACTGACTAGAGAAATACCGGAAGGCTGAAGGAAAGGTGGGGGATTCAATTGTTGTCGAATAAGGATCACATGGAAGTAGAATTGGATGAATTATATATGATCACCAAAGAAAATAATTAAGATAAAGAAAAAATTTACAGGGAGACAGATTTTTGCTGAGCTTAAGAAAGACTTTCTAACAATGAGTGCTCTCTAAAGACGAAAAGCCCTTCTTTGGGAAACTGTGCTCACATAACCAGAAGTACTCAAGGAAAGGACAGATGACCACATAGGAAGAATGTTATAGAATGAGATTCCAAAATTAATTGGGTAAACAGGTTGGCTTTTAATGTTGTACCCAACTCTAAAAATAGTGGCGTCAATACTTCTATCAGCAGTTAACCATTTACTGAGCTCTTAAAACAAAGATCACTCCATCTAATAAAAAAGTAATATGCAAATTAACCATTACTGCTACGCCCATCAGCCAATCAGGAGCGAGTATTCAAATTAACCCAACCAAGGTGGCTGCGGCCACAGAGCTACCCTGTTTCCCCGAAAGTAAGTCATTCCCCGAAAATAAAACCTACTTCCAGTTTTGCCTCTCGCTGTAATATAAGGCATCCCCCTGAAAATAAGACCTCCCGATAATATTTTTATTCTTGAAACTGAAAAAGCCTGGGCCACACAAATAGTTATAAGGAAGTGGGTTGATTTAATGCTGCCACTTGTTATGCGAGGGAGCCAAAGAGGTCTGCTAGTCTGGGATGCAGCCAGCACTCACTGCGCTAAAGACATGAAGAAATTTCTTCACGAAAGAAAAATAGATCAAATAATGATCTCCCCAGGAATGACAGCCTATCTCCAGACTCTTGATATTGCAATAAACAAGCCATTCAAGGACAATTTGTGCACGGAAATTAATGACTACATTGAAAATAGAATGGAGAGAAATCAGCGTGGAAACTTTGTGAAACCTAAACTGCGGGAGGTTGTGACTTGGGTGAAGTATTCATGGGAGAAAATCATTGACAACTGCATTGCAAATGTACTACGAGCAGGCTATCTTGACAAGAAGTACTCATTTAAGGACAGTGCTATTGCTAAACATGAGAGATTTGGTCCACTGATTCTGAAAGAAATAGAGTCACAAGAAATTCACCAGGAAATTCCGGGTTTGGATTGTTATAATGATGTTCCAGAAGATGATGACATGACTGTCATTGAATAAATCTTACTTTGTATTCATACCGGTAAATATCAGTATCAATAAATGTACCATAGATTGTTGTACATGGAAATAATGGTAGTAACAAGAAATTCTTGATACCGTAGGATTCACAGTTTGTCTGGTTATGCTGGTTTGTGATGACAACTACTACCATACTGTACACAGGTAATAAATTTCCTTTTTTTTTTTTTTTTTTGTTCAACAATAAATGTGTACCATATTCTTCTTCATGGAAGAATAAGACATCCCCTAAAAATAAGACCTAGCACATCTTTGGGAGCAAAAATTTATATAAGACACTGTCTTATTTTCGGGGAAACAGGGTAGCAGGAGGCTTGGGTTTCCCCAGCAATGGAGGAAGCCAAGCTTTTCACATACTTTGTAGCCTTGAGTGGGCCCAGGACTCCTCTCAAGGCTACAAAGTTTCAATTATAGAAGATAAATAAATCCCAACTAAAATGGCAATAACCATGGAGCTGGAGAGAGCAGATGGCTTGGGTTTCCCCTGGTGATGAACGAAGCCAAGCTCCCATAACACTGGCCTGCCTTGGCCTCTGCTACAAAGTTTCAATTATAGATAAATCCCAACAGAAATGGCTGCTGCCACGAAGAAAGCAGGAGGCTTGGCTCACTCAAGGCTACAAAGTTTCAATTATAGAAGATAAATAAATTCCAGATACCAGGGCCTCCACTTGGGTCACCAGGAGCATGGCCAGCCTGCAAAACTCCAAAACCTCCTCGCCCAGGCTGCCCCACACCCCAAGGGAACCCTCACCATGATCCAGGACACCCTTCACGGCAAACCAGCTAGCCCCCACCCATGTACCAGGCCTCTATCCTATCTAATAAAAGAGTAATATGCAAATTGACCATCACTCCAACACACAAGATGGCTGCCCCAAGTGGACACAAGATGGCCACCACAAGATGGCCAGCAGGGAAGTGCAACTGGGAGGAACCATGCCTGCAAGGGAGGGAATTGGGGGCTATCAAGCCTGCAGGAAAGGGCAGTTAGGGGTGACCAGGCCAGCAGAAGAGGGAAGTTAGGGGTAACCGGGCCTGCAGGGAAGGGCAGTTGGGGGGATCGAGGGCTGCAGGGGGAGAGCAGTTGGGGGTGACCAGGCCTATAGAGGAAAGCAGTTAGGGGTGACCAGGCTTACAGGGAGGGCAGTTAGGGGTGACCAGGCCTGCAGTTGGGGCAAACTGGGTAGCAGGCAGAAGTGGTTAGGAGCAATCAGGAAGGCAGGCAGGCGATCCCAGTAGGATCAGGCCTAATCTGGAAGTCGGACATCCCTCGAGGGGTCCCAGATGGAGAGGGTGCAGGCTGGGCTAGGGACACACACACCCCATGCATGAATTTCATGCTCCAGGCCTCTAGCAATTAACAAGTACTAATTTACAGTAAAGAAAAATACAAAATGCCACCTCAAACAAGTGATCAACAATATTAATATTAAAAATAGAATACTGATGCCGAAACTGGTCTGGCTCAGTGGCTAGAACGTCGGCCTGTGGACTGAAGGGTCCCAGGTTCGATTCCTGTCAAGGGCATGTACTTGGCTGCAGGCACATCTCCAGTAGGGGGTGTGCAAGAGGCAGCTGATCGATGTTTCTCTCTCAACGATGTTTCTGTTTTCTAACACTGTCCCTTCATCTCTATAAAAAAAAATCAATAAAAAAATATATTTTTTAAAAATAGAATACTGAAATCATGGACCTCCTACACTGAGAAGAACAGTTGTATGGTATTCCTACTCAGTAGTATAACATAATCATCAGGAAACTATCTTAAATTGAGGAATTTTATATGAAACATATGACTTGAATAAATTCAAAATTTCAATGTCAAGAAAGAAAAGAAAGGCTAAGGAACTCTTCTAGATTTAAACAGGCATGTAAACCAAATATAATGTATGATCATGGATTGGATCTTGGGGAAATAGAGGTTAAGCTATACAGAACATAACTGGGACAACTGATAACATCTGAACTGAACTACAGATTAGATAATGGCATTTTATCAATGTTGAATTTCTTAATTTTCATAATTGTACTATGCTTGTATGAGAAGATATCCTTGTTCTTAGAAACGTACACCTAAATACTTAGAACCACCTCAGGTATGCAAATGACTCGAAAATGAGCTTAGGAAAAAAATTTTTAAATATATACACACGGGCAGGGATGGGGTTTAGGACAAGCAACCACATTACTTATCAAGCAAATTGGGCAAACAAAAACTGATAAATCTATGTAAGAAGATATATGGGAATTATTTGTGTCTTGAAAATTCTCTAACTTTGAAATTATATCAATATAAAAAAACACACAAGAGTTACATAATTTTATTTTTCTAAAACTGTGCATGAAAGCATTTTAAGACCTACAAGAAAGCCTCTAAGTATGTAGCATTATCCATGGGTTTCTCAAAATCACCTTGATGCTGTTCCTTGTCTTACCTTTCTAACAGATTGTGGATTGCTTTGAAGAGTAGCGTCCGACATTCATAGGAAAGTCCATTTTCCCACAGTCCTTCTTCCACAACTGGAAAAAAAAAAGGACTAGTAAACAGAGCATCCAAATAAAAACAAACTTTAAAACCATTTTTATAAAGCAAAGTAAGTAAATATAAATAAACTCTCTGATACTTAAACAAAGGAAAGAAGTATTTAACCAAAGTCATAAAATACAGAAGAAAATATATATTTAGATTTTAAAGTCTTTGAAACATAGGCAAATTTATGGTACAATCCCTCTCCCATAAAAGTCTTTCAAACCTGCTTATTGCTTCCTACCCAGTTTGGCTCAGTAGATAGAGCATTAATTAGCCTGTGGGCTGAAAGGTCCCAGTTTCCTTTCCAGTCAAGGGCACATGCCAGGGTTGCAGGCTCAATCCCTAGTAGGGGGTATGTAGGAGGCACCTGATCAGTGATTCTCTCTCATCATTGATGTTTCTATCTCTCTCTCTTTCCCCCCCTTCCTCTCTGAAATCAATAAAGGTGTATATATATTTTTAAAACCTGTTTATCTCCAGTTTAAAATCGTTTATAATTCTCAAATCAATCTTTCTACTTTATAGTGTGAAAAAGACTAATTTTGATAGAGTTCCATTTAAAGTTACTTAAATGGAATGAATACTGAATATATTATATGTACTTTCATAGGAAAAATCAAAAGGAAAAAATAATCATGTCAGAGTTACACAAAAATGTTAAATGTTTTGAAGGCAGTATCTGAATAGGATTTTAAGGACATGGTTTAAGGGAGAATGTCAGAAAATTAAATCTTAATAAAACATCAATTTATTTCCTGAACTCATAATTTCTTTTTTAAAGATTTTATTTTTTAAATCTTAATTGTTGAAAGTATTACAAATGTCCCTCTTTTTTCTCCATTGACCCCTCTAGTCTGTATCCATCCGCATCCCAGACCCTTACTACACTGAACTCCTAATTGCATGAATGGTTGACATTTGGAGAAATAATACTTGCCTTTGAAATATATTATAACATTGAGCCACAGGTAACTCTAACACCAAGAGAATCAAACAGATTAACATTGCCTATGCATTCCTAACATCTTTCCACATATAAAAATATATAAGTCCTAACCAGTTTGGCTCAGTGGATAAGAGTGTCTGTCAGCCTCCAGATTGAAGGGTTCCAGTTCTACTCTAGTCAAGGTCATGTACCTTGGTTGTGGGCAAATCCCCAGTAGGGGATGTGCAGGAGGCAGCTCGTTGATGTTTCCAACTCTCTATCCCTCTCCCTCCCTCCCTGTTAAAAATGAAAATAAAATATAACAAATAAACAAACATTCCTGCTAGCAACAGATTGTCTCTGTTCAAGACAAAGCATCCCAAAGTTTTTTTACAATTCTCTGAAGGGGTCATGAATCTGTTCTCACACATTTATCTTTTGGGTAAAGCTTTTCCTAAGTAAGTAAGACAACTAACATTTCAATAGAAGAAACATCCCAGAGTAATTGCTTTTCTTTGCTTTGCCAAAGTGTTTCACTGATTCTGAATCATCATCAATTTTAAGAAGTATTATTTTATAAGTCACTAGGGGTAGAAGGGTGAAATGTTGCTGCCAATTAAACTATAACATGGTACTTAACACTTATAATTTTTAATTATTTAAAGAGCTTTAAATTGGAGATATATTTTTAATTATTGTACATAAAACAAATAATATCCTAAAAAATAAGTTTCAAATTCCCAATACTTCATCAACATTCAAAGTCCAGCTCTAATGAATCACTCAACTTAGTCACTGGTGTCCGTGTTTCTCTACATAATAGTCTTTTGTGCCAAAGAAAGTATTGATGACGCAGCATTTGTAAAATGAGTGCCCAGTTGTTTCCAAGTTGGTAACACCCATTCTGCACATTAAAAAAAAAAAAAAAAAAAAAACCTTTTAAAGTTAAAATCGTCAAACATTCTTTAAAATAGAATAATAAGCCAGGTGGCTCAGTTGGTTGAAGCACTGACCCATGCACCAAAAGGTTGCAGGTTCGATCCTGAGTCCAAGCAAAGATGTCTGCTTTCATCACTCCTATTCCACTTACAGTGGAAATTTCAGCCAATATACTAGTAATAAGGCAAGAAAAAATGACACCAGGTACAGTGATTGGAATTGAAGAAATAAAACTTTCTATGAACAGAAGACATGACTATCAGAAAATTCTAAAGAATCAACAAAAGATGCTATTAAACTTAAAACTGAGTTTAGCTAGATCACAAAATATTAGATCAATAGACACAAAACAATCATTTCTATAAACTGAAATAAATGGTTAGAAGTTAAAAAATTTTAAGTACCATTTATAACAGCACCAAAAAACAAGAAATCCCTAGATATAAATCTTATAATGTTCAAGATCTATATGCTGAAAACTAATATTAATAAAAAAAAATAAAAGACAAATACAGAGGCATGTATTCATCGTGGTCTAGAAAAATTACTGTTGTGATGTCAATTTTTGCCAAAACAATCTAGAGTCAACTGAATTCCAATCAAATTCTCTGCAGGATATTTTATAGAAATAGGTAAGTTCAGTCCACATATTTAAGTGAAAGGAAAAAAAAAAGGCAAAGAAACTATGTCATGAAAACAGTGTTATAAAATATAGTTGAAAAACTTATTCCATCTGATTTCCAGATTTACTATAAAGCTAGAATAGACAAGACAGTGTAATATAAGAGAAAGGATATATAGATCAATAAAACAAAATAGAGAGCAGAAACAGACTCACAAGTATATGGTCACTGATTTCCACAAAGGTACAAAGGCAGTTCAGCGGTCAGAAAAAGTCTTTTCAACAAATGGTACTGGAATTAGTAAACATCTTTATACCAAAAAAAAAAGCGCCTCAAACCCTACTACACACCATATATAAATTTAACTCATAATGGATCAAAAAACAAAATGAAAAATGTGAAACTATAAAATTTTGAAAATACAGAAGAAACTTTATAAGTTTAGTTTAGACAAAGATTTCTTAGATGTGACACCAAAACATGATCCATAAGGCAAAAAACAATTAATTAGCATTCCATCAACTGGAGAACTCTGCTCTTCAATAAACATGAGTAAGTTATGTTACTTTAAAGGACCTGTATTCACAATATGCTATTTTTTTAAAATCTCAAAATTCAACACTAAGAAAAAGAAAAAGGCAGTTTTAGAAAATGATCCAAAGATTTGAACACTTGGCCATAGAACATATATGAATGGCAAATAAAAACATGAAAAGATGCTCAAAACATCACTAGTCATCATGGAAATGCAAACTGAAATCACAATGAGTTATCACCCATTAAACTGGCTTAAAAGAAAAACTGAAAATACTAGTGAGCATACAAAATAACTGGAATTGGCATGTACTTAATGATGGGAATACGAAAATAATATGACCACTTTGGAAAGGCTGACTTTGCCAGTTTTTCTGAACTTAAATATACACTTACTTGCCCATAGAGCCCATCAATATCCCTGTTAGGTATATATTTAAGTAGAATAAGAACTTATGTTCACATGAAACACTAACAAGTATTTATCATTATTGTTATCATAACTGCCCAAAACTGGAAACTATCCAAATATCCCTCAAATGAAGAAAGGATCAACAGTAGAAAATCGATACAATGGAATACTATATACAAACAGGAACTAGTGATACAATCGAACATTGTATGCTCAGTGAAAAAAAGCATTACTCAAAAAGCCACATGCTATGTGAATCATTCATATGACATTCTTGCAAGCGCAAACTTATAGTCATATAAACTGCTCACAAAGGTATCCAGGTATTGGGATGGTGGGAGGGGTTGATAACAAAGGGAGAGGGGAAATCTGTGGGACAGCACTTTTCACCACAACACTGAGTCAGAGTGAAGGACATGTGACATTCACTTTAGCTACTCAGCATCTGACTTCTTCCTGTCACTGGGAAATTAGCTACTTCATGAATCCTGGCTGGAGTCAAAGATGGCCGGTCACCCCAAATAGGAGCTGAAGATACTGATTCTGTTTCACACCTTCCTGCAATGTGGACAAGGATGTACATCTCAATTTCACTAGATGCTACTGCACACATCTCTGACTCTGGATCTAGTGACACAAAGGGAGTGGGAGTATAGAGATCTTTCTGTGTGCCCTGAAAGTAGAGGCTGAAAGATCAAGTTTGCTGTTAAAGTAGTGCAGGAACACAGCATCTTGTGTTTGGTGAAAGAGCTAGTTTCTCATCAAGGCAATTACGCAGCACTGACCCTAGAAGTGCCAAAGAGTTCTGTGAAAAATTATTTTAAGCAACTCCTTTTGTTAGTCTGCAACTAAGAATTGTGACCAATACAGCGCATTCTAAACTCCATTATATAAATGAGAAAACTAAGGCTTAAAAATCTTAAACTTGCCCAAAGTCACACAACTCAGTTCAAGAATATAGTCGCCCTGGCCAGTTTGGCTCAGTGGACAGATATTGGCCTGTGTACAAGGGTCCGGGTTTGATTCCAGTCAAGGGCACATGCCTGGATTTGGGGCTCGGACCCCAGTATGGGATGTGCAGTAGGGAGCTGATCAATGATTTCTTTCTCATCACCGATGTTTCTACCTCTCGCTTCCTCTCCTTTCCTCTCTAAAATCAATAAAAATATTTTTAAAAAAAAGAATTTAGAGTTAAACATAGCTACTACACTTAACGGCTAAATGTGTTTTATATTACTTTTAGAAATAGTAAACATATGAATTATTGCATTACTTAAATTCATCAAGGTAGTTCATTTTCATAACTGCAGTGATTAGGACATTTCAATACTCATGTATTGAGCTGACCCAATATTATGTGTACACATACTTTTCAAATTTCATTTGTATTAGCTTCAACCTAAAAAAATCCTTATATCCAATTAAGTGGATTCATGGCAAAGAAGAGATTCAAACCCAAGTTTTCTGACTTTAAAAACCCATGTTTCTTCTATGAAACCTTACATCTCCACAGGGTTAGTGTTAACTCATCTTACCCCCCTCCTTTTACTCTTATTACTGACTAGAAAAGCAACTTTCAACACTCAAGTTAAATTACCCTTTGGATCCACCATTTGCACTTTAAATTAATGTTTTCTAATAGCTGCAAGTAACCTTTTCAAAAGTTAAACAAAATTGAAATTGCTTCTGCAATTTATTTGTACAGCTCCATAGGAAAGTCAGAGAAAATTCACATAATAGCTTTTAAAACTAATTTATTTGAGACACCCTACTCCCAAGGTAAAATTTAAGCTAGCACTTCATTTATTTGATATGAGATTCTTCAGAAAGTATCCTTTAGGGTTAGGGAAGGGAAGGGAGAGGTCCAGAAAGTAGTTAGTCTAGGTTAAGGGTTGTTTCTACAAATGACATAAGATGCATTTACTACTTAACCCCCTATTTCCCTTCCAAGGTGGACTGAGTAGAAAAGCAACTGCCAAAAAGGTGATGAGCTAGCAGGTGCTGGCACCTGTCTTTATGAAACCTACAATCTCCCCAGGGCATATACTATGTCCATTTTTTTAAACCTTTCTAATTCTTTTGATCTTCCAAGTTTCAACTTAAATCCTTATTACTTCAGAATATAAAGTTGCAAGAAGACTATCTCTATAGACTATATTCATAAATCTATTTACATAAAATAGAAGATAATTTTTCTAAAATTTTGTTAATAGGCTAAGAAGAAAAAGCACCAAGAGACCTAAAATGTGTGTACCATAAATGAGTGGCAAGAATCAGCTAAAGCAAAGAATTCCTAACTTAAAACCTCTCCTACTGTTTGTTGTCTATGCTGGCCCCACTGAAACTGAAAAATGAAGCTAAGCACTGCGACAGCTGTCTGTTTACAAAGAGAAATGTTATCTCATTTGTATTGTAAAAGCTATAATCAGAATATTTTAAATTGCTGTTATTCAACCTTTTTAAAAATAGTAATCCAAAATCAAATATTTAAATTGCAAAAGTACGGCATAAAAGTTTTAGCAGAAAAAAATTTAAATAGCAGTAATTATTGCTCAGTGCCCAAATTATTTTTCCAAGTCCTCACAAATCATAATACAAAACTATCAAATTTGCAAAGCATGCTCCTTGCAGAATAAGTGTTCTGAAAGAAAAACCATATGAAAGTGTCAGGAAAAAAAAGTCAATATGGCAAAATATCAAAGCAGAATATACTTCAATGATTTTGTGTTTCCCAGCAGATATCTTGGAAAGATATCCCTTCCAATTGGGCAAATGAAACTGGCACCCTTACTTGAAGGGGGAAAATGGGAGGAAGGAGAATGGAATAGGGTAAGAAGGAGCATAAAGATTGTGAAACCTTTAAGAAATTCAAGCTCATCCTTTTAGAATTCAGGTCACACTGACTTACACAGTTTAAAAGTAGAATTACTTTCAAAGAATACATATTTCCTCTGAGCTATGATACATATTTCCTTTTAATGTATCATATTGCAGCAACAGCTGAAATGAAGGTCTAGACATCAAAAACATTTCTTACTCCCACCTACTGCTTTTTACCTCGGGCACCAGAACTAATGAAACCCATTATCCAGAACACTGAGTGCAGTAACCACACTGGCTACTGCCAATATTGGAGGTGGGGGGAGCACGTTCAGAGATGGTGCTCCTTATTCAGTCATTCAAATTACTGAAAATCAAATTCTGCTCCAAACTCCAGGAATACAAATAGATTAAAGCAAGGCCCATGGAACAATATTATTTTCCAGTTAAATTTCAGAGACAAACTGCTAAAGACAGAGCAGCCCTGACACCAATTTGCTCCGCTGCCTCTGTTTTCACCTTTATCTGCAATATATAAACAGACTAATTTTTTTTAAGTTTTTAATTATTAAATGTACTACCTAAGAATTACTCTATGAAGACATTGTGATAAAAAAAAAACATTATCAATTTATTTTATGGGTTGTATCAAATGAAATAAAGATAAATATACAGAGAATTTTTAAGTATCTGTTTTCTTAAAATTGACTTACAAAAAATTGTAAGAAAATAGCATAATGGTATATTAATTCTGAAAAATAGCATTATACCCATAAAAAAATCCTATTACATACAACACTATTGATTAATTACAGTTACTCCACCATTGATTGGCTTGCAAAATCTATATTTGAAGTCATTAATAACTAAATGTGCTTATTACTTATATCAAATTCAACCCAGTTAGAGCTCTCGCTTTCTTGAATAGCTTGTGGGTATAGAATATTTGGCATCACTTCACAAATCTATGTTGAAAGTGGATTTTAACTTTCCCAATGTCAATTCATCAAATGAGAAGATGTGTATCAAAATGCTTCATTTGTTTTGACCTATTTGCAACTTTAAATGATTATGAACACTAATAATATTCATCATATAGAAACAGAGTTGTGACTCAAATCTTAACAATATAATATCTTACTCAGGAATCTGACAGCATGAGTTATCTGCCAGTTACAAGATAACCAGAATTTAATGATGGTTTCCAGGCAGCATTGTAACAGTTGAGAGATGACCCAAGTTAGCATTTCAATGGATCATAGGACTCCATGTAAAGCTACTAAACTTTAAATTGAAGGAGACTATAAAACTAAATTTCTAGATAAATGAGACAAGACCTTCAAAAGACAAGTACCACAGAAAAATGTCAGGCTACACTGTTACTTTAATAGCTACACAGTGAAAAAGAAAACTTATACAATGGCTGTTACTGACTTCTAAGGACGAAATTTGCCCCATTTGCTATTGCTTTTAAAGATTTTTAGATAATTATTACTTTTTACACTTTAAAGCTATTATTAATATACTCTTAATTTTGTTATATAGTAAACATAAACAAATAAAGACCTAGAGGAACAGCCATCAAAATAGACAGTTTCTTAGGTTGTTGGAACAATTACTTTTCTTTACCCATGTATTTCCCAGGTATTCTTTGATGAACATGCATTTTCTCTATAAGCATGCATCATATTTGAAAGATTTTTAAAATAAGGCTATTATTATTTATTAAACAACTATATGCTTTAAAACTATATGCGACATGCATAAAGACAAGAAAGAAAGATCATTAGCACAGGAATCCCAAGATAAAATTAAATTAACAAAAAGAAAACCAAGTACATGGTTCAGTTAGAACAGTTGTACTTAAGTCCATCAATCCTACAAAATAAACATTTTATAAATTTCCTCTAAGACAATGACTTTCATCAGGGTAACTCACTACTGATTTTAACATTGACACAATTGGGCAGTAAAAATAAAAAATATTTCCTTTCCACTCTTTAGATACAACCTGATTTGAAATATACACACCTGTCCACATGTGCACGTACATATAGGTCCCAAGATTGCTACTAAAATTCTGACAGGACAAGTCCCCAAATTGCCTTTTACACTAAAGCTCAAACAGTTGTCTGTCACTGTTATTATAGTGAGTAATCCTTGCAGCTGTAACTGTTTGAAATGCAGCTGTCTTGTTGGTATTCTCTCCCCAGCCCCACTCTTCCAGCATTTCTGTTCTTGCTACAATAATCTAAAAGGCCATTTTACAGGAGGCTTAGCCCTGGCTGAGGGCACTCTACGGCGTGACCGAGAGAACATGGAAACACGATTCATTAGACACGCCTGGAGTGATAACAATGGTGCTGCTTCTTGCTGCCTTTCATTTCGTACATCAGTCTGAGACTAATGCATTCCCGTTACACAACAAGCGCATTTATAGACAGGAAAAAAACTGTAATCACCTTTGATTAAGAGGCAACATATTTTTCCTATATGAGCTGCCAGTCATACTGACACAGTAATTATTTTTTTAACTGCAGGTTAGAATAGCAAATGTAGCAAAAATAACATCTGCGAGTGAGAGAGAAAGATGACTACAGTACTATGAAGATTTCGTACACAAAGGTTTCTCTAGACGAGGCTCACTGCCATGTCCTTGAGACCTAATGGGTACGTCAGCCTGCATTTAAGATAGACCATCTATGGCAATAGACTAGATCCTTATTAAGCAAATTTCATTCTATACATCCAATTCTTAGGAGGTAAAAATTACAGAATGTTTTTATCTTAATTTTAACCATAATTTTTCATGATCTACCTTTCTCCACTTCTTTCTCCAAGGAACTACAAATTCAATCCCCTCCTCTTTTTCTATTATCTTACTTTAACTACAAAATAATTTATTCTCTCCACTTTTTCTGTTTATCTACCTTTCCTACAAAATTTGTTTCCCTTTACATAAAATACTAGGTCAAAACAGAAGACCCACTTTCTATCTTAAATAAAACAACAAAAAATGTAATTTTGATTAAAAACAGGAATATACAATTATTTTAAATCAGTCTATCATTTAACCTAACTTCCATCAATCACTACACCTGGCAAAGGTTTCATTTGTAAATATAAAAGCTCTAACTTGAACTGGGGGGTGGGAAAGGAGATCACAATCCACATTAATATTGACAACATGTAGAGTTTATTTTCTTATGGGATTCTGAAAAGTAAACCACTTCTCCATAAACCATGCAGTTGCAATCTTTTATAGCTTCGTGCATATGGGTTACTAGAGGTGTGGTGCATGACATTGGTGCACTTCAGGCGGGGAGGGACATTCCATGTCCCCCTTCAGCCCAGCTTGCTCCCTCTCACAGTTTGGGACCCCTTGAGGGATGTCTGCAGGTGGACATCCTCCGAGGGGTGCTGTATGGAGGCAGGAAAGGCTCCCACCACCAGAACTGCAATCACCAGCTGTAAGCCTGACTTCTGAGTGGCACTCCTGCATTGAGTGCCTGCCCCCTGGTGGTCAGTGTGCATCATAGCGACCGATTGTTCCACCATTCGATCTATTTGCATATTAGGGTTTTATTATACAGGTTTTGGATGGTTGTTTGTGATGAGTTTGGCAGTCAACAGGAAAATGAATGTGTTTAAATACAGACATACTAGAGGCCAATGCACAAAGACTTGTGCAAGAATGGGTTTTCTTTTCCCTGGCTAACAGCACCATTTTCGCTCTAGACGGACCCCCCCCCCCCCCCGCCTTTCCGCCTTCCCATGCTGCCCAGAGGCCTAGAGTAGCTGGGGTAGTGTGGAATGCTGCCCCACCCCTGGCCGCTAAGCACCTGTTTATGCAAGTTAACCTTCTGTTTTTTTTTTTATTAATTTGCATACTCATTTCTGATTGGCTGGTGGGTGTCGTGAAGGTGTGGTCAATTAGCATGTTACTCTTTTATTAGGTAAATGAATGCCAGAAATGGAAAGATTATAGTCAAACCAAAATAACAAAGTATTTTTGAAGGTTAGCAGAGTGTATAGTTAAACATTGTTTAAAATGGTTAGTCTCTTTCTATATAACATAATTATATTTTATACTAAGAATTAGAGGCCCGGTGCATGAAATTCGTGCACAGGGGGTGGGGCATGTTCCTTAGCCTAGCCTGCACCTTCTCCAATCTGGGACCCCTCAAATTATGTCTGACGGCCCGTCTACACCCGATCCTGGTAGGATCAGGGCAATCAGACATCCTTCTCACAACCAGGACTGCTGGCTCCAAACTGCTCACCTGCCTGCCTTCCTGATTGCCCTTAACTACTTCTGCCTGCCAGCATGATCACCCACTAACCACTATCCTGCCAGCCTAATTGATTTTTAACCGCTCCCCTGCCAGCCTATTTGCCACCAACTTCCCTCCTCTGCTGGCCTGGTCACCCCTAACTGCCCTCCCCTGCAGGCTTGATCACATCCAACTGCCCTCCCTCGCAGGCCTGGTCCCTCCCAAATGCCCTCCCCTGCTGGCCTGATCGCCCACAACTGCCCTCCCTTGCAGGGCCTGAAACCTCCAACGGCCCTCCCCTGCTGGCCATCTTGTGGTGGCCATCTTGTGTCCACATGGAGGCAGAATCTTTGCCACATGGAGGCAGCCTTCTTGTGTGTTGAAGTGATGGTCAATCTGCAAATTAACTCTCTTATTAGATAGGATAGAGGCCTGGTGCATGGGTGGGGTTTCCCTTGGGGTGAGGGGCAGCCTGGGCGAGGGGCCTATGGAGGTTTGCAGGCCGGACACCCCCACCCACCCCCCAGAAACCCAAGTGGAGGCCCTGGGATCTGGGATTAATCTATGTCTACAATTGAAACTTTGTAGCCTGGAGCAGAGCCAAGCCTTTTGCTCGCTCCGGAGCAGCAGCCATTTCTGTTTGAAACATTGTAGCCTAAAGTGGAGGCCTAGCCCAGCAATGGCAGACTGAAAGCTTGGCTTCCTCCTTTGCCAAGGAAACCCAAACCTCTGTTCTCTCCAGCTCAGTGGCTGCTGCCTTTTCTGTATCTTTTATAATTGAAACTTTGTAACATTGAGTGGAGGCCTAGACAGGCAGAAAGCTTGGTTTCCTCTGTTGCCGGGGAAACCCAAACCTTCCTCCTGCTCTCAGTGGGGGCAGCCATCTTGGTTGGGGTTTATTTGCATAATTTGCTCCTGATTGGCTGATGGGCGTGGATATGGGCATGGTTATGGGTGTGGAGAAGGTATGGTCAAACTTGCATATTACTCTTTTATTAGATAAGCTGTGCTACAAAACTAACAAAACAATTTATACATCTGAAATTCTGTTCAATTAGTAAAGGGTCAAATAAACAATGGAAAAAGTTTAGGCCTGACTCACAAACTCTGAGACCTAAAATAGTTTTTTTTAAAAAGTGGCTATGTAGAGGAAACAAGAGTTGATAAATAGAAAAATGCTTGGGCAAGTTTTACTAGTAGATGTTGGATGTTAAAAGAGTTTTCTGGCCTGTGCTACCACACCAGGTTAGAAATTTGGAAACCTACAACCTAGCTTTCAGGTGTCTACAGGTGTAACAGTGAGCTCTCATGTGTATTCAATTAAATACAGTGTGCTTTGGGGAGAAATTAGATATGCACCACACTACATTAGAATTACACAAATGTAAATTTTTATCACTTATATTAAAGTAACAAGTCTTATTACAGAGGATAACACCTATACTTTCTACTCTAAAGGTGCCTGGGTCTCCCCCTCTTATTTTGGTCTTTTGTACTGTATAAAAAGCATTACTCCCCAAAAGTAATCAAAAGTTACTTCTATAAGCTTTCCCTGCTGTCTATATTAAAAACACAAAATCAATATGAAACATGTCATTACAGAGGAAACCGAGATGGCAACATAGGCAAACACCTATACTGCTGCCTCACACAACAATTTCAAAATACAACTAAAAGACAAAACGGACATCATCCAGAATCACCAGAAAGCTGACTGAGTGGAAACCCTACATCTAGAAAGAAAGAAAAAAGAACACTGAGACTCAGTGAGCTATGGAGGGCACAGGTGCTGAGACGCGTTGACATGCACACATGAGAAGAAAGGCTGGGTGGGCTTCCTCGAACCTGAGGGAAACAAAGGCTCCCCACTAAACTGAAATCCAGCTCTGGCCGAGACTCAGGACGAAACTGGACCATCTGGCAGTTGGCAATACCCAAGAGCAGCTTTCTCTCAGAGGTGTGTGCAGCTAGTGCCATGAGGCACTGAGGCCCAGGGTCCTGTGAAAGACAGAGGGGAGGAGGTGCACAGAGAGGGCTCCAGCAGCTGGTTTTCTCATTCCAGAGGGAAACAAAATCTCCTGACTGAACCGTATTCCAGTTCCGGGCAAGACTTTGGGGACCTACACTCATTCGGGGAGAAACTGGACAGCTGATCCTCACAGCCAATTTGCCTGGAGGTCAACTCCACCCAGTGATACCAACAACAATCTAGGCTTAACTACAGCAAGACTGTGCACACAACCCATAAAGAGGTGCACCAAGAGTATCCACCTCAGGTAACTGGGGAGGTTGAGCCACTGGGCCCAAAGGACACCTCACACACAAAGCTACTCTATTAACTCAGGGAAGCAGCTAAAATGCGGAGACAAAGAGGCAGATCACAAGTGAAAGAAATAGCAGAAAGCAAACGATTGGATATAGAGTTCAAAAACCATGATTATAAGGTTTTTCAAGAGGTTTCTAGAAAAGGCCAATAAATTCAGTGAGACCCTCGAGGATATGAAAAAGACCAAGTGGAAATTAAGCATAAACTGACTGAAATAAAAGACATTATACAGAGACCTAAAAGCAGACTAGAGGATCGCAAGAATCGAGTCAAAGATTTGAAATACAAAGAAGCAAAAAAAACACTCAGTTGGAAAAGCAAAAGGAAAAAAGAATCCAAAAAATTGAAGATAGTGTAAGGAGTCTCTGGGACAATCTCAAGCATACTAACATCCTAATTATAGGAGTGCCAGAAGAAGACAGAGAACAAGATACTGAAAACCTATTTTTAGAAATAGTGACCGGAAACTTCCCCCACTTAGTGAAAGAAATAGACTTACAAGTCCAGGAAGCACAGAGAATCCCAAACAAAAGGAATCCAAAGAGGACTGCACCAAGACACATCATAATTAAAATGCCAAGAGCAAAAGATAAAGAGAGAATATTAAAGGCAGCAAGAGAAAAACAATTACCTACAAGGGAGCACCCATATGACTGTTAGCTGATTTCTAAACAGAAACTATGCAGGCCAGACGGGAGTGACAAGAAATATTCAGTGATGAACAACAGCAAGAACCTACAACCAAGATTCTCTACCCATTAAAGCTATCAATCAGAATTGAAGGCCAGATAAAGTGCTTCACAGATAAGAAAAAGCTAAAAGAGTTCATCACCACTAAACCAGTATTATATGAAATGCTGAAAGGTATTCTTTAAGAAGAGGAGGAAGAAGAAAAAGATAAAAAACTATGAACAACAAATATATATCAACAAGTGAGTCTAAAAACCAAGTGAATAAAAAATCTTATGAACAGAATAAATTGGTGAATATAATAGAATCAGGGGCATAGAAAGGGAGCAGACTGACAATTTTCGGGGGGAAAGGATGTGAGGGGTGCAGGAAGAGACTGAACAAAAATTATATACCTATGGATGAGGACAGTGCAGGGGAGGTAAGGGCAGAGGGTGAAGTGGGAACCGGGTAGAGGGGAGCTATGAGGGAAAAAAGAGGAACAATTGTAATAATCTGAACAATAAAGATTTATTTTTTAAAAAAACATGTCATTACAAAAATTGTTGTTAAAAATTTAACTGAAATGAATTCTTAGTAATAAATGACTACTTGGTTCACACATAAATTTCTATTGTATTAATCTGGTACTTAGAAGAATCACAAATAAATTAGTTTTTACTTTTTAAAGCCAGAATATCTAATTCTTCCTTCAAGTTTTCAAAAATAATTTGTCTGTTTGTTTTGTTTAACAACGTATTGGAAAGCAATAAATTATTCTCAATACTTTAAATTGGAACATTTCCAGGAAAAGAGTTGTCTATCCAAAACTGTTAATAAGCTAAGCAGTTTTCAAAACAAAAAAAATGTATAAATGAGCTAAATATTCCAACACTGCCAACATTTTTAGTTTATATAGGTCGGTGGTCGGCAAACCACAACTCGTGAGTCACATGTGGCTCTTTAGCCCCTTGAGTGTGGCTCTTCCACAAAATACCACGTGCAGGCATGCACATACAGTGCAATTGAAGGAGTACTCTAAGTTAATAACAATGTACCTACCTATATAGTTTAAGAAAATTGGCTCTCAAAAGAAATTTCAATCCTTGTACTGTTTATATTTGGCTCTGTTGACCGCTGATACAGTTGTGTTGCAAAACTACTAGATTCCTCTGCATTAACACAATTCAATTTTGAAAACTCTAAATACTCTGGGAAATGAAGATCAGTTATTTACACAGACACAACCTGATTTGAAATACACACACACACACACACACACACACACACACACACACACACACACACACACAGTTTCAGCAGCATTGGCCTTACTTCTGTTTCTCCAACAAAGTGAGCTCAAAGCTTTTGCCCTTGTTTCCCTGCATCTGGCTGGATTATTCTCAGGTCTCAATTCAAATGTCATCTCCTCCCAGAGGCTTTCCCGAACTAAAGCAGCCCTTTCCCAGTCACTCACTTTCTTACCAATTGCTTTGGAGCACAGGACCATATCAAAGTATTTGTTTACTACCTGTCTTTTCACCCACACTGAACAACGCCACCTCCCGATACAGGAGGAGAATGACAATGCCTGTGTGCTCACTATACTGCAGAGAGCCTGCCACAAGGGAAAACATTCAAAGTGGAGAAAAGGCAACCTACCATGTAAAGATAATTTAATGTTAAACTTTTAAGAGATTTATACAGCACATGGTAGAATAATATAGTATGAGTCTAAGAACTCTGACACAATGCAAAATGGACACTTCTATAAAAGACATAGATTTTTTCCTACTGATAATGTAAGGAAAGTTGTACACTTTCTCAGAGTTGTGGTTTGATAGTGTTTCCAAGGAGACCAAATAGGGTCATCATTAAAGCACAAAAACATTTCTGTAGAAACAAGTACAGATGAAAGATGTCATGAAAATAAGATCTTATTTGATAATTAGTAAGATTAGAATGACTAATGAGGAAAATTCTTGAGGGAAAGATCAAGAAAAATATATTAAATTAAAATGACTTAAAATAATGACAATAAACTATCACAATCTAAAGCAGTTACTGTCATAAAGTGAGCCACGGGCTTTTTGTGTTAAAATCAGATAATTCTAAATTATAAAACTTCCACCCCAATAAACAATATAAAAACTGAATTAACTCTTTATCTTACCTAAAATAACTGTTCTAGTTAGCAATTCTATAGCATGTTGTTATTATTACTGATGAGGCATTTTCATTGCTTTAAATTCATAATGTCCTCTAATTTTTAATGACAGTCATGTTCATCAGATTTGGAATAACAAAATAAAGTTACATAATTATGGAGTAACATTAAGTGGTTAAATTCCCATTTTACATTGATATACAATGTGTATAAACAAATAATAAGATATGGTAAATGTTGTTTGTTCCATTCTGTTAGTTACAATTAGCCAAAGTCTCTATGTAGTTATCTGAAGCCACATCTACAAAGACCCAGGAAAACCTATTCTCTTTAGGTGTTGAGGAAGGCAGAGCAAAACATTAAGAGAAAACATTTTGTAGAAAAATATTTTAGAAACATTTCTATGTAGGTTTTAGCAATTTTATATTGTTTACTTCCTGGAATATCAGCTTCAGTATAATTATTCTCAACTATCTCTGGCCTATTCATGGACACCCAATTTTTGTGACTCTCAAAAAAATTTTTAAAGAAATTGATTTTTAAATCAAGAATACCTAGATATATAAGAATCAGTGATAAATTCTAAATTTGAGAGGCAAATTTAAAAGATGTATTTTATCTAATTGGATATAACCCACATAGTATATATACACTCTGTACTAAATTACTAAAAATCCTATTTTCATCAATAATGCTTAAAAATTAAGGTAAATAGAGAAGAAAAATAAACAATGGCTCTTTTGAATGAAGCAACTATTCACTATTCATTTTGTATCTTCAGTCTGGAAAAAAACAAGGCCCTTTCTTTCTATTAGTCATACACTGTCCTGTTTAATTTTTTCTCTAACTATTTTGCCCTTTTGAAGGTGAACTTAAATTAAGTCAAAGACATATTATACACAGACAGTAATTTGGAAGTGGATTTTTGCCTCCCCAAACCAGACATTATGCCTTGCCAAGGGAAACCCTGTATAAATAAGACTATTCACAAGATAGGAAGCATCAGCAGTTCCCCATTTACCTCCAGGGTAGTCGCCAAAACTTCAAAGCACCATTGAGCATAGATCAATGCTTTTGTCTGAAAGACTCAGAGACTATAAGTGATCTTGGTATCATTAAATATCTCAGACTTTCCAGGAAACAAATGGGTTACTTAAACTCACAAGCAACTACCTAGGCATTTCGTATAAACTATCACAGCCTCCTTCTTTGAAGCTGATCACATTGTTCAAGTTTGAAGGGGGAAAAACTAAAAACTCTTTGCCACATTGGAATAATATAAAAATGTTTCATACTTGTTTCACTAGAGTTCCAGTTAAAACAACTATTTTAAAAATAAAACTCCCCAGATTGTGCAGTTTCAATTTTCCACTGCTCATTTCTATGACAATCTGACCAAGAATATCCCTGAGTAGGGAGGAGGGGAAATGATATTCTGAAACCTCATTCTCAGAAAAATAAGTACCTTTGATAATATGTCTAATTTTCTGAAAATATTAATAAGAACATAAAAATAGCTAAACTTAAAGCCAGTTTTAGAAATGAGCAAGTCAATCTCATCAAAAGGCCAGAAAGGTCTTTCTGGAAAGAATGATAAGCATCTTGGAATCTTACTACTTCGCTCACACACTGTGCTTCAATCTGCAGTCCTTTCCCTCTGAGCCAATGCAACTTGATGGGTGTGATAACAGATGGACCATTGTATCTGCCAACTTCCTGGGATGTACTGTATGGGGACTGATAATTTAGTGACTACAGAAGTCCTACAACAGACAATGCAGGCAATCCTGGCATTCAGTAAGTAGCTGCATGCAGTCCTTTGACAATTCTGTGGGTGTTGAACATGTGGATTATTGCACAACGTAAACACTCTGAAAGTATCTATGACGCTGTTAAAAAAAAAAAAAAAAGACAAAACTGGGCAAGCTAAGAATGGAACAGAAGAACAGGAAAAGAACAAATATGTTTAAAGTGGCATTTTTCACTTAAAACACAGGACAAATATATACTGTTCAAAGGTCTTATTAGAGTTTCATGACCAGTTTAAATGGAAATACCCAGGTACATAGAAAAAGTATTAATTGTTGGCTTGGTTTTCAGGTCTTACAAGTTGGGCAATATTGACATTTTGAGCAAAATAATTTTTTTCATAAGAGAGTGATTTGTGTATTTTAAGATATTTAGCAGCATCTCTGGCCTACCAATTAGATGCCAGCAGCACTCTACCCTGAGGAGTGACAACCAAAAATGCATCCAAACACTGCCAAATGTCCCGAGGGGGACAAAATCCTCCTTATTCTCCATTCCACTCTTACACCCGTGTTGTGAACCATTGGAAAAAAGAATCTAGAACTGTATGCCTCCAGTTCTAATGTTTATTTTGGAGGGACAGAGAGAGTTTAAGTAAAGGGAGTGATTACTTATGAAAATTATATACAAAATAATCAAATGCATTCTATAGAGTGTGGACCAGCGAAGCACATATCACTAAACAGAGAAGAGGCCATCTAAAGATTCAGAATTAGAGGGCCCTGGCCAATAGCTCAGTTGATTAGAGCATCATCCATCCTGATATGCCGAGATTGCAAGTCCAATTTCTGGTCAGGGCACATATAAGAAGCAACCAATGAATGCATCAACAAGTGGAAAAAAAAATTAATACTTCTTTCTCAAAAGAAAAAAAAAACGCACAACTAATCAATAAATAATTTTATGGTCCAGAATTAGAAAGGTAGCTTCCATTAACATAGTGTTTAATTCTTTCTGCAAAACAGAAAAAAAAAATCATAGTTTTGCTACAATAACATATATAAATTATACTGGTGATACTGCATTCACAAATCCTCATCAAATAAATTGCATTATGTTAGACACTGATTTACTTAATTGTCAATTTTAACAGATGCTTAGAGATAAAACTCCAGGTTTTAGGTTCTGGTTTTTCTTTAAAATCTTCATATTTGTGCATAAACATATAAGTGTGTGTGCATCTCTATACATTCAAAATCCCAATGCAATCACATTTTAGAAATATCAGCACCAAGTTAAGTATGGCCGTATTATTTTACTTGCACATCTCTGGAACCTGCCAAATTTACTCAAGTTATTGGGAAGAGGATTAGTTTGTCATTTTTGCAACAACTCTAATGTAATACTACTATTCTTAGTGTAAAACACAAAATCTCTTCTAAAATATTGTTTTAGGATACCACACAATGTTAACACTTGGAGTAAATGTCTTATAATCAAATTAAGTATGCTATTTGTACATGGAAATGAGGTTCTCTTTCTGCTCATTTCTTTCTGCCCACTCCTTTTATGATTTCACTACTTGCCAATCCTGAGCTATAAGGTGGGGGGAGGACACTAACTGGGGGAAATGAATTCAACACTACTTGCTGCATAATACCAATTCTCTAATTAGGAAAAATAAGAACTAGAAATTCTGGACAACCATGAGTAAATCTGGTTTACTAATATTGATAAAGGCATAAACAGACAAATCCTTGGTAATTTGATAGAAGGAACATAAGTGAAGGGGCAACATTTCCAACTAGTAGAGGCCATTATCACAACTGAACAAAACTAGATCTGACTTCTGGTAGGTCCTGCAATTTTTCTTCTTCTTTTCCCCACACTTCTCTATTTTACTACATGAGCAGCCAGCCTGTTTCCAAATTCCCAAGGTGCATCTATAAAACAGCACTTTAACCTGCAACACTCACCCTTTCTGTCAGCACTGCCACAACTGGAATCCAAATCTAAGCCTCCCCTTCTCCTCCTGCCTGTAGGACACTCAATGCAAAGGCTCAATCTAAATAAGAATATAAATAGGATAAATAGGATGCTCTAGCCAGGCACTCAGTTATAGTGTCATCCTGATATGCCAAGATTGTGGGTTCCATCCCCATTCAGGGTCAGAGCACATGAAGAATCAACCAAAGAATGTATAAGTATGTATAAGACACCAACAAACTGATGTCTCTTTCTCTCTCTTCCTCCTTCCCTTCCCAACCCCTCTCTCATTTTAAATAAAAATTTAAAAGAGAAAAAAAATAACAAAAAAACGAGCTCCTAACAACCTGGGACTCCTTGTGTGCAGAGCAGAGTTAGAACCAGCATGGCTATACTAGTAGATCAAGTTGATACAACAACTCTACTTTAAAACAAACAAACAACAACAACAAACTGGTCTTCACGGGCTCCAGGATGACAGTGACTAATTTGAGGCCTCTGGATACAGACAGGCTCTCAACTTTACAGCTCATCAGTTTGACACAATCTTTTTTTTTTTGAGGAGGAGGAGGAGGTCACAATTGTCTTAATTCTCTAAAATGAACGTTTCTAAAAAGTTATCTGTAGTTCAAAGCTCATTTCTATGAGGTGTCATATCCATCACCCTTTTACGAGAGATAAAATTAAGAAAGGACACCTCCAGAAGCTACCTAAGGGTGTTTTCATACAGAAATCCAAAGAGGATAATGAGAATGAAACAAGATGTAATTCAAATCTTGGTAAAGGAACTAGAGTGGAAGCCCAAGCTGGTGAACAAGTGGAAAAAGAAAAGAAAACATGGTCAAACAGATCACATGAGGAAACCCAGTATAAATGCTAGATTTTAATTATCTAGATAACCCCTATTTTTTATTTTTTTGGTCACAGGTGACTAATAATAGTGCTATTGTGGTAAAACCAGTCCAAATCCTATCAAGCTAAAAAGAAGTCCCTCAAAGACTTGCTGGGTGTAGGTGGTAACCCATGTCCTCCCACACCAAGAGACATCAGTTCTGGCAAGAAAGTTCCAACATGCCTTCATGGTGCTGTTGACAGGATGCCTTAGGCCAGACAAGAACCAGTGATGTTCTGAAGGCTGAGATACAAGGTTGGAGGAAAGTAGGCCTTATTCCTCAGTCAACTTCTTGGCCTTGAAGAACTGGTGAAGGTAGAAGACCTGCCACAAGGCTAGTCTAATGAGACGGAACTTGAAAAAGATGCTGAAGTATAGGACAAGTGTTTGCTGATTCATTGGTATCGCGCATCTCCTTCTCCTCTCACTTCTTCGTGTAGGCAACGTAATTAACAATAGATTCTAACAGGTCTTCTAGGCATCGTAGCCTCATCTCTAAAGGTTTGAGCTTCTCAACTTTTGCCATCTCTTCATAATTTTTCACCTCCTCTGCATGCTTCATGTCTAGGATCACGAGTTGGTCAGGTAACCGCCCTGTTCCCTCGCTCTCAAAACACACTTTTGAATATCATAATGTTCAGTGGTAAAGGCAAGTTTCCCTTTGGTTGCATCCTCCTTGGAGTACAGAATATGACCAGACAGATCTGTGATCTTGAGGTGGGGGCGCAGGCTGCCAGCGCCTCCAGATTGGCCGGTGATATTGTATGCACAGGTCATTAGCGGGTCTCTGAGGATCTCCTCCGAGGCACTTGAGGGAGTTGATGGGCAGATGGGAGGAAATGGTGGGCCCACATGACTCACCTCTGCCTACAAGTGGCGCAGGCACCGTTTTGAAGACCAACACAGCTTACTTTGTATAGACAGCTGTCACAACATATCTTATCTTACTTGATCGTTTCATACTGTAACATTGTTGGTCTCCTCTCAAGTAGTAGAGACTATGTTCCCTCCCCTGAATCCAGGTGGCTCTTTGGAACTGCCTCAACAAACAAAATTTGGCCAAAGTGATGGTATCAAAGCTTCAGACACTGTCAGTCTCCACATCCTGCCTCTTGGAAGACTCATTTTTGGAATCCAAACACTGAGCCAGAGAGGCCCCCTGTGATTGTTCTGGCCAACTGTCTCAGCTGAGGTCCCAGCCAACAGCCAGCATCAATGACCAGTGATAGGAGTAAAAGGACCAGCTCCCAAGGAGATCAGGCCTAGCCACAGAGTCCCTCCCAGGTGTGGAATCTTTCCAGGGGAGCCCCTAGACTCCTGGAGCACAAACTGGTAGTCCCTCTTGCTGCTGAACCTGAACTTCTGACACCCCCTCCCCAAGTCTATGGGCATGATAAAAAAAAAAAAAGAAAGAAAGAAAAAAGCTGTTTTTTGCAACTAAGGAACTCATCCAGTACCACCACTATCCCAGATAAAACAGACTCAGTACCTCATTCACAAAACAAAACCATTATACTACTTCATGCTAATTTTGCTTTAACACAATCTCAATGATTCATCTTTGGTTGACAAATCATTAAGTTAGAAGTGATATATTAACAGTAAAAAAGACTGAATTTTAAAATTATATGATTTAATTACTAAGTACAATATAAACAAAGATATATATTCAGTGAAAAGAAATAATTTATAATTTACAACATACATATCAATATAGGAAATTTTATGAGAAATATAACAGAAAGGCTACCAGGATGGTCTCTGCTCTAATATAAACTGGATATGTGGCTTTAATTCACATAGTATTTATTCATCCTGCTGAGTGTCTGTGAAGAGCTAGGCCAGTGGTCGGCAAACTGGTTTGCCGCTCTGTTGACTAACGAATTTGCGGACCACTGACGTAGGCTCTTGATTCCAATAATTACAGGCTGCCATTGCTCCTTGTGATTAAGCCCCTAGCCCAGTGGTCAGCAAACTCATTAGTCAATAGCGGCAAACTGCGGCTCATGAGCCAGTTTGCCAACCACTGAGCTAGGCACTGCTCCAGAGCTAAAAATTGAGCAGTGAAGGAAAGAGGTCCCTATTTTCCTATAACTTGCATTCCAATTGAGAGGCAGATAAAAAACAATTTTATTTTATAAAAATCATTCCAACCCATGGTAGATGCTATGGAGTCAATAATACTATTGCTTGACAGTCAGTGGAGGCAGAATTGTGATGTTACTTTATATAGCATGACAGCTTTAAATCAAGACCCTAAATTTTTTGGCACTCCTCCCATTGGTGAGGTAGTGTCTGTTTGTTTCAACCAATGAGTAGGGTGAAAGTGAAATCATGTGATCTCTAAGGGAGATAAAATACAATCATGCAGCTTCCACTATGTTCTCTGGAACACCTGCTCTAGAAGTCCTGATGTATTGAGTCTGACTACCCTAAGGCCACTATGTTGAAAGGAACCCCAAACAACATAGAAAGCTACTTCCAGAGACTGCAATCAGCAGTACCAGCTGAGCCCAGCCCTCCGGACTGAAGTGAGCCCTGAAGTCAGATTAGTAAAGAAGCTTCCAGGTGAATCTAGTATTCACCCATTCAATTGTCCTAGTTCCCCCAGCTGAGGCTTCAGAAATCATGGTGCAGAGACAAACAATATCAGTGAGAATTTTTTTTAAAAAAATGGTTATCAGTTATGCCACCAAGAGCGGGGTGGTTTGCTGCATAGCAGTTGGTAACAGGAAGACCACTACAAGGAGGTAGCATTTGTTCTGAGACCTAATGCTATCAAACAGTCAGGCTCAGGAGGACATGAGAGAAAAGCTGACCAAAAAGTCCTTAAGGCAGGAAGGGACATGGAGGTATAAGTTAATCATATGGCTAAAGCTAGATGATGCAGAGTTTGGTATGCCTTCCTTGATGAGTCATTTAGAAATTATTTTCATTGTACAAGAAAGCCTTTGTAATGCTTTAAGTAGGGCAGTTTTTCAAAGATCCCTTTGGCTGCAGTGTGCATCTTGATGTTAAATGAGGAAACAGAACGGAATGCAATGGTTCCTTTCTATCAGTGCAAAGACTTAGTGTCCCTTAAATTGGGTCTCTAGAAAATCCTTAAGCTACCCACAATACTTGCATCCTATATCTGCACAAAAATAAGTATTTTTTTTTAATTAAAGTTTATTTGGGTTCATCAGGATGACCTTAAAACTGAAAGCCACTGCAGAGGAACCAAGATGGCAGCATAGGTAAACACCTATTGCACTGCCCTGCGCAATAATACCAAAACTAGAACATAACAACAAGACAAACATCATCCAGAATCACCGGAAAGCGGGCTGAGTGAAAATTCCACAAATAAAAGTAAAGGTGGGACACTGAGACTCAGAAGAGGGGCAGAGCGCAGCCTTGAAGATACGCGCGAGCCAGAGGTTCGGAGCCCTGGGACGCACGAGCTGTAGGGCTGGCAGCAGCAATCCCAGCTGGATTTCTCCAACGGGGAGGGCGGAGACGTCCCACTGCACAGATTGCCCAGTACCAGGCGAGGTCCGAGGTCCAGGGTTCGCACCCTAAAAGCCGGGCACAGCAGAGGTCCCCTAGTCTGAGGAGAGTCCGCGTAGCTTGGAACAGCAGTTTGCTAGAGTAAAGTGTGCGACAGCACAGACGCGCGACCTACTCCCTGGCGACTTGCCCCCTGGTTCGGGAGACCACCGGACTACTTTGTTTTACAATCCTGGGCGAGACTTTGGGTGTGCAGACTCTTTTGGGGAGAGGCAGAGTTGTCTGGCAAGGGGTAGAGACCAGCGGCAGCTTTCTCTAGGAGGTGCCTGCAGCCATCCCCATCCAAAAGAGACCCGCACGCCGCATAGGACGTAGCTGACGCTGACGCTGCCTGCTCAGCTCAGAGACTCCGCCCATCCAACCTGAACACAGTTTCCCTGCACAGCCAATTGGCCTGGAGGTCAAACCCTCCTAGGGCTAACAACAACAAGCGGGGCTTAAATTCAAAAATACTGTACAATCCATAAAGGATGGCAGTAAGAGTACCCACCTCAAGTAACTGGGGAGGCTGAGCCACTGTCCATTAGAGGACATCTACCACATAAAGCAGCCAACATGCAGACACATGGAAAGAAATCAGGTGTGAAAGAAATGGAGGAAAAAAGACGACTAGACATAGAGTTCAAAACCATGGTTATAAGGCTTTTGAAGAGGCTCCTTGAAAAGGCCGATGAACTTAATGAGAACTATGAGGAATTGAACAAGACCTACAAGGAAATGAACAAGACCAATGAGGAAATGAACAAGATTTACAAGGAAATGAATGAGACCTACAAGGAAATGAACAAGACCTACGAGGATATGAACGAGACCCTCAAGGATATGAAAAAGGACCAACTAGAAATCAAGCATACACAGACTGAAATAAAAAATATTACACAAAGTCCTAAAAGCAGTCCAGAGGGCCGCAAGAACCAAGTCAAAGATTTGAAATACAAAGAAGAAAAATCCTCTCGGCTGGAAAAGCATGAAACAAAAAGAATCCAGATAATTGAAGACAGTGTAAGGGGCCTCTGGGACAACCTCAAACATGCCAACATCCGAATTATGGGGGTGCCAGAAAAAGAGAGAGAGCAAGACAATGAAAACCTATTTGAAGAAATAGTGACTGAAACCATCCAACACCTGGTGAAAGAAACTGACTTAAAAGCCCAAAAAGTACACAGAACCCCAAAATATAGGAATCTAAAGAGGACCACACCAAGGCACATCATAATTAAAATGCCAAGAGCAAAAGATAAAGAGAGAATATTAAAATCAGCAAGAAAAAAAGTTAGTTACCTATAAGGGAGCACCCATATGATTGTCAGCAGATTTCTCAACAGAAATGATGCAGGCCAGACGGGAGTGGCAAGAAATATTCAAAGTGATGGACAGCAAGAATCTACAACCAAGATTACTCTATCCAGCAAAGCTATCATTCAGAATTGAAGATCAGACAAAGTGCTTCGCAGATAAGAAAAAGCTAAAGGAGTTCATCACCACCAAACCAATATTATATGAAATGCTGAAAGATATTCTTTAAGAAGAGGAAGAAAAAGGTAAAAATATAAATTATGAACAACAAATACACATCTATCAACAAATGAATCTAAAAATCAAGTGAATTAATAATCTGATGAACAGGATAAACTGGTGAATATAACAGAATCATGGACATAGAGAGGGAATGGACTGACAATTCTTGGGGAGAAAAGGGGTGTGGGAAGTGCAGCAAAAGACTGGACAAAAATCTTGCAACAATGGGAGAGGACAGTGGGGAGGGGGAGTTGAGGGCGGAGGGTGGGATGGGTACAGGGTGGAGGGGAGCTATAGAGGGATAAAAGGGGGGAACAATGTAATTAATAAACAGAACAATAAAGATAAAAAATAATAATAAATTTTAAAAAAACTGAAAGCCACTGCAAATTTCAGTGTGTTTCCCCCACAGACTTAGTGTGTATGTGTGTGTGTGTGTGTGTATATGATAAATTCCCATATATGTATATGTATGACAAATTCCCACCCAATGAGGGCCAAATGAAGCTACAGTAAGCTGTGAGAAGAAAAGTTTTACAGCAGTTCAAACGGGAGAAAATGGTGGAAGAACTGAGTCATTACACCATCCACAGTAGAGCAGGCAGGGTAAAATGAAACAAATCTGATTCAAAGCAGACAGGACCAAATTCTTGCTATGAGCAGAAAGTTTCATTCAAGTAAATATCAGGTAGCAAAAAATACGATGTTGTAAATCTGCATTATTGCTTATATCATTTTGACAGTTACATTTCACCTACAAAATTGCTTGTTTTATAATTATTTATGCTATAAGTATAGGGCATTTATTCCAAATTAGTAGTGTCCCAGTCTCTAAAATCAATGTATGTGTCTGTCTGTCTGTCTATCTATCTATCTATCTATCTATCTATCTAAGCCCAGTGACTGGAATGGCAATCCCTTGACCCCCATCTGGGGCAGAGATGGCCAGCCAACTGCCCGTGGCCCCTCTCCCCAGATGGGGCCCCATCGGGGTGGGCCAGCTGGACCCTACCTGTGCACAAATTCATGTACCAGGCCAATAAAATGTTTCCATTAACAATGGTGAATATAAACTGGTGATTTTCACATCATACAGTTTTAACACATTATATGTACATTTTCATCAACATTTTATTTTCCTTAGTAAACTTCAGATAGTAACTAACCTATATCAATTACTTTAAATTAGCATAAATGGACTATAACTGAGGTAAGTAACCAAAAGTAAGTTATTCTGAAAAAATTCTGTATTTTACGGAATAGTCTTCACCTTCTAACTTTGCCTTTAGTTGTGGAAATCTTGTTCACTCTACAAAATCTAATTCGAGTACCAGCTCTGTAAATGAGTACCCCAAACCATTGGAGTCCAAATTCCTGTCATAATCTCATACTGCCAGATATTGTCTTCACCATTTTTGGGCAAATTGGCTGACACTGTTAGCTATTTTGTAAGTTCTTGTCACCAAAATGGCTGGTGATGAGATGACAATGGTGATGATGGTGTGATGGTGACAATGGCAGCGTAGCTATCATTTACCTAATGATGATTCAAGTTCCAAGTACAAAATGTACTCTCCATAACAATATCCATTTTACAGATACAGAAATTGAGGTAATGAGTTTTATGTAAAATTTCAAGGCCTAAAAGCTAACAAATGAGCTAGATATAAACAAAAAAAACCACTATGGTATTTTTTTATAATACTAATGTTAATAAAAGTATGGGTCTGAAAACTCTTAAGAATCACAGGGGGTATAAAAGTTAGATAGAAATTCTCAGTCATGCCAAATTACGTTAAAATATGAAGGAGATGGGCTTGAAATGTTACTGACAAGCTTCCAAAGTATATTCTTATTATATACTAGAGGCCCGGTGCATGAAATTCATGCATTGGGGGGGAGGGTGTCCCTCAGCCCAGCCTGCACCCTCTCCAATCTGGGACCCGAGTGATGTCCGACTGCACTCCCACAATCCAGGACTGCTGGCTCCCAACTGTTCACCTCCCTGCCTTCCTGACTGCCCCTAACTGCTTCTGCCTGCCAGCCTGATCACCCCCTAACCACTCCCCTGCCAGCCTGTTTGCCCCTAACTGCCTTTCCCTGAAGGCCTGGTCACTGCCAACTTCCCTCCCTTGCAGGCTTGGTCCACCCCAACTGCCCTGCTGGCCATCTGGTGGTGGCCATATTGTGTCCACATGGGGGCAGGATCTTTGACCACATGAGGGCAGTCATCTTGGGTGCTGAAGTGATGGTCAATCTGCATATTACTCTTAGACAGGATAGAGGCCTGGTGCATGGGTTGGGTCCAGCTGTTTTGCCCTGAAGGATGTCCCAGATCAGGGTGGGGGTTCCCTTGGAGCATGGTGCGGCTTGGGCGAGGAGCCTGTGGTGGTTTGCAGGCCGGCCACACACACACCCAGTGGCCCAAGTGGAGGCCCTGGTATCTGGGATTTATCTTCTACAATTGAAACTTTGTAGCTTGGAGTGGAGCCAAGCCTCTTGCTTGCTCCATGGCCTCAATCATTTCTCTTGGAATTTATTTATCTTCTATAATAGAAACTTTGTAGCCTTCAGCTTGGGCCAAGACAGGCAAGGCTGCAGAAGCTTGGCTTCCTCTTATTTATCTTTTAGAACTGAAACTTTGTAGCCTTCAGTGGAGGCCTGAGCCTGACAAGGTGTGTGGAAAGCTTGGCTTCCTCCTTCACCAGGAAAACCCAAGCCTCCTTCCTGCTCTCTTTGGCCACAGCCATCTTGGTTGGGGGTTCATTTGCATACTTGTTCCTGATTGGCTTCTGGATGTGGCTTATAGGTGTAGCAGAGTGATGGTTTATTTGCGTATTACTCTTTTATTAGATAGAATGTTGAAGACAGAAACAGCACACTGCACCCAATGCTATTCTGACTCTATGTAGATTATATTTTTGGAGAATAAGAACAATCTAATTTATATAGCTCTTCTTTATCTAAAGAATATAGTATTATACCTTGAAAAGTAATAAGAGCTTAAAATAGGTTGCCATACTTTTATACTGACAAAACGAAAAATTAGCCATTTAAATTTTATAGTAGTTAAAATCTTAAAAGGTTTAATTACTCCACAAAAATAAATTTTATAAAACATAGTCCCCATTCTCTAGGTATTTACAGCTTAGCCAGAGAAAGCAATGATAATTTCCATGGTTTTCAAGGAATATATATATATATATATATATATATATATATATATATCAGAGTTTGTTGATGTTGTTAGGGATACAGTCTGGAGGACAAGATAGAGAATGGGATAGTAATAATATGGAAGGCTGGAAAGGAAAAGACTATATAGAAAGTGAAAGATCCAAAGACCTATTGGGTGGTCCCTGGAATTCTCTCTCAATGCTCTCTTCTGTAAGAGAAGCAGAGGCTAAGCTGGAATGCTCCCAAAGCTAAAGCATCTTGTTACTGGTTCCACCTAGCACTAGAGTTTTACGACTCAGGGAGGTGGGTGGTGAATTACATTTCTATCCTTCCATACCAGATATTTTGTTTTGGCTATCACGACATATCTGGAGAAGTTCAATTAACACATATCTAAATCTTGGTCAAGTCAAATAGCTTTAAAAAAAAAAAAACCATTTGCCATGCTGTGACCTACCAGATAATTGTAAGCAAAGGTTACAAAACTGTCAGTGAAAAGTGTGAAAGGTTTACACTGTAGCATTGTTTTAATCAAAGTAGTTCTGAGGCAATAGAATTCAAGGTATTTTAAGATAACTAAAATCTCTGCCTTGGGATTTTTTTAGTATCTAAAATAAAAAGAAAGTGCTGTGTTTTCAAATTAAACCACATTTAAATGCCTATTTTACAAGAAAATGCTGAAATTCGGAGCAATTAATACCATTTGGTTAATGGAAGACACCACAAAACCATGATATCACTGAAGAATATTTCTGGATTCTCTGAATCCACAATGATTACCACCTTAGTTATAACAAAGGGATCAAGAAAAGGATGGACTGTAGATGAGACACTGAGTTTTCATAACACACACACACACAACACACAAAACCCCCCGAAAATGGAATGATATGCCAAGCCTTCACACTGCTAATCAAAGGCCTTTTGAATCAAGAACATCATAAAGCATGTTTCTCAAATGTTAACCATGCCAATATTTCAAACTCTGAAGGGGACTTTATGTAGTGCCCAATATCTTAGTAATTTTGTACTAGTAAACTAAAAGATAAAGCAAATAGTGATTCAATGAAAATTAATATTAACTTGGTAGGTTTTCCAAATTACAGTGAACAGGAAATAATGCATCATAATGCAGATTCTCCTTCCCGAGCCCACCCCCAAGAAGGATATCACAATCTCCATAGAAAATACTGCTTTTCAGTGGTATTATAATCACTCCAAGGGGGTCTCAGTTTGTAAGTGAAATAGTTTATCATTTGAAGTCAAAGCTAAAATGTTTTGTTATGCTTACCTTTTTCCAAGAAAAATTTAAAAAATAATAATAATAAATGACTCTTCTAACAATTACCATAAAATGTTATTTTGCTTAATATATTCCCAATCTAATTTAAGGCTCCTTAAGGGTAGAGACATGTCTTTTATTTCTTTTATTTCATCCAGTACTTAGAACAAGATAATATGCTTGATGAATATTTACTAGATGAGTAGATGTGTGTGGATTTTTCCAGTTTCAAAGCAGACAGGACCTTTAAAACAATTTTTATAACTCAGATAAGAACAAAAATACCATAAAAAAAAGCCTCTGCATGAAATAAAAAGCAAACTCGCTCCCATTTTTCAGTATGCTCTATCCTCCTTGTCCTACTTTATTTTCCTCCAAGCGCTTACCACCATCTGACATACTACAGATTTGTCTGTCTCTCCTCACTTCTTCCCCCACTAGAATGTAAGCTTAATGAAGGCAAAGATTAGCCTGCTTTGTTTGAAGACTACATCCCCATTACCCACAACATTCCCTGGTACACCTTAAACATTCAGTAAGTATCTGTTACAACCATCTTCAGAATTTATTAACGATGCTCTTATTTTTTCTAGCATCAAACCCCAGAGTTCTAGTTTCACACTAACAAATGAGGAAATCTTACCGATGTATGTGCATATAAACAAAAAATCATTTCACCCCTCATAAATCTTGCTACCTAGGAAGTGGAGAAGTGCATGTTTGAGAGAGCAAGCCATCACAGTCATGTCTAATCACAAAACAGAATCTGGAAGAGCAGGTAATTACTAAAACCGGTCTGAAACCATAATCCTCAATATTAAGTGACTATTGCTAAAGTTAAATGTCTTGCAATAGCAGAAATCCGACTCAGCATGACTTGGAAACTATCATATTACTAACACTATTCCAGCAACATTTAAATTTACTTTGGATAGGTTTTTAAGAAAAATGGGGCTAAAATGATAGTCATCACATTTTAATCAAATTACTTTTTAAATGTTCACCTTCCTTATTCAACTCTAAATTTCATATCCATGGGGTCTGTATTGTTGTCCTGTTTGTTATTTCAAACTACTACGTATTTCATTATTTGCTTACTTTTTAAAAACCTGTCCCATACCCATTAGAACATAACCATAAAGGCAGAGATGAAGGGATAGAGCACAATAAATAAGTATTTGTTGAACTGAATTCAATAGAGATCAAGATACCAATAAAAGTAATTTTCAATCTACAACCTTATTTCTAGACAATTCAATTACCATATTAAATATCCATACCAGAAACCTAATATGAAGGCAATTAAATAAGCCTTAATTAACCTGTTAACACTGTTTCAAACCAATATTAAAGCTATGCATAACCAGTTATTGTAATTATATAAATAAATGGCTATAAACATTAGGTGGCAGTAGCAGTACACTGCATTATAATCCTGAACTTGATTTTGTCTACACATATAAAGAAATCTGATACATAAGTGGATTTGCACAAATAATCTCACATATAAAATGTGCAAAAGGAGCCCTAATCAGTTTGGCTCAGTGGATAGAGCATCAGCCTGCAGACTGAAGGGTCCCAGGTTCCATTCCGGTCAAGGTCATGTACCTTGGTTATGGGCACACCCCCAGTAGAGTGTGTGCAGGAAGCAGCTGATCAATGTTTCTAATCGATATTTCTAACTCTCTACCCCTCTCCCTTCCTCTCTGTAAAAATCAATAAAATATATTTTTTAAACTATATAAAAATAAAATGAAATGTGCAAAAGGAATTGATAATATAACAAAACATAAAAGTAGCTATTCCTTTGAATCCAGGTTTTTCAAATTATTTTTATAATAAAATAACTGAGCACTATCAAAAAGCTATGGCAATTCCTATAAACACTCAAATTTTTTTCTTATACTTGCAATCTCACATACCACACATTCAAGTTGCCAGCTCTTACCTTCAAAATAATATCTACAATATGACCACTTCCCACCATCCTCACCACTCCCACCCCCACCAGGGTTTACCTGGATCACTGTAACAACAGCTCCTCTGGTTCTGGGTCTTCCTCACTCCTTCCACTCCCAACACAGTCTACCCTCCACACAGTAGCTAGGATGAACCTTTAAAAAAGTTATATCACCTCATTCCTTTGCTCAGAACCCTTCAAAGCTTCCCAACTAAGAGAAAAGTTCTGCCTTTAATACCCTTTGTGGAATGATTCCCATTTATCTTACCCCAACTTCACCCATGTGTTCCCCAAACTCATTCCATTCTACATAGTCCACCATCAGGTCAAACAAGCACTCTCCACCTCAAGGGCCTTGGCATTTGCTGTTCTCTCTTTCCGATATGCTCTTCTGAAAATTATCCATTCACAATGTTTTTCCCCTATCTTCTTCAGGTCTCTGCTCAAATGCCACCTTGCTTCATTTTTCTCTATGACACTAAGCAACATCTTACATACTTGATTTTATGTGTTTACTAGAGACTGGGTGAACAAAATTTATACATGGAGGTGGGGAGGAGGAGGTGTCCCTCAGCACAGCATGCACCCTCTCCAATCTGGGACCCTTCGAGGGATGTCTGACTGCCCATTTAGGCCCGATCCCACCAGGCAGTCAGACATCCCTCACAATCCAAGACTGCTGGATCCCAACTGCTCACCTCCCTGCCTTCCTGATTGCCCCTAACCACTTCTGCCTGCAAGCCTGATCACCCCCTAACCACTACCCTGCCAGCCTGATTGATGTCTAACTGCTCCCCTGCCAACCTGTTTGCCCCCAACTTCCCTCCTCTGCCAGCCAGGTCACCCATAACTGCCCTTCCCTGGCAAGCTTGATTGGCCCCATCTGCCCTCCCTTGCAGGCCTGGTCCTCCCAACTGCCCTCTCCTGTTGGCCATCTTGTGGTGGCCATCTTGTGTCCACATGGGGGCAGGATCTTTGACCACATGGGAACAGCCGCTGTGTGTGTTGGAGTGATGATCAATCTTCGTATTACTCTTTTATTAGCTAGGAGCAGGGGTGAGGGCCAGCTGGTTTTCCTTGAAGAATGTCCCGGATCAGGATGGGGGTTCCCTTCTGGCATTGGGTTGCCTGGGCGAGAGGCCTGTGGTGGTTTGTAGGCCGCCCATGGCCCCCCGGCGACCCAAGCGGAGACCCTGGTATCTGGAATTTATTTATCTTCTAGAATTAAAACTTTGTAGCCTGGAGCGAAGCCAAGCCTTCTGCTTCCTCCGTGGTGGCAGCCATTTCTTTTGGTGTTTATCTATCTTCTATAATTGAAACTTTGTAGCCTTAAGCAGAGGCCTGGGCCGGCCAGGGTGTGGGGAAAGCTTGGTTTCCTCCATCGCCGGGGAAACCCAAGCCTCCCTCCTGCTCTCTCAATGGCCACAGCCATCTTGGTTGGGTTTAATTTGCATACTCACTCCTGATTGGCTAGTGGGCGTAGATTATAGGTGTAGCAGAGTGATGGTTAATTTGCTTATTACTTTTATTAGATAGGATTTCTTTACTATCTCTCCTATCCCCTACTAGAAATTAAAGTCCACAACAACTAAGAGTTTACTATCTTTTCTTCACTATTTTATTCCCAGTGCCTGGTAAGTAGTGCAAGTTAAATATTTGTCAGTGCCTGGTAAGTAGTGGCAGTTAAATATTTGTCAGTAAACGACTCCTTTTATCAAACAAGCATGCAGCAATAGTTTTATAGCTATTTTTTACTCAAGATAAAAGACTACATTAAAAGTTCAAGACTACTGGTGATTTCTTGATTTTTTAAGTTCAAGTATGCCCAATACATGTGTATGTATGTATACAAATAAAGTGACACTTTTATAATACCTATATTTTAAAGCAATGTGAATTAAAGTCAAATGTGTTACACTAGTCATCATGTTAGAATTATATATTTTTTAAAATGAGAACTATTTCTACAATATCTACATAATAGAATTTCAAGTAGTCAAGCTCTTTCTTCTGCTTAGATCAAACAAGTAAATTCAAAACTGCCTATATTTTATCTTATCTGCTGACAAGCTTTGTGGGTTCAGGGTCTGTTGGCTGCAGTGTAAAAAGAATTACAGGTTTGCTCTCTGCCAAATGACTCTATAATCGGTGCTGATTGCTTAATTCTGAACTACATAAGTAGCTAACCACTGATTATGAAATGCCCAGATTTATTTTATTTTCTTTACTGTTTACACATTGTGGAAGAAACATTTGGGCAAAAGATGGAAATGCCAAAGAACCTCAGGAAACTTTCCAAGTATAGTATGTCTCTAAAATTCTTACATGTCCTCTCGTCAGGATGATCAGTATTATGATTAACCTCCTAGAAAGTGATTTAGCATCTAAACTAAACACACATGTGATAAAGCCAACTCTGATCACTGACATATCTTTTTTTTTAAGCCTCACCAAGGATATGTTTATAGACTTTAAAGATGGAAGAAGAGAGGAAGGGAGGAAGGGAGAGAGAAACAATCAATTGGTTGGCTCCTGTTGGCACCCAATGGCAGATGGAACCCGCAACCTAGGTATATGTGCCCAGACCAGGATTCAAACCTGCAACCTTTCTGGTGTATGGACGATGCTCCAACTAAGCCACCAGGCTAGAGCAACTGTCACTTCTTAATTGTAAAATGGGCCAGAGCATTTTTTCACATAGCACACTTTTATGTTCCCCCCATAAAAGTTGCAAAATTGCTTGGAAAAGGTTCTTGTTTCTGTTTTGCCTATATTGTCTGTTTCTATTCTTGAAGTGGAGGAGCCTAACATAAAGAGAAATTTTAGAATTTACCCAACACTGAACATTTTTTCTTCCTCTCTTGGTGACAAATTAAATGAGGCCATGTGCTACTTTGCCACATCAATGTATACAGAAAATTATACCACATTTAATGCATATAACAAATGAAATACAACACAATATTGTTTCTTGGTCACAAATTAACCAAAAAAAAGCAATAATCACCAGAGCCATGGAAATTTAGGCATATCCTTGCTTCTTTAAAGTTGGCTTAGACAAATCTCAAGTACAAATGTGTTGTGTCCCAAAATTATTTGTAAATCACTGACTTGGAATTTAAAACTCTGTTCTCATACAGAAACTTTAAAGACAACAGTTAGGTTTCCATCTTGTCCATAACAGATGATAGTACCTTAATTTACACTTCTATTTGGAACTAACTCACCCCCCTTATCTGAGACCTCCTTTCTTCTAAAATGTTTCAATTAAATTCTGCATTAATTAATTGTGTGGTCTAAGTTAGAGATATATAACCACCATGCTTGCTATATATTGCTATAAAAACAAGCAAACTGCAGGGGTTTGAAGAGGCAAGAAAAAAAGAGAAACCAAGAATACTTGCTTTTTTTCATGTCTCTGAACCCTGATGCATTCATAAACAACATATTAGAAGTTGGACAAATATTAAAGTTACAAATACTAAAAAATGTAAAATGAGTATACAAAACCTATTTCCAAGCACAAAGAAAATCATAGCAATTTTTACCTTTATAAAAACAGGTTATGGATTAGCTAAAAGAGACCACACACATACATATACCTCCTTCAAATTCCCAATTATTTAGCCAGCACTACAGAACTTAATAAAAGCCAGGTGGCTACACAGAGCCACAGAATAGGCACACATGCAGTGTATCTTTGCTTGCCTTTTTCTTCTTCCCTGGGTTCCATATGCCACACACAAGAAAGGGTCCTGACTAACATGAGAAATCTTGCCATTCCATTGTCCCAAATGTTTAACTCAACATTTATGAAGCACTCACACCATGACTCATTTAAATTACTGTCTGACAATAAACAGTCCTATTTCTTAAATCTAACTCATCATCAACAAGGCCAAAACCTCACCTAGGGCGAGAAAGAAAAGTTGGTGCTCAATTATTCCTGAAAAACCCTGACTCCAGCCTCAGTTCCCAACATCCAACACTAAGTAATTTGATTCCTTTTCTGAAATTCTTCATGTTTCCAACACTGAGATTGGTTCGAGGATCTTTAACCAAAGTCTATTTTCACACACAAACACATACAAAAATCTTTTAATGAGACATCTTACCCCAAAACATGGAATTTTTGCTCAAGGCATTCTCAATATGTATTATCCATGTTAATGGTTAATCAATTTGGCTAATCTAACTAACAAGAGGCCCAGTGCATGGATTCCTGCACTAGTGTGGTTCCTCGCCTGGCCTGTGTCCTCTCACGATCCAGGGATGTCGGATAGCCTGTTTCAGCCCCATCCCCGCAGGCCCTATCCAGACAGCAGGGAGTCCGATCCTGTGCGTTGAGTGTCTGTCCTCTGGTGGTCAGTGCACAACATAGTGACTGACTCACCAGTCGTTTGGTTGCTTAGGCTTTTCTATATATAGACAACTCCCCTGCTGTACTGTTTACTATGAATTCACTATGAGTAGCCACTACAAATGAATCATCTTTAAAGCTCCAATTATTTCATGGGGAGGCATTTAAAAATTAACTGAGATAATATCTAAAGGTACCTAAAACAGTGAGAGTAAATGTTCCATAAAAATTCTGAGAGTCTGTGCACATAAGCAGTCAGCCTGTGGCATGCTAATAAATCTCAGATACTTAATTATTTGCTATCTAATAGTCTATAGCTATGTTATACCACTTCAAACTGCACTTCGCGGCATCACTGCAGTGTTTCTGCCATGTAGTTGCCCCACTTAATTCATCCCATTACACTTATGAAGGTCATTACATGAATCTGTGTCTAACAACATAGCATGGCAGAGCACTCTGTTGTCAGTACACTAACTTCGTATTTTGATCCCATTATCTTCCTATGGTCATTTAAATAAAATTAGTTTATCGACCTCATGTACAGATCAACAAATTAATACCTGTCTGATACAAGGACTCCTGACACTTAATCACTAAGTATCCTTTAAGAAAGGGACACCGTGGTATGCATACAAAGATTTCCTTATCACAGGCTGAAAAACAACTCAAGTGGATTTTCTGGAGTTGAGTCCCAAGGCAGCTGGATCCTTGGCCTAGCTCACCTTTTGCGTTCCCTTCCAGTCCTGAGATTCTTCTATGTTCTCTCCTGCTGCTACTTGGTTTTCAGAGTAAATAGCACATAGTAGTTCCTAAGTAACTGCTTCGAATACTTTATCTATTGTTGAGGGAAAAGTTTTTCAATTCCCAACACAAAAGTAATCAGTTTTAACAACAGGTTCCAGATTCTCTGCAATAGCTAAACAATTCAACAAATAAAAAATAACGAACTCTTTCCTATTTGTAACAAGAAAAGTTTTTCAAATGCCTGCGAGAAAATTACTTTAAATAGCACCAATTCATGAAGAGTGGCCATAATCTAAAAATATACACAAAAAGTACCAAATATTTGCCTATTACAACAAAGATAACTTTCTCTCAAAAATTTATGGTGTGCCTACTATGTGCAAGAAGTTATTTCTAGAGAAATAAGAAAAATAATACACCCTGGATCCATGCTATCAAAGACAATAAGATATATACCCATTTAACTAATATTTAACAACTATTTACCATGCAAACTCTGTGCTTATTTTGAAAGCTTGTACTATAAAGAGTGGCTAATGCAACATAATATAGCCAGGTTTTGACAAAAATGAAATGGTAGTGAATCAAAAAGTTATCAAAAACAGCTTTATCTTTTCCTACTACAAATGTAAATAGTCTGTTTCTAAAGCCATGATATCATGTATCATTTCACATACTAAAAGCAGCACCTCATTTCACTATAGTTCTCAAATCTGGCAACATTTAGTGTTAAAAGTCATTTGTTTTCATTCATGCATATGTATGCATATACCTATACACACGTATTCATTTATTTAATTACATGAAAGTTCAGGAGAGAAAGAAAATAGTATTTTAAAAATTCATGTTTATTTCTTTTATTTCAGTGTACTACCCTGTTTCCCTCAAAGTAAGTCATCCCCCGAAAATACGATCTAGCGCATCTTTGGGAGCAAAAATTAATATAAGACACTTATTTTCAGGGAAACAAGGTAGTAACTCTCAACTCTCCCCTTAACAATTACTCCGCATAATAAATGCATAATATGCAAATCAACCAAACAGCAGAAGAGCGCAACCACCACCTAGACAACCATCCAGAATTACGCTATGACACCCACTGGCGCCAGGCCAGCCAAGGTGGATGCAATGCAATTGGCTGGAGACCTGGTTATCGCCCCATGATCGCCCCACAAAGGGAGACCCAGGAGGCTGGAGGGAAGCCCAGGTCCCACTTGCCGGAGGGAAGCCAGTGCAGGCAGCTGGGGGAAGGCCTACTCTTGCACAAATTTTGTGCATCGGGCCTCTAGTATTTGTTTCTTAAAGGAACCACTAAATACATTTTTATGGAACTATGCAATAAAATTATTTACATAATTTGTTGATGGTGAAGCTTTATAAGTGTGAATTAACATTTCTCTCCTATAAAATGAGGAGAGTTTTTACAGGTAGTTCAAAAAGAAAAACAGAGGGAATAAAATCTGAAAAACTCTTATGCCAAAAGCAAAGAAATGCTTTACATGGTGATCAAATAAAGATAAAATTAGCAAAGAAGTGATGTAACAGGTTGAAAATCTATACCAAAAACTTCTTTGGTTATTTATGTCTGCCCACTAACTTGTTCAGCATTTCTAACTAAAACCACCATGGATTTTTAAAAATAATAATAAAAGGAGCTTATTTTTATTTTGTTATCTTGGGGAGAAGAAAGTAAAAGGAAAAGAAAGTACTAAAATTAAATGCACCTTCTGGAGAAAATAGATAAGTGGATACAGTGTCTATGCAATCATTACCACATTTTGAAATATTTCACTCCTCTTTGGTATAAAATTTGTTCCCTATTTACTATCTTTGACCCATTCTTCTCACCATTTCCCAAGTTATCTTACTAAAACACAGCTTTGATCATGTTATTCCTTTGTTTAAAAACTTTTACTTCATTTTGCCTAAAAATGAGGTTCAACTATCTTAGAACTGTTGTGTGTTTTTTGCCCCACCTATTTAAGTCTTCTGTGTGTACTTCCTTCTGTCTGTACCTTCCCACCCACTAGTAATTCATTTTAGAGACTCTCAATATACTCTATACATTCATATCTTTTTTTATACACTGTACCGTGTATATGAAATAGAACATCCTGTTCTCATCTTTGCTCACTAATATGCCATGTGTTCAATAAAATTTACCTCATATACCTCCAAGTGAAATTCATTTCTCTTTCCTGACTTCTCAAGGCATTCTTGATTATATTTGCATATTAAACTTGTCACATTTTGTCATATATGATAGTTAACTATCCTATCTAATAAAAGAGTAATATGCAAATTGACTGTACCTTCGCTACACCACAAGCCACGCCCACCAGACACTCATGAGCTGGCCTGGGCCGGGGGGGGCGGGGGGCGCGGGGGGCAAGGCCAAGGCAGCCGGGCCAGGGAGGAGCAGGGCTGAGGCAGCCAGGGCCATGGAGGATTGGGGTGGAGACGGCCAGTACGCACTGGCCAGAGAGAAGGCCTGGGCCAGGGGGGGCGGGGCCGAGGCCCGCGCTAGCCAGGTGTGAGCTGGCTGGAGCAAAGACCCATGCTGGGAGGTGGGGGAGGGGGGCTTGGGGCTGGGACAAAGCCAGCCATCGGCCCCATTGCAGGGCAATGGCTGGGTGCCTAAGGCCTAAAGCCTTGACTAGGGGCTTTCGGCCTTGAGCAGGTTGGGGGTGAATGGTCAGTAGGACATCCCCTGAGAGCTCCCAGTATGTGTGAGGGGGCAGGTTGGGCTGAGGGATCACCCACCCCCAGTGCATGAATTTTGTGCACCGGGCCCCTAGTATATAATAAGTATTACACTCCAATAGATCAAAGGCTTATCAAAAAGAGCTGGCTAGAGTTCCACAATCATGTCTCGTGAAATATACCTCCCATACACAACCCTAAAAAATTTCCACATTATTTAGATAATCAAGAAATATGTTTGATTCACCTATGATTCTGTGCTGCATGCTTCCATCTTTTAGCTTTTTAACTATCATTTGATAAAGAGAGCCCAGGCTACGTCCAAAAAGTCAAACGGTTTGTGACTGAACAAATAACTTAAAGATCATTATCTGGTATTTGTGATAGAAGTTTCAATATGCCAAATCTTCCAACAACATGGGAGAACAAAGATGACCCCAGCAGAGGATACAACATGAATAAAGGCACAGAGAAAACAGCAGTGAGAATGGCTTGGCTAAGAGGTGAGTGAATGGGAACTGTGAAGTTTCTTTCCTATGTCTCCTGAGAGCCTGAAATTATTTGGCAATAAGAGAAATTGGTAAATAGATGATAAAATATCATTCAAAGGAGCAAGGATGGAGGGAAGTGGAGGGGAGAAAGGCAGAAGAGACAGAAGGAAGGAGGGGAAGGGAGGGAGGACAGTTCTTTCATTTTGGACTCTGATCATTACATTTTTAAAACCGACTTTAGTGGTGACAAAAATAGATATACTCATTTCCCTTGGATTATAGACACCCCCTCCCAAAAAAATCCCACCGTGTTTGTATTTAATAAATGTGCCTATGGAGAGACTTAGCTGTTATAAAAAAAAGGGGGGGGCCTCAAACTACTAATGTCTTTGCAAAGATTTAATTGGAATCAGAGCTGACATTGAGATCGCTGCTGTACCAGCATGGCCCTAAGCCAAACCTCTTTTTCTGGCTGACCATGCAGGCTGTGTCACTGGGCATTAACTTCACACCACATGCAACAAGCCTCCAAGTGGCTAGTCCTCTTGGGTCTGCCTAAGGCCAGATCCTACCCTCACTCAAGTAGAGCCCACTTATCAACATACTAAAATTATTATGGCAAAGTCTTGGAAAGAAATCCAAAAAGTTAAAAATGAGGTATTTTCTAGTCTTCTTATTAACATCTAGATATTGTCTTCATTTAGTAAATCATACTTGTGTAGTGAGTGAGGTGAGAAAGCCTGGCATTCAACTCTCACATGACCAGACCCAGGCATCCATCCTGGTCTCTTCTTCTGATCCTCCTTTCATGCACCTCTGCTCTTCAGCTAAATTTCACTGACTACTCCCCACAGCCTCACTGATGCTCAGAATCAGGTATTATTTCTCTGACCTTCCACAGAACTAAAGCACACTGTTCTTCAGCATTTCCTTCCTTTCACTGTTAACTATTTACAGGACTCTAAAGCCAGGAAGATAGTAAAAACGTATTCTATATATGGGCACTTAAAGAATAGTGGAAATATATAAGCTTAGAAATTAGATAGGTCTGGATTTGAAACCCAGACCCACTGTTTCCAGGTTGTATACTCTTAGGCAGGTCTTTAATTCTCTTAATCCAAGTTTCTTCCTTTGTAAATTCATATCACTATGAATTGCTCTGAGGATTAGAGCTAGTACATGTAAAGCATCTGGTACTACCCTAGGTCAATAGTAGAAACTCAATGTATGGTAGTCATCATTGTTTTCAACTTTATTCCACCTCCACCCCACTCCTCACAGATCCATTGTATCACCTCACTGTTTAAAAAAGAGAGAGAGAAAACTAAAGTTATGGAGAATAAAACAGGCTCATAGTTTAAATTTCATCTTAAACAGGCTTACTGCAGCCAGAATCAGTGGGGCGGGGGAAATCAGTTATAACACTGTTTGTTATTGAAATACATTTATAATTGGGTACGATGCCAGGAGAGTCTGCCCGGCCAGTGTGGCTCAGCTGGTTGGGTGTCACCCTGTACTAGTACACCATCCGGTGAGGGCATATGCCCAGCTTACAGGCTCCCTCTCCATCTTTCTCTCCCTAAAAATTAATTACAATATTTTTAAAGAGATCAAAAGTGTCTTATTACTACAGAAATATCAGAATCGTTAAATGAAAATGTTTCTTCACATCTTGTCTATAAACTGCTTCTTCAATTTAAAAAATATGCAAGTTTTTTTAAAGGTATCATCAGCAAGGGGTTAAACCAGAGATTTCACAATAAACATACACAATGGAATTCCTTTGTTACATTGATTTTTGGAATACAATGAAACTATATTATATTTGGCCTCTAGGAAAATATGGGTGTGATATGCTCTATTGAGTGGCTAGACCTGAGCAAGAAGCCACATTACAACATACCAATTGCAGGAACAAATCTACAGCAAGTTTGGAAAATAATTTACCATAATATCAGAAAGCAAAATGGCTTCTGCCTATATTGACTATGGAAGCCATGCAAACCCATGCAGGGCTATTGTTAACAGTCCCAAGGGTAAAAGTCAGTAAAAACAAAAACAGAGACAGGGAAGAAAAAGGTAATGTAGGTCTTTTAGAAAGACATTTCTTAAATCTAAGGACATCAAGTGAATTAACACTCAATTTCTACTCCTTATGCTTTCTCAACTCTACTGCTGTATGCCTTCTTCTGTTTGCCCAAGATGTCTGAATGCCAAATTCTCTTTATTTGGACCATTCAATATACCATTTCTTCCCACTCCCCTGCACACTCAATTAGGAGTAGTTCCTCTCCCTTCACTAATTCCTAAGCATTTTCACCTCCCCTGACTGGTAATATTTCTACCTCCATTTCACATGGAAACATATTTTGTATCGTGAAGGTTCTCTCTCCCCTGCTGGATTATATACTTGCTATGGACAGAATGTTCTTATAAAGCCCCAACAGGGTTGTGAAAATAGTAAATACTCGGTAAATGTCTGCCAAATGAAAGAGAAACAAAAAAGTAATTTTTGCAACTCTGAAATTATTGCTAGTATAATTATGTTCTAGTATAGTTACATTGTTTCCATATTGAAACAAACTTTAATAGCAATTATGATTCATACACTGCTAACGTGAGGGAGGTAATAAAAAGACATCTGTGTGTGCGTGCGAGCTGCTTTATTTGGAAATAGGTGATTAAACTATCAAAATTTTGTCTGCAGGTAAAGTTTCTTCAACTTCCAGCCTATGTGTTAACTCATGTAATCCTCAATTCAATAAAGCATTATGACTCTAATATCTTAGTTTTCAAACAAAGAAAATGAAATGTAGGGGTTTGCCAAAAGTCATACAGCTAGCACCCAGAAGAGATGGAATCTGAACCCAAGTCTGACTCCAAAACCCGTGCTGTCAGTTACTTACAACCCTCTCTCAAGTGGATCCCTACAGCGGCTATAGGCCTGGATCTAGCATTCTAATATTACCAAGATCAACTAGTGGCATTAACAATAATAATAAAATAAAAAAACTATCAAATGCTAATTTTAGTCAGTATACTTTTAGGAGAAAACTCTTTTTTTTTTTTTAATTTGTTTTGCCAGTATCATCAGTTCATACTCACCTTACTGAATTGACTCATGCATCAGATAATTAAAATTTACTATACTGAGGAATGGAAAATTTGTGCAATACTACTAGTTCAATAAAATTATGTAAAAGTTCCAACACTGCATAAAAATACAGACACTCTTAACTTTTACATTTTAAAACCTATTTAAAAATAGACATGTAATTACAACCAAAGAAAATAAGTACTCAACTTTTACAACTAATATTTTTGGGGAAAAATATGTTTCCAGGCTCTGAATACTTCCAAATCCCATATTTATTTTAAATTAATTAAATTTAATGAAGGAAGGCCAATATGCTAGATAGAACAAACATGCCACAGTTCAGTAACAATATGTACATTTCCTATTTGCTCATGAAAATGTTCACAGCCTGAAAAAGCATTTTTTTTAGAAGAAATCTTTTTTGATCAGAGCCTTTTAAAACTGTGGGCAGTGCTGAGGCTCATTTAACCATAGGAGTAGCATTTTGACACACAATGTCTTAAACCAGTATCTGGTTCACACTTATTTATATACAAAATTTACAAAAAACAAACAAACTTGAAACTGTTGATAAATTATCATTTACTGCTTCTTAGTCACAGAATTTTGTCCTTCAAAACACTAAAACATAAATTTATGGATTCTCGGTTCCAAGTATTCATTTTTCATTTTAATGAAATGATCACAGATAAATTATGATTATGTATTTTATTATTAAAATAGTATGGTAATAAGTAGAAATTAAAATATCATTTCCAATTTGTTTATTCAAGTGAATAGAGGAAAATTTTCTGCACATCAATTATTTCATGTTTCTACAGACAATTCACTTTAAAAGGGTTTTCCTTAAATCTTTTACTTACTATAAACATTTTTCATCGATCTTTTATTGCAAACAATTGTCATAATTTTATTTCTCAAAAAAGTGAAATTCTTTAAGTTGGTATTACTAGTAGCAATATGTTAAAGTTCAAGTTCATCAACTTTAATTACTTTTGCAGTGGTCTTATATGAAAAACATTCTCCAGCAAAAGTATAACTTGCAATTTTTCACTGAAGCATATATTATACATAATACATGAGTACATCCATTAAGATAACTTTTTTCTCCAAATTACCAAATGAAAGAATACTGAATTAAAGACAGCACAATATAAATGCTGAAGAGCCTCCAATTACTGAGAAAAAGTTTCAACAGTCCAAAATTAAATTCAAAACATCTGACAAGGGAGAAATGATGTTCATTCCAAGTCAAACATAAATGGTAAAATAAGGAAAGGATGCTAGCAATGCAGCCCAGGTTACCAAGCACTAGCCTTCCCCCTTACACATGGGTATCAAAACATTGGAAGTATAAAGAACAATTACATGTGCATGCATAAGAAATAATAGGGCAAGTAAGTCAGATTTGATGTATTTAAACAAATAACATATTAACTCGAGAATATGAAAGGAAGGATAACGATAATATATAATACACTCTAAAAGAGTATGTTCATAAAAGAAAGATTGAACATTTGCAAATACAAAGGAACATTTAACACATAGAAAATGGTGATATGCACTGAGTAGCCAGATTATTATAATCACCCCAATCAGTACTTTGTTGGGCCACCTTTTGTCTACAATACTAAGGCGATTCTTCTTGGCATTGATTCGAGATGTTGAAAGGTGATGCGAGGAATCTGATACTATGCCTGATGAATAGCACCATCCAGTTCTGTGAGATTTAATGGTAATGGAACCAGCTACCTGATGGCTCTTTAATTTTCATCCCACAAATGCTCAATTGGATTGAGATCTGGTGATTGTGGGGGCCACCTAAGCAAGGTAAAGTCTCACTCATGTTCTTGAAACCACTCCTGCACAATACAAGCATCGTGGCATGGCATACTGTCTTGTTGGAAGAAACCATCTCCATTGCAATACACCATCAACATGATCGGATGAACTTGATCAGCAACAATACATAGGTATGTTGTGTTATTCGGACATTGTTCCACATGAATTAAAGGGCCCAAATCATGCCAGGAAAATATGCCCCAAACCATAACACTGCCCCCACCAGCTTGAAGAGTTGTACTCATGCATGTGGGGTGCATGCTTTCATGCTCTTTCCACGAAATTCTCACTCTGCCATCTGCATGATGCAACTGGAAACGTGATTCATTGGACCACATGACTTTTTTCCAGTGCTCGACTATCCAATCCTTGTGTTCCTGTGTGAACTGGAGGTGTTTTATCTTATTAACTGCAGACAGCAAGGTGTTAGAATAGGCCTTCGGCTTCCATATTCCTTAATATGCAGTGTATGGCTAATTTGCCTACAAACATCAGTGGTCATAATAATCTGGTCACTCGGGTATTCTTGAGGGGAACCAAGATGGCGGCATAGGTAAAACATCTATCTTGCCATCATACACAGCAATTTTAAAACTACAACTTAACGAAAGAACAAACACCTTCCAGAATCACCAGAAAGCTGGCCGAGTGAAAATTCCACAAATAAAAGTGAAGATAAGACACTGTGACTCGGAGGAGCGGTTGAGGACAGCGTTGAAGATTCGCGCGGAGAGAGGTTTGGAGCGTGTGCACCAGCGGATAGGGCAGGCGGCTGAAAACCGGCCAGTTTTCTCAAACAGGGAGACAAAGACGTCCCACTGGACTGATTCTCCAGCTCTAGGCGAAGTCAAAGGAACCCACTATCATACGGGGTAAAAACTGGACAGTTGGGAGGGCACGCCGAAGCTCGGGTGCTGCAGGGGTCTGCCGGCTTGTGGAGAAGGCGAGCTTGCGCGTGAACTTGGGAACAGCGCGTGAACTTGGGAACAGCGCAGCTGCGTAACTGCGTAGAGAGCGTCTCAACTTGCTCTCTCATTCGGGAAACCGTCAGACTGCTTTGTTTTACGCCCCTGGGTGAGACGTTGGGTGTGCAGACTCATTTGGGGAGAGCTGGTAGAGCTCGGCAGCGGCTCTCTCTCTCAGAGGTGCTGGCAGCCATTGTCCCCAGCACAGAGTCCCTCCCTGGGGCCACACAGGACGGAGCTAAGACTGTATGCTTGGCCCGGAGACCCCGCCCATCCAACCTGAGCACAGCTGAACTTCACAGACAATTGGCCTGGAGGTCAACCCCTCCAAGTGCTAACAACGATTAACCTGAGCTTAACTTCAGCAAGACTGTGCAATCCATACCCACCTCAGGTAACTGGGGAGGCTGACCCACTGTCCCTTGTAGGAAGTCTATCACACAAAGCTAATTGACCAACTCAGGGAAGCAGCCACCATGCAGCAACATGGAAAGAAATCAGATGTGAAAGAAATGGAGGAAAAAAAACGACTGGACATGGAATTCGAAACCATGGTTATAGGGCTTCTCAAGAAGCTCCTACAAAAGGTTGAGGCCTATAAGGAAATAAGCAAGATCGCAAAGGAAATGAACGAGACCCTCAAGGATATGAACGAGACCTGCAAGGAAATGATCAAGACCAACGTGGAAATGAATGAGTCCTACAAGGAAATGAACGAGACCCTCAAAGATATGAACGAGACTCTCAAGGATATGAAAAAGGACCAACCAGAAATTAAGCATACACTGACTGAAATAAAAAATATTATACAAAGACCTAAAAGTGCTCTGGAGCACCCCAAGAACCAACTTAAAGATTTGAAATACAAAGAGGTAAAATCCACTCAGCTGAAAAAGCAAGAAACCAAAAGAATCCAAAAAATTGAAGATAGTGTAAAGGGCCTCTGGGACAACCTCAAGCATACCAACACCCGAATTATAGGGGTGCCAGAAAAAGAGAGAGACCAAGACAATGGAAACCTATTTGAAGAAATAGTGACTGAAAACTTCCCACACATGGTGAAAGAAATAGACTTAGGAGTCCAAGAAGTGCACCAAACCCCAATATATAGGAACCCTAAGAGGACCACACCAAGGCACATCATAATTAAAATGCCAAGAGCAGCCGAGACCGGTTTGACTCAGTGGATAGAGCGTTGGGACTGCGGACTGAAGGGTCCCGGGTTCGATTCCGGCAAGGGCATGTACCGTGGCTGCGGGCGCATCCCCAGTAGGGGGCGTGCAGGAGGCAGCTGATCGATGTCTCTCTCATCGATGTTTCTGACTTTCTATCCCTCTCCCTTCTACTCTGTAAAAAATCAATAAAATATATTTTTAAAAAATAATAAAAAAAATGCCAAGAGCAAAAGACAAAGAGAGAATATTAAAAGCAGCAAGAGAAAAACAGTTAGTTACCTATAAGGGAGCAACCATACGATTGTCAGCGGATTTCTCAACAGAAACGATGCAGGCCAGACGGGAGTGGCAAGAAATATTCAAAGTGATGAATAGCAAGAATCTACAACCAAGATTACTCTACCCAGCAAAGCTATCATGCAGAATTGAAGGTCAGATAAAGTGCTTCACAGATAAGAAAAAGCTAAAGGAGTTCATCACCACCAAACCAATATTATATGAAATGCTGAAAGATATTCTTTAAGAAGAGGAAGAAGAAAAAGATAAAAGTGTAAATTAGGAACAACAAATACACATCTATCAATAAATGAATCTAAAAATCAAGTGAATTAATAAGCTGATGAACAGGATAAACTGGTGAATGTAACAGAATCACGGACATAGAGAGGGAATGGACTGACAACTCTTGGGGAGAAAGGGGGTGTGGGAAGTGCAGCAAGAGACTGGACAAAAATCATGCAACTATGGGAGAGGATAGTGGAGGGGGGTGAGGGCGGAGGGTGGGATGGGTACCAGGTGGAGGGGAACTATAGGGTGGGGGGGATAATGTAATTAATAAACTGAACAATAAAGATGAAAAAAAATAATCTGGTCACTCAGAATATATTAGAGATGAAATGGTACAATGACAAGTGGTAATGTCATGTGAGTAGCATCTTGAAAATATTGATAACTAGATATTGATGACCAATGGGGTCCTACAACCTGGCCTGCGCCCTCCTGCAATCCGACATCCCTCAGGGGATGTCAGAGAGCCGGTTTCGGCCTGATCTCCACAGGCCAGGCTAAGGGGCCCCACCAGTTCACAAATCCATGCACCAGGCCTCTAGAATACATATAAGATCTTTGGTTAATCTCTTCCTACCTTCCACCCTCTCCTCTTCCCTCTGAGATCCATCAGTCTGTTCCATGTCTCCATGCCTATGGTTTCCACTTCTGCATCTGCTTCCTGGTGGTCAGTGCACATCATAACAACCAGTCATTCCACCGTTTGGTCCACTTGCTTATTGGCCTTTTATTATATAAGAAGACTAGAGGCCCGGTGCATGAAATTCATTCATGGGGTGAGGGGGTGGTTTCCCTCAGCCCAGCCTGCACCCTCTCCAATCCGGGACCCCTTGGGAGCTGACAGGATTGGGCCTAAACTGGCAGTTGGACATCTCTCTCACAATTTGGGACTGCTGGCTCCTAACTGTTCACCTCCCTGCCTGCCTGATCACCCCCAATTCCCCCCTGCCACCGACCTGGTTACCCCCACTGCTCCCCTCTACTGGCCTGGTTGCCCCGGTCACCCCACACAGCCTGCTGTTCATTCGTTACTGTGAGGGCATCCTGACCAATTTACATATTGCCCTTTTATTAGTATAAATAGATAATTAACAACTACTAGACATTTACTATGTAAGTCATTTTAAATATATTATCTCACTTAACAATTTCATAACCCTATGAGGTAAGTATTATTAATATTTCCAGTTTATAAATAAGGGCAGAGGCACAGAAAGCTAAAGTAATATCTCCAAGATCACATGGCTAGTTGAGTGGCTCATTTGAATTCTATAACAAATAAAGAGATTTAAGAAGATATTCATCATCAACAGATAGTTCTTAACATCTTATTTCTCTAGGGCAATGGTCTGCAAACTGAGGCTCTGTTGACTAATGAGTTTACCGACCACTGACCTAGACTCTCGATTCCTATAATTACAGGCTGTTGTTGTTCCTTGTGATTAAGCCCTCATCCCAGTGGTCGGCAAACTCATTAGTCAACAGAGCAGCAAACCGCAGCTTGCGAGCCACAGTTTGTCGATCACTGCTCTAGGGAAATCAAATAACACAGTCATTTCCACATTCTTTCAACTATAAAACAACCCACCACCATTAGTACTTACTAGAAAAGGATTGTTTTTAAGAGTTTAGATATGTGTTAATTTATTTTTAGAGAAAGAAAGAAAGAGGGAGATAGAAATATTGTTGAGAGAGAGAGAGAGAGAGAGAGAGAGAGAGAGAGAGAGAGAGAGAGAGAGAGAGAGGCATCACCAATCAGCTGCTCCTCGCAAGCCCCCCACCAGAGATCGAGCACGTAACCCAGGGTTGTGCCCTAACCAAGAATCAAACTATGACCTCCTGGTTCCTGGGTCAATATTCAGCCACTGAACCACATAATTGGACAGGAAAGGATTTTCTTAATTGAGTTTTACTAAGTTTTAAAACACAGGCAATGTGTAAGAGTTAAAAAGCCATAATATGATACTTATTTGGAAGCTTCTTAAAACAAATGAATTCTCTTTTCTGTGTCACTGAATATAATAGGGTCAAAGTAGAAGCTTTGAAATTATTATGTCCAACAAATGAAGGTCCCAATCTCTGAGCTTATGTAGACATTACAAAAACTGTTTCAATAGCAAGCATTTATTTTAGTATTGGCAGTCTGCCCAGCGAATGCCAGAATAGTTTTAACCAAGTGGATAGAAACGAAGCAAGATGAATATGAACTCCACTTTAAATCTACTAAAGTCTATATAACGCCACAATATAATTTCCTCCCTCATTACTTTATATACAAGTAGACTTAGGAGGTGAATAGGTAAATTTTTAAGTCCCATAATTCATTTACTTATTATTTAAACTTACAATTCACTTATTTGTATACTTTAAATGCATATTTAATTGAATTTTAGAGATTTAAAATAAAGCAATAAACCACCAATCTGATATCCTGTTTTATAAGACGACATCTGTGAAAAAGACAGAATATTAAAAGCATATGTACAAGTATAATTAACTGTCTGGAAAAATTATAAAGATTGTACTGTGCTTGTGAACACATATAAATATATAGTTATTTATAAACCATATATGCAGCATCTCTATATTTAATTTGACAATAAGCACTCCTCTTGCTTTGTAAAGTAAATGTTGAACTTTATACTAACTGCTTCTCAAGAGGAAAGAATTATAAATGTGCCACATCCTGTTCTTTATGTAAAAGCATCAGTTTGAAAGTCTAAAGAGCTAATGTGGTCCTGCCGATATTGTACGAATGGAATCAGTTATGTAAACTTTGTACTTTCCTCTCCATAAACATTACTTCACTACTTGCACAAAAACAAAAATAACTAAAAAAATAATTTATACCATTTTCATAGCTGAGTTTTCCAGTAATTCGATTATAATTCAAATCATCAATATTTCAGCAGATAAAATTTCATTACAATGAAGTTGACAGAACTTTTACATTTTTTTGCAAAAGAATATAGAAAGTCCCAAATAAGTGTTCATTAACTTATAGTTTAAAAAAATGGTGACAAGTAATTTTTAAGCAGTAAGGTTTTTCAATTACTTCAATAAGCTTTTCAATAAGCTTTACTTAAACATACATTCCAATGCTGCTACATGAAACAAACTTAGTCAACATGAAACAATGTATATGAACCATGAAGCATCACAATAGTGGCCAACTTTCACTGTTCAAAAGGTTTCTGGGTGTTGCAACAGTCACCCCAGAAGCACCATGTAGCAGGAACAACACAGAGCTAAGTAATGGAAGCCTAGATCTACCTCCCCTACTATTACTTGATTGTCTGAAACTGGACAAGTCATTAAGCCCCTTGGGAATCTAGGCTCTCATCTGTAGGAGCAAACTGAACTAGATCCTTTGTCTGCAAACTTTTTAAAAACATATTTTTATTAATTTTAGAGAAGGGAAAGTGAGAGAAACACCAATGATGAGAGAGAATCATTCATCAGCTGCCTCCTGCCCCATGCCCCACACTGAGGATTGAGCCCACAACCTGGGCATGGGCCCTGACCAGGAATCAATCCATGATCTCCTGTTTCATAGGCTGACACTCAACCATTGAGCCATGCTGTCTGAGCTGTCTTGGAACTTTTAAAGCAGAATCCTGGCTACTCTCAAGCACCCAAAATAAAATGGATAAAAATAGACCTGCACTAAGTGCCGTTCTGGGCAGCACCTAGGGCCTCAATAGAAGGCAATCTGATCTTCTGGTAGTTTGAAAATACATATCACCGCTCAAGTACCCTCCAGTACTAACCCTCAAATTCTTTGTGCTGTAATGAATTTAACATGAGCACACATATTACTGCTTCCAAAAATATCAATCAGAGACTAAAGCAATTACATTCAATAAACACTTACTGAATATCATACTAGGTGCTAGATCCTGAGCATTAATGACAAGACATAGACACTTCCTTAAAAGGAGCCTACAAGCCATTAAGGAAAACAGAAAAAACCAATTACAATACCAGCAAGCTCCTATAGAACCAGCAGAAGGTGCTACTAAGACACAAACTAGGGGCAGCTTACTCAAACTGGAGTTGTCACATCGTTCATGATGAGTTGTCTCCACCTGTCTACAAACCAATTTCCTCAACCAAAATGGCAAGTCTACAAAAGAAAAACACCACCAACAAGAGGGGTACTTAGGAATAGAGCAATAAAATATGAAAGAGAAACACTTCTTGTTTGTTTATTTAAGCAAAAGAGGGGTGGCTGCCACTGCAAGGGCCTCTTCTGACTGATGTGACAGGAGCTGCTACATTGAAAAACGGACACTTGAAACAGATGCTATTCAGCTGAAGGCTTCAGGCTTGATTCCCACTCTTAGGACATGTTTCAAGGAAAAGGGCACTAGTTTTCTGATACAGTGTTAGTACAGATACATGGACAATTATACACAGGACCACACGTTGGTGACAAAAACTGCTAACCAATGTCCTCTTTGCCTACCGTACTTCACATTTGTAAGATGGTGCAAGTTACAAAGAAACATCAAGAAGCAGAATTTAAAGCCTAGATAAGGAATTGATTTTAAACGCCTTGAATATAGGCTATGGCTAATATACAATACAAAGACTGCCCTGTGCCAGAAATGACTATATGCCCAGACATTCTCTCCAGCACAGCCGCATTGGTCTTCTTTCAGTCCCTGCAGTCTACCAAGCCTTCTGCCACCAAGAAATGCTCTCTTCTCAGTCATAAAATATCACCATTCCTCTCTTCATCAACCTCAATCTGCATCTGCATCTATTCGACTTTCACATCACAGTTCAAATCACTTCCTCAGGTAGCTCTGATTTCCTTTTATTAAGTCCCATATTAACTGTATGGCACCATACAGTTGATGACTGCTGTACTTATCTTAGTTGCAATTTGTTTTCATTTACATGTGATTTTTTTTTTTAATGTCTAACTCCTCATTCCACAGCCTAAATTCAAAATTTGAAAATCCACTTTGTACTCACCACTATATTTCCAAGTGCTTGGAGCACAGTGACTGGCACAAACTGTGCCCTTAATAAATATCTGTTGAATGATTGAGTGAAGAAGGGTATTTAAAAAAATCAACATGTACCAGTATCCTTCAGTAGGAAAATTTATTGTAATTTTTAATGGCAATCCCACAACAACTTATTTTCATTGAATGGAAAATTTGTGAAAAGTACTCTTCAGGGATCAAATTTTTCATGCTTTGACTTCAAGCATTAAGATAAATTTTTCATACAAGACCCCATGAATTTACATCACAAAAATAATTGGTTATTCTAGACTTAAATCTTTAAAACCCAGGCTGTGTCTTAAAGAGACGAAAGATTAAAGATGAGTTTGTAAAGATAAAGAAGTAGGTAAGAAAATGGATTAAAAAGAAAACTCAGACAATAAAGAAAACTCCCTGAAGAGAATAAATGATTTACAGAAAACTATATCAATTTACTGTTAAAAAAAGATGTAAGGTATAAAATTATTGGCAAGATAAGATTATGATTTCTATATATATGGAAAGCATTTCCACATATACTAGTAAAGGCAGATTAAATAATTGATTTTTAAAAATTTGGAACCAGATTAGATGCTGGCCTGTTAAGATAGTAACACTTTTTTATACAAATGTCATTCATAATCAACAGTCCAGAAGATACTGCATATCACTCATTTTTCCTTGTTAGAGTTATGCTGACTTACAGGTTTGGAGGTTTACTAGTAAATTTTTCCCCCATAATACAGGCACTTCTAAAAATCTTGTCCTTTAAATAAGAGCCACGTAAGTACTTATTTTATATAGAGATCAAGCTGAGATATAAAGAGATCAATTCATCCTAGTCTGAATATTCCATTAGGACACAATTTACTGTAGAGAGATCTAAAGTTATAGTATTAAATGGTAACCATTTAAATGTAGCTACCTTTAAGAAAAACAAACCTGAGGTGGGGGGAATGGCAGCTGAATAGACAGATGTGTCCCAAGCCTTGTCCAGAACAGATAGAAAGAACAGCTGAAGGTCACATGAGGAGTGTCAGTTGGTGAGTTAAGGACAGCTATACTCTAGGAGAAGGTGGTGGACTGCTGGACTGGGCTCCCCTGACCGGGCAGCCCCCACTGCTGCTGCATTCCCTCCAGAGCCACCGGCTCAGATGCGGAAACTGCACCATCTTGAAGGGGAAAGTGGATGTTATTGGAAGCCTGAAAATCTAAAACTGCAGCACCCACCAATAAGCTTGAACCCCAGAGCACCAGCTCCCAATTGGCACAAACATGCAGATTCAGAAAAGCTCTACACTCCACCACCAAAACGAGTGAAAGAATTACATAACCAGACACCCGGAGAAGAGACACAATGGGGAGACAAAGAAACAGCCTGCATAGGACAGAAAAGCAGGCATCACCAGAAAAGGAAGTAAACGGAATGGAGGCAAGCAACCTGTCAGAGAAAGAATTCAGAGAAATGGTCCTAAGGTGGCTGAAAAGAATGGAAGACAAATTGGACAATATGAGTAAGAATCAAGAGCAAATGAAGAAGAATCAAGAAGAAATAAAAAATGACATCGCTGCTGTAAAGAACTCAATAGAAAGCATCAAGAATAAACTGGAAGAAGCAGAGGACCACCATCAGTGAGCTAGTAGATAAGGTAGGGAAAAAATACCAAACTAGAGCAGCTTCTAGAAAAAAAAATTTTTTGGAAAAGCAGGAGGAGAGCCTAAGGGAACTTTGGGACAAAATGAAACAAAACAACATCCGCACAATAAAGGTGCCAGAAGGAGAGGAAAATGAACAAGGAATAGAAAATCTGTTTAAGAAATAATAACAGAAAACTTCCCTGATATAGGGAAGAAAACACCCACACAAATGCAAGAAGCTCAAAGAGTACATAAAAAAAAAACTGAAAGACTCCATCAAAAAACTAATAAACTTATTAAACGAATTCGGCAATGTAGCAGGATACAAAATTAACGCCAAGAAATCTATGGCATTTCTATACACCAACAGTGAACTTACAGAAAGAGAGACTAAAAAAGCAATCCCATTAACCATCACACCAAAAAAATTAAGATACCTAGGAATAAGCTTAACTAAGGAGTTAAAAGACCTTTATGCGCAAAACTACAGGACACTGAAAAAAGAGATAGAGGAAGACGTAAATAGATGGAAGAACATACCATATACCATGTTCATGGATTGGGAGAATCAACATAATTAAAATGTCCATACTACCCAAAGCAATCTATAGATTCAATGCAATACCTATTAAAATACAAATAGCATATTTTAAAGATCTAGAAAAAACTCTTCAAAAATTCATCTGGAATTAAAAAAAGACCCTGAATTGCCATAGCAATCCTGAGGAAGAAGAACAAAGTAGGTGGGATCTCAATACCAGATTTCAAGCTAAATTACAAAGTCACTGTTCTCAAAACTGCCTAGTATTGGGACAAGAACAGACATTATAGATCAATGTAATAGAGAACCCAGAAATCGACCTAAATCACTATGCTCAATTAATATTTGACAAAGAATGCATGAACATACAATGGAGTCAAGACAGTCTCTTCAATAAATGGTGTTGGGAAAATTGGACAGATACATGCAAAAAAAATGAAACTAGACTACCAACTTACACCATATACAAAAATAAACTCAAAATTGATCAAGGACTTAAACATACGACAGGAAACCATAAAATTACTAGAGGAATCCACAGGTAGAAAAATCTCTGACATATGCTGAAGCAATTTCTTTACTGATACTGCTCCTAGGGCAATAGAAACTAAGGAGAAAATAAACAAATGGGGCAACATCAAAATAAAAAGCTTTTGCACAGCAAAGGAGACCATCAATAAAACAAACAAACAAAAAAAGCCCACTGCATGGAAGAACATATTTGCCAATGATATCAACAATAAGGGTTTGATCTCCAACATATACAGGGAACTCATGCAGCTTAACAAAAAGAAGATAAACAGCCCAATCAAAAAATGGGCAACTGATCTAAATAGACACTTTTCGAAAGAAGACAGAAGGAAGGCCAAGAGACATATGAAAACCTGCTCAAAGTCACTAATCACCAGAGAAATGCAAGTCAAGAGATTGCTAATGCAAGTCAAGAAGGAAGGCCAAGAGACATATGAAAACCTGTTCAAAGTCACTAATCACCAGAGAAATGCAAGTCAAAACAACAATGTGGTACCATCTCACACCTGTCAGAATGGCTATTATCAACAAGTCAACAAATGACAAGTGCTGGCGAGGATGTGCAGAAAAAGGAACCCTGGTGCACTGCTGGTGAAAATGCAGACTGGTGCAGCCACTGTGGAGAATAGTATGGAGTTTCCTCAAAAAACTAAAAATGGAACTCCCATTTGACCTAGTGATCCTACTTCTAGGAATATATCCCTAGAAACATGAATCAGAAAGGATATATGCACCCCTATGTTCATAGCAGCACAATTCATCATAGCTAAGATTTGGAAACAGCCTAAGTGCCCAACAGCAGATAAGTAGATTAAAGAACTGTGGTACATCTACACAATGGAATACTATGCTGCAGTAAAAAAGGAGTTCTTACCATTTACAACAACATGGATAGAGTTGGAGAGCTTTATGCTAAGTGAAATAAGCCAGGCAGAGATAGATAAATATCACATAATCTCACTCATTTGTGGAATATAATGAACATCATAAACTGATGAACAAAAATAGGTCCAGAGACAGAGAAATATCAATCAGAACGTCAAACCTCAGGGAAGGTAGGGGGGTAAGGGAGAGAGATCAACCAAAGGACTTGTATGCATGCATATAAGCCTTATCAATGGACACAGACAACAGGGGGTGGGGGAATGAATGGGAGGTGGAGGGTAATGGGGAAATAAGGACACATATGTAATACCTTAATCAAAAATAAATAAATAAATAAATAAATAAATAAATAAATAAATAAATAAAACCTGTGTAGCACTATGTATATCTGCAGGTGTTCTTTCATCACCTATATTTTTATTTTCTTGACTTTCTTATTCATTATTGCTTCATTGCCAATATTTCCTTTTGACATATATTGATCATGCTAATAGCTATAATGCTGCTTTTCATGCCTGGAATTGATGGAGTATATTTTATAAAAATCCATATGAATTGACAAATTATTTTATTTAATGATGTTTATTCAATGACATTTTCTAGACATTTTCACCACATCTGAAATATTCAAACTAAAATATAATTCTTTTTAAAAAATAACTTAGAGAATAATTTTAATACTGCATAATAATTCACATGTAATTTTTACAGGCTATCTAAAATACATGTACCAAGTCTATCAGCACTGCCTATTAAACCAACTTAATCTTGGGCTCTGTACCTGTTTGAAGTACAAAACAAACAGCTATATGTGAATGTAATTCTCAAAGTTCAAAATGAATAAATTTTTATTCCTAAATATAAAATCCTGAATGTTACAAAGATTTAACAAAATTAGCCATGAGGACAAGTAAGAGTGCAGTAGCCACATGCCTCTTTACTTACCTCCTAGAAGAGTATAGCACCTGGTGCTTACTACCATGTTTCTAACTGAATGAGCAAATGAATGGGCACAAATCTTTATGATGAGATGCTATAAGGCTCTTTCCCCACTTATTCCCTGGCCTCCAATCAGAAGGAAGATGAGAAAACTGAACATGCCTTGAATGTGGACAACCGATAAGCCTCCAACTAATTCTACATATAAAAGTACTTAATCCTACCAGATATCTTAGAAGTCTTCCTGTTTTATAAAGTCCTGTGATCTTAGTTGGAACTTAGGGGTGATTCAAGGTAAGATGCAAACTAAAATAAGAATTCTCTTCAATATCCCTGAAAAGATAGTGTTCTGTTTAAATAATTCCAACAATGGTAATATGAGAGAGGAAAAAACAAGTGTCAGGCATATGTTATAGACACTCAAACACTGTCCCCATCCTAAGATCTTGGTCATTATTCAAGAAACACCCTTTTTGGAAATTCTCCTCCCTCCACAACCTCCTACCCCCAATGTTTCTGCAGGGCACTATCAGAGTACTTGGATCACTCTGCTAAACTAACATGCTGCTTCTCTTCAAGTGCTACAGGAAGATATGTATGTTTACCTCCCTTCTTGAGATGTTAAACTTCTTGAGATTAAAGCCTGTGTTTTAAAGACTGTGTTTTAGTAACTACACCACCTGGCACATAGCCGGCAAGGCAGCAAATGTTCATTAAAGGAAGGAAGGAAGGATTTTCTGCATGGATTTTCTGTATGTAGTTTACAAATTTGAAAAAAGTAACAAAATATTTGTTGGGAGAAAAGCTTTTAAATATATTATAATCACCTTTGTAAATGATCAGAGAAAGATATGAAAATAACAGAAACCTACAACTAATGAAAGTTTAAACAGCTACTTGCTTGGGTATAAATATTGGGAAATAAATTCATAGTGAGTAAAGCAGCTCTGAAGATTATAACTGTGTTAAAATTTGAGATTTTCACAAATCATAGTGAGCAAAAAAATATTTTAATAGTTTTTAAATGAAATATCACCTATGATCAAGTTCTTCAGCTTAGTGACACTTAAATACTATTAAGAATTGTGGCTATATCTTAAAATGCCAACTTTTAAATCTCACTCTGTAAAAACTGAGTTAATATATAAAGCACACCAAGTGAAATGACCAAGTGGCACCAAAAATGACATTTGATTTTAAAATCCAAGTTTCAAATTTCTGAACACAGCCTTATAAATTCCTGAACTGCCAAATCTTAGTTTTTATAAACAAGTATATCTTCTGCTACTAAGATACCTTTAAGTCAATTTTTTTATATAAGCAAAACACCCATTAATATAAAAATATTATTTTTCAACTATAAGATAAATATTCCAATATGTTCACAAAGTTTACTTTGTTTAAAAGTGCATATGATTCAATTAAACTAGACAGCACTATCTTTTTAGTGCAAAGAAATAAAAGGGGGGGGGGGTCAATATCAGATTCTTTCCCTAAGAAAATTACAAATTCTCCTTGTGCAGGAAAAAAAAGTGTGTGTGTGTGTGTGTGTGTGTGTGTGTGTGTGTGTGTGTGTAAAGAACAACAACAGCAAATGGCTGCTCGACAAATAAATGAGAACTGTCTTTGAGATAACTGGGTTAGAACAACACTCCAAGGTTTGTAACATTACACAGCAGAGAGCCAGCAAAGCTCCAAATACAGTTTATAAACCATCATGCCAACCCCCCTTAAACCTCATTTAAGAAGGATTACTGTCTACAATCTAACTTCACTGAGCCACTGCTCCAGTGTGAATCAGAGAACTGATTAAACAAACATGGGTTTCAGCAAATGTACTCTTCATTAGCTAGAGACACACTGAAGGTGGCTAGTCAAGGTTCGAAAATCAGACCCCCTCTGGTAAGGTGGCCACAATCTTTAGTTAAACCTTAAATGTTTAGGGTAATTATAATCATTCTGCAGTAAATATGCTAGATGATATTATGTTGCAATAATGAGTAAAAATGAACAGAAGTAAATTAGCAGTTACAGAATAGGATAGTATGCAAAGTAGTTTTTTAAAGAACATAAATGGAAATGGTATACTCTCAGGAAATGTGAAGTTTGTATAACAAAGAGAAGAGGGATGTTTTCAGCTAAGTGGCAACTAGCCAATGTCTCACTTTGAATCAAATATGTCACTGAAATTAGATTTTCCAGGAAGCAATAAGAATAATAAAACTCTAAGCTTCAAAAAACAGTTTAAGAAAAAATTCTGGGGCAAATACTCAAAATGTCAGTAAAGTAAAAATAAATCATTTATCCAACCTAAAATCGGAACACTATCTAGAGTTGTCAATTACACCAGGCCTCTATCTAAGCTACAGATTTGAACTACTTTCCTGATGTCAAATATTCACCCATACACACAAAATCAATAAAAGCCATTATTTTGATTTAAATCACATATCTAAAAACCATTAACTATTTATCACTTGGATTGACATTCTGAGTTTTACAAAAGAAGTAAAAGGCATTCATTCCTATTAAAGCTTCAATACTATGTAAGGCTTATTTGACAATCACTACCAAATATTTATGAGCCATGCCTGTTAGAAATAGTATTGTGCATGATGGAGGGATTTTTCACAATACAGTGTTTGTAAGTTTCAATACACACACACACACACATATATACATATATATTTAGAAATATCATCAGTGTCTCTATTGTTAGTGAATCACAAAAGACCTAAGAAAAGCCAGCACATCCAAAAGACTTGTTCTGTATTATCAGCAGGTGGCAACTAACATAAATTTTATCAAAAACATACATCAAGAAATTTTAACATACAAACATTTTTATTCTTGAAATATCTCATTTGGTTTAAAAAAATAATCACAACTAGCCCTGGTCCATATTGTTCAATAATTAGAGCATCGGACCAAACAAAACTATAAAAAACTACAAAAATTTTACTTTCCTCCAAGTCGTCAGCAGGAAGCAATATTATTGAATAATCAAAAAGAACATATAAAGACAACACATACTTCTTACTTATAAAACACAGGGAAACTATTTACTAATTGGAATATGAACTCACTTGATCACTGTAACATATAAGTTCGTTCCTGACGTGTTATTTCCAACACAAATTTTCCAAGGGTGTGTCAAAGATCTTTGTGAGTGGAAAACCGCTCTTAAGTAATACCTTAGAAAATCAACAGGATTGCTGATCATGACATTTATTTCTTTTTAAAGATATTTTAATTGATTTCTGAGAGGAAGAAATAGAAACATCAATGATAAGTCATTGATCGGCTGCCTCCTGCACACGCCACAGTGGGATTGAGCCCACAACCCGGGCATATGCCCTGACGGGAAATCGAACCATGACCTCCTGATTAATAGGTCAACCCACAACCATTAAGCCATGCCAGCCAGGCACTGAGCATGACATTTAATAACATGCAGCAAGGAACCTTCGGCTGGAGACCCTCAGGAGATCTGTGACCCCTTCATTTGTTGATCTGGATTTTCAACGGGGTATAGTCCTTTAGTCAGCGGCCCCTCCCCAGGATCGCTCACCCAACTCTTGGCACAGGATCGGTGCTCAATAAACATTTATTTTAGGATTTGTGTTTATGAATGAACATGTGAGTGGGTGAACTATTTAAGCCTAGCCCCAGAGTCCTTGGTACTTCCAGTCTTCTCCACAAGCTCTGGGCTATTGCCATAAAGGCTCACTCTGGCACCTTCAGAACTCTCCGGAAATGCTCTTTGGAGAGGCTGGCCGCCTTTCTGATTGGCCTCTGCTGGGTTCGGATCTGTTTGGCACATTGGGAAAACTTCAGAAGCCTGGCAGCCCTCTCATTTCCCCTCTTTAGGGTCCTTTTAGAATAAACCCTTTTATGTGTTAAAAATAAATAACATGCAGCATCAAAAATTCCTTAGTATACCAATCTAATTGGCCTTTGATAATCTAATTCCAACTACATTTTTTTACCTATATTCTATTACTCCTGGCCCTGCCCACTTATGACAAAAATACCAATTTTTCTGGTCCCACACTTTTTTTCTCCATGCCTTTATTCATTATATTCGCTCCCCCTGAAGTAAATAAAATCTCTTCACTTCAGTATCTCATCAAACCTTTCAAAACCCACCATTTGCAAATACTACCTCCTCCACAAAGCCTTCCCCTTTCTCCCAAGCAGCAATAATCTCTCTTCTGAATTATCGCAGCACAACTGTAACTATTTCATGAAACATCATGCTGTACATAACATTATACTTAGTTCCATGTCTTAGTGTCTGTCCCCCACCTGACTAAGTGCCTTGTAACTGGATCACACCTGCTAAATCAAAACAGTGAGCCTTAAAGCCCAAGGCCAGAAGAGATTAGACATTAAGTTTGTAGGAAAAAAGTAGTCTCTCTACTCATCAGGGGGATGGGGGGGAAAGAGGAGCTTCAATTCCTATACCTGCATATTTATTCCCATTTAGGGGACTTATTGGATTAGCATATTTTCAGGAATAATTTATATGAATTCAACAAATTAAAAGCCTTAGAATATCTCACTTAATTGTCACAGAAATCCTTAGTTAGGCACATGATACTAAGCCTATTCTACAGCCAAGGAAATTAAATCTCAAGTGATTAATAACCCATTACAAGGTCATTACAGCAAGAGAGTGAAAAATGCTGATACCAGAATCTAAGCTTTTGTCACCATACTATCCTGCCTCTGGATAATCAATAGCAAAACTAAAACACAAAACTTAGGGTAAGGCAGACAGACTAACAAGCAAAGATAAGGTAATAAATAACCTTTATAGTGTTCTCTAGTTCTAAGACTCGACATTTAATGCATCTTTGGTTGTTGTTCCTCTAAACCAGCGGTCGCCAACTGGTGGTCCGTGGACCACTGACGGTCCATGAGGTTTGAAAGGCTGGCGACCCCTGCTCTAAACAGCAACTTAGAAAATGTGTTCCAAAGTCCACGCTTTACAATCCAAATTTCTGACCCTAACTAATCTAACCCATCTTTTCTGCTGTTCTCCCAAACTTTCAGCTCCCAACTGCTGCTTACTGCTATGCCACATACCCAATGCTTTGTGCTCGGGCTGCTATCACTCTACTACCTACACTTGTCCTAATTGTGTGTGTTCTCCAGATAAACTGCTTTAATGACTCCAGCCTACAGATTTCAGCCTCCTATTACTTATGAAATCATATTTTGTGCGTTTTATTATATGGACTCTTACTTCTCTGCAGAAGTCAATATGAAGTAGTGGTTAAAAAAACAAAACTCTGCAGCCAGATGCTCTCTCTACCTCTTATGTGCCCTTTGGGAGATTACTTAACTTCTCCATGCCTCAGTTTCCCCATCTAAAAGGAAATTATAGGATAGTCCCTTCCTCACTATAATGATCCTACATAATAAAACCCTAACATGCAAACCAACTGAAGGGTGGAACAACCAGCGGAACTGGTCGCTATGATGAACACTGACCAAGCAGAGATTAGACATTAAGTTTGGGAAACTTAAGGGGGCAGCTCCTACATTGAGCGTCTGCCTCCCAAGAGGGAGGCAATCTGTGGTAGCAATCGGGAGGTGCGGCTGGCTGGCAAGTGGTGCCAGGCTACTAGGCAAGGTGAGTGCCAGAGGGGTTCCCCCGGTCACCCCTCCCGCCAACTGCCCCACAGATGGCCCTGATCACCAGCCAGGCCCAGGGACCTTAGCCTATTCATTGGAACCAGTCTCTTAGATTTAAAATTAAAACCTGGCAATAACACTGAAAAACAAAACAAAACAGGATGATGTAGCGATGACATGCATGAACTCTGGCTTGCACATTTTGTGGTCAGCCCTGATTCTGACAGTTGTAACTCTGTGGCAAAGCCAATTAACTTTTCTCTGCTTCAGTTTTTTCACCCATTAGATGGGGGAAATGGTACTACTGCTTCAGAAGGATCACGTTATGTACTACTTTTTATAATCAGAGCAAAAAAATGTAGCTGCCCATACAACTGCAAGATGCCTTTCACCTGTATGAGAAGTATGGTCACTGTTGCATGCAGCATCCCAGATTGTGAGAGGGATGTTTGCCAGTTTAGGCCAGACATCCCTCAAGGGGTCCCAGATTGCAAGAGGACAAAGGCCGGGCTGAAGGAACCCTTTCCCACCCACCCCCCATGCATGAATTTCATGCACCATGCCTCTAGTATCATGCTAAAATGAGTTAATGTAAAAAAAGTGCTTTGAACAAGGCCTGACATAAATAATGCCCCCATGTTAGAGCAATCATTGTCATTTCTGCCAGTATTAGGGTTAGTTTTGTCTCCACAGAACTATTAACTATCCCACAATATTGGACACATACTGTTTTAAAGTTCTCTTTTAATGATAAGCTTCTAAGTCTTTCCAAAAAGGTCAATTTATCAAGTTTTCTCAAATATATCTCTTTTATTTTATAATGCAAAACAGTATATGCTAAAATTTTGTTTCTATGCTACAGAAAATATAACTTTGCTAATCATAGGGGACACACGAGGTGAATATCTGCTCCATTGAATCTGGAATCGGAACTGATCCAACTGTTCCATTTAATCAAACACCATGCAAACTATTAAGAGTTCCTTCCGACTTTAACAGCCAATTTCCCAAAGAAAGAGCAAGTGCCTGCTAAAAGATCTTAATAATCCACTGGGCCTGGAGAGCACTGCCTTTTTTCTCTTTCTTTTTTAAGTTAAAAAAGGCTTTTCCTCTCAACAGAAATCAATGAAAAGCCTCTTGAACACAGCAAGAATATAAGCTTGATTTTAGCTACAATGTAAGTCCCTGCAGAATTTCAGAGTGCCAACAACAGTGTCACTTTTCTCATTCATGATTTATTCCTATTTTTTCTGGACCACAATTATCTGTGCAATGTTCGTATGCCTCACTAGTATTAAATTTTACATAACATAATTAACAAATTATAAAATCACTGTCACATCACTGTTGCTATTATTAGTCCTACAAAGAAATTATAAACATAAAGAAAATTAATTATATTATGGCTAACAGGTCCTACTTTACATTTCTAAAACCATGTTTTTTGAGTAGCTAAGTATTCATATAAAAGGGGGGAAATATCTATGCTCAGGTTAGGTTAAAGGATTTATTATTCAAAGATCCTCAATTTTCAAACAACTAAAAAAGGATGGGAACAGTCATGGAAGTAGATATTGATTTGAGTTCAAATTGGATATAGCCAGCAAACTATACAGATGCAAAGAAGCTAAGTGGAACAGAAAATAAGTCCGTATGTAATAAAAAAGAATTAATTCATTTACATTAGTTTTTAATTAAGCATTGCATTTTGAGATAACATTCACATGCAATTATAAAAAATAATACCAAAGGCTTCATGTATGCTTTATCCAGTGTCCCCCCAATGCTGAGTGCTTGCCAAACTATAGTACAGACCTAGCCAGTTTGTTCAGTGGCTGGAGCCTCACTTCAGTGGCTACAACTCCAACATTATCTATTATCTATATACTAGAGGGCCAGTGTATGCATTCATGCACCGGTGGGGTCCCTCGACCTGGCCTGCGGGGATCGGGCCGAAACTGGCTCTCCAACACTCCCCGAGGGGCCCCAGATTGTGAGAGGGCAGTTTTTGGGTGATGCACCCCGGAATCGGGCTCCCTCCTCTCTGGTTCTGGGTGCATTACCTGAGAACCGCAGCTACCAACTCACAGCAGCTCGGCAGCTCCTGTGTTGAGCTTCTGCCCCCTGGTGGTTAGTGAGCATCATAGCTACCGGTCAGACAGTCACTTAGTCTTTTATATCTTTCTATATAAGTGACCGTCCGGTAGCTATGATGTGCACTGACCACCAGGGGGCATACGCTCAATGCAAGAGCTGCCATCATGCATGCTGGCCATCCTATCCTATATAATAAAAGTCTAACATGCCAAGTGCCCGAATGTCCATTTGACCGCTCAATCAGTCAGACACACACTGACCACAAGGGGGCAGATACTCCGACCAGTAGGTTAGCTTGCTGCTGGGGTCCAGGCCAATCAAGACTGAATGAGATGGACCAGACATACCCTGGAGCCTCCCACAGCCCCTCCCTGACCACAATCAGGACTGGGCGAGCCCACCCTCCCATGGTCCCTTCCCAGCCCTAACTGTGCACCGGTGAGGTTCCTCAAGCTGGCCTATGCCCTCTTGCAATCCAGGACCTCCTCAGGGGATGTTGGAGAGCCAGTTTCAGCCCAATCCCCACATGCTAAGCCTAGGGACCCCACCAGTGCACAAATCTGTGCACTGGCATCTAGTTTAAAAATAAAACAGCACCACAGATCTGGTGCCGACAAACCAACACTTGGCTTCCCCCAAGTGGGACACAGGCCCCTGAAGCGACACTCCACCAAATCACAGCAAAAGTTGCCATGGTGCAAAACGCAACCTGTAGCCCAGCCAAGCCCAGAAACAGTTGCTGTGGTAATGATGTCACACAGCAACACCTGGCTTCCTCTCCCTAGCAACTAGCCTCCTTGGAGTTTCTTCAGCTCAGGAACACGACTTGCGTTATGCCAGGTGCAAACTTGAACCAAATATTTACACTTTAACCAAATATTTTTGGTTTTCATATGCCTCATCTCATTTGATCCTCACTGAAGTCCTAGAGTAGGTAGATAGGAGACTTGATAGAATTGTATATTCTTTTCATTAGCCAGAAACAAAGTTTTAGAAAGTTTAGAAACTTAACCCGACTGAAAAAAAGTAAGAAATGATAGAACTTGAAAATGAATTCAGGTTTTCTCACTGGGCAAAATATAGTCAAACACTGCTACAGTTACATATTTTACCCTTTGTTCTTGTGCAGGACCTACAATAATAATGTGCTTCGTGTTGACACTTAACTGCTGTGTTGCTGACAATTACCTGAAAGAGAAGTTAGGGTATTTCACTGGACAGGAAAAAGTTTAGCTAAGTCAGAAAGTAGATCTAACTAAGCAAGTTTATTCTATCCTATCTAATAAAAGAGAAATATGCAAATTGACCAAACCTCCCCTACACCCACCAGCTATGCCCACCAAGCCATGCCCACCAACTCGTGAGTGAGTACGCAATTTAACCCCAACCAAGATGGCTGCAGCTATGGAGAGAGCAGCAGGGAGGCTTGGGTTTCCACAGCGATGGAGGAAGCCAGGCTTTCCGCACACCCTGACTGGCCCAGGCCTCCACTCAATGCTACAAACTTTCAATTATAGAAGATAAATAAGTCCCAACAAAAAGGCGGCAGCCATGGAGCTGGAGAAAGCAGGAGATTAGAGTTTCCCCTGGCGATGGAGGAAGCCAAGCTTTCTGCAGCCCTGGCCTGCCTTGGCCTCCGCTTAAGGCTACAAAGTTTCAATCATAGAAGATAAATAAATCCCAACAGAAATGGCTGCAGCCACGGAGCGAACAGGAGGCTTGGCTCAGCTCCAGGCTACAAAGTTTAATTGTAGAAGAAAATAAATCCCAGATACCAGGGCCTCCACTTGGGTGGCCGGGGGGCATGGCTGGCCTGCAACCATCACAGGCCCGTTGCCCAGGATGCGCCATGCCCCAAGGGAACTCCTACCCTGATGTGGGACACACTTCAGGGCAAACCAGCTGGCCCCCACCCATGCACGAGGCCTCTATCCTACGTAATAGAAGAGTAATTTGCAGATTGACCAACAGTCCAACACACAAGAGGGCTGCTCCCATGTGGTAAAAGATCCTGCCCCAGTGCAGACACAAGATGGCCACCACAAGATGGCCACCACAAGATGGCCAGCAGGAGAGAGCCGTTGGAAGGTCCCAGGCCCTGCAAGGGAGGGCAGTTGTGGGTGATCAGGCTAGCAGGGGAGGGCATTTGGGAGGGACCAGGCCTGCAAGGGAGGGCAGTTGGGGGTGACCAGGACTGCAGAGAAGGGAAGTTGGGGGCAAACAGGCTGGCAGGGTTGCAGTTAGACATCAACTAGGCTGGCAGGGTAGTGGTTAGGGGGTGATCAGGCTGGCAGGCAGAAGCGGTTAGGGGCAATCAGGGAGGCAGGCTGGTGAACAGTTTAAGTCAGCACTCCTAGATTGTAAGAAGGATGTCCGAATGCCCGTTTAGACTCGACCCTACCGGGATCGGGCCTAAACAGGCATCCGGACATCCCTCGAGGGGTCCCAGATTGGAGAGGGTTCAGGCTGGGCTGAAGTACATCCCCTACCCCCTCCGTGCATGAATTCTGTTCACCGGGCTCTTAGTCCTATCTAATAAAAGAGTAATATGCAAACTGACCATACCTCTGATCAAGCCATGTGCACAAGCCACCCCACAAGCCAGTCAGTAGCAAATAAACGCCAACCAAGATGGCTGTGGCCACTGAGAGCAGGAGAAAGGCTTGGGTTTCCCTGGCAATGGAGGAAGCCAAGCTTTCCGCCTACCGTTGCCAACCTAGGCCTCCACTCAATACTACAAAGTTTCAATTATAGAAGATACATAGTCCCAACAGAAATGGCGGCAGCCATGGAGCTGGAGAGAGCAGAGGCTAGGGTTGCCCGGGTGATGGAGAAAGCCAAGCTTCTGCAGCCCTAGCGCCTAGACCTCCACTCTAAGCTACAATGTTTCAATTATAAAAAATGAATGTCCCAACAGAAATGGCTGTCGCCATGGAGCAAGCAAAAGACTTGGCTCCGTTCCAGGCTACAAAGTTTCATTTGTAGAACATAAATTAATCCCAGATCCCAGGGCCTCCGCTTGGGTAGCTGGGGGGTGTGCCCAGCCTGCAAACCACCACAGGCCCCTCACCCAGGCTGCCCCATGCCCCAAGGGAACCCCCACCCTGATCCGGGACACTCTTCAGGCCAAACCAGCTAGCCCCCTCCATGCACCAGGCCTGGATTGTGAGAAGGATGTCCGACTACCGGGATCAGGCCTAAACGGGCAGTTGGACATCCCTCAAGGGGTCCCAGATTGGAAAGGGTGCAGGCTGGGCTGAGGGACATCCCCCGCCTCCCGTGCTCGAATTTCGTGCACTGGGCCTCTTCTCCTATCTAATAAAATAGAAACATGCAAATTGACGGTACCTTCACTATGCCCACAAGCCACGCCCACCAGCCAATCAGGAGTGAATTAGCCCAACCAAAATGGTGGTTAATTTGCATATCCACAGAGTGAGGACTGATGACAGCAAGCGTAGAAGAAAGCCATGTGCTGCAGAATGGATTGAAGCCCAGAGAAACAAGCAAGCGGGGCAGCGGAGAAGGGAGGAAAGCAGGCAGGAAGGTGGAGACTACCACAGGAAATCCTACTGCAGGAATCTTCCTGCAACAGGTCTCTAGTATATATATATAAAAAGCTAAGGTGACTCATACATGTGTGATACATATAAATCTCTCACTGGTGTCAATTGCATGTGTGTGTTTTGATCTGTCATTGTCAATAGTGAATTTGGTTGACACTTGTATTATTAAGGGCAAATAGCGATATTAAAATGTTTCTTCTAATTAATTTCCTTTCATTGTGCACAAATCTGTGCACTGGGACACTAGTATTAAATAAAAACAATGAAAGTGCTAAAACTGGTTTGGCTCAGTGGATACAGTGTCAGCCGGCGGACTGAAAGGTCCCGGATTTGATTCCGGTCAAGGGCATGTACCTTGGTTGCCAGTACATCCCCAGTAGGGGTGTGCAGGAGGCAGCTGATCAATGTTTCTCTCTCATCGATGTTTCTGACTTTCTATCTCTCTCCCTTCATCTCTGTAAAAAATCAATAAATATATTTTAAAAAAAAAACAATGAAAGTATACATCCTTGCCTTGTTCCTGATCTTAAGGAAAAAGTATTGTTTTTTATTATTAAATCTGTTAACGGTAGGGTTTTGCAGGTGTTATCAAGTTGAGAAAAATTCCCATTGCAATTATTCAAAGAATTTTTATCATGAATGTATAATTTTTTAGCGTGAGTTTGTCACAATTTGCAAATGCAATTCATGAAGAAGTTTTGCTTTGAAATATTTTTCAATTTTGTTCATTTTTGTTAAATTGAAGCTTGTGAATACAGGAATATTGCTCACTACATAAATTCTAAATTGTACATTACTATACAACATATGCTTTATATCAACAGTTTCAAGTCCTATTATTGTCAGGAAGCAATTCAATACATGATCATTGGGGTTACACAGCAAATAATCTATTTTTGTTACTTCAATTCATCAAACTAAGTGCTCCTTTGCAGTCCATGTTTTTCTAAGTTCACTTGTTATAATTTCCCTGTAAATCGTGATGTAATATTGTAGCATTCTAAACAACACAATTTGACTTTGTCAATGAAAATATAAGAGAGTTTCCTTTCATTGAATATTTCTGCTGCTACCTTGAAAATCACAGCTTAGTTCAGTCAAGAAACAACCATTTCCTATCAAAAACCCCAAATAAAATCCTATGCTCTAATCAGTATTTATCTAGAGTTTAAGAAATGCAGTGATACTCATAAGGATCCAGTGGTGAAACATCAAACTCTGAATTTAAAATGCATCTATTTTTAACTCTCAAGTTTAAAACTGAGAATTTTCAGGGCATAGAAATCTAAGTTTGATTTAAATGTACTATATAGCATCAAAATTTAAAAAGTCCAATTACTTCAAATCACCAGGGGCTATGGAAGGTAACATAAAGGAGAGAATATATTCAAAGTATGAATAATTCTTTTCCTATCTAAAATGGTACCCATTTTCTTAGATAGTAAGGGCAATAAATATTTAAAAAGCAGTAAAATTGTGTATGCTAAAATGGTTGATATTCAAATGCTAAAAAGGCAGATTATATTATCTCGGTAATATTTTTTAAATGTTAATTCCCACTAAAACAATTCATAAAAGAAACCAAAAAGCAAGAATAAACTTTCAGGGCTATGGAAGGATTGTAGCTAGTGCCCTTATAGGCCCAGCTCCCTCCACATCCTTTCAGTGAAGAGACCACACCCCTGATCTTATTTATGCATTATGTAACCACTCTTGTCTCCCAAATAACAGAGTATAATAATAAAATAATTTTTCAATCTAGCATATCAAATTAAAAACTGCTAGCATCACTGGAAAAAATCTGTCTAATATCTATGTTAGTTATGTTTGCTTTAAAGATAAATGAAATAGGATTTCTACCTGTTCAGTAAGAAAAGAGAAACACAAATTTTAAAAAACCTCAAAAGAATAACAGAAATGAAAATTAAAAATTAATTCCATTTAAACACGTTTTCAAAATAAAATAAAATCTTAGCAGAATATAGCACTAATAAAAAAGTTTTATTGTCACTCAAGAAAACTTCAGTGTACTGGACAAAAAGCTTTTCCTAAAACATTAACTAAAAAATCTATCAGTAGTTCATCTCACTGTAAAATTGCCTAACATCCAAAGAACCTAAAGCAGTCATATTTGTGTGCAAAAATTAAAATTTAAAATTACCAAGACTGCAATATAAAATTTCCAAAAGCCCCCATTAATCAAAAAAGGGGAGGGGACAGTGGGGTAATATCATGTAAGGAAAAAAATATCGAGTAAGTAAAATACATCTAGAAAATTCTTACTCCAGTAAAGTAAATTCCATTTGTAAAACCAATTGCAGGACACCCATGAAAAAACACACATGGTGTCAAAATAAGCCAAAGGAAAATCATTTAGGCAAAAATTAAAAAGAATCCCTAGTCTATTTTGCATAGAGGATCCCTTTGTTAACTTTTGGTCGAGAATGTGTTTGTGTGTTTTCAGAGAACAACTCCAAGACCATGTGGGTTCCTGCGACTGTGAGGAACTGATGGATCTGTTCCAGTCACGAGGATGGTCCAGAGATGGGGACACTGACGACACCTTGCCATGCTAGCAGTCGGCAGCTGTGCATGTCGGCAGGCAGCCCAGGACCAAACCAGAGAGGATGGATCTTGCATTGCCACGATGTGTCCACCATCTGGATACCATTGCTGACATGTGTACACATAAAGAATTATTTGACACTGAAACTGGGACTCAGAACAGTTGGACATTGAAACTGAGACTGAAACATTTTTTGTTCTTATACATTTATTTCTAGTATGCAGAGGCAAGATATTTTTGAAGAAAAGAAACAGGGGAGAGTGATTGATATAGAGGCAGGGTGGCCTTGAGCAGGCTGTCAAGCTACAGGGGAAGGCTTGCGTGGATGGGAGGCGGAGGCAGGGGGAGATCAACTGAAGGACTTGTATGCATGCATATGAGCGTAACCAATGAATGAAAGACACGGGGGCGGGGAGGGGGGAGGGGGGAGATATGTGCTGGGGGGTAGGGGAGGCTGGGGGGAGGATAAGAGGGAGGGAGAAAAAAAAGAAAAAATAAATAAATGATAGCCTTTCTGGGAAAAAAAAAAAAGTTTTATTGTCTGTGACTTCAGAGAACTTATTCCAGGAACACAGGACTTCCTTAAGTTAACTTTAGATACATGGTGAACTAAATACAACAGTGTTTAAACTTACATTACAAACCTACTTGGGAAATTGAACAGTTCAAGACTCTTCAATTTCTAGAACAGTGACAAGAACAACTAAAAGAAATAAGAAAAACTGATTCATTTCCATACTTCAACACTAAATTAATAATCTTAAAACTAATTTCTTTAAAAAATAATCAAAAGTATTTTTCAATGTAACCACTTCTTGCCAGCCTGATCACCCCCTAACCACTACCCTGCCAGCCTAATTGATGTCTAACTGCTCCCCTGCCAGCCTATTTGCCCCCAACTTTCCTCCTCTGCCGGCCTGGTCACCCCTAACTGCCTGCAGGCTTGATTGCCCCCAACTGCACTCCCTTGCAGGCCTGATCACGCACAATGGCCCTCTCCTGCTGGCCTGATCACCCACAATGGCCCTCTCCTGCTGGCCATCTTATGGTGGCCATTTTGTATCCACATGGGGGCAGGATCTTTGACCACATGGGGGCAGCCATCTTGTGTGTTGGAGTGATGGTCAATCTGCAAATTACTCGCTTATTAGATAGGATATTTTTTAAAAGAGTATTTTCTTTGCTGGGTGATAAACAGCATATATTCACTTTAGTCTAAAACTCTACCCAGGTGATCAATAAAATTACACTGAGTTCCAGTGGCTGGAAGGCCAGCAGCCAACATGCATGCTCACGACAGAAATGAAGCTGTGTACACAGCAGAGGGGGAGCCTTGGTAACCTGCACAGCTAAGGCAGCATCTACCTGACAGTACATGGAGCATACCCCGTGCTCTTCCTGTTATCTGTAAATGTCACTAGGCCTTTGGCTTGCTGCCATAAGAAACTCTTATCTCTGTTCTCTGCTTTATCTCTTTGTCCATTCTTTAGTCATTTAGCACAACCATTACTCCATTTTCATCAATAAGATGTTCTTCTGAGACAAAAATGGGAGCTCATCTTCAAAAGCAGTTACTCACCAGCTGCTAGCTAAAATCATGAAAATTAGAAAGCAACACTTTATGATTTTTTAATCAAAGGAGCATAACATTTCAAATTGGCATTTACCACCCAGTTATCCATCCTCTTTTATAGAAAGCCAAAGGGGAAAAAGTTAACATGTTCACATAAAAGCAACCACTTTAATAAGAATTTTTACATAAGAGAATACTTACTTAGAAAATGCCTATGAAATCAAAAACTCATTAACCATAAGAAATACCATCAATGGTATTTATGTAAGTATGACAGATAACTAAAACATGAGCTGTTATTCATTATTTTCTTCCCACACACAAAGAACCCAATAATTTTTTCACTGATCATTAAAAAAATTATTTAAAAGGAGTACTAAAGAACTAAAATGTACAAATATAAATTTAAGTGTTTCATCTTTTCTCTTAATTAGATATGAACTGTACACTCAACCTTACATCACAACTGACTTCAACCTGTCCCTTCCTTCCCTGCTAACATAAAATTCTATGTTCAAGTGACCCAAGAGTATTCAATGTATCTTGTGCACACACACACAAGGAAGCATGCTTTTCTTACACTGTCTGCCTTGAGTAGCTTTTCCTTCCTCCTCTCCTAGTGAAATCCTACTCTTAGTTAAAAGCAGTAGTAGTTCTCCTAGTTTTCCAGTTTCCATCAATAACCAAATAGAATAAATTACTTTATCTCCATATAGAAGTTTAGGCCTGCCTCTTCACATTGATACTTGTCTGACAACTTCACTCACAGAACTGAGAGAACAGTGTTTCAATTGGAAAAAAATCCTCAATATTAGTTACTGTTGCCATAATTTACAGTGTTAGTTTCTTAAGTGTCTATCACCCTGTCTCTAAACTAAAAGCTCTTTAAAGGTAGGGCCTCAAGAAATGCCTCTTACAGTCAGAGTTCTCACCACTTACAACTCTCCACATAGTGAGCATGCAAATACTGTTTGATGAATAATAACTGAATACAGAAGCACACTTTGAGAAAATCGGTATAAAGAACATAAGGCTTTAAAAATACAATTACATGGAGTTAACATCCTACTAACTCCCTTTAATTCCCATTTCCCATCTCTCTGCCCCTAGGAACCACTAAAATTTATATATCTATAGCTTGGCAGACTGATTAGAAACTATATAGGTTAATATCTGATCCATTCAGAGAAAAATTTACCATTTTCTTATTTGCAGTTCCTTCTCTCTGCTATAAGCATCTGATATTGTCCAGCTCCACGATTCCTTTCCTCCCAGGCCCCTCTGTCTCCCTCATCTCTTCTATCATCTTTCCTGTATCAACTTTTACATCAGAGATCTGACCCACTTTATGCCATACTAGCCAACCGGAGAAACACATTTTATTTTAAGCAGTAAAGCAAGCTGTAATTTTAATAAACTTTGTAAACATAATCTCAGCCATTTCTGCCTAAGGAAATCAAGAAGACAGTTTATATTAAAGTGATACAGGCTTCATGCATGCATTATTTTTATGTCATATAGCTTTCTATAGCACTATCCTCATATGCAGAAAACACTAAAGTCCTATTTTAGGAGTACTAAATTGTGTCACTCTTGAGGATTATGGAAACTTATGTGACTTTTAAATATTCTCTATTAGAAAACACTTTAATCAAATGCCTAAATTTCTACTTACAGTAAGTATGTAAAGACATTAGCACTGATTGCCCTAAAGCACTTTCAAGAAATAGTTCCCAGTTGGTTAAACAGTCAAGTTTTAAGATTGGGACACCATACTTATTGAATGCTCTTTTTTTAAAATTTACACCTGCACCAGGAGAAATAATATTTTGGTCCAGTATCGAATCTAATTCTCTACCACATCCCCCAAAATAAACAAATGTATCTTCCTAATATCATACTTCCAACAATAAAGAAGATAACCAAATAAAACTAATACCTTTATACAGTAAAGGGCATCTATTAGAAGGACAAATTATTTTATCCGGAAAATATTTTCAAGTTGAAGATGCTATAGTATTTCCTATCCCAGATTGGGTTTTCTAGGTAATATAATCTAAATCAGCAGATACAGGGTGGGTGGGTGCGGCAAACGTTGTTTCTGTGGAAAATATAACAACTAATAAATAATAGAAGAATAAACTGTTTCATTCACAATTGTAAACCTACCCTGGACTTTATTATGGAAAAACAAGCATGTTCTAAGTAACCTATTTAAAGAAATCATATGTGATTAAGTCTACTTAGCACTGTTGAGATTTGTTGGATAAAGTGACACCATTCCTCTACCTTTTTTAAGTGTCTAGTTTTCTTTCTAGTTCAGGGGAAAATTAATAAATGGCCACAAGACACTTATCCAACATTTTCAAAGCACTTTTGTAGTTTTTATAATGTTAACAACTTAATATACTTTAGCCACTTTTCTGATTACACATTACAAATGATGCTAAACTAGCCGGAACCAGTTTGGCTCAGTGGATAGAGCGTTGGACTGCGGACTGAAAGGTCCCGGGTTCGATTCCGGTCAAGGGCATGTACCTTGGCTGCGGGCACATCCCCAGTAGGGGGTGTGAAAGAAGCAGCTGATGGATGTTTCTCTCTCATCGATGTTTCTGACTTTCTATCCCTCTCCCTTCCTCTCTGTAAAAAATCAATAAAATATATATTTTTTTAAAAAGCAAATGATGCTAAACTAATACATCAATTATATTCACACAAAATTATCACATTTATTAGTAAAACATCATTTGCAGTTCAAAATAATTTGAAACATCAAGAGAAACAGGTGGAGAAAATCGTTCCTATCAGGTCTAAATTATAACTCGGGAATACATCCAACTAGCAATTGTTCAACAACTGCTGAATTATTTAGCAGGCACTGTTAGCAGTGCTAAGAATACCACTAAGATCCTATGGCCCCACTAAGAGGGGGCAAACTGCAATTGTTTTAATTGATGAAAGTAGAAAGTACTAGTCAGCAAGGTAAAATATCCTATCTAATCAAGACAGAATATACAAATTGACCATAATTCCATGACAAAGATGGTGGCACCCACCGCCAATAAGGAGGGAATATGCAAATTGACGTGACAAGGCGAGAGGTGGAAGGCGCCTCTGGCTGGAACGAAGGTGGTGCCGGCAGCCAGGGGAAGGAAGGCTATTCTTGCATAAATCTCCGGGCATCGGGCCTCTAGTTTGAAATAAAGGGTTGGAGATAGAGAATATTATAAAAGTTCCTGTCAAATAGTAGATATGACAGCTGTTGTTGCTAGTATAACTTAAAGAGAGAAGCACAGAAATGGGTTCATCCTCTGAGTTTAAAAGAGATCCTATTCAAAGAGAGAAGGCTACAACATAAGAACAGCCATTCTCAAGATTAATTAGTAAATACACATATGCTAGCCTTGAAGCCATTGGCAAGATTCCAAACTGTAAAAGAAAACTGGCTATACAAAGACTAATGAATCAACTAAATATAATAATACACATCCACTAGTATGATAACCAAGCCCCCATGACTTACCACATGAAAGTATCTTTCTCACCCTGTCTCAATTTTCTCTTAAGTACTCTATCCCAAATTCAAAATGTCATTTAGAAATATTAACAGAAAAAGCATAATGGAAAGAACTCCAAAATGCAAAACCAGATATGTGGATTTTTATTTTAATACCATACAAATTTTGTTCGGATATCTTCAAATAAGGGCCGTGATAATAAATTTTTAAAAACCTGAGATGATATGTTTCCTTCACTGAAAAAATTGTGAAGCTAAAGAAAAAGAATAAAATAGACAATAAGATGGAAAATAAAAATGGTATATATGAAGATCAACACCATATACTATTTTTAAATAGTGACTTAAATATTCTATAAATCCAATCTGTATGTAAAAAAGGTAATTCTGGTTCATAGTCACTAGCATCATCCTTATACTTAATAACACATGTAAAGTAAAAGTCATCAACCAGGAGGGAATGGACTTTAGGGGATCTGACCAGGGGAGCTCTATCTCCCTACACCTAACTGTACAGTTTCAGGAGCATGTCCATGGATGCCTTTTCTAGGAAACCATTCAAAGATTCTTACAAATTTCAAATGGATAAATAACATAGTTAAGAGTCACTCACGTAAGAATGTAAGTTCCCATCATTCCTAATGTTAATTTCCCTTGAAAATGAACAATACAGTAAGAACACAAGTCACAATAATAATTAGATTAAGATTAAATAAACTATCATCAAAAATTCAGTGGAATTCTTTCTATGGAATGAAAGAAATATACTTTATTCTATTTGTAAGCTGTAAATTTGAAAATTTGAAGTTTTAGGAAACTAAACTAGTTTACAAAACAGATGTTGTTGGCTGTGCCATTTAATCAATTCAAGTCACATTCCTAGAAACAATATAGCCATCTGATGAGTTCAGCGTCAATGGAATGAGCCAAATTCACACAAGAGCGTTTTACAAAAATAATCAGTGGTTTAGAGCAGGGCATGTGCAAGATTCCTGAAATAACACATACATAATTCACTGCCAAACTCAGATCAATTCAAAATCTGCAGAGGCAAAAAGCATTATTATGGCTCTGAAATCCATATTCAGTACGGCTGTGTTCAGAAAGTTTCATTTCAATTTCAAGAAAATAAATGACTAGAGAAGTGTGATAATGACTTTGGCAGATATCAGTATCTTTCTTTCAAATTAGAATCGTTTTACACAGCTTAAGATGTTTTTAAAGATAAACACCAATTTATATGACCTAAGTCTTGAATTTAAGGATGAAATGTCACCTACTGAGAAATATAACACTGTATCTTCTCAAAATATTATAGCTATCAAGACAACAGTTAGAGGCAAAAATATATATATATATATACAATGGACAAGAAAAGGTACAGCCTTATTAGAGATCAGGTTGTGATTCTGGCTCTGCCACTAACAAACTGTATGACTTTGAGCAAATTATGTCACCCCTTTATGCCTTGGCTTATTTATTTCTAAATTGCCAGGGCCATGGTTCACACGGAAACCCTTACTTTCCCCCAAACAACCAGCAACCCCTAACCATCCCACAGCCTCCTGGGTTCTTCACAGCCAGCATCTTCCCACAGTCCTACCATAGTCCTTCTCACTGAAGCAATTTTAGTATACGTGCTGCCGAGGCAAGCATTTTACTAAAGCAATTTTAATGCTTTAGGAAAGTTAAAGCTCCTTCCTACGAAAGCCAAAGATTGAAGATTCTCAAAAATGTGAGGACACCTTGCAAAAGAAGGATAAGAGAAAGAGAAATTACAGAACTATATAAAAGCACTGCTGTTCTTTCCAGGAACCAATGCTAAATAAGTACCTGGAAACTAGAAGGACTGGCTTTGTAAAAACTTTTCAGATTTATCTCATGATTGCTTTCCACAGAAATCTAAGCAGGACCTTTAGTCTGAGTTTCCACACCTGCCAGAATGAAAGGGCTGGACTAAAATCAGTGGTGTTCCAACCACATTCCTCTGAACTCTCAAGTTCTGTGCAAGTGCCTTACAGGTCTCAGGACAAATGTTTTCACAACACCTGCCAGCAGGAGGAGTAGTAATTGTATTGTTTTATGTATGGTCTGTTTTACAAATAAGCTAAAGATATGAAAGGGTTCCATGTAAGATGCAGTTTTTTTATAAGTTGTACTTATAAATGTTTGCAAATTATACATAGAAAAATTAGTCCTTAAAGTTCTGACATTCTGTAAGTTTAAGACCATCATTTTGAAATGGAATTTTACAGTAAGGTGATATTTTTTCACAGAAACTTGCTTTGCAGTGCATACACTGATAAGCTATATTTATTTTAATACTGCAAGATATACCATTACTTTTCAAGTAATATCATGGTGTGATGCTATCTATAAAAGTTAATTACAACCTCAAACCAATTCAAAGAGTAAGATAAAGATGCATTAAAATTTTGAAACTTATTAATTCTTTCAATCAGAACTGAGAAAAATAAAAGTCAAAATTCCAGAAACTTGAAACCTTGATATTACAACTAACGGGGGCCTCCACTAAACTGTACATTATGGTATTATTACAGGTATCCAAAACAAACAAACACAAAATGATGGATGGGTGGATATAGTAAGTCCCAATAACTACAGCATCAAGACATTTAGCATGATGGTATATTAAATTTAAAACCATATTTTGAAAGAAACGTTATAACTTGAAAATTACAGACATATTAAACTATTAGATAGCAAAAGTCAAAAGGGGGGAAGAAGAGAGATAAAGTCCTGGTATTTAATTATTTTATGAACATAACTTTACTTTGCCAAAGCATTCCTAAATGATTGAATTCTTTGAACAAAATATGTAATAAACAATGTAAATTCCAAAATGCTTCTACATCAAAAAAACTATTTCAATCATATAGTTAGAATATTAAATACATATAACCATGGTTTTCACATTAATCTAAATATTCTCAAAGACAAATAATGTAACAGATTCCCTAAACTTATAAAGGTGTGTAAGAAAACATTTAGCCTTTCCCCAATAACAGGTCCAAACAATAGCACTTACTTTCTTACTCCTACAGTCAGGAAATTTAATTCATGTTTCTAACTGACAATGCTTATGAAAAATGGTGATGGTATTATGGGAGTAGAAAACCTGGGTAACAGAATTTACACTTACATATGACAACAGTGATAGCTATTCATAAACTGACTAAGTTTCCAAATAGGAAAAAAATTAATTAGCCAAAGGGATCAAATACATGTTCCCATATAAGTAGGATGTCATAGAATTACACCACTAAATTTATCCCCAGAACTAAATGCCCACCTTGAATAAAAGTAACATCTAAAATGTTATTTTTCATGAAACTCTAATGAGAAATCATACTAAAAAAAAACCTGACACAGAAGTTATAGAAATACTAGAGGCCCGGTGCACAAAATTCATGCATGGGGAGGGTGGGTGTCCCTCAGCCCAGCCTGCACCCTTCCAATCTGGGACCCCTCCAGGGATGTCCGACTGCTGGGATTGGGCCTAAATGGGCAGTCGGACATCTCTCTCACAAGCTAGGACTGCTGGGTCCCCACTGCTTGCCTGCCTGCCTTCCTGATTGCCCCTAACCACTTCTGCTGCCAGCCTGATCACCCCCTAACCACTCCCCAGCTAGTCTATTTGCCCCTAATTGCCCTCCTCTGCAGGCCTGGTCCTCCCTCCAACTGCTCCCCGCTGCTGGCCTGATTGCCCACAAGTGCCCTCCCTTGCAGGTCTGGTCCCTATCAACTGCCCTCCCCTGCTGGCCATCTTGTGGCAGCCATCTTGAATCCACATGGGGGCACAGAGTGGCAGCCATCTTGTGTGTTGGCGTGATGGTCAATTTGCATATTACTAGATAGGATATGCTGTTTAATTCCTTTATGCCTCTTTTTTTACTTTTAAATATATTTTTATTGATTTTTTACAGAGAGAAAGAGAAAAGGATAGAGTTAGAAACATAGATGAGAAACATCAATCAGCTGCCTCCTGCATACATTCTCCTGGGGATGTTCCCACAACCAACGTACATGCCCTTGACCAGAATTGAACCTGATACCCATGAGTCTGCAGGCTAACGCTCTATCCACTAAGCCAAACCAGATCTATGCCTCTTTTAAGATTTTTATTTAAATATGGTTAGAATTTAAAAATCCCCTGAAACCCAATTATTGCTAAAGTTAGTGTTAATTTACAGATTAATTACTTTAAATTTTAAAAGAAATCCACATAAGAAAGGAAGGACATATAGAATATTCCTGGCATTGATAGAAATAAAGATTTCAGTTTTCAACTATTCAAGATGCAAAGAAAGGGCATGAAAAGTAGTAACCTGCACTTCCCCAGAAGCTAGCATAGGAGCTGCTGCACAGTGAGGCTGGAGAAAGGGAGTGGTCATTTCACTTGCAAATGAGCTCCACATACGTACGGGCTGTATGGTCTGTTGTTTATTTCCATACTTGTTGCCAGAAACAGTAACTTTCCTGAAGCTATAGTTTAAAAAAATTGTCTTAATCAGAAATGGACATAAACATAAAAATCCAGCCAATTGCTAGAGCTAGCGATAAAAGTGAATAGGCTTGAAGGAGTGACCTGTACTAGCCAAAAACATAGGGAGGAAAGTCGCTGAGGATAACTCAGACTTATGAAGTAAACCAGTAAACCATATGCTTAGTCAAAAACAAGAGAAAAGATATACAAAAATATTTTTTGGTGAGTGGACCAGAGCAAAAATTTATTTTATGGGGGAAAATTACATGTCATAATGGTATCTGCAAAAACAGAACTTTTGGAAGGCTTAAAGAAGCATCTCTCAAATGCCAACAATGTGCTACTAGTATACCACAATAATAGTGTTCTGCTTCCAAAAGTCAATCTAACTCCAGCAGATTAAGATTTTATGGGCCATGATCTAGAAATCTACTTTGAAAGAGAGAAAATGTTAACAGAATCTAACTTACCATAAAACTCCAGTGATTTAGACCAGCTGCTCAAGAGTCATGAGCTAACAGATGGAAAGTGAATGCTGCTTCTCTGCTGTCACCTGGGAGGAGCAGCAACTGCCCAGGAAGAGCCTGTAAGAACTATGAAGGAGAGGAAAGGCTGCTGCCTCAGTAGCCATGCTGCAGGCAGTCCACACCAGTTCTCCCGACAGTCCTATTTTTCAGTGTAGATACATATTCTGATCCCTAAAATGGAAACCTTTAACTCACAACCTTGCCTCTAGTATGTGCCCTGGGTTGCTTTTAATACAGAATCCTGACTTATTTCCGACTAGAAGGTCCCCTAGTTGCTATGTGATTATTCTTTATCTTTCTTTACATTGTAGATGTCTTCCTTTTGTCTACTCCTTTGTTTCAACCCACTGTACTCCCTACACCTAGATCCTGCTTTTAATCCTAAACTTTCCTTGTCTTATGTGTGAATCTGTTTGCTTCCTTATTTTCATGAACTAACCCAGCCAGAGACCAAGATGATTAGCAGAGGACAGGAATACATAAAATGTATTCAGAATACATAAAGGCTAAGATAGGAATAATATGGTTGCCAATCAGTGCATTACTGGTGGTGATCACAGTTGGCACTCACTCACAAATACCACTTGTTTACCATCGCCTCTCAATGCTACCAAGGACATAATCAATGAGAGAGAAAGAGCCCTTTCCTCCAACTGCACATGGCCTCCTACAATTACCCAATTACACATGTGGTTTGCCTTCTGGGATACTGGGGCTGGTTTTCACAACGAAACCAAAGCCTAACTAGAACTGAGAAAGCAGTGACGGAAACGGCAAAGGTATCAGTAAAAGAAGGGAGAAGTCAGATTTTTATCCTTAGCTGTTTATTCTAAAGTTCTGGCCTCACTAGCACTTCAAAATGCCAGGTAAATGTGTACTGCAACAATAATGTATGAAAAAGTAGATGGCATTTCAAAAAGATATACTGTAAAATTTTTTCCACATCATTTTTTACCTCTTTTTTCCTAGTTTCTTTTCACTCAGAGATAGTCAAATAGGACCGGGACTCTTCTCAACAGTTACTTGGGACCTAAGACATGGTTTATTACTAGATTCCTTCCTGGCCACCCACGAAGGAAGCACAAATGGTCACTCCTCCTCCTCCCCCAGAAAAATCACCTTCTCAACTGTTTTACAGGCAAAGGAAGGGTCTTTCAAAAAGAAGAGCTAACCCCCAGCAGAAGTGGCTGAGTTGGTTGAGAGTCGTCCTGTGCACAGAAAGGTAGCCTGCTTGATTCCCAGTTAGGGTACATATCTGGTTGTGGGTTCTAGCCACAGTCATGATAAGTATGGAAGGCAACCAACTGATATTTCTGTCTCTCATTTCTCTTTCTCTCTCTCTCTCTCTCTCTCTCTCTCTCTCTCTCTCTCTCTCTCTCTCTCTCTTTCAGCATATCCTTGGGGTGATGGGAGAGGAGGGGGCAGAGGAGAGTGTCAATGACTACTAAAGTCATAACAACTGGATTCCAAAACTATCTTGAATAGGCTTGTACTGGCCAAAGATATAACAATCTGAACATCAAGAAAGATAACTGCAATCGACTGACACTATGCTTAAACCATCAGTTTATAATATAATTCAAAAATACAAGCTCACAGTTCATCTTTGGAGAAACAATTAACTATCACTACATACAGTAAAGTGAATATATAAAAACGTCTTCGCAAAGTTTTCTTCAAATACTACTCACATCAAACCTGTTATTTCAATTATAACTCACAAGAGTCAAATGTTCCAATCATAGGAAAAGGGGCAAAACTAATTCATATATTCCCTATGAAGAGTAAAGCATCAGGAAAAAAAATGAAATAGTGTTACTTGGTCACACGTGATATAAAAAAATGGAAATGTTAATCCCCCTCCCAAAAGAGTCATCACATCTACTCTGTGCATTCCAATTTGTATGTCTACATATATATGTTTTGATACAGTAAAATGCTCCTTTGTAAGAATCACCAATGACTACAGGGAGTGCTAAGAGTCTAATGGCTTTTTGAATTGTCAACACTGTAGCACCTATTACCAGTGAGTCAAGCATTGCAAGTGTTTTTACAGAGAGGGCAGGTTCTGGAGGAATAATTAAAACCCAAAGATACACACCTCAATATATAAATTTTAAGAATTACTTTGGATTAAATGAGAACTCTAAGGCCAGTCAGGAAATATTTGTAAATTTTTCTCAGAAAAATCACATAGGCTAGATGTTATTCCCTTTAAAAAAAAACAAAACAAACAAACAAAAAAAAAACATGGTTTTCTTTAAAACAAAATATCCTGCACTACTATGTCACTTTACTAGTCTCTGGCCCTTTCTGATGTCCGTCTAGCTACCCATTACTAACCAATGCTTTTTGGAAAAGCTAACTCAAAAATCACTGCTTTACCCCTACTTCACATACTTCAGACCAACTTGGAAACTATGCTTTCCTTCATTAGTGTGTTTCTTTGGAGAGGTGGGGGCAATTACATTTTATTAAATTCACTGGGGCGACATTGGTTCCTAAAACCAAGTGTACAACTCAACAAAACATCATCTGCACACTGAATCATGCGCCCAAAGCAAAGTTTCGTTCTGTCCCCATTTATCTCCCCTTTGCCCACCTCCATTTATCCCCATTCTCCCTTTCCCTCTGGCTATCACCAGACTGCTATGTTTATACATATATATATATATATGTGTGTGTGTGTGTGTGTGTGTGTGTGTGTGTGTGTGTGTGTATTTATTTATTTTTATTTAATTATTTATTTATTTTGCTTAATGCCTTCACCTTCTTTCATCAAGCCCCCTCCCCCAATAAGTATGTTTTTTACTATCCCTTACTGCTTCCTACCAACTGCTGAGGGAGTGGTCAGATAACTAGTAGGGCTCAACCTCCTACCACAATGAGATTTGTCCCAGACCTACTCATACAGTGCCAAAGCCAAAATGAGACCAAGATGATACTTCCTCAAATGATAAGAGAGTCCTCAAGCTGTGGTAAGCCCACAATATTTCCAAGTCATTCTACTATAATCTAGGCCCTTAATACTATAACACTGAACCATGGTTTAACCAAAATTAGGCTTCTTCCTGAAATACTCCTAAAAACTCTAAAATTTAGAGTTAATCATTTTTCTCCTAAATTTTTCTAATGTTATGGGCAGTCAATTGCCACAAACTACACTAAGCCAATGTAAGTGAAGCTAAATCCAAAGGCCTTCCCATCCTGTTGCAACTTACACATTGCATGAAATACAGCGTTGTGAGGAGGAGGACAAGTAGGCTTAGCCTAAAGAATAAGTCTCCTAAGTATAGTTAGCAGATGCAGCTTGAAATGATTGCCAATTGCCACAATAGCACACAGACATCCTCTAGACTACATTCAAAGGATCAGAATCTTCAGTGAAATCATTTCAGGACAGAGTACAAGTTGGATTGCACATCTGGGTCTTCAACTATATTCAAAGAAAGTAGACTTCTTTGAAATGCTGCCACATTTACATTCCTAAAGGAAATCACAAAAACTGCTAAGCAAATGGTATAAATAATATCCTTACTTCTTCCATGACTCTGAAAGCATTTAATAAATGTTTACTGAATAGCGTTTTTCATAAAATGTCGCATTTCTTTTTAACATTTCCCCAAAATAAACAGACCAAAATAAATTTTAGAAGGTAACCAACATATATGTGCATATGATGTTTCTATAATGATATCTATCACAGGGTCCTCAAGAAAAAATGCCTATGTTCTAAATAGCACCTAACATTTATTGCACAAGAGCCACCAAGGACCCTAACTGGGCACAATAGATCACATTTATTTTCACACACTATCAGAACTGGACCAAAACAAGCCTCCACAAATCCTGCCTGAGTTTAGGAAAAATGTAGATAGTAAACTGGCAGATCATGAATAAATAAACTTCTAAATAAAGCTAATGGAAATTGAGTGGCATTTATAAATGAAAGCTCATTGAAAACCAGTGAAAAAGTGAATGCTGCTGAAAAGCACTCTCTAGGATGGTTTTCATTAAAAAACAACAACAACAACCTAGTTCTCTACCCTATAAGTTTATCATCTCAGGAAGGAAGAAGGAAGAGGGAGGGGGGAGTGAGGGACAGAAGATAAAAGGGAGGGGGCAAAGGGAGGACTTAGGGAAAGCTTCCTCATACTCTCATGGAACTGGGCCCCTGCCAGATGATGAAAACTTAGAGCATACCTGGCTCAACAACGTTCTATTAGAAAACTTTTAGTGTCTCTTTCTTAAGATGTTATCAAAAATGGCCTTTTTGCCATTTCCAACCATTGTTAGTCTGCCCCCTAGACCAGCACACTCTGTCCAACAGAATTTTGTGATGATAAAAATGTTTTGAATCTACAGTGTCAAACAGAGTAACCTCTGGCCACATGTGGCTATTTGGAGCACCTGAAATACGCCATGTGATTTCGGATCTTAATTTTTCATTTTAATTTTAATAATTTATATTAAATAGCCTTACATGGTAAGTGGCTGCCATATTAAATAGTGCACCTCTAGAGTCAAAGTGAGTAAGCTTGATCCTATTATTGAAGGCAGTTTTGCTAACAAAATATGCTTTTAAGATAGAAGGGCAGCTAATTAACTTAGGCATGAACTCACAGGAAAGAAAAAAAATTCCTCTAAATATCAGCCATGTAGGCTCCTAAATATTAAAAGCATATCCCAAAACTGCTTTTATTTGTACTTTAAGACAGCTGAATTTGGGGATTACAAATTACTTTTTATGATACACGGAAATATAAGTGACAAAAGAATAGAATAGGAAAATAAATAAATCTAGAAATTGCCAAGATTTAAATCTTTAAAAACAAAGTAAAACTTCTCATCACAGGTCCCAAACTGCCAATCTCTATATTCCTAGTTTTAAAAGTTCCCTTCTCAATTACTGCTTTTTATATTATATTTTAATCTTTCATTACATTCAGTTTAAAAATTACATTTTACATGGCTCTGTTAAGTCGCATGTATTTTCAAACAATATTGAGACATAGTCTTAAGAAGACTATAAAGCAACATGAATACAGAACTAATAGTATTCCTACAAATAACTATTAAAATAATGAAAAAAACTTTTTAAAATGTTTATTAAATTACATATATATAACATTTCTCTGAGGAAGCCGAATCTACCACATGTTATACTGAAATTAAATTTCAAAATTTACAAATAGCTGCCTCTTAAAAACCCATGACATTAAGGTGTCAATTGGTCAATAATAATAACTTAACTTTTATAAATAAAGTTGACACTATTGTTTTTTTCTATTTAAACAAATATAACTCAATAATAGATTCTCCCACATAAAACCATCAAAACTGAGTATCAGATAATTCAATCCCACAAATTTTTTGATATTTTTATCCAAGTTGGCCTTTTTACTAGAAAGTTTTTAAAAGCCAATTACAGACAGTTAAAATTATTCCATAACAGAGCATATGGAACATCCTATATAATAAGAGAGGAATATGCTAATTATCCATTACACCTTGAGGCCTAATGACCAACCGCATAATGACCAGGTCACAGATCTGCAGGAGGGTGGGACAGCGAACTATAAGCAGGAGGTGAAAAGCCCCAAAAGGGGGGAGGTCACAAGCTATGATGAGGGAGCTACAGGAGAGTGGCAGAGCTACTGGCGCACAGATTCGTGCACAGGGCTACTAGTGTTAAATAAAATCCACTTTTCCAACCTACCATGATATTCAAATTTAATCTGCAGCTCATATAACCAAAACCAAAATAAAACTAGCCTCAGCTGGTTTGGCTAGGTGGACTGAGCTCAGTCTGTAGACTGGAGCATCCTGGGTTCAATTCTGGTCAAAGGCACAGGCCCAGGCTGCAGGCTCCATCCCCAGTGTGGGGCATGCAGGAGGCAGCCAATCAATGATTCTCTCTCATCACTGATGTTTCCATCTCTCACTCCCTCTCCCTTCCTCTCTGAAATCAATAAAAAGTGAAGGAAAAAACACACAAAAAAACTTTAAACTACAGTCTAAGCAAAATCAATTATGTTTTGTGCTAATAATCAAATTATACAAAACAACAAGCTTTAAATAATATCAGAAATCTCAAGTGATTTCTAAAACTACATAGGCCTTACAGACAACAAAACTACAGCAGAAAGGAGAGAGAGGATTGTAATATGCATTATCACTTCCCTTCTGAAACCAAAATTCCCAGTACAATCTAAAAAAGTCAAGAGTTGTGCTCAAGGCCACTCCTTGACATGCTTCCATTAGATCAAGTAGAATAATGTCTACTGGGATGTTGCTATGGCAATCAGAGATGGCTATCCTAAAAAGAAAAGTGCAATTACTACTGTCAATTACAGTTTCAGTACAAGCACCTAAAAACAAATCCAGTGCTGGAAGAAATGCCATTTCATAAATTAAATATAAAGCCTACTGACTACTGCCTTAATTTGTACTGTCTGATTTTATAGTTTTAAATTTTAGTTCTCACTCTCCTTCAATAAACCAACCAAGTTTCCTTTCCACCTATTCCCTTTCACAAAGATCAAGGGACCAATGGACTGAAGTGGACAGGAGAAGAGGGGCGGCAGTGAGGGAGGAAGCTTTCCCAGTTATATTAAAAACTAGAGGCCCAGTACACAAATCCATGCACTGGTGGGGTCCGGCCAGCCCGACTCCAATTAGGGCTGGGCCAGCTGGGAGAAGGGGTCATGAATGATTGGCCAGCGGGCCCCACCCCAAACAGAGGTCAGCATCCATGGGAGGTTGGCTATCCAACCCCACACTCAATTGGTGTGTGTGAGGGGTAATCAGGGACATAAATGGCTGGGGAGGGGCTGCATAAGGTTGGCCAGTTGGCCACGACCCCTACTGGTGTAGGATGGGTGATCAGGGGCGTGACTGGTGGGGAGGGAGAGGGTGTGGGCCCATTGAGGTGGTGGGGGCCCATCAGGGGCAAAGCAGGGCAGGCCGGTGGGAGGGGCCCCAGGCAGTTGGCTGACTGGCCCTGGCCCTGGCCCTGATCGGGGTGTGTGGTGGGGGTGGGGGGGGCAATCTCGAGTGGAGTGGGGTCATGTAGGGGGGAGAGAAAAAGCAGGAGATTGGCTGGCCAGCCCCACCCCCTATTTGTATAGGGTGGGGCAATCAGGGATGGGGACAGCTTGGGGGAGGGTCTGCAGGAGGTTGGCCAGCCAGTCCCGCCCTCTATTTGTGTATGGGGAGGGGGCAAACAGGGGCGGGGCCTCAGTGGGCATCACAGCAACTGGTCATTCTGGTCCTTACAGTGTTCGAGTCTCTGGCTTTTTACACATATAAGCAAGCCAGGGGTTTTTAACTGAACTATTTTCAAATCAAAGGCAAAGGCAAGTATAGAGGGACAAATAATTGAGAGTTAAAATAATAACACTAAAATTACTTGCAAGATTCTTCAGAAATGCATAAATTTACATGTTTTTTTTAACATTCTGTAATTTATTTTTTCTAATTTCTCAATTTGATGCTTCCAACTTATCTGTGCATAATAAACACTACCAAGTAAGAGTTACTTTTATTTCAAGGGGCATATTTCTGGTATAGAATTAATATTTTTTCTCTTCTTTTTTAACATGTCCCCTTTCTCCTCCCATCCTTAATGGCCTCCTCACTTCTAGCTTGCCCCCGCCCCGTCTCAGGCCTTCACCGCCCTATGGTCCACGTCCATGGGTTATGCATATATTGCACACCAGTTCTTTGGCTTATTTATCTCTTCCCACCCACCCCCACCTTCTCTCTGAGATTTGACAGTCTATTCCATGACATATGTAATACGTTAAGCAATAAAGAATTTTAATGGGAAAAAAATCATCTTCAAAGACAAGTATCACATGATCTCACTTATATATGGAATCGGAACAGAGAATTAATTAATTACAAGTTAGGGAAAAAAGCCAGAAATGCCTTCTGAAATAGTTTCTCATAAACCCAGAATTTAAAGTTCATAACTAGCAAACACAGCATTACATCTATCATACACAGATTGTCTTTATAACCCACCAAAACACACACACACCTGGAGGGAAAACCCTGAGCTATCTTTAAAAGTACTATTAAGTCACACAGAAAAAGTGTAGAATTCCTCAGTGATGCAAACTATTCCAATGGATACAAAGTTATCAAAGTACTTTTTAAAAAATCAATAGGTCAGGTTAAATAAAAACTACAAAATATAAAATTATCTTGCCAATATGTTGCAGTCATGGTAACAACAACAAAAAAATTAAACTGTTTTCTGAACCATCTGACTCATCTAGTTATGCAATAAGTCAGTTTTGAGAGTTGATTCATTTATTAAAACTGGAATTACTCAGAAGAAACCATCTTTCTTAACTTACACTGTCAAAAAGGTTTTTTAAAAAAAGAAAAAAATAGTGTTGCAACACCTATTTCAAGGATATAAGGTTGGATAAAATATTTTCAAAATATTAACTAAAAGCCTAGTTAACACAAAATCAAAATTTCAACACTATATTTATATACTACTAAAATCTGGATGAAATATAAGTAACACTAAAATTTCTTCCTATTTAGATACCAACAATATCTATGGAAAATATTATTTTCAGTAATAGCTTGTTTCTCTCGGTCTCTCTCCTTCAAATAATTTAAGAATGAGTAAAAATGGTTGGCTCAAAATCACCTCATTCAACATGCTTTAAAGGAAATGAAACAGCACAGTCCACATTTTACAAGATTAATAGATAAGCATGTAAACTGACCTTACCTCCACTACGCCCACAGCCAATCAGGACTATGCAAATTAATCCAACAAAGATGATAGGTTAATATGCATATGCAGACATGGAGCAGGGGCAGAGGGAGCTACAGGAGTGGAGCACTGGCAGGGAGCAGGGACTTGGCAGCTCCCGGGCAGCCCAGGAGTAGGGACTTGTAGGCTCCTGGGCAGCCGGGAGCGAAGCCAGGGGAAGGAAGGCCTATTCTTGCACGAATCTTCAAGAATGGGCCTCTACCCTAGATAATCTTATATAATAATGAGCTACTGTACTAATTAGACTGAACAGCAGAACAACCGTCTGGACAACCTTCCAGATGAAGCCGAGGTTGTGAGGGCTAGCTGAGGCAGTTGGGGCTGCAAGGGCTGAGCCCCTTACACGAATTTCATGCATCGGGCCTCTAATAATAAAAGAATTTTAACTAACATTGTAATGTCTATCAAGTGGCCAACAGTATATTTGGTTAGCTCTGTACTACTTTATCACTAAAACGGAAAAAAAAATCCACTTTACACAAATAATCTTAGCTGCCCCACAAATGTCCTTTTATTGGACTGATAAACTAAATTCAGACTACCTTATTTGCAAACGTAAGCACACCAATATGCCCTCACATAACTACTATGAAAAAGTGTATCCTAATGTTTTCAGGGGACCCTAATTATACAAATTATCAAAGTCTACATAAACATTTCAAAGAATGTTATTATGTTTCCTAAATGAAGTTCAAAAACACAAAGTGCCTTGCATCATTAAAAAAATAAATCCTCATGACCTCTAAATTAGTATATAGAACAATGAAAAGTTTTTAGCATTTTCCTGTAATTTTTTAAACCCATAAATTAGTTTAAACTGAAAGTCTAGACTTGAAGAAACTTCAGTAAATGATTTTGAAATATTTACCCCTTTATTTTATATTCTCCTAATAATTCTTTGAGGTGGTTCTGGCTAGGAGGGAAACTCTGCATTGAAGATGCATTTATTGGCGAAAGTGATTTGTGGGAGACTTAGGGTATTTTAAATTTGTTTATTAATCAGTTCTTTACATTGCATTAATCCAAATTTGCTCTATAATTTGCATTAGTAAAGTCACTTTATGGAACCTATTATTCTGTTTATATATATACTAAAAGCCAGGTGCATGAAAATTTATGCACTGGAGAGGGGGTTTCTCAGGCTGGCCTGCCCCCTCTCACAGTCCGGGAGTACTCAGGGGCGGGAGGCGAACCAGCAATCAGGGGAAAGTGACATTCCATCACACCTCTGCTGTTGTCACTGCTGGGGGCGCAAGCCTCAGCCAGCGCTGGTTACCTGAGCAGTCGCCATCTGAGGCTTGCCTGTGCCACAGGCTGGCCCTGGGCGGATAGGCAGCCGCCATCTGAGGCTTGCCTACATCTTGGGCCAGCCCTGGGAAGCTGGAGGGTTGAGAGGACTGGGGGACTCCAGGCCCAGCCTTCCCATGCACCTGCCACCCCAGCTGGGCTAAGCAGGCTGGGCACTATCATCTTGTGCTTCTGTGGGTGTCATCATCTCTGATGGCGTGGCAGTCAATTAGCATATTCCCTTCTTATTGGCTGTGGGCACCACTATCTTTGTGATAGTATGAGGTTCGATTAGCATAGTCCCTCTTTATTAGATAAGGTGTGTGTGTGTGTGTGTGTGTATATATATATATATATATGGTGTTAAGAAAGACATTTTTACTATTTTAAGTATGAAGTGAGGGAGGCGATTGGGCTGGACCAACCGTTCTGGACCAACCAGGGGAGGGACTAAGGTTGGTTGACTGGCTGGCCTCGCCCCCTGATCGAACTCCAGTCCAACTCCTGGTCAAGGAGACAATTTACATATTAGCTTTTTATTATATAGGATGATTTGGGTTAGCACCAACAAAACTTTCTATCTTGAGATGCTTTACTGATGGGAATGATTTGCATCCTTTGGTACCAAGAGGTACTATGCAAGGCAACATTATACCAAGTTACTTGCTAGGCTTTCTTCCATAAAATGTAGTAATACAGTAAAAGCTTTGTTTTATCCAGCACAGCAGGAGAGAATAAATTAATTAAAATTGTTTTGTTAATAAAAGTTAATCCCTATTGACCCAGGTGGTATTCCCCTTCTGCCTTTCCTTCCTTTTCTCTTATTTTATGATCCTGAAAACAACATATTGTGAATTCCGCCGTGGTCGGTATTTTGTTGTGTAATTGTGTCATTTAGTGTGGTTGGCTAGTTGAGTCAAGATTTGCACTGAGTGTTCAGAAGAAAGCGCCAGATGACACAGCTTTCCTGTAAGTAGATCATACTGGATAAGTCAGTAAGATCTCTCTTGTAATCTAATAATATAAGTCGCTTCATTCAGCAGAAAGTCTGCTCAAAAGAATCTTTATTGTAGTACATTTAGGTTTCTAAAATGAGATAAAGATTTCTAAAATTAGTTTCTCGGGTATACATATCCTCTCTAATAGTTGGGCCAAAAAAAAAAAAATACTGATTTGGTTATTTATTAATTTATAGCTGATAATTTTCTATTTTTTCTAACCACTATAATTTTTATGGTTCTCACTAAAGTGCCTGCCCATTAAAGACTATCACAACACTAGAAAAAAGGGCTGTCCTAAATACAATATTAATGAGGACAAAACGATGTTTATTCTTTCTTTCATAAAAGAACACTGTAAGCTCATTTTACCTTGGATCCATTCTTCCACCTAATGTTCTGGTAGCTCTTGCACCGTTCTTCTATTTGGTTCCATTTCTGTAATTTCTTTATTTCCACTGATGTTTTATGATAGTTAACTACAATACCAAACATGATTTATTTTCTAGAATATTTGAATAATGCGTAAGTGGCATAGTACCCAATTTCAAACAGTAAATATGTAATCTGAGCACAGAATTTAAAGTGAAATTGCATCAAAACATAGAACAACTGTTTTATTGTCCATTTTGAAAGTGAGAATCTTAAATATTGAAAATAATCAAACTGGAATGGCGGAATTGCTAATTGGTTTGTATTATTTTTTCTATTAGATGTTTTAAACAGCAGTTACTTTTGTTTATTTTTATCTACTCTATGGTATAAATGTTAAATTGTGATAGCTTTTGCTACGAACTCTGAGCCACTTAATTTTTAGAGCAGAACATATATATTTCAGGGGAATTTTGTTTCAACTGAAATTAGAAGTAATGTCAGAAAATGTTAAACATGTCCTTTTTTAGAAAATATAAGGTTTCTAACTGTCTTATTACCATGGTAATTCAAGTGATTTAGAAGTATTCAACTGCAATCTTGAATTATAAAGTTGGGATGCATACATACACACACACACACACCCCTAAAGGATACAAGCTGGTCAAGAGAAATTTGGTAGTGTAAGAGCTGATAACTGTAGCAAAGACCAACATGCAATTGCTATGCTTGATTTAACACTGAAAATACCCAATAAAGATCTAACTACAAGAAAGATCTGGTATGTGTGATATATTTTAAAAAATCATAATAATATATGTGAATATCTTATCAGCAAAGTTGTATTAAGAAGAGAAAATTTTGAGAAAAATCCATTGTTTTTCACGAGAAGGAAACTTTAATTCTTTAACGTTTTCGTATACATCATCTATATATTGTATTGTGTTCACCACCCCAAGTCAATTCTCTTTCCAACACCACGTATTCTCTCTTTATCCTATACCCCCCTTCCTTCAACAACAAGATTAGTAAAGTCCTATCATCATCTTCCTCTCACCAAAAATAAAGTTCATATCCAACTCATCTTTCAAGCATCCTAAGGTAATGACATTTTTAAAAAGACAAAACTCAAACTTAGTTGACTAAACATTTTGAATTCAAGACACAAATCCCTGATGTCATAGCAGGAACAACTTAGAGGATAAAACATGAACAGAGCAGTACTACACACAGAGCATTTATCCCATTATTTTGTATACTTATCTGTCCTACTATCAACTCCAAAAGATCCAAGAATTGAGTTGTCCATTTACCAATGAATGCCAAATATCTAGCACATATCTGGCCCATTTTCAAAATACAATAGTAACTGAAAAGTGAATAAACAAAAGACACAGAGAAAAGAAAACCTACTTAAAATCTAAGGTGCACTAAATTCAAATTATCATTAATTAAATTTCTGGAGAAAATAAACTAATTATATATTTCAAACTTCTAGAAAGCAATGACCATGTTATTCCCAGCCCACTGCACAGTGCCTAATACTCAAGAAATGCTTGTTGAATTGAATTCTATACTTCCCTCCTCCTCTAAATATAAAAGATTTTGTAATAAGTCTGTCTAATTAGCTTCTTTCAAATTGAGTATTTGCCAATTGATTTTAGGAACTACTGAATTATATTTTAACCCAGAGAAATTCAGATAAAATTTATCTTAGCTTTTTAAAAGCTAAGCACAGAATAAAAGATGGAATTTAAATTTTTACAAATTTTCCTAAATAATATCCTTAATCTTAACCTTAATCTAATCCTATCAGTAAAAAACAACAAAACTCTTTATATCTATCATTTAATACATTAGGCAATTATTACACACTGCCCCTAAATATAACAAAGTCAGGATCACTTTTTACTGTGTTCAAAATAGATAATCCCTGAAATGCCAACAATTATAATTATGTCACCTACCCAACATTTATTAAAAAAAAAAAAAAAAACATGCTTTTTATATTCCACATGCCTTTATCCTAACTCTGGAATTCAGTTCAGTACTCCATGTACTTTTTGGCATTTTGCAGAAACACAATCTTCAGAAAATAACTTCATACTTCACACACCAACATTTTTTTCTTATGACATTAAGACCACACTTTTGAGAAAAGAATAATGAAGTTGTAAAATATTCTCCAATATCAAATTTCTCCTCCAAAATAGCCCAAGACAAATTCTGTAATTTAATAGAGTACTTATCAGCATTATGCAAAGCACTTAAGATATTCTCAACGCTGGTTTTTCCAAAGAAAAGACTACATTTAGAATTCAATGGTAATTTATATTTTCCTCACTATTTCCATAAATGCAAAAGCCCACAAAATATGGCTTTCAAGACTTTTTCAATTATATAAGTAACACAAATGAATTTTTCAATGACCTAAACAAATATACACCTTAACAATTTATATCTTACAAGTTAGAATGAAAGGTGTCAATGAATATTTAAGGTATAATAAAAGCCAATTCTAGCCCGGCCAGTGTGACTCAGTGGTTGAGCATTAACCTATGAACCAGGTCACAGTTCAATTTCAGATCAGGCACATCAACCTATGAACCACGTCACAGTTCAATTCTAGATAGGGAGCATGCAGGAGGCAGAAGATCAATGATTCTCTGTCATCAATGATGTTTTTATCTCTCTCTCTCCCTGTTCCTTCCTCTCTGAAATCAAGGCCAAATCCATAGATCATTTTAGTCAATCAAAATTGTTGAGAGCAGATAGAATAGCAATAATAAAGAGATGGGTATTTTAATTTTATTTTTCCTATACATAACTGGACTTATTTTCAATGTATTAAGTAAAGAGGAAGATGACTATTCATAAAGAATTAAATTATATTATACTAGGGTCCCGGTGCACGAAATTTGTGCACTGGGGGGGGGGGGTGATCCCTCAGCCCAACCTGCCACCTCACACATACTGGGAGCCCTCAGGCGATGTCCTACTGACTGCTCACCCCCAGCCTGCCCAAAGCCTAAAGACTCTGGCTGAGGCTTTAGGCCTTGGGCACCCAGCCATCATCCTGCAATGGAGCCGATGGCTGGCTCTGCCCAACCTCCTCACCACCCCCCCGCCCCAGCATCCAGCAATCACCTGGCCCCAGGGGCCGCATGCTCACTGGCTGGCTCCGCCCAAGCTCCTGATTGGCCTATTGGCGTGGCTTGATCAAAGGTACAGTCAAGTTGCTTATTACTCTTTTATTAGATAGGATTATACATTTCTGCCACATTTTAAGGAAGTATAGCAAACTATTAGAGAGGAAGGCAAATATCTATTTCTACCAGTGTTTCAGTATTATAACAAACTTTGAGATAAACTTTAGATCAGAAAACAAATATAAAAATGAAGAAATAAGTTTATTTCGTAAGATTATAAAGATTTCTATACCTGACTCATTCATGTTATGAATCTTTAAGTGATCTTTGGGACTTCTTTACAAAGGAACAACTTATATAATAATCCTCCTATATAATAAAAGGGTAATATGCAAATAGACCCGTGATGGCGAACCTATGACACACATGTCAGCACTGACACACGTAGCCATTTTTGATGCGACGCAGCCGCATGTGGTCACATACAGAGAAGTATGGTTTATTTCTCAAAGTGACACACCACCCAAGTTATGCTCGTTTTTTTTGGCGAATTTTGTCACACCAAGCTCAAGAGGTTGCCCATCATTGAAATAGACCAAACGGCAGAACAACCAACCAACCAATCAAAGCGTAAAAGACTAATGTTATGCTAAGGTTACTCAATGGCTCACTAGGATGTGCACTGATCACCAGGGGTAGATGCTCCGACAGGTAGGTTAGCTTGTTGCTGGGGTCCAGATAATCGGGACTGAGCAAGATGGGCTGGACATGCCCTAGAGCCCTCCTGCAGTCCCTCCCTGGCCTAATTGTGCACCAGTGGGGTCCCTCAGCCTGGCCTGTGCCCTCTCGCAATCTGGGACCCCTCAGGGAATGTCAGAGAGCTGGTCCACAGGCCAACCCCTTGGGAGGGCTTCAGTCACAGAGCTCATGACTGGCAAGCGCTGCTGCAGCAGCATAAATAAGCCTCTCCCAATCAGGACTGATTGGGCCCGAGCCCAAGGCAGGCACAGTGGGGCTGGGATGAGCAGGAGCAACAGGTAGAAGCTGCAGGCAGCATTTGACTGTGGGTTTCGGCTCGATTCCTGCAGGCCACCCAAAAGGACCACACCCATGGACGAATTCGTGCACTGAGCCTCTAGTATGAATATAAAGTTGGATTCATTTTTCATGTTCATAACGTGACCTGCCCTAGCCAGTCTAGATCGATGGATAGAGCGTCAGCTTATAGACCACAGGGTCCTGGGTTCGATTATGGTCAGGGGCACATATCTTGACTGCAAGCTCCTCTCCAGCCAGAGCCCTGGTTAGAGTGCATGCAGAAGGCAACCAAGTGATCTGTTTCTCTCACATCAATGTTTCTGTCTGTCTTTCCCTCTCCCATTTTCTCTAAAAGATCAATGGAAAAATATCCTTGAGTGGCAATTAAAACAAACAAACAAAAATAATGTGACTTGAGTTAAAATCCCTGGATAACCATCAAACCAAACTTTCAGAGCATTCATCTATTGCACACATATAACTTTAAATTTTTATGGTTAAAGCTTATATCATTTCCAAGGCAAAATTATTTTAATACCAAATTGAACTATAGTTCACTTTCAAGAAGTGTTCAAACTTTCAATGCTTAAAGACTAAATTCCAAAGAGCTGCTCTAAAATTACCTTCAGCTGCCAAATAGCTTTTCATATGAAACTAGTGGCCTGATGCACAAAATTCGTGTGCATTAAAAGGATATTAATTTGAGGAAATAATTTAATACTGCTATTTGCTCTTTCCCTATAATAGAAGTATCAGAGAGTAAAGAAAATTAGTAAAATGTATATGAAAACCTTTCTCCTGTCAGAGTCTGGGGCGCACCACAGGACCTAGAGTCCAGTCCCCACTCACTCACATGTGCCTCAAAATCACATTGAGACCCAGACTCTCCCCCCCCCCCCCAATCTGGGGCAGATCCAGACCCTGCCAGTCCCACCCTTGCCAAGCCCCACAGGACAGGGGCATCCTTGGGTCCCCTGGCCCAGCACGAGGTCGGGGGGCATGGCCTAAGGTTCCCCATTAAGTCCCAACAGGTGGGAGACATGACCTGAGATCCCCTGTCAAGCCCCGGTGGGTAGAAGGCATGGCCTGAGGTCCCCTGTCAAGCCCCACCATGCAAAGGAGCACAGCCTCAAGTCTCTCAGCCCAGCACTGGGAGGCACAGCCTCAGGTCCCCCGTCAATCCCCACTGGCATGGGGGAGCAAGCTCAGGTCCCCTGTGAAGCCCCGCTGGGTTGTGGGGCACAGCCTGAGGTTCCCTGTCAAGCCCAGTCAGGCAGGAGGGGCACAGCCTCAGGTCCCCTAGCCTGGTGCTGGGGCGGAAGGTATGGTCTGAGATCCCCTAGCCTGATGCCGGGGTGGGGGTCCCCTGTCAAGCCCTGCTGGGTGGAGAGAACAGCTGAGATCCCCTAACCCAGCACCAGGATGGGAAGTGAACCTTGAGGGTCCCCTGTCAAGCCCTGCCAGGTTGGGAGTGTGGCCTGCAGTCCCCTGTCAAGCCACGACAGGTGGGAGGCATGGCATGAGGTCCCCCAGCCTAGAGCTGGGGTAGGGGGAGCAGCCAAAGGTCCCATAGCCCAGCACCAGGACGGGAAGTACACTTTGAGGTACCCCGTCAAGCGCCACTCGGTTGAGGACATGGCCTCAGGTCCCCTGGCCTGGTTCCAGGGCAGGGGTCAAGGCCTGAGATCCCATCAAGCCCTTCTGGATTGGGGGAGGGTGTAGGCCATGCCCCTCTGCTGGTCTCCCCTCCCGCTGCCATGACCACCTCACGCTCTCTGTGAGCAGGTACGCATTGGGAAGACTGGGCCAGGATAATTGAGAGGGAGTGATGGGGGCCAGCATCCTGGGTGAGCTGGGCCTCACAGCCTCTCTGCTTCAGCTCCCAGCACCCCGGACCTAAGGAGTAGTGCTTTCACAGAGGCCTGGCAGGCACTGGATATAGCTATGCCTTAAAAACAGAAGAAGCCCCCTTTAACTCTAGCTGGAAGTGCTTTGGGAACTTATGGTCGGGGGAAGCAGCCCAACATCAGGACTGAAATAAGACCTTGGGTAGCCTCCGGAGGAGCAAACCAACAGTAAAAGGCATCTTTGTAACAACGACATTTGAATGCACAGTGGATATTAGGTGATATTAAGGAATTACCTTAACTTTTCAAGGTGTGACAATGGCTGAATATTTACTTCTTTTTTAAAGATACTCATCAGAGGATATTTAAGTGGGAAACAACTTTCTTTGAAAGTATGGTGCTGTCCTGGCCCAGCCCTCCCCGCACCACAGAGCCTCTCCTGCTGGCTAGGCTCTCGAAAGCACAGTGCGCAGAGGCCTGGTCCCTGCTTCATTCCCCGCCCCCACCAGCGTGAAGTGAAGCGGCCAGCGGGAAGCCCTTTGTTCTCCCTTCTCTGCTGGCGCCAGGGTGAAGTGAAGTGTTTGTGAAGGTCCCCCAGTCACGCCCCCTGCTCTTGATTGGCTGGTAGCGTAGTGAAGGTACGGTAATTTGCATGTTTCTCTTTTATTAGATAGGATAGCAAAAATATAAATAAAGCTACCTACACAGACTAAAACTACAATATGCAGATTACCTTATCTGTTAATGCTATTATAAACTGATAAATCTTTTCACAAAATAAATATCCAATAATAATGAATAATTTTTAATCTCTATAAAATAATCATTTGAATTATTGTTCCAAATGACAATATGATTTTTCCAAACTCTTTTTACTTCCACTCAGAGACCTAAAAAACAAAGTATAAACTGATTATTTATATAGCCAATATCCAGATTTTCCACTCTCTTTCAGCAGGCTATCTAAATACATAGACTGGGTTTTAGAAGAGGCTATTATCAGTCAAGGCCTTTTTGCTTTGATATACCAAAATTGGCAAAGATTAAATTTTATAGTCCATATACTTGAAAATTAATTAAATAAGTAAGTTAGGTAAATTTTTAGACACAATACTTAACCTTGAGAAAACTTAAAAGCTGGAAAATCCTTTGTGGTTCTGCTCTTTGAATAAAGCATCTCAATGAATATATTATTACTAAAGTCAGTGATTACTCTGAAGCCCCTCTAGTGTTCAACTAGTTAAATTAACAGTTTTAGTATGGTAAAGACTGCTACTTACTTATTTCATGACTACTTAATCTATCCCACCTATTACATAAAAAGGAATTTCATAAACACAAAAGATGTAAAAATGAATCAGCAAATCTTAAATTTCTACCTATAAATCATTTAAGATTCAGAAAGAAAAAAATAAATTCAAAACTACTTTACACTCCAAGACTGAACATCAAGCACCCAGCATGATGCCCTGATGCCTAGCACCTAAGAAGTGAATTATAAATATTTGATGATTGTCTAGCTTCTAGTTTCAACATACAAGTATTTCAAACCATCATATATTCTTAGTTTGTTTTACTATACAATTAAGTATGATAAGCATAAATAAAACTATTCGGCACATAAAAAAAACAAATGTGGTAAGAAAAATAGCCTTAACATGGCATGGGAGATGAATTTGGAATAATAACCTTTGCTAATCAAATATCCCTACAAAATCTGAAATATGTAATAGTAAAAAACACACTGGTCAATTGATAATTAACCTATATCACATACAGAGTATAATTTTCAAGGATCAAATCATAATTCCCTATTTGAAACAATTTTGAGACATAATTTTATTTTTTTATTCTAAAAAAACATTAAATGGCATAGATATTACCAATTATCCTTGCACAGTTAAAGCCAGGTAATGATCAATTATAAGATCATTTTTTACATCAAATGCCTACATATAATTTAACTAAGACTATACTGATGTCAGGTGAAAAAAGAAGTCAAATTTTATCTGCAATCAGAAATTATTACCAAAACTATGAATTGTAAAATAAACTGATGACAAGTTCATTAAAAGAAAAGTGACTATGAAATGCATTTATACAGCATTTAAATTTATGAGCTTTTCATATTCACTGCATGTCATAAAATAAAGCTGTAATCTCCATACTGTAGATAAGAACAAAAGATGAGCTAATCTAAATGACTTCTCTATGAGAACACATTGCAGGAAGAGACACAATATGAACACTAGGTCTTATTTTGTTTACTTTCCATACACTTATGGTATCTAGCTCTTCAAAGGTAAAAGATAACAAAAGAATGGTAAATTTCTTCCTGGCCTCTGTCCCATTTTGGACATATGTGTGTGGATAGGAGGGAGTAATCCACAATCCATGACCTATGATTCTGCTGAAAGTCAGCTGAGCTGAGGTCACCAGTGAAAAAAAAGAATGGTAGATGGTTCCTGGTCACAAAGGTGTGTGATTCACTAATGATGGGAGGACTCTTCAGACATTCTCTGGGAGGTCCCATGTGTGTTGCCAAACCCAAATTACATCCTACACAGGAAACCTGAGCCACTGTGGATGTATGTGCAGCGTGTTCGCAAGCATATTTGGAGGGAACAGATCAACCTGGCTAACGGTCTTCGAAAAATGCCATTTTAAAGCTATAGAACTTGCAGAGTACTATCTTGCTATTGTAAATATTTAGAAAGTAGATGAAATCAAAAGGCTATTTTTATAAAATAGAAAAAGTATACTAACACTAAAAAATATCTTGAACTGCAGTTTGCCGCTCTGTTGATAGTTTGCTGACCACTGACCTAGACTCTCAATTCCAATAATCACAGGCTGTTGTTGTTCCTTGTGATTAAGCCCCTATCCCAGTGGTCGGCAAACTCATTAGTCAACAGAGCCACAGTTTGCCGACCACGGATGTAGTTAGTGTATTTAGCCATGATATTTAAATTAGGTGGTAATTAATTTGGGATTTCAGGGTCAGAGGGAGAAAGCTCAATGACAGCTTTCCATTATTTGTTTCTACAGTGAAACATGTAGTTCCCAGAGAGCCTCAGCAAAGCAATCATAATCATTTATACATAGCAAATACCAACTCTAATATTGAGTTGCCAATTTATAACATAAGTAGGAAAGCCAAGGTCATTCAATCCATGATGTATTTACAAGTTAATAAGGCTTCTGGCATATAAATATCATTACACACTTTTACCCAATAAATATCACTGCTCCATAACCCTGTTCTACAGGACAATTAGAACACAAACTTTTTGCCAATTGCTCAATCTACCTGTTACCTACAACACTAATAAAAATAATTTATGAAAAATAATTTTAATAAAAACTTTTAAATTCTAGATTATTAGAAAATATGCAATTGCAAAAAAAGGAAGAAAACTATAGTACTTCTTTTCAATTATGTAGTTAAAGGAAATTAATTCATCAAGAATTGTAGACAGATGCTCCGTTTAGAACTGTCTCCTATAACAACAGCATGTTTTTCTATGTGATCCAGAATACTGAGAGGACTGCACAGTATGCAACAGTACTAGAATGATGATCTTCACAGAGACTTGTATTACACTCATTCATTTACTAATTAATATATTCAACAAATATGTGCCAAACAATGATGGGCAAAAGTCACAAGGTCTTGCCCATCCAGGCTGTTTATAGCCTGCAGGGAGCTTCCCACCCAGATCTATTCAAAAACTCTCAAAACCTCCAGTTACCTATTAAGTACAAATGTTTTAGCACAAATATGCATTTTCAATTAACTTCTCATCTTTAACTCCCACTCCAATAAATATTCCGAACTTTCCTATTCTATATCCTCACAGATGCAATTCCATATATGTAAAATGTCCTTGCCCTGACAAAGCCATAGATCCAAATAGCTAAATCTACCCATTCTTTAAAGGCTCAGTTCAAGAATGACCATTTCCTCAAAGCTCTGCCTCCTTCCACAGAACTTCAGTCATTTTGTGCGGCTCTCTTAAGACACCTGTAATAATGCTCTATGTACACATGCTGTTTCCCTATGAGAGCATCAGCTTCTGAAAAACAGAATATGTTTTTTATTCATTTCTCTATTCTGCATAGCACCTAACACAATGTAGACTCAATAAATATCTGTTAAATAAACGGTGTTAACTATAAATATGAAAGATCAAAAAACAGTGGTAACACTTTATAAAGCTCAAAAATTCTTTTAAAACATCCTTCTTAGCCTTGTTTTATCA